>VDFB02000015.1:231355693-231393070 GCA_007258455.2 Sequoia sempervirens
AATCCAAGACAGATCCTTTCCCCATCTCCTACAAATGACCAAGAGACAACCAAAACAATCTCATAATGCCTCCTAAGATAATTTTTTATCTTACAAAACTAAAGAGAAAGTGGTTGAACAACCTCCCATGGTTCCTCTCATTCCTCCTCTAAGGGAAGAAAGAAACCTATGGTTGATAAACCCACTCCTACAAAAAAAAAGACTTAAAAATCATACCAAAAGAAATAGAAATGATAGAGAGTGTAGGTGTAAACATCATGCTATTTCTCTATGGTTAATTGAGGAGAACAACAAAGAAAATCAACATCCAAACACAAGTGAAGCAATACACAATGAGTCTCCCTCTTTTCCATAATAGAAAGATCCTATATCACAACCACAATAGGGACTAGAACCCTCTTTGGACATTATCATCCAACGTCTCATTGTGATTAACTTCGATGATGATAATGAGATTTCTAAAGTTGATGAAGAAGTGCATATTGAATTGAATTTATTATTGTAGGCACATAAAATTGTCCTTGTAATAACTTTTAACCATTGCATATTTCAGTTGGTCACCCTTATAATCATATCTCCATATTATAAGAATTTATATGCATTATTCATAAAATCATTTAATGATAATTTATCATTTGTCATTTATGAATTAATCATTCAAATATCATTTGCATATTCCATTAAATTATTTAATAATCTATCCATTATTGATCAATTGGCATAAATCCATTTATCCATTCATCTCAGAATATCATTTATAAGTCCATAATATTATTCACTAAACCCATTTTCGCAATAATTTATCCATTAAAAAATATTCATACATTAATGCATTTACACATTTCATTCACTTGCATATTCATTTAATCATTAAGATATCACACATATTCATTAAATTATCCATTTCAATCTTTTATCTTACCCGTATCATGCATGTGGGGTATTTTTCATCCAATCCAATCTTGTATCCCACATTCCTTCCACAACTCGCATTCAGGGTATGTGCAAGATCATCATGGAAAAAATAGGCCCTTAAGTGCAAAAATATCAGAAAAATCAGAGTTAGGCAACTTGACGTAAAAGTTTGAATAAGTTATCTATATTATTTCAAAAATATGTAAGAATAGAATATGTATAAAATTGAATGTAGTTTCTAAACTACTAGGTTTGCTTAACAAAATAAAAATATATTTGATGAAAATTTAAAATTTCAATGTAGTAGTACTTAAATTTTAGGGAAAAACTAAGAAGTAGGTGTATGTCTAACCACCATAACCACAATAAACTAATACTATTTTTTTATAATATTTTAGATATATGTAGAGTACTCATGTCCTAATGTGATGCATAATTTTTCGAAATTTTTTTCCAAGTAATTAATTATTTTTTTTTATTACAACTTTAAAAAAATATTAAAAACTTGTATGTCTGACCACCTTAACTTGGTCAAAACTTCATGAAATTCATTTTTTCTTTTTTTAATCTTATATTATGTAAAGAATATAACGTGACACATGTTTTTGATTCAAAAATGTGATACCATTTGAAAGCTATAGATGTTTTTCAAACAATCTATCAATCAGGACTTTAGTTGTAATTTGAATAGAAAATGAATAATAATTACTTATTAAATTCAAAGTAAAGCATAATTTATATTGGTGGAAAGCTAAGAATATCCTTTAAAAGCCCTTTTCGTTTCATAAATTTTGGGTAAAAAAAAAGTTATCAGCCACATACCCATCATATTGCCACTTTTTGGCCCATCATGATCCTGCACATACCCTTCGCCCTAAAACATGCCTATTTAAACAAGACTCCCTTCTCATTTTTCCCCTACAAAATTTTTGCATCACTACATTTTGCATCTTCTTCCATTATCTTTGCTTTGCATCTCAATTTCAACATCTCGCTTGTTTACATTCCCACTTAGAACATTTTCATTTTCATTTTGAATCTCCATTCATCATAGCTCTTTGTGCACATGCTTTTACTGAGAGCGTTTTTAATATAAGCACAAAGTCTTGAATGATAGGAGTGCAATAGAGATTAGTTTCAGTGAAAGCATTTTTTGTTTTTGAGTAGTTTAGATGTTTTCTCTTATGGCTTTGTTTTTAGAATGAAATAGCTCTATTGATGTGTTATGGAATAGTAATTCTGGTGCATAGAATCATTTTTTTCAGTGCTCACATTTTGGTGAACCCGACATTTTTGGCATCATTACATTCTAGAAAATCACGTTTTTGGCATTTGCTTGAAATTTTTTGATATACACCAATGCATTTACTTGAAAGTTTCTGACATATTCCAATGCATTTGCTTGAAAGTATCATGGGTGATTGATTTTTTTTAATTTTTTTATCAAGGAGGGTTTATGATGCTGGTTATAACTACTAGTGGTTTGTGATTTGATTGGGGGTTCTTGACAAAGCTTGGTTGTTTTATTGTGTGGAAATTTGTGTTTACAACAGCATATGTTGATGGTATTAGGTAAGTGGTTGTAGCCAAGCATTCTATTGCAATTTTAACATTACCAAAATTTCTAGCAACTTCACATGTTTAAATTGACTATTTATTTTTCGTTGATTGATCTGCATAAATGCATTCACATAAAATATTGAAGCCACTGTCACAACGAATTGGAGAGGAGAATTTGTTAAAGAATTGACAATGATAATTAAGGTTTGCTACATGTGAACATTTTGGAAAGGGGCGATAGAATCTTGCCTGAAAGTTTTTAACATGTTTTCAATGAATTCATTTTGTGCGCTGCCCAGTAATGTTTGCTTAAAAGCTTCTCAAGAATCTTCAGCAAATCCATTTTGAGCTTATCATGCAATTTATAGCGTCTATTCTAAGCCATTCTATCAAGCAGCCCATGCATGTCCTCTGTCAGTTGTCCATGCACATTTGTCTGCACTTCCAGCTGCACAAGATTTGTAGTTTTTTTTTTAGGATTTAGTTTTCAATTTTAGTTTTCAATTTTTTTTTTTGTTTTTTAGATTTATTTAGAGTAGATTTTAATTTTAATTTAGAGTTTTTAGTATTTTAATTTGTTGTAGATTTTACTTTTGATATAGATTTTTAGTGCTTCAATTTTTAAGTTAGTTTTATTTTTTATTTTTTATTTAATGTAATTTAGTTTAGATTATATTTAATGTAGATTTTTAGAATATTAATGGGACTTTAGATTTTAAATTGTAGATATAATTTTGTTTTTATTTAGTTTTAAATTTAAACTAGCTTTTAGATAGATTAGTTTTAATTAATTTAGACTAATTTTTAATTTAGTTTAGAGTTTTAGTTTTTAATTTAATTTAGATTTTTAATTTTTAGATTTACTATTTAATTTAGATTTTTAACCTTTTAATTTAGTTTCTAATTTCTCATTTAGTTAGATTTGTTTTTTAATTTAGTTTAGATTTTAGTTACTAATTTAATTTAGTTAATGTAGTTTAGATTTTACTTTTTAGAGTTCTTTTTTCTTAATGTAGATTTTAAATTTAATTTTAGATTTAAATTACATCTCAATCTAGATTAGATTTAAATTCATTTTAATTTAGAATTAATTTGAGACTAACTTTAGTCTAGACTTATTTTTAATCTAGATTTAAATTAACTTCAGACTTTCATTTAGATTTTAACTTTTAGTTTAGCTTTAATTTTAATTTTAATTAGATTAATTTTTATTTTAGAATAAATTTTTAATTTTAGATTAATTTTTAATTTAAATAAGTTTTTTTTAATTAACTTTAGATTTTAATTAGAATTAAAATTAAATTTAAATTAGATTTTAACCTTAATTAAATTTAGATTTTTATATTTAAATTTTAACTTACATTTAGCTTTTAGTTCTTAGTTTAGATTTGGTTTTCTAAGTTAGATTCTAATTTTAAATTTAGAATACTTTATAATTTAGAAATAATGTATTTTCCCTTCATAATTTAATTGTCAACTTGTGGGCTAATCTTGGGCTTTTCTTGCAGGTTCATTTGGTAGATATTTGAAATCAAAACATACGCTTGTCAAAGAAAGGAGGCATGAAACTACTAATTAGAATGTGATGCAAGACGTTCGTAGAAGACATGATTTTGAAACCAATTGTCTTTTAGATTAGAAAACACTTCAATTGGTGTATTAAAAATGAACAATTGTCTTCTCTCACATAGGCTTAAATAGGGGTTCAATGAACACTGTTTGTTGTGCTTGAAGGGATGGTAGGGAGTATGCTCTCACCTTGTGTGAACTTATTGATCAGAAACTAGACCCATCTATTTTATGTCACCTTGATTCAATAATCGAAGTATCCTCTCCCCTTGCACACTTGTGTGATCCTAGGTGCAAAAGAAATGATTATTGACTCTAGGACTTGGGCCTTCCTTGGTGGGAAAAAGTACTCACCCGAAGGTGACTCAAACTAAAAATGGAGCTCTTTAGTTGAGCTACCCCCAACCGGTATATAAATGTGAATCCTAATGGAAAACTTAGGATTATGAGTGTGGATGTGTCACACAGAAAAGTGAACTCCCCAAAACCCTATTGAGTGTAACCTCTTTAGGCTGGAGTTCATCCTTATCAGAGGTAATCATGCCCCATGTGTGGCCACTTGAACAAGTGTCCTGAACTAAAAACCATTGTGTAGTTGCCAAAATCCCATCTATTTGCTAGCGCAACAACGGTCATTGTGAATGCATCCACATTCTCCTAGTTCTTAGCAGAGGTGATCAACCCACCATGGGAGATTTATGGGGGTTGGAAGCTTAGTTGACTTGAGAAGTGAGTGCACTATAAGGGGGAGCCTATGTGGCCAAGCTTTTGGATTCATCCACTAAGAATAAGTGTGGTTGGGGAAACCGACATGAAATCTAGCAATTACAGTCCTTTCCAACCTTAGGATTTGTGATTATATTGTTAAAATCAAATACTTTTTCTGCTATGTCTTATGCGTGTGTTCAAAAATAGACCTCAAACAAACATCACACATAGTAGCTTGCAACATCTCAAACTTTGCAAACCTCAAATAGTCCAACAACACAAACATCCAATGTGAACCTATCACTTAGATTTCTTGGGGTCATCATCCTTCAGTTTTGATATTTCAATCCTTGCATTTCACCTAGTCCTTGCATTTCATCCTAGTCCTTGCATTCCCCCTAGTCCTTGCATATCCCTAGCCCTTGCATGTTTATGGTCTTTACATATTCATATCTATTTCATCCTAGTCCTCACATTCCACCTAGACCTTGCATTTCACCTAGTCCTTGCATTTCACCTAGCCCTTGCATATTCATGGTCCCTACATATTCATATCCCTTTCATCCTAGTCCTTGCATATTCCTAGTCTTGCATACATAGGTCACATTACATATTCTTTGCATGTTCCAAGAATTTAGTCCTTTGCATATTCATCATCGGTCAAAAAAAACCTTTAGCTTGCACTTAGGCTACTCTTCCTAGGTCTTGAAATCAAACCATTGGCTATCTATCTCCTGCATAACTTGAGGTTCATCATCCTTGAGTTAGGGAAACATACCATTATTCTTGAGTAGGGAAATCCTTTTGGAGTCCATCATCTCCTACATACCCTCTCTTGATCATTGGTCCTTGTTTCTATCCATCATAGCACAAGTAAAGACTTTACATTATAACCAACCTCATACCTAGAGTTTCCTTTGAGCTCTTGCATTATTAGCTTGTCATATCATACCATACCATTTTCATATCCTTTTCATTGCATCCTAGTCTTAGGTCTCGTACATTACCTTGGATTGAAAATTAGAACAAGTCACCTATGACCCCTAGAAAAAGAACAAAAATATTTCAAGAGAAATGGAACCCCTAGGGAAAAGACTTTGATGGGGAAGATCACATTAGTGTTGCAACTAGTGAAACAAGTGAAATTTATAGTGAAGAAATAACCCAATCCACCATAAATGAATCTCTTAATGATAATAGATTCACTAAAATTCTTATGGAGGTAGTCAAACGTAACCCACAACAATACTTCAAGACCCTTGCTGATGAAGGAATCAAAATGCCTCCTAATTTTGACATATCATTACTCAAAATGAATGACCAGCCTAAATCTAGTGAATCTAAGAATCAAAAACAAACAACGATGGTAGCATCAAGGATCATAGGCCCTTTTATCTACAACCTAGTTACAAAAGATTTTCAAAGACATCAAAACCTACACCTACAAATGCTCCTATTTTGGATGAGCTTAGAACATTGAGACAAGAATTAGATACTTTGAAGAATAGTAAAAAATTGACTCATAAATTATCCATTGAAGATATATGTCCTTATCCCTTTGATCCGAGCATAATAATGCCACCTTTTCCAAACCAATGGGACATAACAAAACTTGAAGAATATCATGGAAAAGGAGATCCTAAGAACCACTTAAGACAATTTTGTGCCACTACCATGGAATTTGTAGTTGATGAAACATACCTTATGAGATTATTCCCTTGCAGTCTAGGAGGAGAGGCTATGGAATGGTTTTCATGATTACCCCTAACCATCAAATCTTTCCAAGAATTGGCTAATAAATTTTTCTCCAATTATAGTTTCGATTGCAACCTTAAAGTGACCATGACAAAGCTTTTCATCGCCAAACAAAAAAAGGTGAATATTTTGTGTCATTTTTACAAAGATGGAGACATTTAACAGAATGATTGCATTATGCCATTCCTGATCAAGAATTGGTTGACCTCTTTTGTGAAAATTTGAACAAATAAATTGGAAGGGAACTTCACCTCAAATACTTGGATTATGTTGATGAAGCCATAGAAATGGGATTTCGAATTGAACAAACCCTTATAGATGATGGAACTATTAAACTTAATAATGAAAAAGATCATAAATCAAGTTCAAACAACAAAACACCTTTTTTGGTTAAGAACAAGAATGTAGTTAATGACAGAGTTGTTGATGCAAAAGCAACTAAAACATCATTTCCTATCTACAATCTCAAAGGTTCGTCTTTAGATAGAGGAAAATAAAAATAAAGAAGTTTCTCTAAATGAAATTTCACACCATTAGGACAATCAGTTGAATCTACATTAAAGAACTTCTTGAAAATAATATTCTAATGCTACTCGAAATAAAGGAATATAATCCACAAGTCAAACCCCCATGGTGGAATGAAGATCACTTTTGTGACTATCATAAACACAAAGGACATAAGACTAATAGCTGCAATAAACTTTGACATTTAATACAAGACCTTATTGACGATGGTAAGATAGGAGTTGATGAACACACTCCTAGTAACTCTAATTGGGAGGTGTTTAAAAACCCATTCCCTAAGCATGAAAAGGATAAAGGAAAGGCTCTTGAATTTGGTGATGGTTTAAATTATACTACTACTAAGTATGAATTTCATTATAAAAGGAAAAGAGCATGATTGCATGGTTACTACCCACAAAGGAACAAATACCCTTAAAGGTCCTAATCCAAAACCCGCTACTCCAGCTTCACAATAAAACCTCATAGAGCACTTAGGAAAAATGCCCGCACAAATTTCTATACTTGAGCTACTATGCCTATCTCCTGAGCATAAAGCCATCCTAGATAAAGTGCTTGCTACTACTACAGTGCCTATAGACCTACATGTAGATCAATTCCAAGCTATGGTGGGACACATCACCTCTCCTCATACTCACTTTTACTGAAAATTTTGATTCATCCCTTCAATGTAACCACATAACACAACTTTAAACATTGACATCCTCATCCATTATGTTAAGATCAAGCTATTAATAGACAGAGGAGCAAGCCTTAATATTTGTACTCAAGAATTGATCACAAAATTAGGGTTCTTTGAAAATGTAGTTGATCCAAGTAAAAAGATTGCCATAAAGGCATATGATGAAAAGTAATGCTCATCTAAATGATTAGTACTCTACCAATTAGAGTTGGTCCTATTGTAAAGGATGTGGTTTTTTAAGCCCTTGATCTCCCACTGACCTATAATATCCTCCTCGGAATACCTTAGATTCATGCAATGCAAGAAATAACTTCTACATACCACAAGTGCATCAAATTCCCACACAATGGTATTGAAATCACAATACAAGGAGATCCAAATCCTTTCATGTATTACCATAATCTAAGCTCTAAAACTGAAATCACAATCCCAAGAAACCATGAAATATTTCCTTCCCAAGCATATGTTGATCCCGAGTCCTTAAAAGAATCCTCCTCAAAATCCAATGAAGCTAAGATCAAAATAAAAGTAAAAGAACAAGGAGTAGGGGAATATACATTGAATCGTGCCCTTCATATTAGAAATCTACCTTTATCTCCCCACACCTATGGCAAACCACAAATGACTAAGACCGCATCAGATGCAAATACTACAATGATTTGTATATCAATTACTTTCAAAAAATGGGGAGCCCTTTATAATGAAACAAAAGAAGCCGATCTCTTGAAGTACCTATACAAAGATGAAAACATGGGAAAAAGAACAAACTAAAATAAAGATACCTGTTGAACAATATGCCAATTGATTTGATCTTATGAAACAAATGGGATATGATAGTAAAAGTCCTCTTGGCTTACAAAAATAGGGTATCTTGGAACCAATACAACCTACTTGTACACAAAAAGTCCTTGGTTTAGGATATGATGCACAAAAAGATAAGACCTTGAGTACCATGTGTGCTTCAAGTAAGGAACTAGAGTCCTCTAATGCTACATAGACAAATGAGGAAAGTGTCATCGATGAATTCATTGAGATTTATTACTATGATAGTGTCCCTCCCCTTGAACCTGATCATAATATTTGTACCCTCAAATCCATTCAAAATATTGACTCAAATCGTGATCCTTTACCCCTGGTTCACCCCAAACTCATTGATTTTGAGTAGAAGGGGCTACCACAACTGAATGTTTTTGAAAATGATGAGGCAATCATAAAATTTTTGGGAGCATGAGAAGAAAAACCTCTTGAGGATCATAAAGCAGGATTCATCATAGAACTCAATAGTCCAGCTTACTTTGGGGGAGTTCCAAGCCTTTCAATCACAAAATTATTGAAAATATAAATAGGTCTGCTAATGAAAAGTGCTCTGCGGTACTATTAGACCCAGAATAAGTAAAAATAAAGGACGTATCCAAGGGTGAAAACCTCTTTGAGGCACATGAGGATGGAAGGATTGACACACTCCCCTTAGCAGTATATCATGAAAAATCATCTATATTGGTGGAGAAGATAGTACCAGCTAATTTGGGCACATAAGAAAAATGAAGGATAATTCATCTAGCAGAATCATTAACACCTAAAGAGAGAATAGAGCATATACAGTTTTACAAGGAAAGAAAAGTTAAATTTGTGTGGTCCTATGTAGGTATTCCATCACTTGATCTAGATCTATTAATGCATCATTTGTCTTTGCCACTAAGGGAAAAACCTATTAAATAAATTTTGAGAAAAATGCACCTGCACATTGCTCTATTGGTAAAAGTTGAATTACAAAAGTTGCTAGATGTGGGATTTATAAGACTTTTTGACTATGGTGATTGGATTTCAAATTTAGTACTAGTTTCAAAACCTGATGGGGCCATCTGAGTTTGAATAGATTTCAATGATTTAAACAAGGCTTGTCCTAAGGATGACTTCCCACTTCCAAACATTGACATGATAGTGGATTTGATAGTAGGGCATGAAATGGTATCCCTTATGGATGGCTTTTCAGGCTAGAATCAGATTAAAATTGCTCATGAAGATCAAAATAAGAAAACATTCACTTGTCCTTGGGGAACCTTTTGTTTCCCTTTGGGTTGAAGAATTTCGGAGCTACCTACCAATGTGCAATGACCACTATCTTTCATGACATGATGTGTACCTATTTGAAAGACTATATAGATGATTTGTTGGGAAAATCTTACACGAGAGCTAGACATCTAGAGATCATGGATAAAATTTTCACAAGATTAGAACAATACAAGGTCCGATTGAGTCCAAATAAATGTGCCTTTGGGGTAACCTCCTGAAAATTGCTTGGATACATTATCTCATCTAAAGGAATTGAAGTTGATCCTGCAAAAATAATGGCTATACTAGAAATTCCCCCACCTAAGAATATTAGTCAGCTGCGATCATTAAAGGGAAAACTTTAGTCAATCCACTACTTTATAGCACAACTCATAGATAAATGTCAATCCTTTTAGCACCTGCTACACAAGAATTTTCCATTTAGATGGGATGACTAGTGCAAAAAAAGCTTTTCAAAAAATCAAAGAATGTTCCATTTATATGGGATGACCAGTGTGAAAAATATTTTCAAAATATCAAAGAATATCTGATAACACCACCAATATTAGTACCTCATATAGATGACAAGCCTTTAATTCATTATATATATCAACAACTACCACAAGACTAGGGGCACTTTTGGCACAACATGACTCTAAAGGAAAGGAACATGTAATCTATTACATCAGTTGTACTCTAGTGGGATACAAGCTCAATTATAGTCCTATTGAAAGGGCATTCTTTGTCATAGTTTTTGCATCATAGAATCTTTTACATTACATGCTTATGCATTAGACAAAGCTCATTACAAAAATTGATCCTCTTAAGTACTTCTTGAACAAAGCAACACTCACAAGATGATTGGCTAAATGGGTGATGATTCTTCACAAGTTTGATATTGAATATGTAGAACAAAAAATAATCAAAGGACAAGCTATAGTAGATGAACTCATTGATCTACTATGACAGATAATCATCCTCTTGTTATAGAATTTCCTAATGATTCAATTTTCAACATGGAATCTACACATCTGTGGACTTTATATTTTGATGGCTCCTTCACACAAGGTGGTTCTAGTGCTAGCATTCTCTTTGTCACTCTGCAAGGGTATTGTATACCTAAATATTACAAGATATAGTTTCCACCATGTACCAATAATATTGTAGAATATGAGGCATTAATTTTTGGGCTCCATATAGCTATGCAATGGAAAATCCTTGAGTTGTGTGTTCTAGGTGACTCTCAATTAGTGATCAAACAAGTTAATGATGACTATAAAACAAAGGATGAAAAATTTATTCCTTGTGAAAGAATGGTGGATGATTTCAAGGCCTATTTCATGTCAATTTCTTTTGAGTAGATTCCTCGAGATAGTAATAGAGCTCCTGATGCAATGGAAACAATTGGTTAACTTATGTGAATGCCAAGTAATGCCTCCTACTTACAATACACCACAATTTGAGATGATTTGTCTTATTGTTGGTCCTAATTCCTAATGGCATGGGGATATTTATACCTATCTTTGATATTACACCTTTCCATAGACCTATCTAATAAATCTCATAAAACCTTTACCCTTAAAGCTTCCTGCTATGTGATCTTAGTCGATACCCTTTATCGCCGAGGTCTTGATGGTACTTTACTTAGAAGTCTTGAGCACAGAGAGGTCAAAACTAATTTACAAGAAGTACATGAAGGTATATGTGGGACACATTCTAGTGGTCCTACCTTAGCTAAAAAACTCTTATGTATGGGTTATTATTGGCCTACAATGGAAAGGGATACTTTTCAATTTATTAAAAAATGAAAGAACTGTCAAAAACATGTAGACTTGATACATGCACCTGCATAGGAATTGGAGTCTCTTGCTACACCATGGCCCTTTTATCAATGGGGACTCAATCTCATGGGAAAGATCCATCCACCTTCATCCAATGGTCATAAGTTCATTCTCATTACCACAAACTATTTCACAAAATGGATTGAAGTTGTTCATCTCACTCATACCACTAGTAAACAAATAGCCACTTTCATACTGAACTACATCATCTGTCATTATGGTGTTCCTTTATCCATCATCATAGATAATGGTTGTCCATTCAAAAATTAGGATGACCGTGAGCTCTATGAGAAATTCCATGTACGACATCATTTCTCTACACCTTATTATCCTTAAGGTAATGGCTAGAATGAGGCTTCTAACAAATCCATTCTCAAAATTCTTAAAAAGACAATCAATGAAGCTAGTCGAGATTAGCTTATTCAATTGAATCCTGCATTGTGGGATTATCACATGAGTGTCTACACTCCCACAGGTGTCACCCCTTATGCCCTTGTCTATGGGCCTAAAACTATCTTTCCCATTGAAGTTGAGTTTCCCTCTTTGCACAATCAAATCAGTGATGAAGAATACTGAGTTTCATGTCTGCAGGAGTTGGAACTATTGGATGAATGAAGAAAAACTACTTTCAATCATCTTAAAGCATACTAATAGCAGGTGTACTGAAGTTATAATAAAAAAGTTAAGCCATGTACATTTGAGGTTGGGGATCTTTTTCTTCATGAAAATCCTCACAATCAACAAGATAGAGAAAAGAAGGGTAAATTTGATCCTAACTAGTTGGGTCCATACGTTATCACTGTTGTGTATGGATCTAGGGCATACTAGTTATCTACTCTGAAAGGTGAATTTCTTAGTGATCACATCAACAGTATGCACATTCATAATTTTTATACCTCAGTACTTTAGAGGGTACAATCTCTTTTAAAAGAACTAAAAAAATCCAAAAAAAATCATAAAATGTGCTAAAAAAATCCAAAAAAATCATAAAATGTCCTAAAAAAAATTTAAAAAAATTTAAATCATAAAATGTTCTGAAGAAACCATAAAATGTTTTGAAGAAATCCAAAAAAATAAAATAACTTCAAAAATATCAAAAAAGTGATACTTTCATATCGCCACATGACTTTGAAATTCAATAAAATCAAAATATGCCACAATTGACAATCAAGAAAAAATTATAGCATACCTATCCATCCCTCTTTCAAATCCAATCAATCACATAAAACAGTACCAAGAATCAATTCTATATGAAAGAATGATTCCTATTTGTTTGTTGATATTTGCTTATTTTATGGTTTTCTCTTAGGTGGCATTCCTTTTAGTTTCTTTGGGATGTCTTGGACTAGAGAAGCGAGGATGGGGCATGTTCACTTGTTTGTTGTTTTTGAATTGTCTCTTATTCAAAATATGACTCATCTTAGGACATGGTTGTCTAAAACCATCGAGGACCTATGAGTCTAGTGTGGATGAGAGCATTCCTTGTCTGATAGTGTCTTCTATGCAATAAGTATTTAGGTCATCTAAGGTCTTTATACCTAGATTCCTATACCTCACTATTAAATAAAAATGCAAATAGTATTCAGGTCATCCAGATGTTCATGTTATTTAGATGCTTATACTAATTTGTGACATAATAAGCTCGATGATGATAAAAGAACTTAAAAGGAACAAGAGGGTTCATCACATTCATTTCTTTCATCTTGCATTTCATTTTCTTCATCTTTCTTGTCACAGAGAAATCAATCAATTGCTTTATCCAACTGATTTATGTTCCTTGAATAAAATCTCAAATCAATAAAAAATATCATGTGCCCTTAATCAATCAATCAATCAATGCATCAACTTTTCTTGTGTAAGCACCAATCTCAATTAGCTTAATCAACTCATCAACTTGGCTATACTAATCATTTCCATCAATTGTTTAGTTACATCTATCAACTATGCATTTCCATCAAATTTACATCACCGTTTTATCACTTGCACAATATTAGGTGTCAATAGGGAAAAATCCAAAGGTTTAATGTGTTGAAAACAAAAAACTAATTAAATCCTATCAAGCACCATGAAACACAAACTAGTATAAAAATGCAAATAAACAAAGAACATGCAAACCAATTTTCAAACTTAGATTTGATTGATCTCCATGGCTCTTCTCCACTTGCACAAGAATGCAAGATTTTGAAGGTTGATTGTTGGAGGAATGTTGGTTGCTCAATTCTGTAGCATAACAACCTAATGAAAATGATAGATGGAGATGGATGGAAGATCGAAGACTGATTTTGACAACATAAGGATGTCTGAACATTCGATGCAAATGGCCTATGAAAGGTTAGGGTTATAGAGTTTTTGAAGAAAAAAAATTATTTGGAAAAGATCAACGGTTGAGATTCAGTCTGGTAAGATGAATGGTAAGAGATGGGGAAGTTGGAGAGAAAGATGGAAGCTAGAGAAAAAGGAGGAAGATGTTTCCTTTCCACAGAACATTTCACTCAAAAATGAAGGCAACTTGCCCTTTGTCAAGTTTAGTTATGAGTTGGTTTTGGTAGTTGAAGATAATTCAATAATTAAATAATAAAATTATTTAATTTCATGTGACGTGGTTTTGGAAGTTTCTAATTAAATATAAAAAAATATTTAATTATGTGTGAAATGTGGATAAGAAGTTTCTAATTAAATATTGAAAAATATTTAATTATGTGTGAGATGGATTTTTAGAAAATTTTAAAGATGATTTCATGATTTTGGAAAAAATAAGAATATTTAGAAGATTTAGGGATGATTTTATGATTTTGGAAAAAGGAAGAATATTTACTTTATTTAAAATAAAACAATGTGATTTTTTAGAAGATTTAAAGATGATTTCATGATTTTGGAAAAGGAAGAATATTTACTTTATTCAAAAATAAAGCAATGTGATAATTAAATTAAATAAATTGTAAAGCTTATTTAATTTAATTAAGAAGAATTAGAAAAGTGATTAAATTAAATAAGTAATTAAACTTATTTAATTAAGATAGAAGAATTAGAAAATGAACAATATAAATAAATAATTAAATTTATTTATATGTAGATTGAATTAGAGATTTAACTAAATAACTTGTATTTAATTAATTACCAGACTTATTATAATGTGACCATTTTTAGGTGCATACATTTTTCCCCTCTTTGAGATGATGTTCGAGATGATGAGCTTTGTGTCAACTAACATCATTTCAAAGAAGGGTATGGATAGAGGAGAATGGTTGATGATGGAAAGATAGGATGATGGAATGATGATGCCCCCTCGAGAGGATAGGCGGGTTAAACAAACAAGGGTAGGCTCTCAAAATGAAATGATAAGGATAGACAAGATGAATGATGTAAGATAGGAAGTGGATGAAAGAGATGAATGATACATTATGCTACAATGAAGGTGAGCAATCATGATGTTTGATGTAGCACTAGACATTATGCACCAAGATATAAGGACCAAGGTGACGATGTGTCTTATGCCCCAGTGTAATACAACCTTGTCTAGACATATGAGGAAGTAGACTTAGATCATTAAAGTCCTAATGCAAAAAAGGTATGATGTGACCTTAGATGCAAAGGATAGTACAAAAAGCTACTCCAACATACACAAGATATGAATATTAGCTAGAATGATACAGATTTGATACAAATGCAAGATAAAATGATAACACACACAAGCAAGCAAGCAAGCATGCACAAATGATACAAAAACAAACAAGGTATTTCCCTTGTCAAGCTGTAAACCATTGATTGATTGATTGATTGATGATGATGATAGTGTTGTCATTGTGGGGAGTGAAATATCCCTAGAGCAACACAAGGATGATAATTGATTGATTGATTGGTTGATTTGGTTTACGACAAGATTAGGATCAAGACCAAAGGATGTGATTGGGTAATTTGACAAGATTGATTGACTTGATTGGTATGGATTAAGGATTGATGTGCATTTGGATTATTGCTTGGATTGATTCGATTGAGTTGATTGGATGAAATGGTTTTGATAAAGATGATTGATTTGGTTGACTGGTTGGATGATCAGATTGAGGTGATGGATTAAGTAGATAAAATTGGAAGAAATAATTGGATGGATTAATTTTATTGCTTGAATTTTTGTTGGCTATTTGATTTTTTTGGTATTTTTGGGTATATTTTTTATTTTTGTGGATTTTTGAGATTTTTTTTTTGGATTTTTGAGATGTCTTGATATTTTTGGATTTTTGAGATTTTTTTTGTGTCAAAGGATGAAAATTTGAGTATCCTATGTGCTAGAGACCAATGAAAAGGGGAAACCAAGTCTAGGTGCAAGGAGACAGATGGAATTGATGGATTAAAGGGTGGGTGAAGGGATAAAGGCACATGATATATGGATGGATGGAAATGATAGGTCATAGTGAATGGAATGGATGTATGCATCATAGGAGAGAAAGGATTTGATTTACAAAGACTATGTCACATATGAATAACATGCCCCATTATAGGTAAAATACTTAGGATTTTTCTGGAGAAGACTTATGACAATAGGATAATAATAGGCTTGTTTGGAAGGATGAGGTATATAATATGATATGCATGTATGATGGATAAAGATGGTAGGTAGGATGGAAATGACAAGACATGAAAATGATAGGTTGGATAGATAAGACATTGTGCCCCCAAGTGTAAGTGACATAGAAGATCAACCTATGCATGATTCCTATTTGCAAGGTTTTCATCATGGTACTTATCTAGGGTTCCTGTTTACCAGGTTTTCACCGTTGGATGAAGGGATTTCCCTTTTTTTTTAAAAATTTTTTCTCTCTCTTTTTTTTTTTGACTAGGAGAAGGGGAATATGGATAGGAGGGACTCAAGTATCTAGTTGTATGAAATATGGCAGTCCCATGAGAGATGGATGTCATCACATGGCCCAAGTCAAATGTCATTATGCTCATAGATGTTAGTAAGGGATGACATAAAAGGGAGATGGAGTGGGTAGATGATGGATTATGATGTGGATTATAGAGGAAAAATAATAGATTATGATGCAAATTATGTAGGGAAGATGATAGGGATTATATGGGACTTATGCAAAAAAATGAATGGGGAGACTTAGCCAAAAGCATGGACCATAGGAAGATGGTGGGGGAGATATGTGGGATAATGAGTGTAGGGTGAGGAGATGGAGGTATGTGGAATTGTTGTGAAATGGAAGGGAACCATGACCAATGGTTGCTCACACTGTGATAAACATTGAAGCTTTTGATGCGGATGGGGTGTAGGAAGCAATGAAGATGTTTGCTTAGGAGATGGTGGATGTAGTGATTTTGGTACCCACATAGACATACTATTTTTATGAATTTTATTTTTCTTGTGGGTTTTAGGAATTTGAGACTCTTGAATATAGTGGGAGTGTGAGGTGGAAGTGGATGGTTGGGATTTTCTTGATGTGGATGCCTCGTTTGACTTGATTTCTTTTTTCTTAGGTACCCAAACCATTTTTTTTTTTAGACTTTTATTTTGGAGGTATGGGCTTATATAACTTTTTAGATGTACTTGGTTTTGATATTTTGCAATTGTATGCTAAGGCATTAGGACCTTTATAATTTTTGAATTTATGTGTAGAGGAATCCACATTTTTATTTTGGAATCCTTTGGGTTTGGTGGAATGAGTGGAAGCTCTATGTTTAGACAATGTGTGCATTGATTGGTCATGATTAATATTTTTAGAGGATTTATGGGTAGATGGATAAGAGGATTGAATGGTTGGGAGTAATGGTGGTAAAGTGGATCAAGGGATATTAGGAGTTGGAATAAATGGTCGTAGAGTGGATCAAGGGATATTAGGAGTTGGATGAAATGGTGGTAGAGTGGATTGTGGAAGGTGTATGGTGACATGCTTTTGACATTTATAAGATGATGGAGGAGGGATGGCAACATATGTTTTAGGTGTACGATAGGCTATATGATGGAAAGTGGACTTAGGAGGCATGGAGGAAATACCAACATCTTTAGGTTGTTGTCCTTGGGATGTATGTACAAGGCCATAAGAGCATGTAGGGACTTTGACATGGATGGGCTCCAAAATATATTGTTCATGATGGTCTATAAATTTACCTTGGTGGTTCATATTTTGGAGTGTTCAATGGATAATGGGACTAGGTGTAGGTGGAACATTAGACACAAGTTCCTTATTGGATGGAAAAAATGAAGCAAGGGAACTTAATGGTTGTTGTTGTTCTAAGGAGGAACATTCATGAATGAGGGTGGAAAGACAAATAGGATATGATGGAGGACTTTCAATGGGGTTGATAGTGGGTGATGGAGGATAATTAGGATCTTGATTAGCATTGTGTTTACTTAGATCCAAGGAATTTGTTTGATCTTCTATGTTGTCTTGGGAGGCATGTGTCTCATCAAGGGAAGTGGATGTTAATAGATCATGGATAGGACTAGGTGGAGGTGAATTTGGAATATCTTTCTCATGGATGGGTATTGAATCAAGTTTTTCATGGATAGGTTCTTCATCATTATGGATATTATCTTGATCATAAAAATGATATAGATTATGGATAGGTTCGATGAAAATGATTTGATCTTGATTAGTACTAGGGCTTTATGTTTCCACATGCTTGGAAGTAGGCTCTTGATATAACTCTTGGGTTGCTTGACTGGAAGTGGAAGGGGATTTCTCATGGAGAGACTTGGCATGTTCTTGATGGTCAATAACATAGGAGCATGAAAGTGGGTGGCTTGGACTTGTGAGGGGAGACTCTTGAATTGACTCAAGGGGTTGTGGATGACATGGTTGACTTGAATGACTTGGAATGATGTTTGAGGAATCTTTTGTATGT
Source organism: Sequoia sempervirens (assembly GCA_007258455.2). Classification (NCBI taxonomy): domain Eukaryota; kingdom Viridiplantae; phylum Streptophyta; class Pinopsida; order Cupressales; family Cupressaceae; genus Sequoia; species Sequoia sempervirens. Next base: position 231,374,144 of record VDFB02000015.1, read on the forward strand.
TCAACTATATGTGTTGAATGACATGGCGATAGTTGATTCCTTACTTGTAGCCCTTGGGTCACATCCTTTGGAGGTGTAGGGGTGGAAGGTGTTGGCTTAGGGTTTTTATTTTTATTGTATAGTGGTATGATATACTTAGAGAGTACATAACCTATATTAGTGTTCCCCTTGTGAATGTTTGCATTAGAACTTAAAGGCTCTTGATTTTGTTGCCTAGGTGAACTCAAATTCACATGTGTTTTTCGTGAAGTGGCTTGATAGGTTGATGTGGCATTGACATACGAAGAAGTGGATGGATTAGATTGGTATGAGGTGGAAGGGTGATAATTAATGGATAGGGGATGATGTATTGGTTGTTGGATTTGACAAGTGGCCATGAGGTATTGGGCTTGAGCTAGGAGGTGTTGGATTTCCGGTTACTTGTTTGCATCAAGGTTTTGTATTATGTCATGGAATTTTTGAATGATTTGTTGGGGTAAAGGTGTTTGACTTGTTTTAACCATGTGAAGCATGTAAACAATCTTTTGTGCTATGAATTCCAATGTTTCCATGGTGTAAAAGGATTGTGATTTGATTAAAGAGATGATGATGATTAGGATATGATATGGAATGACAAGATTGCATGATTTGGATGATGTCACAAGTGTTTATTGGAATTTTGAGTTGGGCACTATCAAACAAAATATTTCACATGTAAATGGATGAACACAAACACCAAACTTGATGATAAATTTATCTTTGAAGATTAGATGTTATGATTAAGCAAGTAGTTGAATACACAACAACAAGCCCTATGACTAGTCAAGTGGGGTATGGCCAATTAGGTCTCAAGCTAGTTTGCACAAGGTTGACTAAGGAATGCTTTGAAAGAAAAATCCTACCACACAGCTGGGAGAAAGGGGTAACCCACCCTTCACCTTCACTTCCCAAAGGTATAAAGTTCTTTGGGGCTTAGCTAAGAGTGACAAGATTTTAACTTCCAAACAAGCATGTCTTTCGATTCACACTTTGATTGAGGTCATCCCCAAGGGTGATGAAATCCCCTAGCAGGCCTCCTATGAAGGGTTTGACAAAAGAAAACCAAGTGAGGTGTTTGTGATCACACACTCATAGTTATTAATTAACCCTTTAGAAAATTTAAATGTTTATAAAATGGTTCAAGAACTTGTTCTTTTTAACCCCAAATCAACATGTGATGGAAGACAATGATTAATTTTAGACCCAATTTTGAAGTGTGATTGAAGATAAAATTTGTTTTAAGCCAAATTCAATGATGTGATCAAACAAGATTTTATTTTATGCCCCAAATTGAAATACGTGACAAACAAGATTAAGCGATTTAAAATGGAATGTGTGCACATGATTATTCACTTTCCAAATAGTTTTTGTGATTGATCCCAATGCTTTTCTAGCTCTGTATGATTCACCAACAAGTCCCCAAGATAGAAAGAAATAAATTACAAATGTGCTAGAGCAAAAGTCATATGCGCTTATGAATATATCCAAATTTGAGAACTTTAACACTATGAAAGTTGATAAAAACCTATACCATTGGATAGCTTATGAAATTCTACCCCATTTAAAAAAAAGGTTTGAAAAAGACCAAAATATGACCAAGATATGACTATTTTAATATTTACCCTAAAAACGCTAAAATAGATGCCATATGCGCTAAAACATAGACCATATGTGCAAAAAAAAGGTCACAAATGTGTTAAACAAAAAGTCTTAAATGCACTAAAAGAAGTTCCAGATGTGCTAAAAAGAAGTCCTAAATGTGCTAAAATAAAAATAACTTTTTTTTTACAATTTTTTTTAATGAAATGGTATATGCGCCATTTTGTTTTGTATATGCACCAAAACAGTTCTTGGATGCACTAAAACAGTTACTGGACACGTCAAAGTACCTGCAAAAGCATTGAAATAAATTATGGATGCTCTGTACAAACACGCGTATGCGCTTCATAAATCCTTGTGTGCACTAAAACAGAAAATCTTGCCAAAAATATGAATTCTAGAACACAAAATCCTGTCAAAAAAACTATAGATAAATGTTAAAAATGGGGCAAGGCCCCATGGTAGGTACCAAAATGTAGATAGGGAAAAATCCAAAGGTTTATATGTGTTGAAAACAATAAACTAATTAAATCCTATCAAGCACCATGAAGCACAAACTAGTATGAAAATGCAAATAAACAAAGAACATGCAAACCAATTTTCAAACTTAGATTTGATTGATCTCCATGGCTCTTCTCCACCTACATAAGAATGCAAGATTTTGAAGATTGATTGTTGGAGGAATGTTGGTTGCTCAATTCTATAGCATAATGACCTAATGAAAATGATAGATGGAGATGGATGGAAGATCAAAGACTGATTTTGACAACATAAGGATGTCTAAAGATTCAATGCAAATGGACTATGAAAGGTTAGATTTATAGAGTTTTTGAAGACAAAAGCTTAGTTGGAAAAGATCAACGGTTGAGATTCAGTCTGGTAAGATGAACAGTGAGAGATGGAGAAGTTGGAGAGAAAGATGGAAGCTAGAGAAAAATAAGGAAGATGTTTCCTTTCCACAAAACCTTTCACTCAAAAATGAAGGCAACTTGCCCTTTGTCAAGTTTAGTTATGAGTTGGTTTTGGTAGTTGAAGAAAATTCAATAATTAAATAATAAAATTATTTAATTTCATGTGACATGTGGTTTTGGAAGTTTCTAATTAAATATAAAAAAATATTTAATTATGTGTGAAATGTGGATAAGAAGTTTCTAATTAAATATTGAAAAATATTTAATTATGTGTGAGATGGCTTTTTAGAAGATTTTAAAGATGATTTCATGATTTTGGAAAAAGGAAGAATATTTACTTTATTCAAAATAAAGCAATGTGATAATTAAATTATATAAATAGTAAAGCTTATTTAATTTAATTAAGAAGAATTAGAAAAGTGATTAAATTAAATAAGTAATTAAACTTATTTAATTAAGATAGAAGAATTAGAAAATGAACAATATAAATAAATAATTAAATTTTATTTATATATAGATTGAATTAGAGATTTAACTAAATAACTTGTATTTAATTAATTACCAAACTTATTATAATGCAACCATTTTTAGGTGCATACATCAGGTATCTAAACATTTTCTATACATCTATCAAGAGATTAATATTTTTACAATCTGCTCGATCAATCTCTCGAAATGACATATCATTATTATCATAATCCTTACTAGGATATCTTTGGGGCATGTATCAATTAATCAATTTTTCTTTGAAACAATGTGACACTCGGCATTGTCTCAAATAGGGGAAAAATTTAAACACATAAATTTGTCCTTGTAATCACTTTTACCCATTGCAAATTTCAATTGGTCACCCTTATAATCATATCTCCACATTATAACCATTTATATATATTATAAGCATTTATAGACATCTATAAGCATTATTCATAAAATCATTTAATCATTTATCATTTATCATTTATGCATTAATCATTAAAATATCATTTTCATATTCTATTAAATTGTTTAATAATCTATCCATTATTGATCCATTCGAGTAAATCCATTTATCCATTCATCTCATAAAATCATTGTAGACACCTAAAAATGGTCTGGAGAATCTAATTAATTAAATACGCCTTATTTGATTAATTAATCTTAAATTCATCTACTTAGTAAATAAATAGAAATATTTGGGCGGGGGCCCTAGCTCGGTTGGCTAAGTAATTCCGTTGTGGCTCGGGTGGTCACGAGTTCTAGTCTCCCCCGTCCCGTGGTACCGGAGGGCGTGTCGCGCCAGCGCCGCCGGTCACGTTAAAAAGTTTACCAGGCGCACTACAGTTTATAGGGGGTCGTGCTACCCGATTCCTGCAGTCTATAAAAAAATAAAAATAAATAGAAATATTTATTTATATTAAATTCATTATTAATTCTTCTATTTCTCTCCTAATTAAATAAACAAAATTAAAAACTTTGTTTTATTTAATTATTATTATTATCACTTCTTTTATACTTCTATCACAAATTAAATACACAACTTAAATAATTTGTGTTATTTAATTACCTCATCACGTTTCTTCTTAATTAAATAAAGATATTCTAAAAATCTTTTATTTAATTATCATTTTCCTTTTGTTTTAATTTAATAAACAAAACCCTATAGTTTGATTTATTAAATTATCTGTTCCTCTTTTGCTAAATTTAAATAAATTAAAAATATTTAAATTTATGCATAAATCATTTACCACTATTCACTCACCAATAAAATTAAATTTTCAAAATTTAATTAATTCAACTGTCATTCACGGGAAGAGCTTCAGGGACAAACCTGCAAGAATTTCTCTAAACCACCTTTCCTCTCATCTTGCCTGGTGTTTTCATGGGGAGAAACAATCCTCCATGATTAGCTCCATCTTCTCATCCTAGACCATTCAATTCTCCAGATTAAATCCCAACCTCTTATCCCGTATCCCTGTGCAAATGTACTACCGTGAAAGCTATAAATATAGCTCTTTGGCTATAGGAAATGGATCCCAACTTGTGCAATCTTACTTTGTAGGTTTTCCAAGCATCTAGTATTCATTCAACATTCCAGCATTTAGCATTCATCCAACATTCATCCAACATCCATCCAACATTCATCCAGCATTCAACATTTGCAGTCATGGTAGCAATCACAGTAGTTTTAATTATTTAATTATATAGGAAATAGAATAGTTAAATTCTCATTCTCTAAGTGTCATTTCAATAGTCTAATTAGCTTCTAAAATTTGAGAGAAAAGTAGATTAGAGAGATCTTTAGAGTTAGAGAGCAATAGGATAGATTTCTAAATATTTCTAATTTAAATTAGTTTAAATTTCTTAAATATTAGAGGTAATGTCCTATTTAGAGGTGTAGAAGCATGTTTAGATGGTTTAACTCATTCTACCACTTACAATTCGGTGCCCACCATGGGGCATAACCCCATATTCTACAATTTTTTTGTGAAAAGTGTCTTACAGGTATCAGCGTGATAGTTTTCGCAGAACCGTGACTTTTTATAGCACGTCAACTAGATCTTGTAGTGCACTGGTGGTCTGTTTTAGTGCGTTAGTCTTCTCTTGTAGCACACCATTGCACTGTTTCAGTGCACCGCATCACTGTTTCAGCATGCCATGTCACTGTTTCAGCGCGTTGACTCTTTGTCCTTAAAATCATTTTTTTTAATCTGGATCCACACATCCGTGACCAGATTTTGTTTTTGTCTATTTTTTATTAAAATTTACCAATCCTAGGATACCAAATGGATAAAATTTATCAATCCTAGGATAAAAAAATGGATAAAAATTGATCAATCCTAGGATAGAAACTTCACAATTTCTTGTGGGATTAAAATTGAACATCATGCTTTTATGGAGCAATATCTCCATTTAGATTAACTAATATGTCTTTTTGGGTTTTTAAAAGTGAACAAAATTTCTCTGCTGTGGTTGGGTGATAGGTTTATTCTCTCCCCTTTACTGGGTGCATCAGAATACCAGACTCACTTTTCTTTACACATTTTTAAAGCTTTTTAAAACCTTTAGACAGGCCTGCCATAGTGGGAAAAAGTACTCACCCTACGGGAACGACCTGAGTGGGGATAGCCAAAAGCCATGGTATTCCAACCCACTTAAAAATCTATGTGAATTTGGGGAAACCCTCTTTCAACAGAAGTGTGCAGGATAACCATCCCCAAAATCTTTGTTCTAAAGATTGGGAGGTCTCTTGAGGGACTTTATCCATTTGTCGCTCTGAACAAAAACCCTATCTAAGAACCTAGAAATGGAAGCACGCTTGTCAGTTTCTAAACATTGTAATACTCGGCGGTGCAGGGGCAGGGAAGAATCTACCCTCAAGCACTCACCATATAATTGCCAAGGACTGTTTGCTTAGGGGATCCAGTATCCACTTCCATCACTCTGAGTACGCACCTGGAAAAGAAAAAAACATAGGTGCCCTCTAGGGGGTGACATGGATGTGTGAGTCAATGCAATTCCAAGCTGTGGGCCGTTCTAGTATATAACGATGACCTTTTGTCTCTAGAAGTGAATCTATCTGAAGTGTCTTATTTGTTATAAACTAGTGAAAATCAAGAAGAATCATGCTTGATTCTTAAGAACATACACTATCTGTTTAGATTCTAGGATTTTAAAGTCAACCATTCTATTCTTGCTTGCTGTGTTTTCTTTCATTAAATTCAGATAAGATCATCACAAAAATCTTCAAAATCAAAACACTTGTGAAATTTTCATGATTCGAGATTGGGTATCCACCAAATTTATCAAGAAATCTCTTGTCAAATGAATTAGAAATCCAAATAAAACACTTACATACAAACAACTTCTGAGAAAGCAATGATTTTTATATCAAAGCAGGAAAGTTCTACTCCAACATAGGAATTTTATTCATAGGTATCACGATTTCTCTAGAGGTTATACGAACGACTATGTTGTAGCTGCCTTAGATTCACAAGCATTTTATCAAAGAAGGGCTCTTAGGCAACACCACAATCACAGTCAAAGAATTCATCCAGAATACATCCCACAACTAGCCATACAATACAATACCAGACCAAGTGAGTTTCATAGAATAAGATAGCTTTCTCTCTTAAACACCTCATGGTTCTGTTATAGCACATCACTACTCTATTTTAGCACTTTGGGTTTCTGTTCTAGCGTGTACCAAATCTATTTTAGTGCTTTTGATCTCTGTTCGAGCATGTCACTAGTCTATTTTAGTGCTTTGGGTCTCTGTTCTAGCGCATCACTGCTCTGTTCTAGCGCATCACTTCTCTGTTTTAGCGCTTTGGGTCTTTGTTATAGCACGTCACTAGTCTATTATAGCACGTCCCGACTCTGTTTTAGTGATCCAGAAAGTCAGAAAAATAGAGAGTTAGTAGGAAAGTTTGTCAGTTTTCTCATATCGAAAACAAGGTTTTCATCAATCCAAAACATTTTTTCCATAGTCCAAAACACTTCAATCATACAAAAAAAACTTTACTATTATGCCTAGGTCTTGAAACATCTTGCAAAGTGTCCTTATCACTAAATCTGAGATTTTTTTGTGTCAAAGTTTCCGTATCAAGGATTTTTATCATCCTTCCATCATGAAACTAGACACAACTAAATCAGATTTTAAATCAAAAACCTCGAGACTTATCCAATCAAAAATCCAAGATCGGAGTCTAGAGTAAAAAGTTTGTATGCCTGTTTTCACACGAGCAGCATATCAAAAACAACAACAAGAAGAAAATGAAAGAATAGCAGCCATGGCTGAAGAAAACCCTTGGGGACGATATAGCAACACTGATCCTCTCACTAATTCACAAGAGAAAGAAATAACTATAGAATAAATCGAGAAAGTTCAACAAGACCATCATTTCCATAAATTTATGGAAAAGATGCTAGAGTAAGATATGGAAAAGTATCTTCTACTATTAGCTGACAAAGGTGCTAAGCTTCTTAAAGACTTTGATATCAATCAACTCAAGGAAACAACCACACCCCAGACAACTAGTATGGAAAATCCAAATCAAATAGATACTTTGACAAAACAAATCCAACAATTACAATTACAGCTCCAAAATATCCAACAAGGGCCAACAAAAATATATTCCTTACAAGACATTTGCCCTTATCCATTCGATCCAAGCATTAACATGATACCATTTCCATGGTATTGTGAATACCTGACGTACAACAAATGCAATGGAAGAACTGATCCATTTGATCACCTATGGGAATTTCGAGCCATGTGCATAGAGTTTGCACACGAGGACTCTTACTTACTACAATTATTTCCAAGAAGCTTAGGAAACACTTGCATGGATTGGTTTTCTAAATTGGAACATGAGATCCAATATTTTGAAGAAATGATCAATAGGCTCATAACACACTTCTCATTCAACATCCAACATGGGGTGACCTTAAAAGAAGTGGCCTTAAAAGAACTCTACAACACCAAACAAGCAAAGGGTGAAAAGTTTCTTTCCTTTCTCCAACGATGAAGAAGGCTATTTGCTAAATACCCCAGATCTATTCCTGAAGAGGAGAAGATAGAGATGTTCATTGATAACCTAGTGGATGACATGAATTACAGATTGGACTTACAATGTCCATCTACATTTGAACAAGTTATCGAAAAGGGGCTCAAAATCGAAGAGGCTCTAATCAAAAGAGGAACAATAAAACACTTCATTGAAGGTTCAAATAATAGCAATTTCTCTAACAACAACAATGAAAAACCAAGATTTTGGCAAAAGAATAAGAATACTGATACCATAATCGATAACACACATCCAAACTAGTATTCACCTTAATGCCAACCACTACAAACAAACAAAACAATGGCCTTAATGTCAAACAAAATAGTGATCAAGGAAATAATCAAAATAGTGAAGAAACAAAAACCCAATCATTCCAATGACCATCCAATAAATGAAAATTCATGCCATTAGGGAAATCATTGGAATCAGTCCTCAAAGCACTTTTAAATGAAAAATTTATTCAAGTACAAGAGGCTAGAAATTGGGACCCTCAAGTCAAACCATCATGGTGGAATGACTTGCATGACTGTCACTACCATCAAAATAAAGGCCACATGACTGAAAATTGTTGCCAGTTAAAACATGTGGTACAAGACCTCATAGATCAAAAGAAAGTATTTGTAGAAGGGCACCAAACAAACAAAGATCATACAACATTCAAAAATCCTCTACCCAATTATCAGAAGGGAGAATCCTCTTCCACAAACACCAAAGGTAAGAATGTCGATTATGTTTATGACACAACAATCCTTTGTTTTTCTACTACCAAAGAGGATGAGGAGTTATGCAATCAAATCAATCAAAACAATGACATTACATCTACTAATTTGGTACAACATATGGACAAATCTAAAAACCAAATTAACGTAATCACACTCAAAGGGAAACAAGAGTACCAACCGGTTAATGCCACAACAAGGGCACAATCCAAAGTTATATTGAAAGGAGCATCATTATCATCCCCATCTATGGATCCTCCCTCTAATCAACATAATCTCATTGATCAATTACAAAAAATACCGGCACAAATATCCATCTTGGAACTTCTAAAGATTTCCCCATCACACAAAGAGGTTCTTGAGCAAGCTCTTGCATCAACTACGGTACCTAACAATTTGGATGTATGTCAAATCCAAGCTATGGTGGGACATCTATATGCACCTCATTGCCTCTCATTTTCTGAATATGATGATGTATCACTCACCCATCCACATAATTCCACCCTTCACATTGAAGTCCTCATCCATAAACACCGTGTAAAGCGTGTCCTGATAGATGGAGGGGTTGGTTTAAATATTTGTACCTTAAAGCTGATTCGTGCACTAGGATACTCAAATGAAGCCATTGATACAAGAAGAAAAATCACAATCAAAGCATATGATGAGGAAGAAAGGTCCTCTAAAGGGTTGATCATATTGCCCATTCAAGTGGGACCTATTGTCCAAAAAGTGGTTTTCCAAGTCTTAGATAGGGAACTGACATACAACATACTGTTGGGATGCCCTTTGATTCATGATATGCAAACAATACCTTCCACCTATCATCAATGCCTGAAATTTCCTGTCATTGGATAGGAGGTAACAATTATAGTAGACTATAATGACACCCAAGCTTGTTATACATTGAAAACATCTCAGGATACATTAATACCTAACAATCAAGAAGTTAGAACATCAGATTCATCTAATGGTGAGAAACAACAACGCTTCATATCAAAGTGGCTTCCGAAACAACAAAAATCACAAGAGATCAGGGTGGCACAATCTAACCCTTCAAATTTTGAAGAACAATTGGCTTCACTCTCACATCAATTCACCAACATTTTGTGTTGTTTCGGGATGTATCCTTCCCTCATCAACAAAATTCTTATCATCATCATCAATCAATCTTGGCTTGCAACTTGACCAGGGCAACATCACGTTTATCCTTGAATCCATTTGTGCTTACTTACTTTTCATCTTCTCCTTTCATTATCTCTTCCTTATCCCATCCCCTATTCTATTCATAATTTTACATCATCAAGTCCCAGTACATTAATCAATCTTATACTAGGGCATATCAATCAATCAGTGAAGTCAAATCACAAATCAACAATCTTATCAAATCAATCAACATCAATCAATACGTCTATCAATCAATCAATCATTGAACCTTGCCTATCATGAGGTTAATCAACCACCAATATATCATTGATCCTAACCTATCATGAGGTGAATTATCAATCAATCTATCATTGAATCTCACCTATCATGAGATCAATAATCTTCTAAGCTATCAAGATCATCAATCATCATCATAATCAACTAGAGGAATCAGTATCTCTTTATCGGGAGATAAATTGTTTCATCATTGTTTCTTCATCAAATCATTATCAAATCATCAAATCATCACAAGATTTTTTTTTTTTTGAAAAATCATAAAAAATTCAAAAATTCATCAATTTATCTCTTGTGGGGGAATATATCATTATCATTTCAAAATTCATTTTCTGGGGAAAGTTTCGAGCATATTTTAAACTTTTCATCGATACTGGCAGCTAAGGCAAAATCATTCTTTGAAGCAATGCATAAACACGTCACTTCAAAGAGGGGCAAAATGTAGACACCTAAAAATGGTCTGGAGAATCTAATTAATTAAATACGACTTATTTGATAATTAATCTTAAATTCATCTACTTAGTAAATAAATAGAAATATTTATTTATATTAAGTTCATTATTAATTCTTCTATTTCTCTCCTAATTAAATAAACAAAATTAAAAACTTTGTTTTATTTAAATATTATTATTATCACTTCTTTTATACTTCTATCATAAATTAAATACACAACTTAAATAATTTGTGTTATTTAATTACCTCATCACATTTCTTCTTAATTAAATAAAGATATTCTAAATTTTTTATATTTAATTATCATTTTCCTTTTGTTTTAATTTAATAAACAAAACCCTATAGTTTGATTTATTAAATTATTTATTCCTCTTTTGCTAAATTTAAATAAATTAAAAATATTTAAATTTATGCATAAATCATTTACCACTATTCACTCACCAATAAAATTAAATTTTCAAAATTTAATTAATTCTATTGTCATTCACGGGAAGAGCTTCGGGGACAAACCTGCAGGAAGTTCTCTCAACCACCTTTCCTCTCATCTTGCCTGGTATTTTCATGGGGAGAAAAAATCCTCCATGATCAGCTCCATCTTCTCATCCCAGGCCATTCAATTCTCCAGATTGAATCCCAACCTCTTATCCCGTATCCCTGTGCAAATGTGCTATCGTGAAAGCTATAAATACAGCTCTTTGGCTACAGGAAATGGATCCCAACTTGTGCAATCTTACTCTGTAGGTTTTCCAAGCATCTAGTATTCATTCAATATTCCAGCATTCAGCATTCATCCAACATTCATCCAACATCCATCCAACATTCATCCAGCATTCAACATTTGTAGTCATGGCAGCAATCACAGTAGTTTTAATTATTTAATCATATAGGAAATAGAATAGTTCAATTCTCATTCTCTAAGTGTCATTTCAATAGTCTAATTAGCTTTTGAAATCTGAGAGCAAAGTATATTAGAGAGATCTTTAGAGTTAGAGAGCAATAGGATAGATTTCTGAAGATTTCTAGTTTAAATTAGTTTAAATTTCTTAAATCTTAGATGTAATGTCATATTTAGAGGTGTTGAAGCATGTTTAGATGGTTTAACTCATTCTACCACTTACAATCATTTATAAGTCCATAATCATTTTTCATTAAACCCATTTTCACAATAATTTATCCATTATAAAATTATCATACATTAATGCATTTACAAATTTCATTCATTTGCATATCACACATATTCATTAAATTATCCATTTCAATATTTTATCTTACCCATCTAATGCATGTGGGGTATTTTTCCTCTAAGCTAATATTTTATCCCACATTCCTTCCACAACTTGCATTCACCCTAGAATATGCCTATTTAAACAAGACTCTCTTCTAATTTTTCCCCTACACAAATTTTGCATCTCTATGTGTTGCATCTTTTCCATTATTTTTGCTTTTCATTTTAATTTCAGTATCTAGCTTGTTTACATTCCCACTTAGAACATTTTAATTTTCATTTTGAATCTCCATTCATCATATCTCTTTGGGCACATGCTTTTACTAAGAGAATTTTTAGTATAATCACAAAGTCTTGAATGATAGGAGTGCAATAGGGATTAGTTTCAATGAAAGCATTTTCTCTTTTTAAGTGGTTTAGATATTTTGTTTTATGGCTTTGTTTTTATAATGAAACAACTCTATTGATGTGATATGGAAAATTAATTTTGGTTCATAGAATCATTTTTTTTAGTGCTCACAATTATTTTCTTCTTCCATGAGCTTAGATGATAACAATCATGATGATTCTCCTAAAAAGAGTGACTCGCCATGTTGAACTTGGTGATGCTCTTAGTATCACACTTGTTTTTGTCTCTTTGGCTAATTTTTTTACTTGTGCATACAATGAACACGATTGGAATGTAGATGACCTGCTATATGTTGACTCGCATGTGCCATACTAGTCTTATATATATATATATATATATATATATATATATATATTTCTTTCTCATGTTGTGTGTGTGATTGCATGTGTGTAATGTGATCTCCCATACCATTCTATTTGATGTGTCTCTCTCTTTCTAACATTTCTCTATTGGTATTTACATTCCTCTATATGTCATAAACCTTTATCTTATCTTTGTCTTATGCTTTCTTTTTGGGGATGATGCAGGTTTTCAAGATGTTTAGGTCTCTTCCATGTCGACCCAAAATATTTTTCTTTTTTTTCACTCTCTTTGTATCATTCCTCCCATTCCATGAGTATTTTGGGAATGACAACATTTCTGAGCTCTCTAACAACATTATAGCAAAGAAATACTAACCCCCAATCCATCGATCCCTTGTGTGTTATTTTGGGATTTCATTTTGGGGGAAACCCACTTTCATGATGTAGCTTCATTTGGAAACATATGATGTGGCATAGGGTTTTCCAAATAATCTCTCATATCCTTTTTATTGTTAGCATTTATCATTTGCTACTTTAAAGTAATTGCTCACAACATGGTGTTTAGAAATTTCTTTAAAGTGGGGGCATATATTGGCACTATTATTTTGCATTTAAATTACAACTCATGTTTCATTGTGTATTCTTCTTACTTCATGTGATGTGTCTTTCTCTTTGTGGTGGAATTGGTTGTTATGCACTTTAAAAGTGTGATATGTCTTAGCATATTATATTCCTCTTAGTGGAAATGCCAACCAGAGTGCATTCCATAAGTTGTGAATCTTCTTTTATTTGATTGGTCCTCTCTTGGAGACATTAGGCATGATGTTCCCTAGGTTGAGACCTTACATGAACTAAGAAAAACCCCTTTGAACATACCCTACACTATTTCACATTTACAATAATTGTTATATCTCCACCTTGCATAATACACTTTGCTATCCTATGGAGCCATCCTGTTTGTTCATGGGTGTTAGCATGTAATGTTTTGCTTACCTCATGAATCTTGTTGTTCATGTTGCATGGAACCTTATCAAATTTATTAGGAGGTATATCTTTGGTATGGTTAATATGTATGGGAGCCAACCATAGGCATGGATTTCACATATCCAATTTCTTGTATGTGCGAGCACGTACCAACCGTGTGTGCGTGTGTCACCTTTCTAGCGGCTCACGTAGGGGATATCGGATTTCACTAGCCCATGTGAGCATGTGTTTTTTTTGCATAGTAGATATCGTGTTCCACTTGTAAACATTTTTTGGAAAAATACCCTAGACCTGGTCCACATCTTGTTTCACAAACTGTCCAGGCTTGATCCACCCTCTTTTTCCTTTTCTTTCTTCTTTATGTCTTTGACAATGTATGCTTCTATCCTATTGCTACTTCATACATCACTCATGTGTGTGTTCTTTTGTACCTATGTTGGCTTGCCATAGGATCTTGATTTTGGGGGCTTGATCATCCCTCTTGGTCATTGTCATCTTATCCCACTAGCATTGGTAAACTTGCACCCCTCCCAATGTGAATTTTTCTACTTTAGTGTGAGTTTGATGCAAGGTCATCCTCTCACTAAAGTGGGTGCTAAATGTAGTGTAGAAAATTATATCCCTTTACATTTTCACACTTGTTTTGGCCCTCTCTATTAAAATTTAGCTTATTTATGCCTTAATTGGTCATATTTTGAATCCACAAGCCTAGTTAAATGCATTTTTATAAGGATAATCTTGAAATTTATTAAATGGAAAATAATAATTTAATGTTTTTGGTTGTGTTCCAAATCTGGGGATTTTGGACCCATACACCTATATGGGCATATGGGTATTCCCTAGGTCTTGGGCCCTAATTTCAAATGTAACGTTGAACAAAACACTTCTTGAAATCTATGTCCTAGGTTTAAGCCTCTGGGACTCATACACCCAACTTGGCATATGAGTCTTGCTTTAACCTAGGGCCTATTTTAATTAAAACTCTTGGAGGGATTTTATTGTCCTTAATTTCAATTTATAGATGTCATCTTGAATGTTGTAATTTTGAGAAATTAAGCATAAAAAAGTATAAATACAAGGTTCTTTTACATAATTTCTCCTAGAAAGTTTCCAAGTCATCTAATATATTTAAGAGAGAATTCCTAAGGAATTTTCATGAGTTTACAAGAGCATTCATGAGAAAATCATCAAGCATTTGGAGCTATATTCAAGATTCAAGAATCATGTCAAAGTATTTTTGCATCATTCGTGTTTGTGATCTAACATTTGTGATGTAGGTTTCATGATTCAAGCAAGAATTCCAGAAAAAAATTTCAAGCATTTAATCAAGAGTCAACATCCACATCCATTGAAGCCATTTCCAATAATTTTACAACCTTCATTTCAAGGGTTGGGTGAGTTGAAACATTGCATTTGTTCATTCATCATTCCTTTATGATTTTCTATTTCATTTCAACATTTAATTACCAAAATGGGTTTTGACCAAGGTAAACTCCCATTCCCTTAGAAACCATCATTTTTATTTCTTGATGTGTGTTTGTAGATCTAGGTGAATTGAAGTTTGAAGATCCTTTGAGGAAAATTTTGCAAAATTTTTCAAGTTGTCAAGAAGTTATCATCTTCATGGAAGCTCACCTATAGAACAAAATTCAAACATTCAAACCTAAAGATTATATAGCAAGGAAGCTACAAAAGATCACTAGAGGCTACAAAAGTATTAGTCAAACCCTATTAATTAGACAACCTAGTCTTATAGTCCCTATATAGTCCTTTTTCCCATCTCTCTTTAGAATATTATAGATTCTACCTAGAAACCCTATAGTAGGACTAAATCAACCAATCTGGCGTATCAGTCCTAGTATGCTTTAAAAGGTATATTTTTTGAGTTGCATACCTTGCTTTGACCCCATCATTCTTCTAGTTACTTTATTTTTTGATTCTAGTTTATCAATCTTGTTTCATGCTTTGCTTTCAAATTCCTAGGTCATATAGTAAGTTTGCATAGTGTATTCAATTTCTTCTTTGAAAGCATTGTTTTATGGTGAACCCTCATCCAATTACACTAGGAAGACTCTAACCATCCCTCAATCGAGTCACTTCATCATGGGATCTACATTCCTAGTGAACTAAAGTGTTAAATAGGTTCAAGTTACATCTCAAAAAAGGTGGAACACCTATTTCCCTTGTGTTCAAAGATCTATAGTAGAGGCTCTTGAAAGTTGTAGAAAAACCATAACAAAGGACCCATTCACCCCTAGGTAAATGAGTCCTAGTTCAACTTCCAAAAATCACTTCTGGTGAAAGGTACATTCAGATCTTCCCTTCTCTAATCTATAATTTGATTGTTGATTCTATCAGTATTGAGTTAATCTTGTTGTTCCAAGTGTTAGATTAGAATTTGGTGTTGATTTGATATTTTTAGTTTTTCTCCCCAAAGTGCTATTTGACCTAGACCCCTATCCTAACACAAAAAGGAAATTTTTAGATCCTTCATAGAGTTAACTCACCTAAGGGTTGAAAGTTAATTATATCTTGGGTGATCTCATTTCCTAAAGAAATAAGAGAAATAGTGGTGTAGTTGAGGATGGAGGGTCCAAGAATAGGACTGTCGAACCTTGTAGTAAGAGTAAACACAATAGAAACTCAATGAAGAAGAACAACAAGCACAGATGAAAATATAGAGAATGATCAATTAATCACTCACAATATGCCCTACCTTCTGGCTTACAAAATTAAATAATTATGATATGGCATTAAAGCCCAGAAATACACTGCATGTCAAAACCCTTATTTATTAATTAATTATGATATGGAATTAAATTCTTCGTTATACTATTTACCAACTCCAGAAAAGCTATGAGTCAGCCTCAAGAGGTATCAAACCCCAAAATAGACGAAACATATGAAATTTCAACCAAACATATGATTTTCCCTTTGTTCCTTGGACAAAAATGATGCAGATGAAAACTAAGGTTCCTCAATGAATGTGCATCCTTATGAAAATGTCTCCTAAGCTATGCAAGTCACAAGATAGGTCCACACACTTGAAAATCCAAGACTGGTTGGTGAATGCTCTTTGTCCAAATACAAATGATATTTTGTTAGCGATAACTTCATAGCGGAATCTCTAAAATATTTGAATTCTGGATATGATGTACATGTTGCATTGAATATCATATATCTTGCTCTGTGAGCTCTAATGCTACAATGTGGTACATTGTGGTATGAAATATTGAGACTGGGTCCTGATAGATAACTACTAAAATGCAAGTAAACATGAATGTATATATTTTTGGTTGATGCAAAATTGCTTGAAACTTGGGATGCTCTTTCATTAGACACTTGAGGTTGAAAAAAAGTGAGCCTCTCACTTTCCTGGGGCTAGAGGAAAACCAATGTGATCCACCTCAGCATGAGAAATCCATGATGAATGCTCCTCCAGTTTTCCCTTCCATCTGGCTAGATACTCTTTCTATTTCCTTCCTCTAGTACTTCGTCAAACTCTACTATCTAAAATTTTGTCCATTTCCTTTAAATGATGTGTTACATGGTCGAGAAAACAAACTTCTTTTTCCTTTGGTGAGTCTCCTTCATGATATTCATATAGGTCTACAATGTTGAATATAGGTGATATGTCAAATTCCTCTGGTAGTTCCACTTTGTATGCATTTCCAAAATCAAACTTATTGATGATCTTACAAGGTCCAAGCTTCTTCATCTTAAAATTATTATATGTCCCAACTGGAAATATTTCTTTTCTCAGATATACCATTACTTCCTATCCTACTATAAACTCCTCATGTCTTCTCTTCTACAAAACTCCTTATTGTTTCCATGAATCGTACAAATTATTCTACCTCCACACTCCTCTTATTCTACATATTGATATCCCTTAACTTTTCTACTCCTTTGGGTTGTTGTCTTGTCACAATCTTGAATGGTGTCTTTCTTGTGCTCTGGTTTACTAAATTGTTGTATGCAAATTCTGCTTGTGGTAGTATTAAGTCCCAATTTCCTACTTTACCTTCAATGAAACACCTCAGTAAGTTTCCCAAACTACTGTTTACCACTTCTATTTTTCCATCTGTCTATGGGTGAAATGCTAAACTATACTTTAGATATGTCTTCATCTTCTTCCATAATGTCTTCAAGAAATATCTAATGAATCTATTGTCTCTGTCTAATACTATACTCTTTGGTAGTCCATGTAATCTCACAATCTCCTTAAAAAATAGGTCTGCAACATGTATTGCATTGTTGCTCTTCTTACAAGGTATGAAATGCACCATCTTAGAAAATCTATCCATAACCACATATACAAAATCAAATCCTATTAATGTATTAGGTAATCCCAACACAAAATCCATGCTAATTTCTTCCCATGGTCTCTCTAATATTGTCAATGGTGTATACTTCCTAGTGTTCTGACTGTTTCCCTTCACAACTTGACAAATCCTACAACTCTAAACATACTTCTTGACATCCTTATACAACTATGGCCAAAATTAGTTCTCACTCACTAAAGCTACAGTCTTATCAATTCCAAAATGTCATGCTAATCCTCCACAATGATTTTCCTTGATCAAATTCTCCCTCATTGAACTTCTATGGATACATATATGATTGTTCTTGAATAACATACCTTCCTGAATGAAATTATCCAACCATCTACTTCTATCCATCTCCACAGGTTCCTTGCAATCCATCCATGCATCCACAAAATCAATGCCATCCTCATACATATGCTTCAATTCCTAAAAACATATTACTTCAAGTCTTATCTCTGTCAATAAACTCCTCTATTTCAACACATCTACAAGCTTGTTTGACTTCCCACTTTGGTTCTTCAATAGAAATGTGTAACTCTACAAGAATTCTACCCATCTCATGTGTCTTTGGTTCATCTTCCCTTGACTATTCAAATATTGCAAATCTTGATGATCTATATACAACATAAACTACTTAAGTAATAAATAATGTCTCCAATTCTTCAAGGCCTAAATAGTTGCATACAATTCCTAGTCATAAACTAAATATCTTCTCCTAGAATCATTCAATTTCTCACTGAAGTAGGTTACTAGTCTCCCTTCTTGACCTAACACAACTCTGATTTCACTTCCACTAGCATCACAATCCACTTGGAATACCTTATCAAATTCTGGTAGTGCCAACATAGGTTGTTTTGTCACGTTCTTCTTCAACAACTCAAAACACTTTTGTGCTCTTGATGTCCACTTGAGTTCCTTTCATCACCTCTCATTGTCTTTGTCATAAGTGTGCAAATACCACTAAATTTTTTAATGAACTTCCAATAAAAAATTTCT
>VDFB02000015.1:231393170-231430881 GCA_007258455.2 Sequoia sempervirens
TTTTCCCTAAAATTTAAGTACGTGCATTGAAATTTCAAATTTTCACCAAATAGATTTTTTTAAGAAAAAAAACCCTAGTAGTTTAGAAACTAAAATGAATTTTCTACAGATTCTATTCTTACATATTTTTGAAATAATATAGATAACTTATTCAAATTTTTACGTCAAGTTGCCTAACTCTGATTTTTCTAAATTTTTTGCCACTTAAGGGCCTAATTTTTCTATGATGATCCTGCACATACCCTTTTTCTTAGATCATTTTCTCTTTTTTTTGGATTTTTCTATGGTTTTACAATTTCAACGTAGCAAATGTAAGAACCAATATGACACATCAAGTGTTTTCTCCCAGTTGAGTATAAGACCAATTGATTATGAATAGGATAAAATGGGGAATATGAAATGCACTCGATGTCAATCATTCCAAGTTATGGGAAAAGCTACCACTTATTGCAAATGGTATGTACAAGTGATGGATGGGAAAGATAAGTGATATGTATAGGGATAGGTAGTATGTACAGGGAAGTGGACTATGTACAAGGATAAGGACTATGTATAGGGATAAGGAATATGTATAGGGTAGTTAGATTGGAATAATAGTAGACAAAGGAGTAGAGTCAACTATGCATGGCGCTTCTTTTCTAGGTTTTCACCATTGTACTTATCCAAAGCACCACCGAAGTGGTTTTCACTATTGGATGAATTATTTCTCTTTACTATTTTCTAGATTTTTATTTTTTATTCTTTTTATGTTAGCAAGACACCTTGTTGCCAAGTTTTCACCTAAGTAACAATTTTTCTTCTTTTTTTTTCTTTATTTGTATTTTTGCTAATTAAGACAAGGCTCTCAGAAGCTATGCGTAGAACTTCTTCAAATGAATACTATTGATTTGCGAGGACAATGGTTCCCATTTAAGAGTAGAGAGTTGATATGCTCATGATCCAAAGGTTTCTGTTAGAATATAATGTCCTAACCAGTTAGGTTCAAACTTTCCTTGTTTCTCTATCTGTGCTTGATTCTTTGGGTTCTCCATTAAGGCCAAGTCACTAATTTCAATTTTTTTGTTCAAGAGCTTCCTATTATAGCTATGATGAAGGTGATCTTGATATGCTTGGAGATGTTATAGTGCCTTTTGTCTTTGCTCATCTAGGAATTCTAGCACATTGAGTCTCAATAGTTAGTACTCTTCATCATTAATGTGCCCTTTAAATGATACTCATAGGGAAGGAATCTCGACCTCAACAGGAAGAATGGCTTCAAAACCAAATAGTAGTGAATATAGAGTGGTGCCAGTGGGAGTATAGATACTTGTGTGATAAGACCATAAGGCGGGATTAAGTTGTAAATTCCAATCACGGCTAGCATCATTGACATTATTTTTGAGGATTCTAATGATAGTTTTGTTAGATGCCTCTGCTTGGCCATTACCTTGTGGACCGCAGTATGGAGTGGAAAAATGATGTTGAATATGGAATTCATCACAAAGATGGTAGACTTCTTGGTTCTTGAATGGACGACCATTATCTATGATTATGGACTGAGGGACACCATACCAACATATGATATAGTTTAGGATTAACTTAGAGATTTGTGTGTCAGTAATGTATGCCATGGGAATAGCCTCAATCCACTTTGTAAAATACTTGGTGGAAGTGATGATGAAATTGTGTCCATTAGATGATGTGGGATGGATCTTACCTATGAGGTTTATTCCCCATTGGGTGAAGGGCCATGATGATGTTATGGGATGAAGCTCCTATGCCAGTGCATGTATCAAGTCTCTGTGAACTTGACATTGGCAACATTTTTCTACAAAGACATATGAGTCCTTTTCCATAGTAGGCCAATAGTAACCTAGTCTCATAATATTTTTAGCTAGGGTAGGACCACTAGAATGGGAACCACTTATACCCTCATGCACCCCATGAAAGGTTGCTTGTACTTCTTTGGAATCAAGACATCTTAGTAGTGTATTATCTAGCATGCATCTATATAGGGTATCTCTAATGATGGTGTATTTGGCTAACTTGCGGAGGAATGATTTCAGCATGGAGGTAATCATAGATTTCTTTGTACCATGGGCAATCAGGACCAACAATGTCACATACCATCTCAGAATCTAGGATATCATAGGCCAAGAGAAAAAAATTTTCTACCAAGAACTCGAACTTAGGTACATTTCTAGGAATGTGTAGAAGTGATACAATAGTTTCCATAACATCTACTACCTTGTTAAGAACATGAGGTATCTGATGAAATTTGACCTTGTCAAAGTAATCCTTAAAAATATCTGCCATGAGTTTGTATGGAGCAAGCTTCTCATCCTTAGTCTCATAATCATCATTTACCTATCTAAGAACCAGTTGAGAATCACCATATATCTATAAGTTCTTAATTTTGCACCTAACTACCATGTGTAACACTGTCACTAGAGCCTCATATTCTGCTATGTTGTTAGTACATGGGAATGTGATCCTAAATCAATTAGGGATGGAATCACCCTATGGTGTGATAAACAGTATACCAGCCACTGAGCCATGATTTGTATGTGAGCCATCAAAGTGTAGTTTCCATGTTGTGTTTGTGTCAATTGTGAATATAAACTCATTAGGAAAGTCTGCAACTAATGGGTGATCTACTTGTATTGGTCTGTCGGCTAACTGATCAAACTTGTCCTTTAATATCCTTTCTCTCTACATACTAGATATCATACTCACTTAGTATCATAACCCATTTGGCTAGTCACCCTATTTATGTTGCCTTGGTTAGAAGATATTTTAGAGGCTCCATTTTGGAAATCAACATTGTTGGATGGTTTAGCATATAGTTCCTTAGTTCTTGAGTAGCAAATACTACTGTAAGATAGGCATGTTCAATGGTACTATAGTTGAGCTCATAACCTACCAAAGTTTGAATGATACACTATACTACCCATCCTTGACCTTAATCATCATTTTGTGCAAGCAATGCTTCAAGTGATGAATGGGTTGTTGAAATATAAAGAATCAGTGGTCATCCTTCAATCGTGGCATTAAGACTAGTGGTGTGAGTAGATATTATTTGATCAGTTGAAAATCCTCTTAGCACCTAACTTTCCATGCAAAGGGTACCCTTTTCTTAAGTAAATGTTGAAAAGGATGTGTCTTATCTACTAACTGCACTATAGATCTTTCGATGGATTGCAATCTCCCTTGTAATGTGGGTATGTGCAGGATCATCATGGAAAAAACTAGCCCTTAAGTGGCAATTTTTTTTGAAAAATTAGTTAGGCAACATAACGTAAAAGATTGAATAAGTTATCAATATTATTTCAAAAATATGTAAGAATAGAATCTATAGAAAATTGAATGTAGTTTCTAAACTACTAGGTTTCTTCAAATAAACAAAAAATCTATTTGGTGAAAATTTGAAATTTCAATGCAGTGGTACTTAAATTTCTGGGAAAAAAGAAGAAGTAGGTGTCTGTTTGACCACCCTAACCATAATATAATGATAATATTTTTTATAATATATTATATATAAGTAGAGGACTCATGCCCCAATGTGATGCATATTTTTTTGTAATTTTTTTCAAAGTAAATAATTAATTATGAATTTTTTATTACAATTTTTTTTAAAATATAAAAACTTGTACCTTAACTTGGTAAAAACTTCATGAAATTCAATTTCTCTATTTTTAATCTTATAGTACGTGAAGCATAGAATGTGATGCATGTTTTGGATTCAAAAAGTGTGATATTGTTTGAAGGATATAGATGTTTCTCAGTCAGTCTATCAATCAAGACTTTAGTCGTAATTTAAATGGAAAATGAATAATAATTACTTATTAAATTCATAGTAAAACATAATTTATATTGGTGGAAAGATAAGAATCTCCTTTAAAAACCCTTTTCGTCTCATCAATTTTGGGTAAAAAAAAGTCACCAGCCAAATACCCATCATATTGTCCCTTTTTGGCCCATCATGATCCTACACATACCCATGTCCTTAATTGACTGAGATTAGTTGGTGGAGGCATGTCTATGATTGTGTTTACCTTAGCCAAATCCACTTCAATTCCTTATCTAGAAATGATATACTCTAAAACCTTTCCTAATTGTACCCCAAACACACATTTCTTGGGATTTAGTCTCATTTTATACTTTTCTAGCCTCTGAAATATCTTGTCTAAAACCTGTAAAAAAAATTTCCTTGTCTTGGATTTAACTATAAGGTCATTGACATAATCCTCCATGATAAGAGTGTGTACAATATCATGAAAAATAGTGGTCATGGCATGCTGATAGGTTTCTCCAGCATTCTTGAGTCTAAAGGGCATAACATTCCATCAATACATTCCCCAAGGACATGTGAACGCTATTTTATCTAGCATTCTTGAGTTTAAAGGGAATAACATTCCATGAATTCGTTCCCCAAGGACATGTGAAAGATATTTTAGGTTGGTCTTTAGTTGCAAT
Organism: Sequoia sempervirens; assembly: GCA_007258455.2. Taxonomy (NCBI): domain Eukaryota; kingdom Viridiplantae; phylum Streptophyta; class Pinopsida; order Cupressales; family Cupressaceae; genus Sequoia; species Sequoia sempervirens. The sequence continues at coordinate 231,397,626 of VDFB02000015.1, forward strand.
TCTGATCTGATTATACCCTAAAAATCCTTCCATAAGGGACAACATCTCATACCCTATTGTCATGTCCACTATCATATCTATGTTAGGAAAAGGGAAGTCGTCCTTAGGGAAAGCATTGTTGATATCTCTAAAATCTATGTAGATGTAGATGCCCCCTATTGGTTTAGTGATGGGTACAAGATTGGAAATCCAATCTGCATAGTCGATTGATCTAATAAAACCAACTTCTAACAGTTTCTTGAGTTCTGCCTTGACTAGTAAAGCAATATGTGGGTGCATTTTCCTCAATTTTTGTTTCACTAGTTTTACACGTAGTTGTAAGGGAAAGTGAAGTAGAAGAAGTTTAGGATCTAGCCCAGGCATGTCTACATATGACCAGGAAAAAATTATCTATCTCTATGTGAAGAAGTTGTGGAATTTTGGCTACTCTTCTTTTGTTAATGACACTACAAAATAAACCAGTCGAGGATTCTCTTTTGTGCCTATGTTGACTTCTAATGATTCTTCAACAAGCATGGGTGACTTGTCCTGTGCAAAGGGGAGGATGTTCAAATATCCATCCTTAGGTGCCTTAGAGAGGTTTTCACCTTTGGATGTGTCCTTTATTTTTACTTTTTCATTTTCTAGAGGTGCCTTTTAGTTTTCGCCTAGAGACTTGTCTTTTTTTTTTATCTTTTTTATTCTTTTTCTCATTTTTGTGAATGGAGGATTGAATAGATTCCCAAAAATATACTTTTGTGTCCAATTCAATGGTAAAAATAGCGTTGTGATCACTGCTATGTATGCCTTCTCTTAGTCCCATGAACTAAACAATTTATTTTTCATTTTCAAAAATGTCTAAGATAGGTGTGTCTTGTCGGTCTCAATCAATGATGTGGGGATAAACTAAGGGCATGCCATCATCAGAGTCATCAAAGTTTAACAGAGTCAAGGTAAGGACTGAGTTGTTCATATGGTCACAAAATTCTTGTACTAAGTCCTTTTTCATCTTTGGTTTAGATGTAAGTGGATTGAGAGGTGGGCCTAATGCCAAGGTTTGGTTATCTAAAAAAAATTTATCAAGTTGCCAAAAGATAGGATCAAGAGATTCCCAATAGTAATGTTTAAACCATTTCTCCTTTGTCATATTCTCTGGTGGATAGGAACTCAATGGATTTGGTGAGGATTTCAACATTAAGTCAAGTTCTCCAAATAGCTTGTCAAGGTTCATGGAAGAGGTGGAGGATAGGGAATCCCATTCATATTCATTTGAGTTAGGGGAGTCACAATAGTGTTGGTCAGATGGTTCATGAGATGTCTCAATATCATGTTAAGCACTTACTTCCTTGATTAGGGGTGATGTGGTACTGAGAATTCCAATATGAATCAATTGAAACCCAAGACCTAAGCCTTTTGGCCACTAATAAACAAATATTGGTTCAATCCTTCCATATTTATTTAAGCCTAAACCACTCTATCCATTATATCCCTTGCACTACATGATTGTGAAACCTTTGCCATATAGACCGGTATGAATGTGAGAAATTGAGAGAGGTTCTTCATTATCTTCTCTATACAACTAGGAGGTGACATATTTTGTATTTACGGATTCTTTGGTTAATTATCCCCATTTAGTGAAACTTGTTGTGGGAGGAATGTGTATAGTGACCATAGATTGTCTCCTATCTAGTGTAGGTAAACCATATGACTTAGGAGGAATCAAATGGCTAACACAATAAGATATCTTAATATAATATTCTCCACAACCCTTGTCTTGGATCTCAACCCTAGGAGTGGTAGGAAATGAAGGTGAAGGGGATGTTCTAGTGAGATTAGATGGGTCGACATAGTGAGATGAATTGGATGATGAAGCCTCTTCATTTACTGGCACTTGGCATTGGGGTATCTCTTTTAGATTGGTGCAATACTGAAATGGATCTGGGTCACCATCTATTGTTATTTCAATGCCATTGTAAGGGACTTTGAGACATTGATGATATGTGGAAGGCACTACCTTCATGGCATGAATCCATGTTCTACCTAGCAGAAACTTGTATTGAAAGGTGAGATCCAAGACCTGGAATTTTGCCTCCATTACTGCAAGACCAATTCTAATAGGAAGTGTTACCACCCCCTTTTATTTTCATTCCTCATCATCATAAGCCTTAATGACAATAATTTTGGTTGTGTCCATGCATGCTTTCAAGAAACCTAATGCCTTAATAAATTTTAAAGTACACAGATTTAACCCTACTCCTCTGTTATGAAAAATCGTCTCACTTTGGTGTCATCAAGGACTTCAAGATGTAAAGGGTCATTATGATTTTTCTTTTCAGTTGCATAGTCTTGTTTAAAGAATGTGGCATGATTATCATTGGTCAAGTAGCCTACCATTTCCTGGAAATGATTGACATCGAGATCATTAGGGATAGTGGTGCTTTGTAAAACTTTGTCTAAAATGGATCAATTCTCAGGGGAGATACGTAATAGTTCCAAGATGGAGATTTGGGGTGGGGTCTTTCCCAATTGATCAAGTAAGTTATATTGCAACATGGAATTTTTGGGTGTTTTCTACGATGGAGGACCTTGGATAATGATCTTAGTATGATGAGTGTTGACATCACACTGGGGAGTTGTATTGATTGTAATGGTATTGATATTCTCATCAGTGACATGAAGGTGATTTATGATTTTTCCACTATTATAATCATGTTTGATATTAGCATTGTTTGTTGACATATTGGTCTTGTTACTCAAACTGGGGACATTTCCTTTCCCATGGTCATGTAATGGATCAGAAAAAACTTGGTGATCAGTGTTTGGTGACTTTTGTTTTTGTCTTCTAACTTCAATAATTCTCATTTTGACAAGATCCTATATGATATTTTTTAGTTGTCAACAATTTTGTATGTTATGTCCTTTAGTTCTATGGAAATCACAAAAGGCATTGTCATCCCACCAAACTAGTTTAAATTGCTCTAGATCATATTGTCTTGGTTCTTGAAGTTGTATAAGATTATTTTGTTGCAATTGTTTAAATATAGACTTGATGAGTTCCCCTAAGGGAGAAAACTCATGTTTTTGAAACCTCCTCTATTGTTGCAAATGTTGAGTATTTTGGACCATGTTGGGAGGTTTATTGACAATGTTAAGTGTATTGGAAGAAGGGTTAGGTTCTCATAATGTGATGATTGGTATTGCTTTTACAATTTTAGCATCAACTACCTCATCATTGGTAATATTTTTGTTCTGAGACTAAAATCTATTTATGTCATTGGGGGTGTTTCACACTATTAGATTTATGTTGGATGTTGGTGTCTTAAGTTATCCTTTTTCAATGAGATCCTTTTTTTTTATAACCCCTTTTACCACTAGTTCTGAAAAGGATGTGCAACAATGTATGGTTAAGTTACTCAGTTTCAAATGCATTAAGGTTTTCCTAGAACATAGTGACTTTTGTTTTTTAGGTATCTCGATAGGACATTGGCTAGCTATAGTCCTCCATCTTTGTATGAAAGTGATGAAATTTTCTCCTTCAGTTTGTGTTGTGTGACACAAGGTTGCTATATTTATCTCATGGTCTATGCTAAAGGAGAATTGCTCAACAAATTTCTTAGCCAGTTCACCCCATAATTTGATGCCATAGTCTAGACCTGAAAACCACTCAAGTGAAATTCCTACAAGACTTATTGGAAAGAGTCTCATAATATATGTGAGATCATAAACGACGTCTATGTACATGGTTGAAAATTCCCTTATATGTCTATCTGATTTCGTTTTCCATTGTACTTAGGAAGATTCATTATGACATACCCATGAGGGAAAGGTGTCATGTACAAACATTTATCAAAGGGAAATGGGAATATTTCCTTTGTTTAAAAGGTTTTCTTAGTTGAAACTATCATGTTATCCACTTTTTTTTGTAGTGCATGCATTTTTGTTTGCAAGACGTCAACTTGGGTTAATGATGTCTTGGGTGGATTATGCGGGTTTATGTATGTATTCTAAAATCCAAGGTCTTGTGATGGGTTTTGATTGAATATTAGTATTTGATATGGATTTGGATTTGGAATGTTGGTTAATGTGTTCTAATTAAAAATCTGTGTGAATGGGTTTTGACTGCCAATCTAAGAGAATGGATTCTGATTGCCAACTTGGGAGAATGGATTTTGATTTCGATATTGGAAAGAGGGAATTCCTCTTTTTTGTGTAGTCTATGGTGCAGTACGGGTGACATGAACACTAGGTATGGTTGTTGATTGTGGTATGGTACTAGTGACACTCACATTCGGTGTAAAAGTTGACATTTTAGATCTTTTATTCCCAACAAGAGGACCAAAGGGAGTGGATGATGATGCCCCTATAGTGAAATTAAATCCTACTATCATTCCATATGTATCGAATGGAGATGTATGGAGTGTCATACTCTGTGTAGGTATTCTAGGTGGTATGGCTTTGTTAACCTGAGGTATAGAGGTACTAGCAGTCATTGTGTTTGTCCCTTGTGTAGGTTGAGTTTTCAAGGTGCTAATATCAAATCCTATAGGTAAGGTAGCACCTTCAGCTAACAATTTGGCTAAGTAGCATTGGAGATCATTTGCTAGATACTCATCTACAAAAGAGGAAAACTCAAGGTCTTGCACAAAAAACCTCTATGTATTTCGATCTAATGTGACCTTGAGGGTCTCTACTAGTGAATTTGTCCAAAAAATTCCTGAGGTCTCGACAAGAATGGATTAATGAATTCATTTGGGTTCAACATCTTCTCTCTTTCTTTCTCTTAGACCTAGTTTCAACCATGTAAGATAAGCTCAATATGCAAGAAATGCAAAACTACGTCTATGGATAGTATGACTCTAGTCTATGTTTCTGGGATTTTCTCAATGAAAAATAAGGAATGCTCTAAGATGACACTACTCTAGAATGACAATATCTAAAGATGCAAATCCAAAGCAAGCTTCTAAGGTAATCAATTTGGTAAACCTGAGATGAGGGTACCAACTACCTAAAGTCTAACCAAGGTGTCAATTTAGTTATGTCAAGGAAGCAATGTAGGACTAGGATCAAAGATAAAGTGAGTTTCCTACCTAGACTGATGAGCTAGGAGGACTCTCTATAGGACAAAGGATATGATGACAGGACTAGGTTCAATGATAGATTTTGTTGACGCTATGGCTTTTCTAGAGCGTAGAAAGTGGACCTATTCTAAATTTTGTAAAAGTGATTGTCCTAAAAATTTGATCTAATAGTAATATGCACCCTAGGATGAAACTAAAACTTAGAATTAGGATGACTATAGTTATGAGTAAATGATAGCTAAAGGATGCAAAATTGAGAAAATGATTTCATTTTTTTGTTTCAAGGACTACTGTGAAAAGACAGATCACAGATTGGTATAACTGTGTTGATGGACTATGACTATCAAATCTAGTTCTCTTATACTTAGGTAGATGCATCACAAAATTTCACAAATGTGGTTATGTTTCACAATTGTGGTTTACTAGTGATCAATTGCACGTTTCTGGTAGAATTTAGTATCTAGTATAAGAAAAATGCAGTGTAGTTTCTCACAAATGTGACTCGTGATGGAAATTGCGACTCAAACTATAACATATGTTGTTTTTTGAACTCTATGTACTACTAAAATTTTTGTGATCGTGGCAAGTGCGTCATTCCAGATTGCAATTATGGCTCACCTTTTAAGATGTGTCAAAGAATATCGCAAGTTTAGTTTGCCAAATCAAATGTAGTTTTGATAGAGCAAATGCGAGCTAATCTAAGTGGATGTGACTCTAGGCTAAACAAATGTGACTCAGCAAAACAATTGTGACTCTATGGTGAACAATTGTGAATCTATTGATAGTCGAGTGTTTTTAGTGAATGGAGATATAAAACTGACATTATTTTTAATGATCAAGTTCTAGTAAACGAATATAATCAAAATAAAAAGTGTTTTTAGTTTGATTTTGGACTCAAACAACATTTAATTTTGACAAAAAAAGCACATCCTACGTTGTCTAAGATATTATTTATTGAGTTCTCACTTCATTTTCCCCATCTATGCTTATTCAATGTGGATGATTAGTAGCTTGACCCCTCTGGCTCCCATCCATGGCTCATTAATGTCACTAACATCCCATGCAATAATTTCATCTCTACACATGAACCATAAGAATATGAGATAGCTTCACAGGTCTGATGTGTTGCACCAGTAAATAGAAAGATTTTGGACACTACAAACAAATGTGTTTAATTTGGGAATTTCATTTCGTAGGGCATGATCCATGCGGTGAGAGTCCCATTTTGAATCCATCTCACTAGAACCATACATGTGATTCATTGGGATCTCCCCAACAATCCACTTTTATATACTGATTGGAAGTCCCTCAGGTGTAGGGTGCTACTGGTCTGAGTCATCCTAAGATGAGTACTTTTTCCCACCAAGATAGGCCCAATTTCTAGAGTCAGTAACCATTTCTCTTACACCCAGGATCACACGAATGTGAAAGGGGAGAGGATACTTCAATATACCGAATCGTAAGGGTAACAAAAAAATTGTGCTTTTACACCAAACACAGTAGAAAATTTTTAATTTGAATGCAAATGAAAGATTTGCTACACTACCAAGAAATCTATTTCAAAAATTTAACTATGGTCTTTGACATGCATTCTGTAAAAATATTCATTAGTAGTTTTGATATTGGTCTTCAACTATCAATATGCAAAAACTTCATCAACTCCTCAAGACACACACTGAAAATAGAAGATTAGTGAAAATAAAAATATAAAAGGAAGCTATAAATTGAAAATTAAAAATTAAAAATTTACCAATTGGATGCATCATTTTCTCTATCAAATGTGTCATGGAATTTTACCAGTTAGTTGTGACTATGAAAATAACAAATGGGTTAGTATTTTTTAGATGCATCATTTCTGATCTTAGATATGGTCAAGTAAGTCAATTGCATCGTTTCTGATATCAAATGAGGTCTAGTATTTTAGTTACATCGTTTCATCAAGCAGTTGCATCTCTAAATGTAAATTGCATCATTTCGTCAAACAGATGCATCATTCTATAAAAAAATTTCAAAAATTGAATAAAAGTCTACAGATACATGAAGATGGTGTCTTCACATTTGGGTTCACCAAATGTAACATCTAGAAAATTTAGAAGAAAGGTTAAACAACACACAAAAATGCGATCAAAGCTCTAATGCAATCTAAGATAAACAACAAAGAATAGAGCAAAGCTAATACATATATAAATTGAACAATCTCACCCAATACCTACATAATTCCATGCATAACCTCGATTTCCCTTCTCCATTTTGCTATTGTAATATAATTGACCTTAGATTTCTCTTGTGCAAGTATAGTTTGTCATAGTGATTTAGCAAAAAATTGAAGATTCAAATAATAGATATTCTTCCAAAAGTCATAAGATTTCAGAAGAGATTGAAATGATGAAAGATAGGTCAATTCATAGAAAATTGACCATTCGAATGACATTCTAGGATCGAAAGATCAATGGAAAGTTGAGATCAAAAGATTAGACATGCATTATGATAACTGGTAGTAGTGACATGAGTGATACAAATTAGAAATAGAAATAAAGACTAAATAAATGATTTAATCTTTGAGTTTGGTATTCAAAAACAAAAGAATAATCTTTGCATGACAAAAATAAATATGGATTAAAGCAACTCTTTGTTCAAATGCATGCACAAGATTTAATGAATTAAATAAATATATTTAATTAGTATGCATGTACATGCAAACAAGTTAGAACTAGATGACTGAATGATATGACAAAGAGATTACTCAAGAAAGCAACTCAGACATTAAATCAAGAGTTAACCAACCAAATTAAATAGATCTCAATTTGAGTGAGAGTGAATACTTAGATAACTTACACAATTATCTAAATATAGAAGAATTCTTTAAAATAGAATTTATGAATTAAATAATTCATTTAATTCAAGATATGACATTTGAAGAATAATTAAATAAATAAGATTTATTTAACTAAGTGATGAAAGGATTAAATGAATAATTAAATAAATAAATAATTTATTTAATTATAGTTGACATATGATAAAGGGTAAATTAAATAATAATTTATTTAATTTGACAAGAAGGATAAGGTTAATTAGTAACATAATTAAATAAAAAAACATTTATTTAATTTATTAGAAAGAATAAAGAAAATGTGAATCAATTAAATAGTTAAGATTATTTAATTAATAGAAGAATTAAAGTTAAAAAAAATTAATTAAATAAATAAATTTATTTAATTAATAAAGAATTGAATAATTTAGAGAATAATTAAATAATTAACATTATTTAATCATGACCATGAAGAATACAAATTATGAAGAATATTGAAGTTGTAGGTTTAAACCGATTTTTATTGATATTCAATTGGGATTGAAAAAACTTTCTGAGAGAATGTCGCCGCGCGGAGGTCTGGTTCGCGCTAGGGCCTGCGTGCCCTAGCCCGACCTGCGTCTGGTCTGAGCTCACTGGCGAGCTTCTTTGCTGCTCTCGGGGGGGTGTTATCTTGTTAGCAGGGGCGTGCGCTGGTCAGACAGGGGACTTGGCCATTTTTTAGCCCGTGGGTGGGCGCTTTCAGTCTGCTTTCTGCCTTTTGTGAGTCCTCGGTGGGGGGCCTGCGCTGTTCTGAGATTGTGGGGATTCTGCCCCTTCTCTCTCTCTCTTTTTTGTAATGCCCTGGTTCGTTGTTGCATGGAAAACCGTAGTATAACCTCCTCTCAGCTTTCCTTCGGAGATATGGAGATGGGTGAGCCGTCTTCTATGTTGCATGTCAGTGATAAGGTACTGACTGGTAAACCCCAATCTGGGGAAGGCGTTTTCCCTTCAAAAGAGATGTTTCGATTAAGAAAAGTAAACGGATGTTTACAGAGATCCGAAGACCGGCCAGTTTTGGTTATTCAACCTGAGCAAGTTTCGGAGGATGTCGAATACTGGTGCAATCATGCCCTTATTTGCAAATTTCTGGGTCTTCGTCTTTCTCTACCGGTGTTGGACTCCTGGGCTCGTCGGGTTTGGAATCCTGAAGGTGATATGGAGATTATTTTGGCAGCTAATAACTATTTTCTGGTCATCTTTTCTTGCATGTCAGATAGGAATAGGGCTTTTGAAGGAGGCCCTTATTTCTTTAACCAGGTGGGGCTTTTCATCAAGCCTTGGCACATGGGTTTCAACTCTGCTGAGGAGATCCCCTCGCGGGTACCTGTGTGGGTTCGTCTGCCGAGGCTCCCTTTGGAATTTTGGAGGGAAGATATTCTTCATTCAATTTCAATGCTGCTTGGAAAACCGGTGGGATCAGCTACACAAACTCAAGACCGTAAGGTAATTTCTTTTGCTCGTATTTGTGTAGAAGTTGATTTAAATATTCCGTTACCAGACTCTATGGAAATCCGTATGGGATCTTCTTCCTGGATCCAACAGCTAGATTATGAGACCCTCCTGTTTAGATGCCGAATTTGTCATGAATATGGTCACTTACACCGCAAATGCCCCAGATTTAAGCCCTTCCCCTCGGCTGCCTCTAGACCTTCTAAGGGAGAAAAAGGGAAGGATCCTGTGCCTAATGAACCTGCAGATAGCGAGGGCTTTGTTCAGGTTAAGCCCCGTAACAAAGGCAAGGGTAAGAAGAGAACTTGGTTGGATAGTCACAATGACGGCACTTTTAATAAATTTGATGTTCTAGAAGATTTGGCCCAGGAGGAAGGTATTCCAGTTGAGCTCTCTTCTGGGGCTAAGGGTATGCATGAAGGTCAGGATGAGGATGCAAAGAAGGAGGATCAGAGTGTATCTCCAGGGGACCTTCTGGCTGATCAGACGGCTCTGGATCTACCTTCTCAAGTTCAGGATATAAGGGATCTCCAAGGGTTACAGGCTCCGAAGGGAGCTGTTGTGACGGTGCCTGACCCCCCTGCTCCTAAGGGGGCCTCAGACTCTGTGAAGGGTAACAAAGCCCCTCCTGCTTTAGGCTTACACCAGAAATCCTTTAAAAAGGGGCTGCTTGATAAACCGGTAAGGAGTGGCAGGAAGACTGATCAAGAGAAGGTCAAGATTATTGGGGATACTTTGGTTGAGGCTGGGTCTGTGAAACCTATTGATTCCCATTTCTCCCACCCCCATAAATGATTGTGCTATCATGGAATGTTAGGGGGTTGAACAGCATCCCTAGACAAAAGGCTGTTCGCAGATTAATTGAATCTCAGTCTCCTGATGTGGTTTTTATTCAGGAAACTAAGCTTACAGTGGATGGTTTGGCTAATTGTGCATCGCACATCTGGCCCCAGGGCAATTGGCAAGGGGTGGGTGCTTTGAACAGTTCAGGGGGGTTGGCTTGCTTCTGGAATCCGAGGAAAGTGCTCCCGTTATGGTGGATTTCTAGTCGGTCTTCTATCTCCCTGGTAGCCTCTTGTTTTGTGACTGGAGAAAGGTGCCTCTTATCCAATATTTATGCTCCTACTAATCTCTCAGGTAAGTCAATTCTCTGGGCTCACATCAAACTCATGCGGGCCTTAGACCCTTTTCTCCCATGATTTATGGCTGGGGATTTTAATGCTGTTACGGGTCTAGATGAAAAACGAGGAGGGTTAGCCAGGTTGGACCCCTCTGCAGATCTTCTTAGGGATATGATTGGCTCCTTGAACCTCATTGATGTGAAGCCAACCAATGGTGTCTTCACATGGAATAATAGGAGGTGTGGTGTTGAGGCTATCTCAGAAAGACTTGATAGATTTTTGGTTTCTTGCTACTGGATGAACAGTAGGTTGACCACCAGCTCAGAAATTCTTGATTGGAGAGGCTCCGACCATTGGCCGATCAAGCTCTCTGTCACCACGTATGGAGTCACCAAAAACCCCTCTTTCAAATTTCAGTTAATGTGGTTAAGAGATCAGTCTTTGCATGATCTTATGTTAGATTGGTGGTATGAGGGGAGGCCCGCTCATGGGACAGCCATGTTTACCTTTTGTAAGAGGCTTCAACATGTGAAGTATAGGCTTAAGAGATGGAATAAACAATGTTTTGGGAACCTCCATGCTCAGAAAATGGCTGCTCAGTCTGAGTTGGATAACATCACTCGTATGATTCGGGACCAAGGGCTGACCTCTGATCTAAGTATAGCTGAGTCCTTGGCTCTTAAGGGTTTAGAAGAGTGGGAGCTTCGGGAGGAGATCTTTTGGAAGCAGAAATCTCGTGTTGATTGGCTTCAGGAAGGGGACAGGAACACTGCTTTCTTTCATAATTCGGTTAAGGCTCGGAGGCAGGGAAATTCTATCCCCTCTTTGGTTTCGCCTGAAGGGGCTCAACTCTCTTCCTATGGTGATATGTCCAAGGCTGCGGTCAATTATTTTTCAAACCTTTTTTCTAGAGAGGATCGTGCAACTAGGAATGAGGAGAGGGCCATCTTGGATTGTATTCCCCACCTAGTCTCTGCTGAGATGAATGGGGCTCTCTTATGTCCTATATTGTTACCTGAATTGGAGAAAGTGGTGTTTAACATGAAAAGAGGTAAGGCTCCCGGCCCAGATGGGTTTCCTATTGAGTTTTTCCAAGAATTCTGGGAAATAATCAAGTTTGATCTCCTCGCGGTGGTTCAAGAATCTCACAAGAACAAAAAGATGCTCAAGTCCATGAATTCTACTTTCTTGGCTCTCATACCTAAGAAGGAAGGGGCTAATCAGCTGGTTCAATTTAGACCTATAGCGCTTTGTAATGTGGTCTACAAGATCATCACCAAATTGATTGCAGAGAGACTCAAACCACTCCTCGGTTCTCTGATTTCTCCGGAGCAGGGGGGCTTTGTTGAAGGAAGACAAATTTTGGATGGTGTTGTGATTGCTATGGAAGCTATTCATTCTATGGCTAACTCTAAGGAGAAGGCTATGTTCATGAAACTTGATATGGCGAAAGCTTATGATCGTGTGAGCTGGGAGTTCTTACAGAACATCCTCTTGGCGTTTGGCTTTGATGTGGAGTGGGTGACTTGGGTTCTTAGTTGTGTGACCTCATCCTCCTTCTCTGTGCTCATTAATGGGGAGCCTTCTGATTTGTTTAGTGCTTCTCGGGGACTTCGGCAAGGGGATCCTTTATCTCCTTATCTATTCATTATCATGGCGGAGGGTCTGGGAAGATTCATTAAATCTCAGGTGAGGCAGGGTCTTATCCAAGGTTGGAGCTGGAACAATTCTCTTCCTTCCTACTCTCATCTTCAGTTTGTGGATGATACTGCGTTGATGGGCATGGCTCGGATTAGTGAGGCTGTGAACTTCAGGAGTGCCTTAGACATCTATTTGAAGGCTTCAGGTCAGTGCATTAATGATGACAAATCTTCCATTTATTTCTTTAATACCCCTCGGCTTATTCAAAGCAGGATTGCTAGGATCCTTAGATTTCAGATCGGTTCTCTTCCCTTAATGTACCTTGGGATCCCTTTGGCTTTGGGATCTCAACGTAGAGATTACTGGCAGGGAATTTTGGATAAATTCCGGAGTAAGGTTAGTCACTGGACTTTCAGATGGTTATCTTCTGCTGGAAGAGTGGTTCTTCTAAAGACTGTGGTTCAATCTCTCCCCATCTATAGGTGTTGTGTGCAGGTTCCCCCTTCCACCTTTGTGAGAGATTTTGATGCTTTGTCCCGGCAATTCCTTTGGTCTGGCAACCTTCTCTCCTCGAAATGGAGTTTAGTCAAGTGGGAGTGTGTCTGCAGGCCGAAGCATGCTGGGGGCCTTGGTCTTAGGTCTATGGCGCTTGTTGTCACGGCCTTGGCTGCCAAGCTTTACTGGAGGTGGTGCAACAGTCAGGAACAAGACTGGGCCAAAATTCTTGCTCACAAATATTTTCCTGGTGCTGATAGCCTTGATGTGCCGCGGCTTGCTTTGTTGGGTAAAGGTTCTTGTATTTGGGATACCCTTAAGAAGGGCGCTCAGTTGATTAAGGAGGGTCTCTTCTGGATTTGTAATAGAGGCTCTGAGGCGCTCTTTTGGCAGGACTCTTGGGATGGCCACCCTCCCATTCTTTCTAGTTTCCCTCAGCTCTGGCCTCTGTGTCATATTTTTTCTGAGGCGGGATGGATTAAGGTTGAGCATTTTAAAACTGTCAAGCGAATTGGTCAGGTGATGGTGGCCTGTTGGAAGGACCCGCAGGAGTGGCCCATGGGTGGGTCAGATGAGGATCGTGCTATTCTTACTAGAGTTTTGGAGGGCAGGCTCTGCAGCTCCCTTAATGTGAGGGATGCTTTGGGTTGGAGTCCGAGCCCAAAAGGTAAATTTTCAGTTGCTCAAGGCTATGCTATGCTTGACAAAAACTTACATGGTCCTACTGAGGTGCACTGGTGGAAGAAGGTTTGGGACAACTTTTCTTGGCCCAAATGTAATTTCTTCTTATGGCTGGCTGCTCAGAAGAAGTGCCTCACTTGGGATAATCTGCGCAAGCGCGGCTTTCAGGGACCTTCTATCTGCTTCCTTTGTTCGCACAGTGAGGAATGCTCCTCTCACTTGTTCTTTCTTTGCCCCTTTTCTAAAGAGATATGGCATAGATGGTGGGAGGCTTGGCATCATGGGTGTATTCATGCTACCTCCCTAATCGAGTTTTGGGAAAAGCTTGGCAGGTCTCCTGCTAAGACTCCTTTCTTGCAGGTGGCTTGGTCTGTTGGACCTGTTTTGATTCTTTGGAACCTTTGGCTGGAGAGGAACCGTAGAGTTTTTTGTGATTCCAAATTGGGAAGTTTTCAATTGTGGAAGAAAATAATTAGCAGGCTTCAGGAAACTATTCTGGCTAAGTGCGATATGACTGAAAATACTGATCATGGTGACCTTGCTATTCTGCGAAATTTGAATTTGGGGGATAACAGAAGGGGAAACATTGCTGGGAGACGACCCCGTCAGGCCAGGCAACGGGTCTGTCGTGATGGGAGGTGGTCACCTCCCCCTGAGGGGGTTCTTAAGATTAACACTGATGGTTCGTCCCGTGGGAACCCTGGTCATGCTGGAGTTGGGGGTATTGGTAGAGGTAATGATGGTGGTGCTATTTTTCTCTTTTCTATTTACAAGGGTCAACACTCTAATAATCTGATGGAGGCCCTTGCTATTAAGATTGCTATTGAGCGTGGCAGCTCCTTAGGTTGGAGGAGGATCATTTGTGAGTCAGACTCTCAGATTGTGGTGGATATGCTAAACAACCAGAGGTTGGATGATGTTAGTTGGCAATTAGCTTCTATTGGCAGACAGATTCTGAGTCTTTGCAGCTCCTTGGTTTCTGCCTCCTTTTGTCACATCCCTAGAGAATGGAACAGAGTGGCTGATTGTCTGGCGAAGTGGGCCTCTGAGAATGTGGATGGCTGGAATATTAGTGGAAGGGAGGAGTTACCCTCTGATTATCATGAGACCTTAGAGAGGTTATTAGTGGAAGATAGGAATATGTAAGGTGGTGGTTGGTTTTTCTGGTGGTGGTCTTGGTTTGGTGGGCCTCTAGCCTTTGCTTTGTACTTTGGCTTTGATTGAATAAAATTTTTTACCCCTTTTTTCAAAAAAAAAAAAAGAAAAAAAAAAAGAAAAGTTGTAGGCTTAAACCCAATTTATGTATCTAGATGTATTATTAAAGCACGAAGGTTACAAGCATAGAGTTGTCGTGAAGACATATGTGCTATAGGAGGGCATGGAGAGAAAAAGAAGAATTTGGTGGAGGACATCAAGTTTTCAATTACAGAATTCACTAGATCTTGTTTTGTAGTCTCAAAGCATGATACTATCACCTAACTCCACCTTTTTGAGTCCATGCTCATAAATTTCTTACCTAGCATGTCTAATGTAGAAGCATCCAAGTCCACAAGTCATCCACATCAACCCAAAATATATTTCATTTTCATCTTTTTCCTATGTGGTATTTATTTTCAAATTGTAGTTTAGTTTGATGTCAATGGTCAGTTTGGTGGCAGTTGAAAGACATTGTTGCCATTTTCAATTGAAAAATTTCTTTGTTTAATCATATTCATAATTTAATATTTCTTGCATTTAAAAAATACCATGACTTTTGGTGTCACAAGAGAGAGAAGATTAAAGAGTTTTGTAGTTTAAAATTAATGGGCATGGAAGTTGAAAAGATGAGGCCTATGAATTAAAATGGAGTCACTAGGATTGGAAAGGCACATGCTAAGAAGAAGAGGAGAGGAGGTGTGGAAGAGAGAAGAAGGTATGGTGGTTGTGGAAGAGTGAAGGAAAAGATAATATGTATGAGTAGCTAAACAAAGCTAAATTAATAAATTAAAAACTACAGGTCTAATTTAAGTCCATGCCACCACCAAGAATGAAGGATGGTTCTAAAAAGTGTGCAAGGAGAATTGTGCAGGTTGTGCACTTGCAAAATCAAGCAAGTGGAAATTAATTTGAGGTGAAATATGTTGGATAGGACAATTGAGAGGGGGGGTGAATCAGTTGATGCAAATTATAACATTAAATTCAATTATCGAAACTAACACATAAATAGATTAAATGATTAACCATCAAATGCAAATCTACAAACATAATAACACCAAATTCATGTGGAAAACCGAATGAGTGAAAAAACACAGTGAGGATTAACTCACACTATAGAGAATATCAAAACCAATTAAAAAAAGGCTCATTTCCTAAGATAGGGCTCATTTCTCAAAATAAAGACTCATTGTCTACACTTACTATCCATAGGGCCACAACCCGAAGGGCTCACTAAGATAGAGATTGAAAGAAGATGGCTCACTTCCAGAATACAAAACTCATGGCTTGCTGCTAAAAGTGAACTAATGAATTACACCTTTCTTGTGTTGAATTTAGTTCTAGATGAAGCTTAGTAATCACTCAATACTTCTACTCTAATTACACACTTTTCTCTTTGCCTAATTCGCTTATTCTGATTTGTGTCAACCATACACTTTTCTAACTTTATTTTCTTCTTTTATAACCTCTCATATCACATCCTTTTCTCTTCTTTTCTTCTTTTGAACACACAAACACACTATATATATATATATATATATATATATATATATATATATATATATATATATATATATATATATATATATATATATATATATATATATATATATATATATATATATATATGGGTGATCCCATAATAGTGGTTTACAATTTTTGGCCAAAGCGGACCTGAATTATTATTTTAACTAAATCTTCACATTAGGGCACCTATAGCGGCTAAACGGAGAGGGTTGAAATGGTGAGACTAGAGTCTCATCAAATTTTGTCAGTAGATTCTAAAAATATTTTTTCAAAATTTTTGGAATCAAATTGCACTTCTTTTCCATCTCCCACGAAAATAGATTTTTTCATAAAACAACATTTTTAAAAGTGGCCTGCAAGTATAACACATAACTTTTTTTTCCATGAAGGATAAAATTCTAATTCTTTCAAATTTAGATTTGTAACTCTGATATCTAGTGCTTCCACTTGGTTAGATGGTTTTTATTGAATATTTTTTCCTTAATCAAGTTTCAAAGTCAAATGAATTACAGTTCGACAGTGTGACTATATAACGTGTAACTTTTTTTGTATATGTCAAAAAAAAAAATTTGTTAGATCAAGGACTTCAATATTTGGTGCACTCATATTTTTCAATTTTTTTTATCTTCTATTTTTCCACATGTGAAGAACAAATAAATTCATTTTCGATGAAAACCTATGTTTAATAAAACTTAAAAAAATAAATACATAACAAAACCAAAACATATTAAAATTATATTCATTGGATAGCTTGTTAGAGGAATACCATAATCATTTGAAATAAATTTTTAAATGAATTCATTTGATCCACCAAAATCTAAATCAAAAGTGATTTTTATCAGCATTTTGATAGGTGTAAAGGAGACGCATTTATAGGTATGGTTTAAAACTAGCGAGGTTCTATCCAAGGGGGTTTGATCTAAGGTGATTTGATCAAACCCTCTTCAATTGGAATCCTTAAAATGGAACTTTTTAAGGCTTAAATCATTATATTTTCTAAAAATATGTGATTTCAGCTAAAATTTGTTCCTCTCAGGAATTGTAAACCACTATTATAACAACACCCATATATATATATAGATATATATATATGTGTGTGTGTGTGTGTGTGTGTGTGTGTATCTTACACATTCATTAGATTAGCCAAAAACATCCATAAAGTATTGCATACACCAATTCAGCAAAGGTCTTGAAATATTTGAATCAAAGTTTGTCACATGGTAGGAGTTGGACCTAAAACCAACATGTCAGACCACATATAACAGTCAAATTCAATGTGAAATATCTTCTGGTAAATTAGTCATATATGTAGTACTATGTTGACATCAATGACAACCATTTGATGCAATCATAAATTTCCAACAATCTCCCCCTTTATTATTGATGGCAAGAAATGATGTGAAAATTGAACAATAACAAAAATGATTTTCATTCTTCACATGCTTCCTCTCTCTCCCTTTTTCACATGCTCTCTCTCCCCCTCTGACATCAATGACAAGAAAAGTTATATCTACTCTTTGCTTCAAAAATATTTATTTTTCACAAAAGGCTTATATAAAATGATTCTCTACCTCAATCCTTCTTTATTCAAAATATTTCCTTGTATTTTTATTTATGTTCTAGAAAACATTTCTTCTAGGAATCTACTACCAACTTGATGTATAGAAAAATACTGCCGTTGTTTTCTATTGAATCAATTATTTCTAGAAGAATATTTGGAATGGCAATATTCTATGTGTTTTTCCTAGCATCCTCCAAGAGACAAATTTTTTTTCTTGTAGAAATCCAAATTTGACCACTCCCAAATGGTCAAACTCGTCTACATTATTCATCTATTTGGTCAATATTAATTAAATGATTTATTTAATTAATATTTCACCTTTGGCCTAAGGTTCCTAAATTATTTAATTTAACAACTAAATAATTTACCTTACACCTTTTCCTCTCTAAATTAAATAAAAATATCAATTTATTTAATTTAGTCATTTGACCTTTTTGAATAAAATTAATTTTAAATTCTTGCCTTTTCTCTCTCCTTGTCACATCCTCCATAACCCTCCTCTAATTTGGATTAACTTAATTAATCCATGATTAGGATGTGCACACCCTTAATCAGGGTTAATGTCACATCCTTCATATTCTCCCACTTGCCTCTAATCTCTCATTAATTTCCCTAATCACTTATTTGCACAACTTTAATCTAATCAGCTTGCCTCATTTAGCATACCTTTTTTGAAAAACCTTTACATTTTCCATACTTGGCATAGACCCTCTCTTCCCCATGTGAATTTAAAATTCACTTTTATCTCTCTGACGCTTCTCCTCTTCCCCATGTGATTAGTGAAAGGTCACATCACTCACATGTGTCAAGAACCTTCTATTATAAAGACCTTGCCTTAACCACAAGGTATCTTATAGCTTCCTCCATAAGAACCTTTTCTTATCCACAAGGTGCTTCTCATAAAATTCATATTTATTCTCCCAACAATCTTATCCATTCCAATCATGTGAATTTTTAATTCGCATTTATTTCTTCAACCACTTCCCTCTTCCCCATGGGGATTTTGGAGAAATACTAAAATTCCTAATATGTCACTTTCCTCTCATATGGGAACAAGAAATTCCTTTTTGAGGAAATCCTCTCTCATCCCAAAGTACTTACAAGTACCTCCATCTCATCATATCCTTTTTCCATCTCATTTCCATATGGCAAGATGTGAGGGCTTGTGAGTCCTCAACTCACCATAGCCCTCCATATTGGCCATGTTGGCTCAATCTTTGCCATTGAATTCTCTCTTAAAATGAATAATTTTCATTCATTATCATTCATTAGGCATTCACATTTTGTAATCAAGCTCTCCAACACTTGCATTCTTGAAAGCTCCATTATTTCTCATATTCAAGCTTCATCCTTTGCACTTGGATCCATCCATTTAAATACCTAGTTTTCTTATTGCATTCCTCACCTTCCATAGAGCATTTTGAATCCATTTTTATCACATCTTGCAATCAAAGGAGCACACAAAAAATTGAAGAACAAGGGCCAACCAAGGAACAATCTTAAGTAAGGTATAATCACTTTTCTTAGCTTTGTTTTGTTTAAGTTTAACGTAGCCCTAATCATTGAGGTGCTAAGTGTTTTCCTTCATTCACATTCTATTTTTCATGATTTAGAATAGGTATAAACACTTGATCACATTTATGGCATGCTTGGTGCAACCCACAGATACGTCTCTTCCTTTTATGTTTGTTGTTTTTTGAATTTTTCCAGGTTAAGGTCACAGAGGGGAAAACTTGCCCCTAAATAGGGGTGAACCTACCCACAAACAGGTAAACCTAACCTTGCACAAAGTTGAAACTACCCTGCAAGGTCATCTTTTTGAGCATTGAACCTCTATTTTCTAACTATTTTATATAGAGGGGTGAACCTACCTTGGACAGAGTTAAAACAATAATTCAAAGTTTAGTTATTAGTCTATTTTCTCATCATTTTCTATAGAGGGGTAAACCTTCCCTTATAGAAGGGAAAACATGCCATTGACAGAGGTAAAACAACACTTCAAAGTTTAGTTTTTAGTCTATTTTCTCACTATTTTCTATAGAGGGGCGAACCTGCCCTTACAAAAGGTTGAACTTTCCCTTGAAAGAGGTAAAACAATACTTCAAAGTTTAGTTTTTAGTCTATTTTCTCACTATTTTTTGTAGAGGGGAAAACCTACCCTTATAGAAGGGGGAACATACTCTTGACAGAGGTAAAACAACAATCCAAAGTTTAGTTTTTAGTTTGTTTTACCACTATTTTCTGTAGAGAGGCGAACTTTCCCTTATAGAGGCGTGAACCTAGCCTTGAAAAAGGTAAAACAACAATCCAAAGTTTAGTTTTTAGTTTTTTTTCTCACTATCTTTTGCAGAGGGGCGAACCTGCCCTTACAGAGGGGTGAACCTACCCTTACAAAGGGTTGAACTTGCCCTAAATAGAGGCTTCTGCAAGGTAAAAATTATCTATAAATTTCACTTTAAATTTCTATTTTGGGTTGTTTTTTATTATTACTAACACACAAACCTATCTTGTTGGCATTTATGTTAGTTTTTCTAACATTTCTCTAGCTGTCAACCCTTATTGAAGATTAAGAGAAAATTTCTAACATATTTGTTGCAGGGTGGACGGATCCAATGGTTAGCTAGTTTTGTTGTTTCATTTTTCTAATATCTAGGCACATAGTTTAATTAGGGGAGAGCCAAATATTTTATTTTTTGTGTCTTCAAAAATCCATTATCTCACCTAAGGGGACACTATTTCATCTAAGATTTCCCCTTGCACTCCATGTGAGCTTAGGGAGTAGCCGAAAATGGTTAGTGTTTTCTTCTTTAGTGGGACCTGCATGGAGATTTCATCACCCCAAGGGATGATCCCAACCATGTGTACCAGTGGGGTATGCAAAGGGGGGAGAACAAAAGTTGTACCCCAATCCAATCATGTCATGTTTGGTAGACAATCGAAGCTAGGGTGATACCTAGATAGATGTAAAGAGAT
Source organism: Sequoia sempervirens (assembly GCA_007258455.2). Lineage (NCBI taxonomy): Eukaryota > Viridiplantae > Streptophyta > Pinopsida > Cupressales > Cupressaceae > Sequoia > Sequoia sempervirens. The sequence continues at coordinate 231,418,176 of VDFB02000015.1, forward strand.
GGTTTGAGCCTTTAGTATCTCATTGGGGTTCCTAACTCACGCTTGTGATGGGATGGTGTTCATGATTGTGCCTCATGTATTGAGAGTATATTGAGGACTCCCTAGTTACCTTGTTCATCCTAGATTAAGGACTCTGTTGGCCATACCTTTCACAATAATTGTACAATTGTGTTATTTGAACTATCTTCTCATGCAAAACCAGTGATTTTTTTGTCAAGTTAGCCTTATTGCTAGTTGTTTGTTGTGTTTCTTGAATTTTCCATAGCTTTTTTCACTTAAGTTAAGTCCAAGTTTGTTGCAGGGGGTGAACCTACCCTAAAAGGGGTGAACCTACCATCTACCTTAGCCTTTGATCAACCTATTTTTTATCAAAATTGTCTATCCTTTTATTGAATAGGTGAACCTACCTTCAAAAAGAGGAGAACTTGCCCTAAAAGGGGTGAACCTTCCCTAAAAGGGGCAAACCTTCCCTCAAAAAGGGGTGAACCTGCGCTAAAAGGGGTGAACTTGCCCTCTCCCTCAGCCTTTGGTCAGCCTCTTTTTGTTAGAATTATTAGAATTTTCACCCAATAGGTGAACTTTCCCTTTATTTTGGGCGAATCCGCCCTCCAAAAAACTAATTTCACCTCCAGTTTGGTCATTCTGAGCACCTGTTTGCCCATTCTGAGCACCCATTTTCCCATTCTAAGTGCCTATTTTCCCATTTTAAGCACTCCTTTGCCTATTCCAAGTTCTTTTTTTCCCATTTCGAGTACTCTTTTATCCATTTGGAGTGCCCATTTACCCATTTGAAGTACCCGTTTATCCATTCTGAGCATTTGATTCCCATTTCATGTGTCTATTTACTCATTGTGAGTACCCATTTCCCCATTTTAAGTGCCTATTTACCCATTTTGAGCACCCATTTTCTCATCCTGATAGTCATTTCACTCAATTAAATAGTTTGTTTAGCTTCTTTTCTATTTTTTGATTAGTCTAAAAGTCAAGTTAGGCGAACCTAACCTAACCTTTTAGTGAACTTGTCCTATTCTTTGGGCGAACCTAACCTGACCTTCAAGCGAACCTGACCTAGTTTGGGAAAACTTGATCTAGTTTGGGTTAACTTGACATGTTCTTTGGCTGAACTTGACCTAATTTTGGCAAACCTAGCCTAGTTTGTGTGAACCTAACCTATTCTTTGGGAAAAATTGACTTTCCTTTGGGTGAACTTGATATTCAGTTGGGTAATCTTGCCTCTTATTTGGTTGATCTTACACATTGGTTAGACAAGTTTGATCATTATCTTGTCATTCTACATCTACCGTTCACCCGTAATTTGTATATACATTTCTCAAAGATTATTTTGTCATCATCTGAATCATATAGGAACAACATAAAGCATCTGAAGATTACATATCCCTCATCATTTTCTCGATCCAAATCATTTGAACATTTTTTTAAGTTATTATCTAAATTAACCTAGGTGTCTGAATCTAATCATCATCCTACAATGTCTACTCAGTATTTCCATCCATCGTGAGTCAGCCATCATCATTTGAACCTATCAATAAACTTCCATCTCAAGTTGGATTTGGTGTCGCAATCATCCTATCCTTAATCCAATCAATCAGAACCTTAAGTCACCTATGGTGATCTTTGAACCTAGTTTAGAACCCCATTTATCATCCAATCTTATCAACCATTTCATCAATCAACCTTATCCAATCTATCCCTCTAATGCAATCTCATCTTTATTAAAGGAATCTAATAAATTGATCCATTAACTAATCAAATCAATTCTTAAATCATCATTTAGGTCATCCTTGCATTGTATCCTAAGAGTTTAACCACATATTAGTTTTTTACTTTCATTCCCATTCAGACTCGGTTGCAAGCAAAGAAAGAAATGGTAGCACAACAAGGTCAATCCTACCATCTAAATACCACACAAGATCCCAACAACATCGCTAATACAACACAAGACCCCAACAACATCACTAATACCACACAAGATCCCAACAACACCTCAAATATCCCTCAAGATCCCTAGAATGGTGCATCCTCAATGTCCAACAGGGACATCCAAAACACCTTGCAGCCTAGAGAAGAAAACATGGTCAACCATCCTGAAGTCACAGTCGATGAGTACCCAAGAAATCTTACTAATGTTTAGATGATGGATCACCTCCTCAATGAGCATGCAGACAAGATCCTCGTTACTCTGATCATGAAGGCAGTCAAACCACCACTTGACTTTGATATTTCATAGTATACTACCACTCAGTATCTTCCTATATCACAAGATCCGTAGACCTCACAAAACATTCTAGGATATCCTTTTGCACCTGAAGATACACCCATAGACAACTAGTATCATCCTGAGTTTGGAAACACTATAATCCATCAAGTTTCCAATTATGTTGGTCTTCAATACACAACCTCAATAGCAACACCGAATCCAAATGACCCTTATGCTTATGGCATGCCAAAAAATATTCCATATGCTCTGCCACTTCCACTATAATAACTTAGTCATCCACCTATCAACATTGGGGGAATTCCCCTCCTCCCTTTGATGCCACCCCCAAGTGCTACACCTACTAGTAACCTCCCACCACCACTTCAAATTAATATCCCTACCTATCAGCATCCTCTCGTTAATGCCCATCAATCTGCCATGATGTGGGAACCACCAGAACATGCTACTATCCCTTCACAAGCACTACCACAACATGTTGCTACTACTATTTCATCTCAACCACCTCATCAACAACCTCCACAATAGAATGTCACCATCTCACAATAGAATGACACCACCCAACAAAAAAATATTTCAATTCCTCAACATTCCCCACATCAAGCCACACAAACTGCATCACAACCACTGCCACCACCCCTTGGTGCTTCTATAGTGGTCCCATAATAGTAGCATATCCCATTTCATCCACTTTATCAACATCCATCACAACAACAACAACCCCAAAACACACATGCTTTAGCACTAGCACAAATAAATATCCTTAGGCAATAGATTTATCACCCATCTAGCACATACACCGCTTATGCTACCACATTTAATCAAAATTCAAACATCCATGTGGCTGCACAAAATCCACCATGGACACAATCCCCTGCAATCGCATGCCAACCCATACCAGAACTAGTCTAGTCCACAATAGCCTTCATACATCATGCAACAACCCAATGTCACATATAATTACCAAAACAATCCCTATCATGCTCAGTAGCAACGTTGCTACCAACAAGGTGCCTCATCCACATCCTACATGCAACAACAACAACATTATCAACATGATTCTCAATCTACCTCTTATTACCAACAACAATCACCTTATCAGCAAGGGGTTTCCACATCATCATATTACCAAACCACTACATGATATTAGTAGGCTACTCCATCCACCTCATATTATCAACAACAACCACCATACCAACAAGTAACCTCTACCTCTTACCATCAAAATCTACCTTACGTCAATCTAGACTCTACTTATGCCAATCAATACCGATCCCCACCTTCGTACACACCTCAGTGATCTAGCTACTTTAGCACCATCCTCCTCATATCAACAATATCCTTGACACAATCAACTCAATCCATCCAATCTGACTCCCACAACACCTATCAATCTGGATTTAGAAGAATTCAAAGCTACACTAAAGGATTTACAAGTAGGGAATGATACACCATTGTTAAAATTTGAGGATATTTTTCCCTATCCATTCCATAGTTCAATTTCCTTCCTTCCATTCCCAAAGCATTTCAAAATACATAAATTTGATAAATATAAGGGAACCAAAGGCCCCAAAGCTCACCTTCAAGAGTTTATTTCCACTGCAAGAAGTCATGCACAATGACAACTACCTTATGAGATTATTCACTGGGAGTTTATAGGGAAATGCTCTTGATTGGTTTATGGGTCTTAAGAAAGGATCTATTAAATCCTTTGTGTAGCTTTGATAGGAGTTTGTCTCCTACTTCTCCTTCAATCAGGAGAAGGATGTCGATACACTAGATCTCTTGAAACAAAATAAATAGGAAGGAGAAACCTTTTCCAACTATCTCCAAAGATGGTGAGCCCTAGCTAGTCATATGAAATCACTGTTATAGAAAAAGGACATGGTCACCTTGTTCATTGAGAACTCCTATCCCAACATGGCTCACAACTTTAGATTCCACTGTCATGACCTTTGCTAAAATTGTGGAGAAAGGTCCTATTCTAGAAAGAGCCCTTATCACTAAAGGACTAGTCAAAATCTTTAATTATGACAGAGGGAAAGCATCTGCAAACAAGCCCCGTTATTGGAACAAAAATAAGAATATTTTCAATGATGGAATAACCAAATCCAAGCATGTCTAGGTGGATAATGCTTCACAAAAGACACAATATCATTGTCCCCAATGGCCCATGCCTAATGCCATATCAATGCCTCAATGGGCACCCTATCCACCTTAACAATCTAATAATCAAGGGGGCAAAAAATGTCAGCTCACTCAATTAGGAGAACCCCTCAATGCCATGTTCAATAGGCTCTTGCAAACCAATTATCTGATCACATATCCTATGAATAAACCCCTTGATGAATTCAAATGTAAGCCTAACTAGTACAAAGAAAATGAATATTGTGAGCTCCACAAAATTAAAGGGCATACGTTGAATAAATGTTAATGTCTAAAAATGTACATCCAAGATCTTATAGATCAGGGTGACATACATGTTGATGTGAGCATGACACCATTGTCCAATGCTCAGTTGTAAATATACCAAAATTCTTTCCCTAATCATAACCAAGGTCCTAGTATGTCAAGTTCAAACCTAGGGCCTAGCAATAACAATAATCAGAATAACAACACCAATAACAACAGCTATAAAAATGTGCCACTTAAATATGACAACCTCATTATGTACATCCAATAAGTGGAACCACATATATCCATGATATGCGTAAAAGGAAAGGATCCTCAATGTGTTGTTACTACCTGTTGAACCTACATCATAGTACCTAGAGCATCCACATCCACCCAGCCATAGCCTGTGAGCTCTCAGTACAACATCTTGGACCATCTAGGAAAGACCTCAACATAAATATCCATTCTAGACTTGTTTAAGTCTTCCCCTACACACCAAGAAATCCTTAATAACGCTTTAAGGGATGCCAAGTCCTTATTGATATAGACCCTTCACAACTCCAAGCATTATTAGGGCACCTATCCACTACTTATCAACTAGGTTTTAGTCAAAATGGCATGTCGTGCATCAAATCTAATCATAACCAGCCCCTTCATCTAGAAGTCCTGGTAAAGCATCATAAAGTAAAAAGGTTCTTGGTAGATAATGGTTCTGCCCTAAACCTTTGTACATTAAAATTCATAAAATAGGTGGGATATACCCATGCTAATTTAAATAATCAAGTCATCGCAATCAAGGCATATGATAATGCAGAACATGATTCTAAAGGTACAATATGTCTTTTGATTCAGGTTGGTCCAGTTGTGCGATATACCACATATCATGTTCTTGATCTAGAGTTACCCTATAACCTCCTTGGTTTTCCATGGATTCATGCCATGTAGGCCATCCCATCTACATATCATCAACTTCTGAAGTTCCCATTCAATGGGTTGAAGTTACTATTCACATTAACCCTCAACCATTAGAATACTACTGCGTGTTAGAAGCTTCCTTTCCTCATTCCCACTATTGTCCTAGAGTGGAAATGGGACCACCATAGACATCATTCACCCATTCATCAAGCAATGCATTTGCTACCACTTCATACATTCCATAATCCACATCAGATTCCACCCTTAGAAAAGTCCAAATCATCAACAAGGGATGTGGTGAGTATGAAATGTGTAAAACTATGAACGTGGCTACTATGCCACCCTCACCACAGACATATCATCAACCGCCATAGTCTGCACTAAAATCAGAAGTCAAGACCATCACCTTTAATGTTCTGAATGTAGGATCCAACACCTTTCACTCTCTTGGGTTGAGACAAGATGCACAAAAAGCTGACATAAGATAATGGGTCTATTGTGAGTAACCTGATCCCTCCCCTCCTTTTAAAGAATGTTTCCAAGAGAATAATCCTTGACCCTCTAAGTTTACGGAAAGGTACGATTATCAAGGGGGGGGCCTTGGTGCTGAAGAGAAAGGAAGGAAACACCATATTGAGGCCACACTAAGACCAAGATACTTAGGCTTGGGTCATGACACAAAAAAAAAGGTCCTATAACATCATCTAGTGCTTCTGATAACATCAGTGAGAGAAATAGTCTCCTTGAGGACATACTAGAGGAGTCCATCATACATCCATACGATGATGCTGATCATACCAACCTATCCTCCATGTTTGACTGCTTACACATCTACACTATTACCCTATCCCTTAAACATTCTAAGCTCATAGACTGGGACTTACATGGAAGTGCACCTGGATTGATACCTTTCCTATAATGGATCAATACATACACCTTATGGGATTGGGGAAAGATGAACTCCCTAATCACAAAAGTAATATGAAACAAAATAAAAAAGGTTCATTTAGCGCAAACGTCCCTGAGGTGCTTTCTAACCCAGAAAAAGTAAAAAAAAGGGTGTATCTGATAACAAAAACCTTAATGAGGTGTTAGAAGATGGGGATGTTCATCTTCCCCTTGTAGGGACTCAACTTTCTGAAAGATCATCCATCCTAATAGAGGAAAGATAAGAAATCAATTTGGGAACTGAAGAGGATCCCAAAATCACCTATGTAGCCAAGGCATTATCAGAAGAAGAATATTCTACTATCTCTAAGCTTCTTAAAGAAGGCATCATCAACTTTCTGTGGACATATTCAGATATGCTAGGCCTTGATCTAGCTTTGGTAGTACATCACCTAGACATACGTCTTGATGCCAAGCCTATCAAACAAAAGCTTTGGAAAATGTACCCTCAAGTAGCCTTGTTGGTTAAGATAGATTTGGAGAAATTATTAGAAATTGGATTCATAAGGCCCATCGACTACTCAAAATGGATCTCAAACATAGTACCTATAGCCAAACCAACCAGTGCTATTAGATTTTGTACAATTTTTTTGTGACCTCAATAAGGCTTGTCCTAAAGATGACTTTCCTTTGCTAAACATAGATATGCTGGTAGACTTAATTGCAGGGCACGAGATTCTTTCCCTCATGGATGGATTCTCTAGATACAATTATATTCAAATTGCACCTGAGGACCAACATAAGATACCTTCACTACACTATGGGGCACATTTTTCTATAATGTCATGCCTTTCAATCTTAAAAATGTAGGGGAAACATACCAGCAAGCCATGACTGTAATCTTCCATGACCTCATCCACATTATCATGGAAGACTATGTTGATAACCTATTAGGAAAATCAAGAACAAGAGAAGAGCATTTGACAGTCCTCAAGATCTTTGAGCTCCTAGAATAGTACAAGCTAAGGCTAAATCTGAAGAAATGTGTCTGCAAGGTCACATCAGGTAAAATATAGGGTTTCATTATTTCTCAAAGTGGTATCAAATTTGATCCAACAAACATTAAAGAAATAATGGATATGCCTCCACCATGTAACCTCAAACAATTAAGAAGTCTTCAAGGTAAAATTTATTCCATCCAGTGGTTCATTGCTTAGTTAGCTAATAAGTGTCAGTCATTTACTCACCTCTTGGAGAAAGATAACACTTTTAAGTGGACCTAGCAGTGTCAACTCAACTTTGAAAAAATCAAGGAATATTTAGCTCATCGACCAATCCTTATGCCACCAATCCCTGGAAGGCCACTCTTGTTGTACATTTCTGCTACTTTAGTGGCACTGGGGGAATTACTAGCACAACATGATGAACCATCAAAAGAAAGGGCTATCTATTACATTAGATAGACCTTGGTTGGTTATGAACTAAACTATTCTCCAATGGAAAAATCTTGCCTTGCCATGGTTTTCAGTTCCCAAAAACTCTAACATTATATACTCAGCCATCTTGTAAAACTCATCTCCAAAGTCAATCCACTAAAATACTTGTTATCGAGGACAATTCTAACTAGTCGCATGGCTAAGTGGTTCATGCTTCTATGCGAATTTGATATTGAATATGTGGATCAAAAGGTTATTAAAGGATAGGTGAGAGTTGATCAACTGGTGAATTCACCCCATGTTGATGCTTATCCTTTGACCAAAAAATTTCCAAATGAAGGATTCTTCACAGTCACAAAAGTAGCTAGGTTTACTTTGTATTTCAATGGGTCATATACACACAATGGATCAATGGCGGGAATCTTTCTTGTTACCCCTCAATGGGACTATATACCAAAGTCATTCCGATTGGCCTTCCCCTGTACAAATAACATAGCTAAATATAAATCTCTTCTTGTTGGCCTTAGAATTTCAATTCAATGGTGTATCACCCATGTTAGAGCCTTTAGTGATTCCCAATTAATTATCAAACTAGTCAATGATGAGTTTCTTACAAATGATGACAAGCTACTACCCTATAAAGACATGGTAGATGACTTCAAGAAGTATTTCACATCCATTCCATTTCACCAAATTTCAATAATCTAGAACAAAGTAGTAGATGCCATGGAAACCATTGGTTCCTTGATTGGCATGCCTAAAGACAAAATAGAGTGTGAGTTTCTTGTAGAGCAACTCTTAATCCTGACGTATGATATTTTTAAAAATGAGATGGTGTGTGACATTGTAGGTACCACATCCCCTTGGTACCATGACATCTATACCTATCTTCATGATAACATCCTATGTCATAACCTCACACATAACTAACATAAGTCCATCCAATGAACATCAAACTACACCAGCGTAGGTGATACACTTTATCAACCCAGATATGATGGAACTCTCCCCTAGTGTCTGAACAAGACTAAGGCCCATAAGGTATTAATGAAAGTAAATAGTGGTGTATGTGGGGCCCACTCAAATGACATGGCCCTAGCTAAGAGAATACTCCAAGTAGGATATTATTAGCCTACATTAGAACATGATTCCTATGAGTTTGTTAAGAAGTGCCTCCCTTTCCAGCAACACGTCAATCTGATACATGCTCTAGCATAGGATCTATAGCCTCTTGTTGCACCATGACCCTTCTCTCAGTGGGGTTTCAATCTCATATGTAATATATATCTCCCATCTTCCAATGGTCATACCTTTATCATTGCCACAACTAAGTACTTTACTAAATGGGTAGAGGCAATACCACTCTTACAAATCATAGGTACTCAAATCTCCAAATTTATCCTCTTACATATTCTCTACAGATATGGAATACCCTCAATCATAATCTCCAACAATGGAAAGCCTTTCAAGAATGAAGCTAGGAAACATCTTTGTGATACCTTTTACATTCAACATCATTGGTCTACACCTTATTAACCCCAAGGTAATGGTCAAGTAGAAGCAACTAACAAAACCCTCATCTGAATCCTTAAAAATTTGGTCAACAGTACTAGTTGAGATTGGAACCTTCATATTCTTCCTATCCTTTGGGCATACTGCACCTCCATCCACACTCCTACTAGCACCACTCCATATTCCCTCATTTATGGTGCCAAAGCTATCTTGTTCATTGAGGTTGAAATATCCTCACCATTAATTTCCTTGAAAAATCTCATCAGTGATGAAGACACTCAAGTTGCAAGGCTCATCCAACTAGAACTCCTAGATGAAAGAAAAATCAAAGAATATGACCATCTTCAAGCCTATCAGAATTGTCTTAAAATAAGCTACAATAAGAAGGTCTATCCATCAGTTTAATGTTGGTGATCTAGTCCTCAAGGAAAATCAATGCACATAACAAGACTGAGGAAAGAAGGGAAAATTTAAAGCAAATTGGCTTGGTTCTTATGTCATCACTACAAAATATGTATTAGGTTCCTACAGACTTGAAACAACTAAAGGAGAGCCCCTAGAGGATCCCATTAACATTATTCACTTGAAAAGGTTCTACACCTAAATTAGCTAGGATATCATGTCCTATCAAATCCAAAAAATACAAAAAAAGTAAAAATAATTTATTCATCCTATGGTGAAAAACACCCTTGGTGGTGCCTTGGATAATTATGTTTGGTGAAAATATGGTCATAGGCGCCACTCATAAAGGTCTTAATCATTATCAACCTTGTTTCCTAGTTACTTTATAGTTCAATCTATCCTGATCTTATATTCTATCATATCATCAATCCTTCCCTTTCATCCACACCCATCATTTGGTCACTTGGTATATTTTGGTTGAGCATTGGATGAGATTCATCTGCTATCAGTTATCCTAAGCTTTTATCCTAATCCAAGCTTATGTTATCGACTTTTGTCATCATGTCAGTTCTTTATGTCCCATCTAGGGTCCTTTAACATGTCAGTCTTCATTTACGTCTCATCATGTCACGTCGTTCTTCTCATCTTTTTTTTGAACTGCATTGCTCCTGCACTTTCACATAGGAAAGTCTAATCATTTAATCTACCCCTAGGATATTTTGACCATCCTTATCCATCGTCAGTTGTTGTCTATCATATTTCAAACTACGTTGCCCCTATGCTTTCATGTAGGCAAGGTCAATCTTTTGATCCACCCCTAAGGCTTTGTTTTCCTTTTTCATCGTTCCCCATTGCTTGTCTCCATTGGTCCTCTTTCCACTTTTACCCATGGTCTTTTCTTGAACTATGAGGGCTTTGTGCTTTCTTGTAGGAAAGGCTAACCTTTCATTGTCCCCCAATCCCCTAGGTTATTAGGGTATGTCAGTCTTGTGTCTCATGTCCTATGTCGTGTCATCAAGATGACCTTATCTAGTTGGTTCCTGACAAATGAGGTCCAATTGGTTTTAGAATTTCTTGCATCATAATTGATCTTTAATTTTAATATCCATCTTCGATCTCAATAGGAAGCATCCTTCCTAATAGACCTCATTAACCCAATCCATCCTCTTGATCCTATGGCAAGGGAAATTGTTCAATTCATTGTGATCTTTTGATACTTTTGGCTTTTATTTATCATTTGACCTCCCTATCACAACTTATCAAGGCAACCATGGTCTATCATATTATGGTGTATTTTGACAGGTTAACATAGGGACATATCTTGGTTTCTTTGCTTTGTTGTTATCTTCTATTTTGTCCCACATAGTACCCACCAAGATCCCTGAGGTATTGTGCTATGCTAGGGAATCCCTTTGTTCTTGTGGTTATCCCAATACCTAGCCCGACCAAAGTCCTCACGAATTTGGGGTGTTGGCATAGCCTTCTTGTCTGTTGTGTTTTTTTTATGCATTAGATGCTAATTCACCTTGGTTTACATACCATGGTACCTAGTATCTTATGCTATAGCAATAATAGTGCTCTAAAAATGGAAAGTTACATTAGGATTGCATTTTCATGATCAATTTTGTTGCATTGCATTCATACCCAACCTATGACCTATGATTTTGGTTGTTCAAACATTCACCCTCCATCTCACATTCTTTCCAGGATACCTATTGTTCTTCATAGGTGCAGTTTCACACCCATCTATCATCATCACTATGCAAGGCCTTATTGACACTTATGTTAATGTTGCATTGCATTTCATGTTAGCCCATAAAACTCACATCTCACATGTCTTTATCTTGTACAAGCTAAGGAAAGTGTGATCCCAAATAAAATCCATCTATCATTCGCATTGCATTTAATTTATCCATTAGTGAGGTATTTAATTGCATCATATCTCCCATTATAATTTCATTACATTTCATCTCATGTGCATTATTATCTCATATTTGATTTAAGTCATTAGATTAATTATATTTGGTTATTCTAAGCATCTTAGATTCATTGTATTATTCATTTCATTTACCATATTAATCTGTATCCCATTAACACATTACATACATCTCCACACGCATCACAAATCATTAGGTCCATACCGTCATATAATATCATAAACTCATCATCACATGCTACATCATACGTAATTTCATTCATCCCATATATATCATATATTATCTCATCCCATATAGACATCCGCTACATCCGTTATAAGCGTATACACGTAAATCATACCATAGAGCATCATTCATAATAAAACTCACTTAAACATACATATGCATAATGAATCACCCATCACATGAATATCCGCGAGTGTCAATGAGCCATCACATATCATATATCAAAAAAAAAATTACATCATATAGCGAGAAAATACATGTCATTGCATATATCATAAAATAAAATTACAAATACAAGGCTCTAAGATCAACTTTGATCACGGGCTTTCTGTACTATACATTCATCATGCACTGTCAAAAGCCCGGTATCCTATCACCTATCATCTACCTTCTCGTAGGAGTTGCCATGTAAGACCTCGTGGAGAGTTGGGAAGTGACCCTCTATGTGGAGGAGTCACTTTGATAGTGGATTATACTCTCGGGTACATGTCACTGGTGACTAGGACAATCGCGGCATCACGAGGAGCCTGTGGACATAATGGGAAGTAATTGCACTATGCTGGGTGGAACTACATCTTGCGATGGCGACCATCAATATATCGCCTCCCTCATATACTCATCTCTCTCCATAGCCTAATTCCTGATTGCATTGTGCTCATGTATATATCTGTCTTGATCCCCACAGATGGATCTCCACTCCTGCGCCTATGCATCCTATGCCAACCTCAGCTGATCTATCTCTTCCCCCATCTGTGACACCT
>VDFB02000015.1:231430981-231682124 GCA_007258455.2 Sequoia sempervirens
CACCCATGATGCCAAGCCTCCCACCATCTATGCCATATCTCTTTAGAAAAGGGGCAAAGAAAGAACAAGTGAGAGGAGCATTCCTCACTGTGCGAACAAAGGAAGCAGATAGAAGGTCCCTGAAAGCCGCGCTTGCGCAGATTATCCCAAGTGAGGCACTTCTTCTGAGCAGCCAGCCATAAGAAGAAATTACATTTGGGCCAAGAAAAGTTGTCCCAAACCTTCTTCCACCAGTGCACCTCAGTAGGACCATGTAAGTTTTTGTCAAGCATAGCATAGCCTTGAGCAACTGAAAATTTACCTTTTGGGCTCAGACTCCAACCCAAAGCATCCCTCACATTAAGGGAGCTGCAGAGCCTGCCCTCCAAAACTCTAGTAAGAATAGCACGATCCTCATCTGACCCACCCATGGGCCACTCCTGCGGGTCCTTCCAACAGGCCACCATCACCTGACCAATTCGCTTGACAGTTTTAAAATGCTCAACCTTAATCCATCCCGCCTCAGAAAAAATATGACACAGAGGCCAAAGCTGAGGGAAACTAGAAAGAATGGGAGGGTGGCCATCCCAAGAGTCCTTCCAAAAGAGCGCCTCAGAGCCTCTATTACAAATCCAGAAGAGACCCTCCTTAATCAACTGAGCGCCCTTCTTAAGGGTATCCCAAATACAAGAACCTTTACCCAACAAAGCAAGCCGCGGCACATCAAGGCTATCAGCACCAGGAAAATATTTGTGAGCAAGAATTTTGGCCCAGTCTTGTTCCTGACTGTTGCACCACCTCCAGTAAAGCTTGGCAGCCAAGGCCGTGACAACAAGCGCCATAGACCTAAGACCAAGGCCCCCAACATGCTTCGGCCTGCAGACACACTCCCACTTGACTAAACTCCATTTCGAGGAGAGAAGGTTGCCAGACCAAAGGAATTGCCGGGACAAAGCATCAAAATCTCTCACAAAGGTGGAAGGGGGAACCTGCACACAACACCTATAGATGGGAAGAGATTGAACCACAGTCTTTAGAAGAACCACTCTTCCAGCAGAAGATAACCATCTGAAAGTCCAATGACTAACCTTACTCCAGAATTTATCCAAAATTCCCTGCCAGTAATCTCTACATTGAGATCCCAAAGCCAAAGGGATCCCAAGGTACATTAAGGGAAGAGAACCGATCTGAAATCTAAGGATCCTAGCAATCCTGCTTTGAATAAGCCGAGGGGTATTAAAGAAATAAATGGAAGATTTGTCATCATTAATGCACTGACCTGAAGCCTTCAAATAGATGTCTAAGGCACTCCTGAAGTTCACAGCCTCACTAATCCGAGCCATGCCCATCAACGCAGTATCATCCAAAAACTGAAGATGAGAGTAGGAAGGAAGAGAATTGTTCCAGCTCCAACCTTGGATAAGACCCTGCCTCACCTGAGATTTAATGAATCTTCCCAGACCCTCCGCCATGATAATGAATAGATAAGGAGATAAAGGATCCCCTTGCCGAAGTCCTCGAGAAGCACTAAACAAATCAGAAGGCTCCCCATTAATGAGAACAGAGAAGGAGGATGAGGTCACACAACTAAGAACCCAAGTCACCCACTCCACATCGAAGCCAAACGCCAAGAGGATTTTCTGTAAGAACTCCCAGCTCACCCGATCATAAGCTTTCGCCATATCAAGTTTCATGAACATAGCCTTCTCCATAGAGTTAGCCATAGAATGAATAGCTTCCATAGCAATCACAACACCATCCAAAATTTGTCTTCCTTCAACAAAGCCCCCCTGCTCTGGAGAAATCAGAGAGCCGAGGAGTGGTTTGAGTCTCTCCGCAATCAATTTGGTGATGATCTTGTAGACCACATTACAAAGCGCTATAGGTCTAAATTGAACTAGCTGATTAGCCCCCTCCTTCTTAGGTATGAGAGCCAAGAAAGTAGAATTCATGGACTTGAGCATCTTTTTGTTCTTGTGAGATTCTTGAACCACCGCGAGGAGATCAAACTTGATTATTTCCCAGAATTCTTGGAAAAACTCAATAGGAAACCCATCTGGGCCGGGAGCCTTACCTCTTTTCATGTTAAACACCACTTTCTCCAATTCAGGTAACAATATAGGACATAAGAGAGCCCCATTCATCTCAGCAGAGACTAGGTGGGGAATACAATCCAAGATGGCCCTCTCCTCAATCCTAGTTGCACGATCCTCTCTAGAAAAAAGGTTTGAAAAATAATTGACCGCAGCCTTGGACATATCACCATAGGAAGAGAGTTGAGCCCCTTCAGGCGAAACCAAAGAGGGGATAGAATTTCCCTGCCTCCGAGCCTTAACCGAATTATGAAAGAAAGCAGTGTTCCTGTCCCCTTCCTGAAGCCAATCAACACGAGATTTCTGCTTCCAAAAGATCTCCTCCCGAAGCTCCCACTCTTCTAAACCCTTAAGAGCCAAGGACTCAGCTATACTTAGATCAGAGGTCAGCCCTTGGTCCCGAATCATACGAGTGATGTTATCCAACTCAGACTGAGCAGCCATTTTCTGAGCATGGAGGTTCCCAAAACATTGTTTATTCCATCTCTTAAGCCTATACTTCACATGTTGAAGCCTCTTACAAAAGGTAAACATGGCTGTCCCATGAGCGGGCCTCCCCTCATACCACCAATCCAACATAAGATCATGCAAAGATTGATCTCTTAACCACGTGTGAGAGTTTGAAGGGGTTTTGGCAGGCTGACTCCCTGCGTGTGGTGACGAGCTTGATAGGTAATGAGGTCCGAGACCTCTCCAATCCAAGAATTTACGGTGGTCAACCTACTGTTCATCCAGTAGCAAGAAACCAAAAATCTATCAAGTCTTTCTGAGATAGCCTCAACACCACCCCTCCTATTATTCCATGTGAAGACACCATTGGTTGGCTTCACATCAATGAGGTTCAAGGAGCCAATCATATCCCTAAGAAGATCTGCAGAGGGGTCCAACCTGGCTAACCCTCCTCGTTTTTCATCTAGACCCGTAACAACATTAAAATCCCCAGCCATAATCCATGGGAGAAAAGGGTCTAAGGCCCGCATGAGTTTGATGTGAGCCCAGAGAATTGACTTACCTGAGAGATTAGTAGGAGCATAAATATTGGATAAGAGGCACCTTTCTCAGTCCTACCACCAAAACAAAGAGGCTGAGGGAGATAGGAGCCGACTAGAAATCCTACCATAGCGAGAATTTTCCTCGGATTCGGAAGCAGAAGCCAGGCTACCAGAAGCACCCACCCTTGCCAATTTGCCCACGGGGCGGATGTGCGATACTCACAATTATGGCTCATCTAGCGTAAGCTTAGTTTCTGTGAATAAAAACCATCGGGCGAGATTCAATGTCTGTGAGCGACCTTTTGTCTAGGGATGTTGTTCAACCCCCTAACATTCCATGATAGCACAATCATTTATGGGGGGGGGAGAAATGGGAATCAATAGGTTTCACAGACCCAGCCTCAACCAAAGTATCCCCAATAATCTTGACCTTCTCTTGATCAGTCTTCCTGCCACTCCTTACCGGTTTATCAAGCAGCCCCTTTTTAAAGGATTTCTGGTGTAAGCCTAAAGTAGGAGGGGCTTTGTTACCCTTCATAGAGTCTGAGGCCCCCTTAGGAGCAGGGGGGTCAGGCACCGTCACAACAGCTCCCTTCGGAGCCTGTAACCCTTGGAGATCCCTTATATCCTGAACTTGAGAAGGTAGATCTAGAGCCATCTGATCAGCCAGAAGGTCCCCTGGAGATACACTCTGATCCTCCTTCTTTGCATCCTCATCCTGACCTTCATGCATACCCTTAGCCCCAGAAGAGAGCTCAACTGGAATACCTTCCTCCTGGGCCAAATCTTCTAGAACATCAAATTTATTAAAAGTGTCGTCATTGTGACTATCCAACCAAGTTCTCTTCTTACCCTTGCCTTTGTTACGAGGCTTAACCTGAACAAAGCCCTCGCTATCTGCAGGTTCATTAGGCACATGATCCTTCCCTTTGTCTCCCTTAGAAGGTCTAGAGGCAGCCGAGGGGAAGGGCTTAAATCTGGGGCATTTGCGGTGTAAGTGACCATATTCATGACAAATTTGGCATCTAAACGGGAGGGTCTCATAATCTAGCTGTTGGATCCAGGAAGAAGATCCCATACGGATTTCCATAGAGTCTGGTAACGGATTATTTAAATCAACTTCTACACAAATACGGGCAAAAGAAATTAACTTACGGTCTTGAGTTTGTGTAGCCGATCCCACTGGTTTTCCAAGCAGCATTGAAGTTGAATGAAGAATATCTTCCCTCCAAAATTCCAAAGGGAGCCTCGGCAGACGAACCCACACAGGTACCCGCGAGGGGATCTCCTCAGCAGAGTTGAAACCCATGTGCCAAGGCTTGATGAAAAGCCCAACCTGGTTAAAGAAATAAGGGCCTCCTTCAAAAGCCCTATTCCTATCTGACATGCAAGAAAAGATGACCAGAAAATAGTTATTCGCTGCCAAAATAATCTCCATGTATCACCTTGAAGGTTAAATGACGAGCCCGAGGTTCAACCTTGCCGTTGAAAAAGGCGAGGAGCCAGAAATTTTGCAAATAAAGGGCATGGTGTTGCGCCACCGGTGACCGACATCCTCGAAACTTGCTGGTGAATAACAAGCTGGCGGTCTTGGATCTCTGTAAACATCCGTTTACTTTTCTTAATCGAAACATCTCTTTTGAAGGGAAAACGCCTTCCCCAGATTGGGGTTTACCAGTCAGTTCCTTATCACTGACATGCAACATAGAAGACGGCTCACCCATCTCCATATCTCCGAAGGAAAGCTGGGAGGAGGTTATACTACGGTTTTCCATGCAACAACGAACCAGGACATTACAAAAAAGAGAGAGAGAGAAGGGGCAGAATCCCCACAATCTCAGAACAGCGCAGGCCCCCCACCGAGGACTCACAAAGCTGAGAGAAACTTGTTGAAAAGCGCCACCAGCCAGACTAAAATGGCAGCCAGAAGTCCTTCGGCCGGCGCTGCGCCCGCTAACAAAGATAACGAAAGGAAGGCTGCGTGACAAAGCTACGCCCGGTGAGCTTTCAGACGGAGACTGGCGAGATTACAGGAGGACATTTAGAGCACTTGCCGAATTTTAAGCCTTGAACACCAGTTCATTCTATACCAGTTTTCGGAATCCCAATTGAATATCTGATAAAATGGTTTAAACCTACACAGCTTCAATGTTCTTCATAATTTGTACATTCTTCATGGTCCTTATTATAATGTTAATTATTTTAATTCTCTAAATTATTCAATTCTTTTGTATTAATTAAAATAAATTTGTTGTGCCCAATTAATTTTAACTTTAATTCTTCTATTAATTAAATAATCTTAACTATTTAATTGATTCACATTTTCTTTATTCTTTCTAATAAATTAAATAAATGTTTTTTTATTTAATTATGTTACTAATTAACCTTATCCTTCTTGTCAAATTAAATAAATTATTATTTAATTTACCCTTTATCATATGTCAACTATAATTAAATAAATTATTTATTTATTTAATTATTCATTTAATCCTTTCATCACTTAGTTAAATAAATCTTATTTATTTAATTATTCTTCAAATGTCATATCTTGAATTAAATGAATTATTTAATTCATAAATTCTATTTTAAAGAATTCTTCTATATTTAGATAATTGTGTAAGTTATCTAAGTATTCACTCTCACTCAAATTGAGATCTATTTAATTTGGTTGGTTAACTCTTGATTTAATGTCTGAGTTGCTTTCTTGAGTAATCTCTTTGTCATATCATTCAGTCATCTAGTTCTAACTTGTTTGCATGTACATGCATACTAATTAAATATATTTATTTAATTCATTAAATCTTGTGCATGCATTTGAACAAAGAGTTGCTTTAATCCATATTTATTTTTGTCATGCAAAGATTATTCTTTTGTTTTTGAATACCAAACTCAAAGATTAAATCATTTATTTAGTCTTTATTTCTATTTCTAATTTGTATCACTCATGTCACTACTACCAGTTATCATAATGCATGTCTAATCTTTTGATCTCAACTTTCCATTGATCTTTCGATCCTAGAATGTCATTCGAATGGTCAATTTTCTATGAATTGACCTATCTTTCATCATTTCAATCTCTTCTGAAATCTTATGACTTTTGGAAGAATATCTATTATTTGAATCTTCAATTTTTTGCTAAATCACTATGACAAACTATACTTGCACAAGAGAAATCTAAGGTCAATTATATTACAATAGCAAAATGGAGAAGGGAAATCGAGGTTATGCATGGAATTATGTAGGTATTGGGTGAGATTGTTCAATTTATATATGTATTAGCTTTGCTCTATTCTTTGTTGTTTATCTTAGATTGCATTAGAGCTTTGATCGCATTTTTGTGTGTTGTTTAACCTTTCTTCTAAATTTTCTAGATGTTACATTTGGTGAACCCAAATGTGAAGACACCATCTTCATGTATCTGTAGACTTTTATTCAATTTTTGAAATTTTTTTATAGAATGATGCATCTGTTTGACGAAATGATGCAATTTACATTTAGAGATGCAACTGCTTGATGAAACGATGTAACTAAAATACTAGACCTCATTTGATATCAGAAACGATGCAATTGACTTACTTGACCATATCTAAGATCAGAAATGATGCATCTAAAAAATACTAACCCATTTGTTATTTTCATAGTCACAACTAACTGGTAAAATTCCATGACACATTTGATAGAGAAAATGATGCATCCAATTGGTAAATTTTTAATTTTTAATTTTCAATTTATAGCTTCCTTTTATATTTTTATTTTCACTAATCTTCTATTTTCAGTGTGTGTCTTGAGGAGTTGATGAAGTTTTTGCATATTGATAGTTGAAGACCAATATCAAAACTACTAATGAATATTTTTACAGAATGCATGTCAAAGACCATAGTTAAATTTTTGAAATAGATTTCTTGGTAGTGTAGCAAATCTTTCATTTGCATTCAAATTAAAAATTTTCTACTGTGTTTGGTGTAAAAGCACAATTTTTTTGTTACCCTTACGATTCGGTATATTGAAGTATCCTCTCCCCTTTCACATTCGTGTGATCCTGGGTGTAAGAGAAATGGTTACTGACTCTAGAAATTGGGCCTATCTTGGTGGGAAAAAGTACTCATCTTAGGATGACTCAGACCAGTAGCACCCTACACCTGAGGGACTTCCAATCAGTATATAAAAGTGGATTGTTGGGGAGATCCCAATGAATCACATGTATGGTTCTAGTGAGATGGATTCAAAATGGGACTCTCACCGCATGGATCATGCCCTACGAAATGAAATTCCCAAATTAAACACATTTGTTTGTAGTGTCCAAAATCTTTCTATTTACTGGTGCAACACATCAGACCTGTGAAGCTATCTCATATTCTTATGGTTCATGTGTAGAGATGAAATTATTGCATGGGATGTTAGTGACATTAATGAGCCATGGATGGGAGCCAGAGGGGTCAAGCTACTAATCATCCACATTGAATAAGCATAGATGGGGAAAATGAAGTGAGAACTCAATAAATAATATCTTAGACAACGTAGGATGTGCTTTTTTTGTCAAAATTAAATGTTGTTTGAGTCCAAAATCAAACTAAAAACACTTTTTATTTTGATTATATTCGTTTACTAGAACTTGATCATTAAAAATAATGTCAGTTTTATATCTCCATTCACTAAAAACACTCGACTATCAATAGATTCACAATTGTTCACCATAGAGTCACAATTGTTTTGCTGAGTCACATTTGTTTAGCCTAGAGTCACATCCACTTAGATTAGCTCGCATTTGCTCTATCAAAACTACATTTGATTTGGCAAACTAAACTTGCGATATTCTTTGACACATCTTAAAAGGTGAGCCATAATTGCAATCTGGAATGACGCACTTGCCACGATCACAAAAATTTTAGTAGTACATAGAGTTCAAAAAACAACATATGTTATAGTTTGAGTCGCAATTTCCATCACGAGTCACATTTGTGAGAAACTACACTGCATTTTTCTTATACTAGATACTAAATTCTACCAGAAACGTGCAATTGATCACTAGTAAACCACAATTGTGAAACATAACCACATTTGTGAAATTTTGTGATGCATCTACCTAAGTATAAGAGAACTAGATTTGATAGTCATAGTCCATCAACACAGTTATACCAATCTGTGATCTGTCTTTTCACAGTAGTCCTTGAAACAAAAAAATGAAATCATTTTCTCAATTTTGCATCCTTTAGCTATCATTTACTCATAACTATAGTCATCCTAATTCTAAGTTTTAGTTTCATCCTAGGGTGCATATTACTATTAGATCAAATTTTTAGGACAATCACTTTTACAAAATTTAGAATAGGTCCACTTTCTACGCTCTAGAAAAGCCATAGCGTCAACAAAATCTATCATTGAACCTAGTCCTGTCATCATATCCTTTGTCCTATAGAGAGTCCTCCTAGCTCATCAGTCTAGGTAGGAAACTCACTTTATCTTTGATCCTAGTCCTACATTGCTTCCTTGACATAACTAAATTGACACCTTGGTTAGACTTTAGGTAGTTGGTACCCTCATCTCAGGTTTACCAAATTGATTACCTTAGAAGCTTGCTTTGGATTTGCATCTTTAGATATTGTCATTCTAGAGTAGTGTCATCTTAGAGCATTCCTTATTTTTCATTGAGAAAATCCCAGAAACATAGACTAGAGTCATACTATCCATAGACGTAGTTTTGCATTTCTTGCATATTGAGCTTATCTTACATGGTTGAAACTAGGTCTAAGAGAAAGAAAGAGAGAAGATGTTGAACCCAAATGAATTCATTAATCCATTCTTGTCGAGACCTCAGGAATTTTTTGGACAAATTCACTAGTAGAGACCCTCAAGGTCACATTAGATCGAAATACATAGAGGTTTTTTGTGCAAGACCTTGAGTTTTCCTCTTTTGTAGATGAGTATCTAGCAAATGATCTCCAATGCTACTTAGCCAAATTGTTAGCTGAAGGTGCTACCTTACCTATAGGATTTGATATTAGCACCTTGAAAACTCAACCTACACAAGGGACAAACACAATGACTGCTAGTACCTCTATACCTCAGGTTAACAAAGCCATACCACCTAGAATACCTACACAGAGTATGACACTCCATACATCTCCATTCGATACATATGGAATGATAGTAGGATTTAATTTCACTATAGGGGCATCATCATCCACTCCCTTTGGTCCTCTTGTTGGGAATAAAAGATCTAAAATGTCAACTTTTACACCGAATGTGAGTGTCACTAGTACCATACCACAATCAACAACCATACCTAGTGTTCATGTCACCCGTACTGCACCATAGACTACACAAAAAAGAGGAATTCCCTCTTTCCAATATCGAAATCAAAATCCATTCTCCCAAGTTGGCAATCAGAATCCATTCTCTTAGATTGGCAGTCAAAACCCATTCACACAGATTTTTAATTAGAACACATTAACCAACATTCCAAATCCAAATCCATATCAAATACTAATATTCAATCAAAACCCATCACAAGACCTTGGATTTTAGAATACATACATAAACCCGCATAATCCACCCAAGACATCATTAACCCAAGTTGACGTCTTGCAAACAAAAATGCATGCACTACAAAAAAAAGTGGATAACATGATAGTTTCAACTAAGAAAACCTTTTAAACAAAGGAAATATTCCCATTTCCCTTTGATAAATGTTTGTACATGACACCTTTCCCTCATGGGTATGTCATAATGAATCTTCCTAAGTACAATGGAAAACGAAATCAGATAGACATATAAGGGAATTTTCAACCATGTACATAGACGTCGTTTATGATCTCACATATATTATGAGACTCTTTCCAATAAGTCTTGTAGGAATTTCACTTGAGTGGTTTTCAGGTCTAGACTATGGCATCAAATTATGGGGTGAACTGGCTAAGAAATTTGTTGAGCAATTCTCCTTTAGCATAGACCATGAGATAAATATAGCAACCTTGTGTCACACAACACAAACTGAAGGAGAAAATTTCATCACTTTCATACAAAGATGGAGGACTATAGCTAGCCAATGTCCTATCGAGATACCTAAAAAACAAAAGTCACTATGTTCTAGGAAAACCTTAATGCATTTGAAACTGAGTAACTTAACCATACATTGTTGCACATCCTTTTCAGAACTAGTGGTAAAAGGGGTTATAAAAAAAAAGGATCTCATTGAAAAAGGATAACTTAAGACACCAACATCCAACATAAATCTAATAGTGTGAAACACCCCCAATGACATAAATAGATTTTAGTCTCAGAACAAAAATATTACCAATGATGAGGTAGTTGATGCTAAAATTGTAAAAGCAATACCAATCATCACATTATGAGAACCTAACCCTTCTTCCAATACACTTAACATTGTCAATAAACCTCCCAACATGGTCCAAAATACTCAACATTTGCAACAATAGAGGAGGTTTCAAAAACATGAGTTTTCTCCCTTAGGGGAACTCATCAAGTCTATATTTAAACAATTGCAACAAAATAATCTTATACAACTTCAAGAACCAAGACAATATGATCTAGAGCAATTTAAACTAGTTTGGTGGGATGACAATGCCTTTTGTGATTTCCATAGAACTAAAGGACATAACATACAAAATTGTTGACAACTAAAAAATATCATATAGGATCTTGTCAAAATGAGAATTATTGAAGTTAGAAGACAAAAACAAAAGTCACCAAACACTGATCACCAAGTTTTTTCTGATCCATTACATGACCATGGGAAAGGAAATGTCCCCAGTTTGAGTAACAAGACCAATATGTCAACAAACAATGCTAATATCAAACATGATTATAATAGTGGAAAAATCATAAATCACCTTCATGTCACTGATGAGAATATCAATACCATTACAATCAATACAACTCCCCAGTGTGATGTCAACACTCATCATACTAAGATCATTATCCAAGGTCCTCCATCGTAGAAAACACCCAAAAATTCCATGTTGCAATATAACTTACTTGATCAATTGGGAAAGACCCCACCCCAAATCTCCATCTTGGAACTATTACGTATCTCCCCTGAGAATTGATCCATTTTAGACAAAGTTTTACAAAGCACCACTATCCCTAATGATCTCGATGTCAATCATTTCCAGGAAATGGTAGGCTACTTGACCAATGATAATCATGCCACATTCTTTAAACAAGACTATGCAACTGAAAAGAAAAATCATAATGACCCTTTACATCTTGAAGTCCTTGATGACACCAAAGTGAGACGATTTTTCATAACAGAGGAGTAGGGTTAAATCTGTGTACTTTAAAATTTATTAAGGCATTAGGTTTCTTGAAAGCATGCATGGACACAACCAAAATTATTGTCATTAAGGCTTATGATGATGAGGAATGAAAATAAAAGGGGGTGGTAACACTTCCTATTAGAATTGGTCTTGCAGTAATGGAGGCAAAATTCCAGGTCTTGGATCTCACCTTTCAATACAAGTTTCTGCTAGGTAGAACATGGATTCATGCCATGAAGGTAGTGCCTTCCACATATCATCAATGTCTCAAAGTCCCTTACAATGGCATTGAAATAACAATAGATGGTGACCCAGATCCATTTCAGTATTGCACCAATCTAAAAGAGATACCCCAATGCCAAGTGCCAGTAAATGAAGAGGCTTCATCATCCAATTCATCTCACTATGTCGACCCATCTAATCTCACTAGAACATCCCCTTCACCTTCATTTCCTACCACTCCTAGGGTTGAGATCCAAGACAAGGGTTGTGGAGAATATTATATTAAGATATCTTATTGTGTTAGCCATTTGATTCCTCCTAAGTCATATGGTTTACCTACACTAGATAGGAGACAATCTATGGTCACTATACACATTCCTCCCACAACAAGTTTCACTAAATGGGGATAATTAACCAAAGAATCCGTAAATACAAAATATGTCACCTCCTAGTTGTATAGAGAAGATAATGAAGAACCTCTCTCAATTTCTCACATTCATACCGGTCTATATGGCAAAGGTTTCACAATCATGTAGTGCAAGGGATATAATGGATAGAGTGGTTTAGGCTTAAATAAATATGGAAGGATTGAACCAATATTTGTTTATTAGTGGCCAAAAGGCTTAGGTCTTGGGTTTCAATTGATTCATATTGGAATTCTCAGTACCACATCACCCCTAATCAAGGAAGTAAGTGCTTAACATGATATTGAGACATCTCATGAACCATCTGACCAACACTATTGTGACTCCCCTAACTCAAATGAATATGAATGGGATTCCCTATCCTCCACCTCTTCCATGAACCTTGACAAGCTATTTGGAGAACTTGACTTAATGTTGAAATCCTCACCAAATCCATTGAGTTCCTATCCACCAGAGAATATGACAAAGGAGAAATGGTTTAAACATTACTATTGGGAATCTCTTGATCCTATCTTTTGGCAACTTGATAAATTTTTTTTAGATAACCAAACCTTGGCATTAGGCCCACCTCTCAATCCACTTACATCTAAACCAAAGATGAAAAAGGACTTAGTACAAGAATTTTGTGACCATATGAACAACTCAGTCCTTACCTTGACTCTGTTAAACTTTGATGACTCTGATGATGGCATGCCCTTAGTTTATCCCCACATCATTGATTGAGACCGACAAGACACACCTATCTTAGACATTTTTGAAAATGAAAAATAAATTGTTTAGTTCATGGGACTAAGAGAAGGCATACATAGCAGTGATCACAACGCTATTTTTACCATTGAATTGGACACAAAAGTATATTTTTGGGAATCTATTCAATCCTCCATTCACAAAAATGAGAAAAAGAATAAAAAAGATAAAAAAAAAAGACAAGTCTCTAGGCGAAAACTAAAAGGCACCTCTAGAAAATGAAAAAGTAAAAATAAAGGACACATCCAAAGGTGAAAACCTCTCTAAGGCACCTAAGGATGGATATTTGAACATCCTCCCCTTTGCACAGGACAAGTCACCCATGCTTGTTGAAGAATCATTAGAAGTCAACATAGGCACAAAAGAGAATCCTCGACTGGTTTATTTTGTAGTGTCATTAACAAAAGAAGAGTAGCCAAAATTCCACAACTTCTTCACATAGAGATAGATAATTTTTTCCTGGTCATATGTAGACATGCCTGGGCTAGATCCTAAACTTCTTCTACTTCACTTTCCCTTACAACTACGTGTAAAACTAGTGAAACAAAAATTGAGGAAAATGCACCCACATATTGCTTTACTAGTCAAGGCAGAACTCAAGAAACTGTTAGAAGTTGGTTTTATTAGATCAATCGACTATGCAGATTGGATTTCCAATCTTGTACCCATCACTAAACCAATAGGGGGCATCTACATCTACATAGATTTTAGAGATATCAACAATGCTTTCCCTAAGGACGACTTCCCTTTTCCTAACATAGATATGATAGTGGACATGACAATAGGGTATGAGATGTTGTCCCTTATGGAAGGATTTTTAGGGTATAATCAGATCAGAATTGCAACTAAAGACCAACCTAAAATATCTTTCACATGTCCTTGGGGAACGAATTCATGGAATGTTATTCCCTTTAAACTCAAGAATGCTAGATAAAATAGCGTTCACATGTCCTTGGGGAATGTATTGATGGAATGTTATGCCCTTTAGACTCAAGAATGCTGGAGAAACCTATCAGCATGCCATGACCACTATTTTTCATGATATTGTACACACTCTTATCATGGAGGATTATGTCAATGACCTTATAGTTAAATCCAAGACAAGGAAATTTTTTTTACAGGTTTTAGACAAGATATTTCAGAGGCTAGAAAAGTATAAAATGAGACTAAATCCCAAGAAATGTGTGTTTGGGGTACAATTAGGAAAGGTTTTAGAGTATATCATTTCTAGATAAGGAATTGAAGTGGATTTGGCTAAGGTAAACACAATCATAGACATGCCTCCACCAACTAATCTCAGTCAATTAAGGACATGGGTATGTGTAGGATCATGATGGGCCAAAAAGGGACAATATGATGGGTATTTGGCTGGTGACTTTTTTTTACCCAAAATTGATGAGACGAAAAGGGTTTTTAAAGGAGATTCTTATCTTTCCACCAATATAAATTATGTTTTACTATGAATTTAATAAGTAATTATTATTCATTTTCCATTTAAATTACGACTAAAGTCTTGATTGATAGACTGACTGAGAAACATCTATATCCTTCAAACAATATCACACTTTTTGAATCCAAAACATGCATCACATTCTATGCTTCACGTACTATAAGATTAAAAATAGAGAAATTGAATTTCATGAAGTTTTTACCAAGTTAAGGTACAAGTTTTTATATTTTAAAAAAAATTGTAATAAAAAATTCATAATTAATTATTTACTTTGAAAAAAATTACAAAAAAATATGCATCACATTGGGGCATGAGTCCTCTACTTATATATAATATATTATAAAAAATATTATCATTATATTATGGTTAGGGTGGTCAAACAGACACCTACTTCTTCTTTTTTCCCAGAAATTTAAGTACCACTGCATTGAAATTTCAAATTTTCACCAAATAGATTTTTTGTTTATTTGAAGAAACCTAGTAGTTTAGAAACTACATTCAATTTTCTATAGATTCTATTCTTACATATTTTTGAAATAATATTGATAACTTATTCAATCTTTTACGTTATGTTGCCTAACTAATTTTTCAAAAAAAATTGCCACTTAAGGGCTAGTTTTTTCCATGATGATCCTGCACATACCCACATTACAAGGGAGATTGCAATCCATCGAAAGATCTATAGTGCAGTTAGTAGATAAGACACATCCTTTTCAACATTTACTTAAGAAAAGGGTACCCTTTGCATGGAAAGTTAGGTGCTAAGAGGATTTTCAACTGATCAAATAATATCTACTCACACCACTAGTCTTAATGCCACGATTGAAGGATGACCACTGATTCTTTATATTTCAACAACCCATTCATCACTTGAAGCATTGCTTGCACAAAATGATGATTAAGGTCAAGGATGGGTAGTATAGTGTATCATTCAAACTTTGGTAGGTTATGAGCTCAACTATAGTACCATTGAACATGCCTATCTTACAGTAGTATTTGCTACTCAAGAACTAAGGAACTATATGCTAAACCATCCAACAATGTTGATTTCCAAAATGGAGCCTCTAAAATATCTTCTAACCAAGGCAACATAAATAGGGTGACTAGCCAAATGGGTTATGATACTAAGTGAGTATGATATCTAGTATGTAGAGAGAAAGGATATTAAAGGACAAGTTTGATCAGTTAGCCGACAGACCAATACAAGTAGATCACCCATTAGTTGCAGACTTTCCTAATGAGTTTATATTCACAATTGACACAAACACAACATGGAAACTACACTTTGATGGCTCACATACAAATCATGGCTCAGTGGCTGGTATACTGTTTATCACACCATAGGGTGATTCCATCCCTAATTGATTTAGGATCACATTCCCATGTACTAACAACATAGCAGAATATGAGGCTCTAGTGACAGTGTTACACATGGTAGTTAGGTGCAAAATTAAGAACTTATAGATATATGGTGATTCTCAACTGGTTCTTAGATAGGTAAATGATGATTATGAGACTAAGGATGAGAAGCTTGCTCCATACAAACTCATGGCAGATATTTTTAAGGATTACTTTGACAAGGTCAAATTTCATCAGATACCTCATGTTCTTAACAAGGTAGTAGATGTTATGGAAACTATTGTATCACTTCTACACATTCCTAGAAATGTACCTAAGTTCGAGTTCTTGGTAGAAAATTTTTTTCTCTTGGCCTATGATATCCTAGATTCTGAGATGGTATGTGACATTGTTGGTCCTGATTGCCCATGGTACAAAGAAATCTATGATTACCTCCATGCTGAAATCATTCCTCCGCAAGTTAGCCAAATACACCATCATTAGAGATACCCTATATAGATGCATGCTAGATAATACACTACTAAGATGTCTTGATTCCAAAGAAGTACAAGCAACCTTTCATGGGGTGCATGAGGGTATAAGTGGTTCCCATTCTAGTGGTCCTACCCTAGCTAAAAATATTATGAGACTAGGTTACTATTGGCCTACTATGGAAAAGGACTCATATGTCTTTGTAGAAAAATGTTGCCAATGTCAAGTTCACAGAGACTTGATACATGCACTGGCATAGGAGCTTCATCCCATAACATCATCATGGCCCTTCACCCAATGGGGAATAAACCTCATAGGTAAGATCCATCCCACATCATCTAATGGACACAATTTCATCATCACTTCCACCAAGTATTTTACAAAGTGGATTGAGGCTATTCCCATGGCATACATTACTGACACACAAATCTCTAAGTTAATCCTAAACTATATCATATGTTGGTATGGTGTCCCTCAGTCCATAATCATAGATAATGGTCGTCCATTCAAGAACCAAGAAGTCTACCATCTTTGTGATGAATTCCATATTCAACATCATTTTTCCACTCCATACTGCGGTCCACAAGGTAATGGCCAAGCAGAGGCATCTAACAAAACTATCATTAGAATCCTCAAAAATAATGTCAATGATGCTAGCCGTGATTGGAATTTACAACTTAATCCCGCCTTATGGTCTTATCACACAAGTATCTATACTCCCACTGGCACCACTCTATATTCACTACTATTTGGTTTTGAAGCCATTCTTCCTGTTGAGGTCGAGATTCCTTCCCTATGAGTATCATTTAAAGGGCACATTAATGATGAAGAGTACTAACTATTGAGACTCAATGTGCTAGAATTCCTAGATGAGCAAAGACAAAAGGCACTATAACATCTCCAAGCATATCAAGATCACCTTCATCATAGCTATAATAGGAAGCTCTTGAACAAAAAAATTGAAATTAGTGACTTGGCCTTAATGGAGAACCCAAAGAATCAAGCACAGATAGAGAAACAAGGAAAGTTTGAACCTAACTGGTTAGGACATTATATTCTAACAGAAACCTTTGGATCATGAGCATATCAACTCTCTACTCTTAAATGGGAACCATTGTCCTCGCAAATCAATAGTATTCATTTGAAGAAGTTCTACGCATAGCTTCTGAGAGCCTTGTCTTAATTAGCAAAAATACAAATAAAGAAAAAAAAAGAAGAAAAATTGTTACTTAGGTGAAAACTTGGCAACAAGGTGTCTTGCTAACATAAAAAGAATAAAAAATAAAAATCTAGAAAATAGTAAAGAGAAATAATTCATCCAATAGTGAAAACCACTTCGGTGGTGCTTTGGATAAGTACAATGGTGAAAACCTAGAAAAGAAGCGCCATGCATAGTTGACTCTACTCCTTTGTCTACTATTATTCCAATCTAACTACCCTATACATATTCCTTATCCCTATACATAGTCCTTATCCTTGTACATAGTCCACTTCCCTGTACATACTACCTATCCCTATACATATCACTTATCTTTCCCATCCATCACTTGTACATACCATTTGCAATAAGTGGTAGCTTTTCCCATAACTTGGAATGATTGACATCGAGTGCATTTCATATTCCCCATTTTATCCTATTCATAATCAATTGGTCTTATACTCAACTGGGAGAAAACACTTGATGTGTCATATTGGTTCTTACATTTGCTACGTTGAAATTGTAAAACCATAGAAAAATCCAAAAAAAAGAGAAAATGATCTAAGAAAAAGGGTATGTGCAGGATCATCATAGAAAAATTAGGCCCTTAAGTGGCAAAAAATTTAGAAAAATCAGAGTTAGGCAACTTGACGTAAAAATTTGAATAAGTTATCTATATTATTTCAAAAATATGTAAGAATAGAATCTGTAGAAAATTCATTTTAGTTTCTAAACTACTAGGGTTTTTTTTCTTAAAAAAATCTATTTGGTGAAAATTTGAAATTTCAATGCAGCGGTACTTAAATTTTAGGGAAAAAATAAGAAGTAGGTGTCTTTCTGACCACCCTAACCATAATAAAATGATAAAATTTTTTATAAGATTTTAGATATAAGTAGAGGACTCATGCCGTGATGTGATACATATTTTTTTGTAATTTTTCCAAGTAAATAATTAATTGTGAATTTTTTATTACAAGTTTTTAAAAATATAAAAACTTCGTATGTCGATCACCTTAACTTGGTCAAAACTTCATGAAATTCATTTTTTAATCCTATAGTATGTGAAGCATAGAATGTGACGCATGTTTTGGATTCAAAATGTGATACCGTTGAAAGCTATAGATGTTTTTCAATCAGCCTATCAATGAGGACTTTAGTCATAATTTGAATAGAAAATCAATAATAATTACTTATTAAATTCAAAGTAAAGCATGATTTATATTGGTGGAAATCTAAGAATCTCCTTTAAAAACACTTTTGTTTCATCAACTTTGGGTAAAAAGATAGTCATCAGCCACATACCCATCATATTGCCACTTTTTGGCCCATCATGATCGTGCACATACCCAAAAACAAAAAACATTAAAAAAATTCAGAAAGGCAAAAAAATTAAAGCATGTAGAAAATCCAAAAAATAGAGTCAGAGTCAGTCACACTTGTCAGTCTTTCTTATTTGTCAATCTACGTTTCCTCTATGACTGGACATAGGCAAGGCATCTTCTGATGTTCCCCCAAGGCATTAGGTCATTCTGTTTAGGTTTGTCTATATAAAATCATGACTCAATCCATATGTCTATATGACAAGGTCATTGGTCGTGTCAAACTACAAGGTCTCTGCATGTATAACATAGGAAAAGCCATCAATCAATGAGCCCCTGAGGCTAGGCTAGCTTAGTTCATTAGGGTTTGTTACATTCACTATCACAAATGTCATCTACTTGCAGTCAGTCTTGTCAGTCAAAGTCAAGTCAAACTATGAGGTCTCTACATGTATAACATAGGCAAGACCATCAATCGATGAGCCCTCAAGGGTTTACTAGGTTAGTCCTTTAGGGTTCGTCGTCACACACAGTCCATTGTAAACACATCATATCAAGTCATGCATCAATCTGGTGAACAAATAAACAATTTATCTAAGTCAAATCAAACAAATTGACAAAGAAAAAATTAAAACAAATCAACTAATGTCTGCTACATGATGTGTCCTTCCTAGAAATAGTCATCATCAAATCAATCAACCTATGTCTTATTCAGGAAGAGTCCTTCCTAAATATTGATATCAACAAAACAATCAATCTATGTCTTATATAGAATGATTCCTTCCTGCATATAGACACAACTAATCAAATCAACATAGCCTTACATAGGTTATCACATCAATGACATTTGACTCAATGTCTTATATGATACATGTCTTTCTGAAGCCAGGATTTGTCATTCCTTATAAAGATAGTCATAATATTGAAACTAGACTCAAAGTTGTATCTGATATGTGCATCTCCTGAAATCAGGCAATAGCAATCAAAACAAATCAAACATATCAAGTTTTGGAAAATATTTTATTGCCTTTTTGACTTTATGGCTTATTTATCTTATCATTTCATTTGTCCTTATGATGGGAATTATGTTACTAGCTTTCTCAAGGATGTCCCATGAAGGATTTAGAGAAGCAACAATGTATCACAATTCTATTTTTCTTTGACTATTGTCTATTGAGTATCTTTTATTTTATGATTGGAATCCTATTACTAGCTTTCTCAAGGATGTCCCATGAAGGATTTAAAGAAGCAATGATGTATCAAAATTCTATTTTCTTTGACTGTTGTCTATCAACTGTCTTTCAAATTTTATTTTGAGTCACATTACTAGTTTCCTCAAGGATGTCCCATGAAGGATTTATGAGAGCAATGAGGTCTCATCAACCATCTTTTATTTTTCTTGATGTATGTGGTTTGTCCTGACAAATAGACTGGGGCAACTGTGCCCTTAGTATGAGTTAACGAAATGCCTTGTTTGTGACTATCTATTGTTAGAAAGTGGATGACCTTGAACACCTTGATCTATGTCATGTCATGGTGTTTTTCTCCATTTGTATTATTCTTGCCCAATGATGATAAATTGCAATTCCTTTAGTGATACAGCAAAACATCAAATATTGCTAATACTAACATCCATCTTATTTCTTTTATTATTTCTCTTTCTTTCTACACCAACAATTCATCTTTCTTACATTATGATGGAGTCCTATGAAACACAAAAATATAAATCATCCTACATATACTTTCATGTTAAAAACATCAGTTCAAAATCCTACATCATCAATCATGCATAAATATTGCATTTGAAATATAAAAACATATAGACATTTATCATATCTAAGACATCATGGAATAATAGAAATTCATCATCATAGATTACATATCATAAGAATTACATATACATAACAAATGTAGATACATGCATCACATTACAAATGTATAGCATCACATGTAGAAAGCATTGTACATATAACATCCTATTGCATCTCATAATTATAAAGTGCATACATAACATCGATCAACATCATAGCTATTAATACATACACCATCACATAGAATCAACATCACATCATAGGCTACATAAACACATAATAAAGTAGATATGATCATCCATCACATAGGCATCTCATGTAAACATAACATGTATTAATAAATGCTACATAATCAATAAATAGAACTACATGTCATGAGAATCACCGCCAAAATCATATATATATATATAAAGTGTCACATCACAATGTCATAATGTATCAATAAATATGGAAGCCCGCATGTTATATGATCATAATACAATGTCTCAGTACATAACAAGAAATGTCCCTATCCCAAACTTCCACTGCTATCATGACTAGAGTGTGAGAATGAATGATGTCGAGATCCTGATGACCTGTGACCTGAATGTGGCCTGTCATATGGACAACCTCTACATGGCTACTCAACACCCTCTTTGCTAACTATTCTGGTGTGGGTCCTAGTCTGGGACCTATCATTGTATGCCTGTGAAAAAATTGAAGCCTGTCTCTCTAGAGGAACTGCTGCCTCATACAAATCTCTATAGTATGAAGCCCTCTCAAAAGATTTGATTAGCTCTTAAGCAAATTCCTCTACTGGCCTACTGCAAAGATCTCTAATCTTTGTAAACCATTGCTTGGTCTCCTATCTTTGAGCTATGGCCTGATCCCTATCAATGTAGGATCTTTCCCTCTCCATCCATACAACATCTCTCTTGGACATCAAATCCCTCATCTGTTCCTCCAAAGATACTAGATGGGCATGAAGTGTAGCAGTGTTAGGATCAATTTCCCATGTATCATCTTGTAACACCCTCTCCAAACCATCATCATCATCCTCTAAGTCCTCCAAAATCCTATCTTAGACCTCACGCTCTTGATCATCCCCCTCCTCATCATCATCCTGATAGACACCAAGTAAGCCAAGGGCATCAATCTCTACCTCCTCTCTTCCTGCATCCTCCTCTGCATGATCCTCTAGAATGTCCTCCTTAGTGGCATGATCCTCATTGCTTCCAATGTCAACACACACCTCCTCCTCCCCTCTACTAATATTTGGCATGTGCACATCCTCCTCCTCACAGATGTGTGATAGAGGTGGCACTTGTCCCCTTTGTCCATGCTTC
This sequence comes from Sequoia sempervirens, assembly GCA_007258455.2. Lineage (NCBI taxonomy): Eukaryota > Viridiplantae > Streptophyta > Pinopsida > Cupressales > Cupressaceae > Sequoia > Sequoia sempervirens. The sequence goes on from VDFB02000015.1 coordinate 231,452,649, forward strand.
CCTCTCCCACCACCCTACCGACCACCTCCATGACCATCTCCATCATTGCCACAACCACCTCCACCTCTCTGACCTCTACCTTTTCCACGCCTTCCGCATGGTCCTATCCCTTGCTGGTCTATCAATGCAACTTGAACTAGGTTTGTAAGGGGAATCAGCTTGTGAATGGCTCACCACTAATCATATGCCTCGATGGTACCTAGATCAGCCAAACCATCTCTCCACCACCATTGAACTACCAGCAATGCATCAATACTAGCCTTGATAATGGCCACAAGTATCTCTATACCTCACAAACTCTGCTCATCCTCTAGGCTCATCCTAAACCTCTCCAAACTACCACAACACACGATCTGGTAAATGTCTCTCTATAATATGAACATTTGAAATAGTCCACCCAATCAAATATTGTGTCTGACGACAATATGGAAAATGATCATCCTCGTTTGACCACTTTGGACAACCCAAGTATGGTCTCCATGTGAACTGTACCATGGTATCAATAGCATGTCTTAAGTATTCGGTATCTCCCATATGGTGCTAAGTATTAGCCCCTGTATAATGGAAGGCATATGGTGCTCTATGCTACACATCAATTATAACTAGTGGACAAAAGATGGCAATGTGTTCCCATGCCCATACCATCAAGAGCGTGGTACCACAACTCATAGATTGTGCCTCTGAATAGGCTATATCATACAAATGAAAATATAACATGCCAAGAAGACAAGGTCCCCAAGCATACACCTCCCAATGCTCTAACATACCAACCAACATCTCTCTCCATCCCATAGAAAATGCATGACCTCAACAGTTAGGGAGGACTATACCACCTATCAATGTACAGAATAGACAATCTAACTACCTATACCTCTTAGCCAATACATGCCATCTAATCTCATAATGGTCAATACCTAACTATCTAATATCTGTGTGAGGGTAATATTTGCACATCTTTGTGAAACCCCTCAGACTATCATACATCATCCCAATGCCTCTAATAGGAAGTCTCAAAATCCTATAGACATCCTCCAAAGTAATTATAGCCTCTCTAATAGGCAAGTGAAATGAAGAAGTCTCTGAGTTCCATCACTCACATAACTTTGTCAGTATACCCTGGTTTTCCCGAATGATGGGCATGTATGTCACATGTTGGAGACCCAAATTCCATAGGAACCATTTCTTCATGCTCCACAAACTATCTCGGAAGTGAAAAGATGATGGTCTTGACTCTCATGTATAAACAAGGGCCAAAACAACCTGGAATGGAATTATACATGCCTCATGTCATAATCAATCACCTATCCTAATGCATAGTGACAAAATCAAATCTAGTCAAATGTGTCATTATTTTTCAAATGTGTCATTCTTTTGCAATTGCAATCACAATAAACCAAATGTGTCATAAAATTTCACATGCATCATTTTAAATAACAATTGTGCATAGAAAAATCAAATGTGAGTCAAAATCAAATACAAATCACTACATATATGCATACAAACATCATCATAAATGTAAATCCGGTGCAATATTTACAAATGCATTGAAGAAAAAGCACATGCGCTTATTCTAAATGCAAATGCATCACTATTTCACATATGTGTTGAAACAAAAAACCAATGTGTCAAAATATAAAACACCTACACTAAGAAACATACATGAATTTACAAATGCGGTGATCCGCATGCACATGCATTGATTACAAATTCAAATGCAGCATTCTAATAAAGTGATGCATGATGAAAATTGAAATTAAATGAATGAAAATGCACGAAAACCAAAAATTCAAAAGTTGAGAGCCAAGTATGTACTGGGGGGGCTGCATTGGCTAGCCGTCTAAAGGTCTAAATCCTATACAATCAATGGTGGGTGTGAGGAATAGGTTACATCTTCATTGAGGGTGCAAAGAAAAAATCTCAAATTTCAAAGCTATGGGGGTAAAAATGAATGGGTTTTTACCCCATTTTATATTTATACCTAGGGTTGGGGTGGCCTTTCATTTTACTGGCCGCATGCACTTCCAACTTCAATTGAATCGTACCCATCCCTAACACTTCCAAATTCAATTATGTCAACTCCACTACATTTCTGGCTATCAAATGGACTAATCGGGACTATTTTTCAATTTGTTTTCAATTTTTTTGAAAATTTGTCAATTTTCCTGAGGGGGCATACCTTTACTTGTTTTACATGGGAGCATGATTGGTGCATTTTTTTGATCTGTTTTCTTTAACACAATGCCAAAATGACATTGTATCAAAGAGGGGCAAATGTAGCCACCAAAATTTGGTTTAAGTTTCCAACTTCAATATTCTTCATGGTCATGATTAAATAATGTTAGTTATTTAATTATTCTCTAAAGTCTTCAATTATTAATTAATTAATTAATTATATTTAATTAATTAATTCACTTTAACTTTAATTCTTCTATTAATTAAATAATCTTAATTATTTAATTGATTCACATTTTCTTTATTCTATTTGATTAATTAAATAAACATTTTTTTATTTAATTATGTTACTAATTAACCTTATCCTTCTTGTCAAATTAAATAAATTCTATATTTATTTAATTATTCATTTAATCCCTTCGTCACTTAATTAAATAAATCTTATTTATTTAATTATTCTTCAAATGTTAAATATTGAATTAAATGAATTATTTAATTAATACATTCTATTTTAAAGCATTCTTTTATATTTAGATAATTGTGTAAGTTATCTAAGAATCCACTCTTGCTCGACTCGATATCTATTTAATTCGGTTAGTTAACTCCTAATTTAATGTCTAAGTTGATTTCTTGATTAATCTCTTTGTCATATCATTCAGTCATCTAGTTCTAGCTCATTTGTGTGTACATGCATATTAATTGAATATCTTTATTTAATTAATTAAATCTTGTGCATGCATTTGGACAAAGAGTTTCTTTAATCCATCTTTATCTTTTTCATGCAAAGATTATTCTTCTTTTTTCCAATGCAAAACTTGAAGACTAAATCATTTATTTAATCTTTATTTTTATTTCTAATTTGTATCACTCATGTCACTACTAACAGTTATCATAATGCATGTCTAATCTTTTGATCTCAACCATCCATTGATCTTTCAATCCTAGTCTTTCATTCGAATGATCAATTTTCTATAAATTGATTTGTGTTTCATCATTTCAATCTCTCCCAAAATCTTATGAATTTTGGAAGCATATATATTATTTGAATCTTTCATGTTTTACTAAATCACTATCACAGGCTATACTTGCACAAGAGAAATATGAGAGAAATTTTACTACAACTACAAAATGGAGAAGGGAAATCGAGGTTATACATGGAATTACATAGATATTGGGTGAGATTGTTTAGTTTATTTATGTGTTAGCTTTCCTTTGTTCTCCATTGTTTAGCTTAGATTGCATTAGAGCTTTGAGTGCATTTTTGTTTGTTGTTTAACCTTTCTTCTCCATTTTCTAGATGTTACAATACCTTGATCTTATGAAGATTACACTTTGTCTACTACCGATCTGCTAGAAACTAGGATATTTCCCAAATGTGTGTGCAAATGAGATGGATCACTTATTTTCTGAGCCTAAAATCACTACAAATATGTAAAATTAGATACTAATAACAACCACAAATGCAACCTAACTATTATAGAAACTATGGGGGATTTTTTAGAGCATAAAAAGTTGTGTACATGTCTAGAAAGCTATTGTTTTTGAGCTATGGAGGACTCATTCGCCTTCTTGGGTGAATGGGTCCTTTTAAGGTTTCAGAAAACTCATTTAAGGATCCTATACCTTTATTTCTGCACTCCTGAAATCTCGATTATCAAGTTCTAGAAGCTTGAAGTTAATTCTATAGAGATCTTTTCATGATCTTGCACTTTTAATGACAACTTTTGCAACTTTGTAACTTTCACAACTTTGCTCCAAACCTTGCTCAACTTGATCTTCAACCTATAAATATGCAATCACGTGCACTCAAGGCAAAGAAAACTTGTTTTTTTTTGTGAATGGGAGTCAAACCTCTTGAAGGTAATTAAACCAAATGACTAACTAAATGAAATGAAGCATGAACATGGAATATGCAATTGATATCACCTTGGAAGATGTCTAGTGAATCAAATCTACAAACAATCATCAAGTGGCCATGAAGAATGTAGATCTTGGATGTAGGATGATGCTTGTAAATTGATCCTCAATGCAACATTATCTTATTAGATCAACACACATGAATGCATTAAACCCTTGACACGATGATATGACTTTGAATTGTTGCAACAAAAACTTGAAATCTACCTTGAAATGCTCTAGTAGGCTTCAATATACTACAAGTAGGCTCTTGTAAACTTGCTAGGAGAAAAAATGTGAATTAACCCCTTATTTATACTAAAATAGGAGATTAACCATGAAATGAAAAGAACTAAGGCTAACACTAGATCTAGAAAGAAATATTATTAAATTCCCACTAGAATAACATTCAAAAATAGGGGTCTCATTAAGGGAGGATCCATTCACCACCAAAGGCGAATGGGTCCTGGCTAAGTTTCTAGGACCAAGCTTTAGGGAGGTTAAAGAAGGCCAAAAAACCACTCTAGATCAACTGACAAATAGGGGTCTTATTAAGGGAGGACCCATTTACTAGCAAGGGTAAATGGGTCTTGGCTCAATTTACTAGAACCAAACTTTTCCCAATGAAATAATTTGATATTTAATTTATATTTGTTAGGAAAGATCTTCAGGAGGTTTCAAAATTAAGGCCTAAAAAGGAGCTTAATAACTCCAATTAACCATATTGATTTAGGAACACCTAGATAAATTTGAAATTTATTTATAACACTTTACAACACTTAAAGGAGGTACAAATTATGCTTATTTTATTTAGGAAGGGCCCCATGAGGTTTAATTAAGAAAATAAGTCCTAGAAAAGTGTGAAAGTGTGTTACAACACTTCACAACACCTTTGAAAAGGACCAACTAAGGTAGTTTTTAGTTAAATAAAGGTCCTAAAATGATGTGAATGTGTACGAGAAATTACAACACCACTCTAAGACACCATTAGTTAAATTTTAATGTGAATTAATTGATTAAGCAAGAAAAAAGCTACTTTTTTTGTTACTACATTTTTCCCCCACTTTAGTGAGAGGATGAACCCATGTCAAACTCACACTAGAGTAGAAATGCAAGACACTTAAGTATGTAGCAATAACAAATATACATGAACATACTCTGTCAAAGACCAATAAAAATAAACAAAATAAAAGGATCAAACACAACCATTTCAATGCGATGTGAAGTGGTGATTGTTTGTCCATAAAAAATGTTGCTCACTCTAGATAGTGGAACCTTAGTCTATCCACTAGGTGATTTTTCCCAAAATGTGTATTCTCACTCTGGGATAGTGGAAGCTTAGTCTATCCACTAGGTGATTTGTCCCAACGAAGTGTTTTAGTGAGAAAGACATGCCAGTGTATTAGCTCCCCATCATACCAACCACACCAAAGTTATCCTCCTAATAAATTTACTAGGGTACCACAATGAAAATGATTTTTTTTAATTCTTTTGAATTTCATGTTAAAAATTTTCTTAAAGGGGATTTTTCTTTTTTCATGTAATGATCTTCCTCTTAGGGAGCATTCTTCATGATGTCTCCAATAGAGGAGAAGTCAAAAGTGTTAGATAATCGCCCATGGGATGTCTCGTTCATATCATACCATGATAGTAGATTGTATGCTCTTCGATGAAATAAAACCCAATGACACCACCAAGAAGAGGACACATCACAAGAAAAAAGGAAAATCATGCCATGAAATTTTTCCAAAAGATGTCATCTATGTATGACCCCACTTTAAAGTTGTTGCTACATCATTGCTGTGAGAAATTTCTTTAAAGTAGCCAAATGATTTTGATCCTAAGACATAAGAGCTTTCCATGGAAAACCGTATGCCAAGTCATATGTTTCTAAAGCAAGATGCATCATGAAATAGGACCGAAGGGTTGCCCCCAAAAATACTTAAGGGATCTATGGATTTGGGGTCAGTATGTCTATGCTACAATGTTTTCATAGAGCATGGAACTATCATCATTCTCCAAATACACATAGAACTAGAAGAATGGCACAAAGAAAGCAAAAAAAAAACCTTTTGGGTCAAAATGGAAGAAACATGAATGTCTCAACGCCTTACATCATCACCAAAAGAAAAAACAAGACAAAAATAAAGGAATTTTTTTGGCTCAACATGGAAGAGACATAAATGTCTCAATTCCTTGTGTCATCCCAAAAAGGAAAACACAAAACAAAATGGAAAATGATTATGACAGAGAAAAATGAAGGTACATATAGAAGAATGCACAAAAGAGAGAGGAACATCGAATGAAACCTCATGGTAGATCACATTACGCACATGCAATCAAAAAGAAAAATGGAAAAGAAAAAGACTAGTAAGGAATAGATGAATTGACCTAAAGTAGGTCATCTACCTCCCAATGTTGATTGCTCTAAATGAAAGGTAAGAAGCTAGCCAAAGGGATAATGAAAGATGCACTACTAGGACAAGGTTAGAAAATTCTTGCCCCCACTTTTTGCAAAACAAGAATGAGCCTGGAATGGATGATGGTATGATACTCCTTGCAAAAATGAAATGATTTTTAAGTAATGTAAAACATGTAATATTGAGTATCCTATGATCCCACAAGTATTAAATGGCAAGGAGAAACAACTATTGTTATTTATTATAATAAGTAGATAAAGTGTCAACTTGATGCCTATCTATTGAGATATTTCCATGTGTAGTATCTATCAATTTAGGATGCACCAAAGTTAAACTTGTCTTGGAATAATATTTTGTAGTAGTGTTTCTATTAAGTGAAGGCTTGTTTGATGGTTCTATTTCTATCAAAGGACAATAACCAAGACCATGAGTTGTTCCTTGTGTGTTAGGCTCTATAGGGAAATTCATACCTTGTTCTCTAGCACCATATCCTTTCCCACTATAACCAAATTATTTGCAACTTTGGGGTTAAGGACTGGTCTTGATTGTATACACCTTGCTATATATGTGAGTAATGCCATTGTAACTCACTTACTGTGAAACATTATCAACTTTCCTTTTAGGTGGTTCTAAGATGAGCACATGTTTCTTTTGAACTTGTGGTTGTTGTGAGGGTGGATGAATTATAAGTTGAGGCTTAAGTGGTTCGATAATTAGAGGACTCGAAGGAGCTCTAATGTTCATGACCTCAAAACACTTGTTTTCATGATATCTTAGTGAAGGGGAGTCTAATGTCACTTCATCATCTTCGTCTAAGGAAGTCACATTACTATTTTTTGAAGGATACGTGTCAATGTTCTTATTTTATTGCATCATGATATCTTCCATAGTAGGTGATTTTTTAGGAGAGCAACAAACTAGATGCTCATGACATTCATTTTTTGGTTCTTCTAAACTAACTTCATCACAAGTAAGGGAGTGATTAATGGTTTCATTTTCTTTATTATCAATGATGAAAATATCTTGTTTGATAATGTTTTTTCTAGGGGAGGAGAGGAAAATATGACTCACAAATCTCATCAATTGGATCTTCTAACACAAAAGTATCTTCATCATAAATAAGAGAGATATTAGGAGAAGGCAAAATTTGGATTGTTGTGATTTCCAATGATTTCATCCTTTTATTCTAAGGTCTCATTGTCTTGTGTCATGATATCTACTCTAGTGTGAGGGATTTAAAGAGGTTCACATGATTAGGTTTTGTAAAGTAGCCTCATCACAAATAGGTGAGGCCTCAATAGAAGAAAAATTATGAGTTTCATGATTACCAATGATTGGAGTTTTTTGTTTAAATAGATCTTCCCAGATGGCAGGGGCATTAAGAAAGGGAGAAGTAAGATTCTTAAGATTGTCAATAAGTTTATCTTCTAACACCAAACTGTCTTCTTCATATGTAGAAGAGATATTAGGAGAACGATAAATTTGATTATCAAGGTTATGAACAACTACATCCCCATGTCCTATAATGTCTTTCAAATTAGGAGAGGTAGGATTGACATATGTCTGAATCATTATATATCATAACAACAACATTTCCTCCTCATAAATGTGATTTTCATGATTGTCTACAATTGTATCCTCTTTCACTAAAGGATTCATACAAGTAAGGGAGATGTTTAGAGATGAATGGAGACTAGGTAAATTACTATCAATTATCTCATCATCTTGTGTCACAATATCTTCCCAAGGTGGAGGAGGAGAAGGACAAACAAGACATTCATGATTCTCCATAATTGTATCTTATTTCACTGAAATACCTTCGTCACTAATAGGATAGGTATCGGGAGGAAAGAAATTATGGTTTTCACGGTTGTTTATGCTTGTATCCTCTTCTATCACATCATTCAAACAAATAGGAAAGATAGGGGAGAGGGAAATTTAAGGTAATCATCAACATTTTCACTTTATTGTACCAAGAGACTGTCATAGCTAGGAAGTGTATTGAATGAATTACTAACATTCTTATTGATCTTTTTCTTTGCAAATTTGGAAAATACATATACTAACATTTTAGAAAATTAATGACATACAATGAAATTACCTAGAATGAAATTCACTTTGAAATCTATCATACAGTTATGGATGAATTTTTCATCTATAATCAGACTGAGATAGAAAGGTGGGGGTTTAACTTCTTGATTCTATTGGTTCTCTTTAATCTTTGGACTATTAGCAAGAATAGTTCTTCGTTTTTCATCATTCACAAACTCTTTAGAAGAAATTTTAGATAGTAAATTTTGTAACAAATCTTTCTTCCCTAGGATGTGTAATGCATCTATAATAGATAAGTTGACTGTATCTTTTTTCAAATGCTCAACTACATTGAAAGAGATTGGATTTTCCTTTTCCTGTCTTGAAGAATTAAAAGTGTTGATATTTACCTTTTGTTGTCCTTTGTGTAGAATATGCACCTTTGGTTGAGTATGGAATAGCATAAATTTTATCCCTCATAGCTTGTTGTAAATTTCCAGCATGCTATTTCAAGCTTGCAGCTTGTTGTTCATCTTCAACCACTCTTTTTTTTTTACCTTGTGTTTGCAACAATGAATGAACCTTACAAGTTATGGCTTTGGATATGATTAACCCCAAAATATTTTGTACTTTTCTAGTTCACTAAAGTAATTTTTGAATTTCTTGGCTATTAGGTATGTGCAAGATCATCATGGGAAAATAGGCCCTTAAGTAGCAATAAAATTCAAAAGAATCAGAGTTAGGCAACTTGACATAAAAATTTGATTAAGGTATCTATATTCTTACAAAAATATGTAAGAATAGAATCTATAGCAAATTGAATGTAGTTTCTAAACTACTAGGTTTTTTTTTTTTTTATAAATCTATTTGGTGAAAATTTCAATGTAGTAGCAATTAAATTTTAGGGAAAAAATAAGAAGTAGGTGTCTGTTTGACCACCCTAACCATAATAAAATGATCATATCTTTTTATAAGATTCTACATATAAGTAGAGGACTCATGTCCCAATGTGATGCATATTATTTTGTAATTTTTTTCCACGTAAATAATTAATTATGTTTTTCTAATTACAAATTGTAAAAAATATAAAAAATTGTATGTTTGACCACCTTAACTTGGTCAAAACTTCATAAAATTAAATTTACTTTTTTAAATCATGTGGTATGTGAAGCATAGAATGTGATGCATGTTTTGGATTCAAAAAATTTCATACCATTTGAAAGCTATAGATGTTTTTCAATTAGCTTATCAATTAGGACTTTAGTCATAATTCAAATAGAAAATGAATAATAGTTATTTATTAAATTCAAAGTAAAGCATAATTTTATTGGTGGAAAGCTAAGAATCTCCTTTAAAAACCCTTTTCATTTCATCAATTTTGGGTAGAAAAAGTCGTCAACCACATACCCTACACATACCCATCATATCACCACTTTTTGGCCCATCATGATCCTGCACATACCCTATTCTACATCCTCATTTGGAAAACATTCTGGGGAAGCACACTAGTTTTTCACTATAAGGATATGATTTTCCAGTCCATTCATGCAAGAAGCCTGATTATATGGCTAATTGCATGGGTAACACGAGTTGTGCTCTTGCGATAGATTGTTTTGTGGAACAAGCTCCCTTGATGGGCCAACAATGTTTGGATTGTAAGGTCAAAAAGGATTGGGGTTAAAACCTCTTTTCTATCATTGGAAATCACTTTGAAATGATGGCCTACTTTGTTGGTTTGGTTGGTAGCAAGCTTGAGGAGGTCTATTTTCTTTGCCAATTTGTTTTTTGAAGCTCAAAAACTTGTTACTAAAGGTTTTACCAAAGCTTTACAACTTTCTTTTTAACTCCTATATTTCCCTATTTTGATGAACAATGACACTTTCTTGAGTGGCAACCCTATAACCTATAGCTGGGGCTAGTAGGAACATAATAATGGAAGACAAATTGATACAAATGGGTGGCTGGATCTTGGGAAAAATAGGAGTGGGTGGTCTATGTGCAATTTTCCTTGCTTGGATTAGGCAATTTTCAGCCCTTATAACAATTTCATAGGCATTTGGAAAAGTAAAACCAATTGATATTTCAGCATTCAAGGCTTTTAGGAAAAATATAAAGGCATGTTTGGGTGTGGGTTTGAAAATTTGAGGTATCCTATCCTAGGTTCATTGAAACATGAAATTTAAGTCAACCATATGTTCATGTGGTGCATGCTTGATAGTGCTCAACTATTCAACCAATGACAAGTGGTCTTGTCCACAAACTACCTATGGAGACCATCACCAAGTTGGCCCCAAGTTGTGATGGATTTAGTTGGGAGCCCCTAAGCCTTTGAAGGGCATTTCCCTTCAATGAAGCAGCCAAAAGTCTTATGGATACGTTCTCTTCTATTATCTTGTTGTTATGAAATAACTTGCATAATAGAAGAATCTGATATAAAATATGCTTCAAATACTTGATAATAACTAAGAATAGAAAGCCACTTCAAGTGAGAAAACCTCCAAATATATCTAATGAGAGCACACTTCACAATATGATGGTGAAATAAGACTCAAAGACTCACAACCTCCTATATATACCTATTTATACCTAGGATATCACCTATGCCGACTTAGACACACCTATATAAGACCTAGGCTAACACAACCAACTAAAGAATAATATAATAATGATAACATGACTTAATTAGGAGTTAAGATAGCCACAAGATGACTATTCATAACCTGATGTACACTAATATTAAGGGTGTAGTATTCCCCCATTCTTCAAAGAAGCATTGTCCTTAATGCTAATCAAGTTTGGATTCTTTTGAATGGACTCCTTGTCCTCCCATGTGGCATCTTCAACTAGTAAATTATTCCATTGGATGGGATACTCAGTGAGAGTTCTATTTCTCAGTTTCTTCATGTGTGTTTGAAGAATGTACTCTAGTTCCAAAATGATTCTTCCTTCATCAAGCTCTAGTAGTGTTGTTTGAGTTGGAATATTATGCCAAATCACATTCTTCAAAAAAGAAACATGAAAAACTCGATGTATCTTTGTTGTTGGTGGAAAATCTATCTTGTAGGAAACACTATGGATATTTAACATGATTTGGTATGGCCCATAATACCTTAGAGACAACTTATTATTTTATTTTTTTGCTTCAGTGAAATTTTCTTAAAAGGTCACAATCTCAAGAAGACCCAATCCCCAACTTCAAAACTTCTTTCACTATGATGTTGGTCTTCCTATTGTTTCATTCAATTTTGTGCCATGGCTAAAATCTCCTTGAGTCTTGAAAGTACCTATTGTTGATGAAGCAAGTGGTCCTATACTATCTGAAATCTTGGTGACACCTTTAATGATGATGTGATGGAAGGATGATTATATTCATAAAGTTCTAAAAATGGAGACATTTTTTATGAGCTATGAAAAGAAGTGTTATACAACTATTATGCAAGTGGTAGCCAATCTACCCATTGAGACTATTTCTCTAAAGTGAAATGTAACATAGATATCCTTCCAAACACTTATTAACAACCTTAGTTTTCCCATCTTATTGAGAGTCATATGAAGATCTATGAGTGAATTGAGTACCCAAACATGAGAATAAATCTTTCCAAAAGTGACTAGTGAAGATAGGATCATGATCACTAACAATAACCTTAGACCTGTACCATGTAGATTTTGGATATTCTCCAAAAAAAAAAATTCCACTACACTTGTAAAATGATGTGATAATGCAATGAAATGTGCATATTTGGTGAGGTGATCAACTATTACCATGATGACCTTATGACCTTTATATATGGGAAGCCCTATGATGAAATCCATTGATACCTCTTCCCAATGCTAGCTAGGAATAGATAAGGGTTGAAAGAGACCTAGTGTCTTAATTGTCTCCCCTTTATTCCTCTGACAAACCAAACATTTAGCCACAAATTTTTGAACATCACCTTTTAGTCCTTCCCAAAGAAAATATTGCTTCACTTGATGATATGTCTTCAAAAATCCTAAATGACCACCAAGTGGAGACTCATAGAGCTCTATGAGAACCTTTTGTTTAAGAGTAGAATTCTTGTAGAGATACAAATGCTCTTTATACCAAAGAGTATCTCCCTTCCAACAAAATGTATTTGAACTACTATGATCATTTTTTAATTGTTGGATGAGATTACTTTTCACAACATCACTTTCCCACTTTGCTTTGGCTTCCTCCACCCAAATTTCTTGTAATATTGAAAGGGCATAAAATAAGGCTTCATATTTCTCATCCTTCCTTGAAAGTGCATCTGCTACAATGTTTTCCTTCCCTTTCTTATATACAATGTCAAAGTCATATCCTAAAATCTTAGTGACCCATTTTTGTTGCTCTTCAGAAGATAGTCTTTGTTCCAAATAATATTTTAGGCTTTCATGATTTGTCTTAATCTTGAAGTGTCTACCCATTAGATAAGGCCTCCATTGTTTAACTACATGAATGATTGCTAGCATTTCCTTCTCATAAATAGGCTTTAGTTGATTCTTACCATTTAATTGACCACTCTTAAAAAAATTGGTCAACCTTCTTGCATGAGAACTACTCCTATCCCATTTCCAGAAGAATCACATTCCACAAAAAGTTCCTTGGTGAAGTTAGGAGTGGCAAGCATTGGATTTGTACACATAGCCTCCTTCAATCTCTCAAATTTTGTATTAGCAGACTCATTCCAATGAAAATAATCCTTCTTCAATAGAGTGGTGAGGGGTGCTATTATATGACCATAATTCTTCATGAGTCTTTTGTAGTACCTTGTCAATCCCAAGAAACCCCTTAGTTTATTAATTGTTTTTGGAATAGGCCATTCCATGATAGCCTTAATTTTGTTAGGATCCACATTTACTCCATGTGAAACTATGTGTCCCAAATACTCCACCTCCTTAAGACTAAAAGCACACTTGGATGGCTTAGCATAGAGTTGATGATCTTCAAGTATTTGTAATGATTGATCCACATGTTGCAAATGTTCTATATATCAATATATCACCAAAGAATACTAACACAAACTTTCTCAAGAACTTCTTAAAAATGGAATTCATCAAACTTTGGAATGTAGATGGTGTATTGGTAGGACTGCATGGCATCACCAAAAATTAATAATGAGCCTTTTCCCTTCGATGAGTACAAAGCCAATGATGCCAAATGAATTTATCTAGAGAACTAGATATAGGGAAGCCATCGTGACCTTTTGTCCATTTGGGATTTGGTGTACTTTAAAAAAATTCTCCGTTTGGTTTATCCATGTTAGAGGATCCTTGCCATCGAACTTGTGCATATCCACCTTTGGAAATAAATTCCTATATCCTATAGGAGTATTAAAACTTGTGTCAATGTTAGCTGACCTAGAATTTTCACCTTGGTTGCTTGAGAACTCCTTTCTTGGTTCAATCATATAGGTGCTTAACATGTTTTGTATATCTTATATATCTCCTCTTAGTTCACACATATCCATCTTCATTGAGGAAATGTCTTTCTTGACCTTACTAATTTCCTCATTAGAAGTAATATCCTCTGTTGTTACCCCATCCTTATCAAGAGTCTTCCCCAGAGTGACAACATTATTTTTGCCCCTTGTTGTAGGCCCCGTCATGATGGGAACCAATAATTTTCAAATAAATCAAACAAATGAAACTTAAATTCTCTAAAAAAATTACTATAACTTACTAGGGCCAAAATAACTCACCTAGAAAAATCACCAAGAAATAAAAAAATTTGCAGCCTTGAGAGTGATATTTTTGAAAACCTTAATTTTTCATTAACTTTCTTATTTCTACTCCAATTCCTCCATTTTTTATTGTCAGCTCCTTTAGTATTTAATCAAAAACCTAATAAAAATAAGGCTCCAATTCAACAATATGTGAGAGATATGCATACTCCAAATAAATTATGTAGAAACCCTAGTTATATAATAATTCACTCAATTCTACTCCAATTCCTCTGAAATCTAGGCTACAACTTCTTTAATATGTTATTCAAAAACCCATTAAAAATTAGAAAAATATTCACCAAAATATGAAACATATATGAAGGGCCTACCCTAGTGAGAGTGCAATATGCATGGTTTTGATTTGACTCTTTCTTTAAAAAATTAGAAAAAGAAATTCCTAAGGAATTTGACCTAGGAAACACATGATGCAAGGCATTAATCAAGGAATATATTTTTAAAATAAATGTGGTTAACTAATATTTGAATGTAAACATGGGGAAAACCCTAACACAAAAATTGACTCAAAGAACATTTTGATTGTCATTTTACATCAATAGAGTTGAGGAAAAATAGGGCTTTGTTGGGCACCACCATGGAAAGGCTAGGGTTTGAGCCTTGGAGCTCGATTCTTCACCATTTTTAGTGTTATTCCTATTGATTCTTCTCTACATTCAATGGTAAGTTATTTTTATCTGAATTTTGATGCATATTAACTCCACTCGATGAAGAATAGAAGGCCTAAAGGTTGCAGCTATGACTTGTCTTTTGAGGGCTTTCGTGTTTTGCTGTGCCAACCTTGTTTCTCTACTCTTGTGGCCACCATAAAAGGTTCTATTTGAGCTCTATGAAGGCTCTATCCATGGGCTTTGTTGTGCTCCACCACAAAAATATTCAAGGTACAAGCTCCATTTCATCATATTTTAAGAGCATTTCCTCTTAAATAAACCTTTATTCAAGATTTTCTCATAAAAATTATGAAATTTTGTTTGTCTTTTGAGCTTATCCATTACATAGGCCGCAACCATCACTATGTATTCTCCTTTTTTCTAAAACAAAATCTCATGGGCATGACCCATAATATGCAAACGAAAAACAATTTTAAATGAAGACATTTCTAGATACATGCTTTCCATTTTATGGGTTTCCAAAACCCCTCATGGCCATAGAATGTAGCTTTGATTTCTTCATTGTTGGAAATAATTTCTATTGTTAAGGGCTCAAACCTTTTTTTTTTCTTCTTATATTTGCATTTTGAATCAAAACCCTGAGCGAGTATTGTGGCTTATGAAGAATTTTTTTTCCTTCCAAGGTCGTGAGTATGAAAGCATGAACTAGGGTTTCCTTGCATTCTATGTGAGCTTAAAATATTTCACCTTCTATATCTAAAGCATTTTAATGAAATCAATGTGTAAAATTTCTTGAAGGCACAAACTAGGTATTTGCACTTGTCTCTATCATGAAACCCTAACACACTGTATTGCACGTTCACTGTTCTGAAAACACTGAAAGAAAAATAATTTCATTCTTTTTAAGCTCAACAACTACAATTTTAGATTATTTGCTCATTTTTATCATGCAGAT
Source organism: Sequoia sempervirens (assembly GCA_007258455.2). Classification (NCBI taxonomy): domain Eukaryota; kingdom Viridiplantae; phylum Streptophyta; class Pinopsida; order Cupressales; family Cupressaceae; genus Sequoia; species Sequoia sempervirens. The sequence continues at coordinate 231,468,475 of VDFB02000015.1, forward strand.
TCCACTTAACTTAAAGATTATTTTAAATGTAACTATTCTCTTCCTTTACACTATTTTTGTTTCTCCAATCATGATGTGCAAATTGTTAATAGTTACTTGCTTCCTATTCAAGTACTTGAAATGCACAACATAGTGAAAATCATTTTCATGATCATGCACTTCCTCACTTTTCCTTTAGACAAGATTTCCATACACTTACATTCCAAACTGATGTGTTACTTCATTCAATGCTTAGCTTGGACTCAAGCAATATGATATCTCTTGAAGGTCACTTTGATGCTTAGATATTTTATTTCATGCACTTGAATGCTCAAAAAAATGCATATTTAATCCCACTTCCACCATAGTTTTATACTTTATGTACAATATAGAATCATGTTAATACGATTTCCCTTCATATTGTGGCATCAAAATACTAAAACAACTTAAAATTTTACAAATTACCTTCATGTATGATGTTGTTCCACATTTCATTTAGCCCCAACACTTAATGCCTTCCAACCACAATCAACTATGCCTCTTTTCATTCATTCTCTCCTTTCAGTAACTCCCTTGTAGCCCATTGATAACTCTATTTTCTTGATGGGAGAAGCCTCCTTCTAGCACTCTTCATGCATTTTATCTCATGGACAACAACTGTAGATGTAAAATTATCACTTGCATGGAAGATTTTGAAATAAGAGTACCTAATGTTGATGATATGAAGCTTCTTCATTTGCTTCAATTATCATTGTCTCATTTGTAAACAAGGCATTATGTATGCCTATTCACTATCACATTCTATGATGATGCACTTGACTTCAATTCACTTCAAAAATTGATCACCTATGATTTTCATTTCATTGCACTCTTAGACTTGACTATCCTAGGTGATCACTTGCTTGGGTCGTCATGGCACTTGATGCACTCCTTCAGATGCATATCTCTTTGAGAAATTTTGTGTTGTTTCTTTTCTAAACACCCATCTTTGGAATGTTGAGGGAAAGCATGCCAGGTCTCAACCCTTGTGGGAGCCCATTTTACATTGCATACTTTATGATATCCAAGATAAAACAACAACATGGATTTTCCTATACCTAGACAAGAAACAAATAGTGTTAGATGAAAACAATAAATTTAGAAGTTTCTCGTGATGCTTTCTCCTTGGTATTCTCTTCTACTCCTCTTATTCTTGCTCACTTGATTCAATGTATCATAGACAATATCTTGCATTATTGTTGATGGACCATGTAGGAATGTTCATAGTCTAAGCTCTAACAAAACTTTCATCCACTTGTAAGCTCATTGGGAGCATGAGAGCAGAAAGGAGATCTCAACTCTGGAGACAATTCAAAGACACCATCAACCAATGATGATTATGTTCATTCTTACATGCTCTTTCCCCTTCTTTTAATCTTCAGTAGCATAGGATATTATTTATGGTTCATTATTACAACTACTCCCATGGCTTGTGTGGGACACTTGATTCTCATTTTTACTCCAATGAATACAAAAGCAAAAATTGTGAAATACTTGTTCAATTATATACTTTCTTTCTTGCAAACAATGTATTGAACATTGTGAATGAACAATAGAATGAAAGGACTTCTTTTATCTTTTATGCATTACTTAATTTTGAAAATAATATAAAGCAACTAAAAACACATTGCATTTCTTAAAACTCAACAACTCAATTTTTTGCAATGGCTAAAACATTTGTAGAAAAAAACTTAAATTCTTCACATTAAAAATGAACTTCTATAATTAGCTCTATCAATTTGAGTTGTGTGAAAAATTGATAACAATACTCACTCTAGGGCCACGAAACTTTTGGTTGTCCATGAGGTGAGAAATCCAAAAATTACTCACTCTAGGGCGACAAAAGTTCTGGTTGTCTGTTGTGTGAGAAATCCACAACATACTTAATCTAGGGATACACAAATTTTGGTTGTCTGTGGGGTGAGATATCCACAACATACTCACTCTAGGACCATGAAACTTCTAGTTTCCCAAGGGGTGAGAAATCCACAGGGTGGCTATGGGGAAAAGTCATGCATCAAAATGGGATTTCTCACTCAACCATGCTAAAGTTATACCTCTTGATAACTTTAAGAAGGTGCCTCAAAGGAAAATGTTGTTTTTTGCTTCATGAGACAAGCAAATATTAGTATGCTTAGAACTAATCGACAAATGCAATGGAACCAAAAGCATGCAAGTTGTGTTATGCAAGGTGGTCATGTAAATGCAAAATGTAACATGCAAAAGAATGTTCAAAGGGATTTTTCTTAGTTCATTCAAGCTCTCGTCTTGGGGAACAACATGCTTAACACTTCCAAGAGAGGATGTCTCAAAAAAGTATCACACTCTTGGAGGGATTCAAGTCTAATGACTGCACTAAGAAAAGGATACATCATAAGAAGAAATAAATTGCATAATGAAATGTGAGTGGTGATGTATGCACCCACTTTAAAGCAGTTACGAACACTAGTACTATGAGCAATTGCTTTAGAGTAGAAGAAGAAGACATGACAACTTACTTAGAAAGCCCTATTCCAAGTCATATGTTTCCTATAAGCTATATCATGAAAATGTTAGTGCATCACATGCAAGCCAACTTAAGGCATGTTGTCCACATCCCAAGCTTGCTTGTATATGTTCATGAAAGGTTAATGGTGAGCCAAAAGAGGTGTTGACAGGTGACATATGAGGAAATGGATACTTATCCCCTTGTGCCCACTTAGTGCAAGGAAAGGGTGAGGTGAAATGATTGATGAAATATATTCTAGAGTGAAAATCAGTATCAATTAGAGGAATTAGGTTCCCCCACATAGGGAATCATACCAAACTCCTTAATAAGTTAGATTTTACTATTCAAAGCCTTACATTCATTAGTGAAGTGACCATGAACTCTATGATATGCACAAAATGAAGTCTTGTAATATAATTTCTTTTGAGTTCTTGGAGGAAGGGATATTAAGTGATCTATGAGGAGTCTTGACAAGATACCCTCTTGATCAATGGTAGAATTTGTTTGAATAGTTTGCGAAAAAGATACATCTTTCTTAGTATTAGTTGTTATAACTATGCAAGACTATTTAGATTGTGAGATTTTTGGCTCTCCTTTATAGGAGGGTGTAAAATCTGGAAAATTCAATTCATTAGTGTTTTGAGAGATGACATTGAAATTAAGAAAAGAGTTGTCTATTTGATTTCTTGCAAAGGAGAACAATCAATACCACTAATGTCTATCAGTTTGGGATGCTTTACAGTTAAAGTTGGCTAAGAAGAATGTTGTATGAGAGTGTTGATGTTGAGTGAAAGCTTGGAAATCTCTATCAAAGGACAATAACCAAGACCATAATTTATTTTTTGTATGTTAGGATTGATGGGGACATGGATACTTTATTCTCTAGCACCACATCCTTTTCCACTATATCCAAGTTGTTTCATAAGCTAATATCCTTTTCCATAAAGAACTTTCATCACTAGTGGATCTGGTTTTTGGTCATTGTTGTGTTCGTCAAAAGTTATTGTGTAATTGGTTATGTTTCATCTAAAGTGGTTGATGTGGATGTTGTTGAAGGATCATCCATTAGTGGTGGTGTGAAGTCTAAGGAACCCCAATCATCATCTGATAGCTTTGTGATTTGGTCAATGTGTTGATGTTTGTCTTTTTGTTGAACAGGTTCCACTTGTGTAGTTGTTGTTAATGTGTTTAAAAGACTGGTTTTTTTTTCCTTAATGTTTAAAAAAATATTTAAATTAGGGTCAGCTTCAAGTATGTGCACTCTATTTTTGTGAATATATTTCATTTTGTGATGAAGAGTGGAAGGCACTACATTCATTTCATGAATCCATAGTCTCCCTAGAAAGATATTATATGAAAGTTCATGAGGCATAACATGAATTTTTGTGTCCAAAGTGACTAGTCCAACTATAATAAGTGAACTATTGAGAATTGATCATGAAGGCTTCATTTTTGTTTCACACATCCAAAGAGGAGAGTTCACTTTGGTGGAAAATAATGTCATTGTTGTGTCCTTGAATCATGGTTTCTATGTCATTTGGCTACACATTAGAAGGGATGGGAACTTGTTATAGGGTCATTTGAAGCATAGTGTGATATGTAGGTGAAGTTTGATCAAGGTCCCTAATGTAAACAAAGATTTTGGTACCCTAATACTTTCTAGCACTTCCAGGGTTTCTCACCTAAAAGGAGAATGATGGGCCACAATGCGATGTAAACATTCAAAGATTAATGAAATAATGGATGAAATATGTCTAGATTTAATGTTATAAATGCAAAAAACTAAAGAAAGATGTTGGTTATTAATGTGAAATCTAAGAAATGCAAGATTTTTGAAAACACACTGTGAAATGCAAAATACCTAGAGAATGACCTAGAAATGCTAATAAAGCCAAAAAAATTGGAAAATATGTAAAGGGTATGCACTTGGAAATGTGTTAAAGACTGAAAATATCTCTGAAACTATAAAATTACTGCTTTTTATGCTTGGTGGAACTCATTCTCCATTTTGGGACTCATTCGCCACTATTGGAGGATGAGTCCCATTTTGTTGAAAAGTGTCCTAGGAGCATAATTTCAGACTAAAACTTTGTAAGCCTCTAAATATTGATGGAATAAGCACTTTCCCACTAATTTCACGTAGATTGGATGGATATTTTTCCCTAGATCTAAGTTTTCTTGATTCTTGAACACTTTTCATGACAACTTTGACAACATTTGCAACTTTCTCACTTTTGGCATTTTTCTTCAATCTGCAAACCTGCAATCACACATTAAAGAGAGGAAAAATTGTTGATTGTTAGAGGATTTGGGTTTTCCTTGTTCAAAACCCTTTAAGGTAATTTGACTAAAATGAAGAAATGATGTAATGAAGCATGAAGATGAAATAATGGAATTAATACCTTTCCATGATGTTTGTTCTTGAATTTTTATAGCAAAATAAGAAGAATCTACCTTTGAATGTCTTAGAGTGCTATCTTGATGACTTATAAAGCTAAAACCCTAGCTTTTTTGACTTGGAAATATGATGAATGATGAATGAATGATGATGATATGTGAATTATGGTTTAGAGGCTTGATTTTATAGGAAATCCACCTAATTTTCTTGCTATTTTGATCCCCAAGGCCAACATTAAAGAAAATTAAACTTAAAACCCATTTTTTCCTCATCCAACCTCAAAAATGGCCGAAATGGGACTCATTCACCATCTTGGGTGAATTAGACCCACCTAGATGGGACTCATTCACCCAAAGTGGAAAATGGGTCTTGTATGGGCTATTTTTCTAGTTGGGATGTCAGGAAATGAACAAATTAAGATTTTATGTTGATATAGTCAAGTTTTTGATTAAATTATGCCTTGGGATGTATAATATGGGGTCATAGGGGCCTATTAATGATTATGTAAATTTCAATTAGGGTTGGGGACACACAATTCAATGTGAAAGTAGGATTAAATACACTTTACACCATTAAAATAGGGTCCACACAACCTAGAGAGGCACAACAAGTAATGTGAATGTGTAAAAAACATTACAACACTAGATTAAAGTTAATTTTAATTTACAAGCCTTCTAGATTAATTTGATAAGGTATTTAAATACATGTTATAATGTTGAATTGAGGGAAAATGGGTTTATTAAGTCTAGAGAGACGTGAAAGTATTTTACACCACTTTACAACACCTTTACAAGACATTGTTATCTATACATTTCATTCTATTTACTAGGGTTCAAGACCTAGTGTGGATGTGAAAAACACCTCACAACACTAAACAAGGTCTCATTTACTCTATTTTTTCATCAATTATCTGCAAATCAAGGAAGCAAAAAGGGATGCTTTTTTTGTGTAAACAAGAAGACATGAGAGCCAACTTGGAAAGCCCTATGCCAAGTCATATGTTTCTAAGTAAGTTTGTGTCATGTGAGAGAAAGAGGAAAGGAAGAGGGGTTGGCCCCAAAAATGAAAACACAAAACACCTAAGGGATATATGGATTTGGGGTTAGTATGTTATTTGCTACAACATTTTTAGAGAGCTCAAAACTATCATCATCCCCCAAAAACACAAAACTAGAAGAATGAGACAAAGAGAACAAAAAAAAAGGAAAAACCTTTTAGTTCAACATGGATGAGAGATAGGATGTCTTGATGCCTTGCATCATCCCCAATATGAAAACATAAGACAAATGCAAAAGAAAAGGTGAAAGAAAAAGGAAAATATTTTGGGTCAACATGAAGGAGACATGAATTTTTCAATACCTTGCATCATCCCCAAAAAGAAAAAAACAAGAAAAAGAGAAAGATAAAATGAAAAGGAAAAGAAAAACAAATCCTTTTGGGTCAACATGAAGGAGACATGAGGTATCGATGCCTTGCATCATCCTCGAAAGGAAAACAAAAGAAAAAGAGAAAGATAAAATGAAAAGGAAAAGAAAAGAAAGCCTTTTGGGTCAACATGAAGTGAAGGATATCATGAATATATCTCAATGCCTTGCCATCCCCAAAAGGAAAACACAAGAAAAAGAGAAAGATAAAATGAAAAGGAAAAGAAAATAAAATCCTTTTGAGTCAACATGAAGGAGACATGAATTTCTCAATGCCTTGCGTCACCCCTAAAAGGAAAACACAAGAAAAACATAAAAAATAAAAATGGTGAAAGTGATGGATGACATAGAGAAGAATGAAGGTACAAATAGAGGAATGCCACAAAGAGAGAGAACATCAAATATAAGATCATGAGGAGTCACATTACACACATGCAATCACACAAAATAAAAAGAAAGAAAATGAAAATGCAAAAGACTAGTAAGGAAAATGTGACTGAACCATAGAGCAAGTCATTCGCCTTCCAATCTTAGTCTATATAAGTGGAAGTTAGATGATGAACCAAAGGGACAATGATAAATGTATTACTAGGATAAGGCTAACAATTATTTTCCTCCACTAAGTGGAAGGAAATAATTAGATGAGATAGGTGATAGAAAAGGTCATGTAATAGAGAGAAATGTAACATTCTACAACTATTACATGACAAAGAGTAGGAGAGTTTGCTATGTGATCAATAGACAACAATTATTGCCATCAAAGTGATACTTGCTCAATATTTCTTTCAATGCATGACACTCATCACTACTATGTACAAGGACTTGATGATGTGAACAATGTGGAACTTCTGCATCTTTGTGATATATCATCAGCCTATTCATAGGTGGCAATATTATTAGTTCTTTATTTATAGGTATTTGTAATTTCCTTCCACTTTCAGGTGGTGGATGCAGAGGAAACCTTTTTTTTTGGAACTTGTAAGGCCTCTTGCATCTAATAGATTCACCCTTTTCTCTAATTGAAGGAGGACCCAAAGTGATCCTATTATCCTTTTCATTATTATCAATCAAGGGTGTCTCTCTAGGAAGAAGGACATTCAGGTTGGGAGGAGAATCAAAGATGATTGTACCATCATCATGAAGCCTTAGGTATTCTTTAGGAGGCTAGGTGTTATAAGGGGGATCTTGATAGCCTATCCCATTTTTATTTTCATCATTTGATATTTTTTCTAGAAGTTGATGAATTTCATGTTCACTTGTTGTGTCACATCCTTTTTTACTCAAGATTGTGAAACCTTTTCCATATGTTTATTCAAGGTTGATCAGAGTGTTTGTTACTTTATTATCATAAAATGTATAAGTGTTTTCTTTTCTAGAGGAACTAGTTTCACTTGTTGTAGCAGCTTAGGTTCAAATTTTGTTTCAGTGTGTTAGTAACCAAACATCTCAGGAGGTGTTCTTGTAAGAAGATCATGTTTTTTCATGGATGGATAGAAGGATGCATTAGCTTCAAGGTTGTAAAGACAATCCTTTAGCAACTTATTCTTGATGTCATAACCTTCTCCAATGATTTCAACATCATGAGGAGGACATGCATTAGGAGTTGGAGGAGCATGAATGAGTTCAATGTCATTAGGATCATTTCCAAAGGAACAACTTGACATATCTACTAAGGATTTTAGTGACATCTAAAGCTTATTGAAACACATATCCATGATGCAATTTTCATATTCTAAGCTATGAAACAATGCAATTTTCATTTTAATCAATGCAGAAGATGAAATTAAACTAGATGCAATGAATTGAATGAAACAAAAAATCTACAAACTGAAATAAAGAGATAGCAACATAACAACAACAAAAATTAACTTCGAAAAGAAATATTAAATGCTAGAAAATGTTATGCAAAATGTGCAAAGAGACTGATTTTCCAAAGGTGGCGAATGAGTCCTATTACTGATTTTTTTAAAAAAAATTCATAAGTTTTAAAATGAACCTTATGGTTTTTAAGTTTTCTAATGCAAGTCTGAAATACAAATGTAGAATGTTACTAATTTTTAATGAAATTAAGTGCAATAATGAAAGCTAAATGATCTTTTCACTAATGCAAACTTTGAAACTCTAGAATGCAAATTAACTCAAGAAAAATGCAATGTATTGTTAATGAAAGCTAAATCTAGGATATAAATGCACTCCAAAAAAGAATTATGATGTTCAAAAGTTAGGTTCACTAAAATGTGGACAATGGAAATGGATGCACAACTTCCTTGTCCACACAAAAGGGGAAGAAAGGAGAGGGGTTTGATTTCACAAATCTAACATTCAAGAGTACCTGAGTGATATCAACCCAATGAAGGATATGAGGGATCTAACTATGAGATATCCTTGGAGATGAATGAAGACAAGAAATGGGTTCACAACTAAGTGTAAACTTGGCAAATGCAAGATGTTTGAAAACATAGTGTGATATGTAAAAAGATAGATTGAATGCAATATAAAAAAAATAGAGAAGCCAAACAAAAAGAGTTCACCTAGAAACTTTCTAGAGATGGAATAGAGCTCTAGAATATAGAAAAGTTCATTATTGATGCCAACTGGGGCTCATACACCAGTTTGGGTGACTTAGTCTACTTTTGGGAAGACTATGTGGAACAAGTTTCAAGCAAAAGGGTACTCATTTCTACAAAGTTATTGTTTAGTCCTAAGCAGTGGGACTCATTTTCCAATAGTGGTGAATTAGTCAACCTCTAGATTTTATGGAATTCAAAATAGGAAACTATAGTCTTTAGTTTGCTCTACTCTTCCTTATAGGTTTCTGAGTCTAAAATTGCAAAATTCAACTTGTAGATCTTCTACAAGCTTCTCCTAAGACTTTCAAAACTTTGAATCACTTTGATAGTTTGATGAGAACTTTTCCAATATTTCTCTTTGAAAAGTCTACAACCTAGACCTGTAATTCACATGCGAAGAGAGGGAAAAATGTTGTGGGGTTAGTGAATAAGGGTTTACCTTTGTCAAACCCCTTGTTAGTAATTAAACCCTTGAAATGAAATGAAATTTAATGGAGAGTGGTGAATGAACAAGTAATGATGTTGTAACTCACCAAACCCTAATGATAAGGTGCTGCAAACATGTAAGTAGTGGTTCCAATGGATGTAGACTTTAACTCTAGCTTGATGTTGATAGATCTTAAATGCAATGCTTACAAAACCTACACCACAATTGTTAGCTCTAAAACAACATGATGCAAACATTTTTTGACATGATGAATTACACTTGAAAATGCTCTTGATTGCTTGATAGTATGCCCTTGAAATGCCTTGAATTCTCTTATGAATGCTCAAATTTTGTTGTGAACTATATGCATGAATACTTGAATGTAAGGTTAGATTGAAATGAGAGAAAGATGCTTGCATTTATACTCAATTATGTAGTAATTCCCAAAATTACAACATCACAGGTTGACCTTAGACCTTGGAGAATAAAAACCCACCAGAATTTTGAATTAAATTTGAATTTTGAGCTAAGGGGGACTCATTCACCTATAATGGTGAATGAGTCCCACCCTAGGTATTTAGGGTGGGTTTTGGGATTTTAATGCTTTAAATTTTATTTATCGAGATTATTCTCCAAATTAAACATAGATAACACCCATGGATGCAAAATGGGGTGAATTAAAGCATAAGAAAGCCCAATTATTAATGAAAATCCTAGAAAAGTGTGAAAGTGTGTTACAACACTATTATGACACTTTGAAATAAGGCTTGGTAAATGATAGAAAAAGGTTATTTAGGTAAAATACATTAACAAGACCTAGAAAAGTGTGAAAGTGTGTTACAACACTTAAGTAAGGTACCACTTGAGTATTTTTAGTTCACAATGGGCAAAGACCTAATGTGAATGTGTTATCCACATTACAACATTAAATCAAGGAACAATTAAGCCAAAATCACAAGGTGGACCCAAACAAGACATAAAAAGTAGGAGGGTTACTCTTTAGGTGTCCACAAGTGGTAACATATCTTTTTTCATTCTTCATTTTGTCTTTCATGCCTTTATTCATTTCAAGGTTTAATTGCAAAAAATGGGTTCTAACAAAGGTAAATCCCCATTCACCAAAAATAAACAATTTTTATATCTTATGTTGTGATTGTAAATTTATGTGGAAGGAAGCTTGAAGACCTCTTGAAGAGAAAATTTGGAGAAGTTGGAAAAGTTTTAAAAGTTTTCATTTCACATAAACTCACCTAAATAAGTTATTTCCAGTGTTCCAATGCTAAAATCTAGACAAATTGGAAGCTTTAGATATGTGACAGAGGTTCTTGAAAGTTGCAAAAAAATTGTGTACTTGGACCCATTCAAGCTTAGGAAAATGAGTTCTAGTTTTACTTAAGAAACTCAATTTTGGTGACAAGTAAACACATTTTTCCCTTCTCAGATGTACAATATGATTTCTAGTTCTATTAGTATTGAGTTTAATATTCTTGTTTCAATTGTTAGATTACATTGTGGAGTTTATTTTCTCTTTCTAGTTTTTTTCCCAATAGTGTTGTTTGACCTTGAGCCTTGTCTTGACACAAAAAGGAAATTTTGAAGATTCTCCCAAAGGGTTGATTCAACTAGGGTTTGTTAGTTAATTCTTTTTGAGGATCTCTTTTTCTAATGAAACTAGGGAAATAGGTTCAACATAACCCCCCTTGTTACCAAATCCACCTTTTGATTGCTGGATATAACCTATTTTCCTTTGTTTCAATAACTATAGTAAATAAAAGGTGGATGGTTCTAGAAATAATTTTGGATATATATATATGGAAATATTAAAGTTTAGAATTTTCTTGCACCTTTGTCAAGACGTGAAACTAAATTTTCAATAAACATGAAAACACATATGTAATATCCTAGATAAAATTAAATTTCAAATAATTAACATTTTATAATCACCAAGATCTTTTATAGGTGATGTGAGAATATATGGTGACTATATATTAAATTATTCAAAAAAATTAATTATCTTATTCAGAAAATGTGTCTTTACCTTCCATTCATAATTTTTTAATTTAATTGTTATTATTTTCAATTAAAAGCATCAAATTTTAACTTAAATATTAAATAAAATGTTAAAATATATATACAAAAAATATTGAATGCAAACCATAACATACTAATTATGGTGAAGATAAGATCAAATAATATTATTTAGCAACAAGAATACCAGTATATTATTTTGCAACAAGAGAAGATTACAATATTTCAGAGAAGATAAGATCACTTGTAAGAGAAGAAAAGACCTGTATAAGATGAAAATGCAACATAAATTAATTAACATAAACAACATGTAAACTTCAAAAAATATTTTAAACTTCAAAAAATAAAGGGCCTTCCTCAAACTTTTGGGAATGAGTTGGTCGATCCTAAGAAGTAGAAAAATCAAAATTATAGGCCTTTCTAAGCTTAATATGAGCCCAATAAACCAAATAGACCTCCATATAAATAAAATATCTAAGACCAAAGACAATCTACCAATGCTAGACCATTCCAAACCTATAATCCTAATTCTATAGGTACTTTAGGTGAGCTTGTACTTAGATAAAATAATTTAGCACAAGAATATGAGTGAGTCTTTCCTTGCAACTATCTCTATAATTAGTCTACATATTCTCAAATGGTTTGATATATAATACCTTGATTACATAAAACACTTCTAAGGTGCACCCATATACCACTAATGAGAAATCATTATATCAGGGAGACTTTAGAGAAAATACATAAAATGAGGCAAGACTACTAAAGTGACATGGAGAAGAGATTTATCAAGTAAATTATCCCTATTATCCTATCTCAACAAACACAAGGGAGAAGAAGAGAACTAGCTAGTAAAATACCTTATAATTCTTCTCAAGAAAACTCAAGTGTTGCTAGTCCATATACCACAATTTTTTTCAAATTCTATAAAATAATTAGGTTGTAGCAAACAAGGAGTAGCCAAAAATTCAATCTGAACCAACATAGTGTCAAGATGATACTACAATCCCTAATGGGAAAAGGAGGTTAGTACAATCTCATTTAATATTTTGAAGCATATGAACAAATTTAATGTTAGTAATTCCAATGTGGGACTCATTGTCTATTCTTTGGAATAAGATCTCTTGTAGGTTGCATTGACCAATTTAAGGTGTTAAATAAGCCTTCTAAGGAATAATCTACTTTTTTACTCATGAAAACACCCCAAGCCAATAATAAACAACAAGATAAAAATGTAAAACCACGACCATTTTAAGTTGCATTGAATAGGAACCTATTGATGATTTTAGGGATATGTATTGAGTCCATGTGAGGTGAGAAAAAAATGTGAGATGTCTCTCTTAGTTAGCTTTAGAGTAGTTTGAATAGGACCAACTAGGTACTAGGTAAATGTAGACTAATTTGGTAATAATTAATTTGTATGAAATGTTAAATAGCTTATATAAAAGAATACAATTTAACAAACTTGTAGGAAGAGTGAAATAAGAAGGATATTTTTCTACAACATTTTAGGGCCACTCTAGTTTTCTAAAATACAATAAGACCAACTATATTGATACAACCAAATCAATTTCATTAATGTGGTTTAGGAAATTCCACAATTATTATAATGAAATATTGTTAAAACATAAATTATTGTTTGAGAAATCATTCAGTTTATCTCAAATATAAGGTGAATTATTAAATAATTAGTATGGACTATAGTAATTTATGGCACTAGTCATGGAAGAAAATGTTGGTACGGACAACATGAAAAATCAACTATGAGCTACTTAATGTTACCCATTAATAAAGTTATCGACAAGGAAAAGTCTATAAAACCTACAAGATCATTTGAATTTGAAATAAAAAAAAGTTTGAAAATAACTCTTGAAGTCAAGGATAGTGAAAATGTTAGGACATTAGATACCAATTGTATCATTTTGATATGAATTTAGTAGTTTCTCTTGTGTGTAATTTTTAGGTATTACAATAAATAGAGAGAAATGACATGCATTCCTAACTTGAGATAGGAATATTTATAACTATGGAAAAAAAGGACCTATATGGTAAAGAATATAAATTGAATAAAGATCCAATGATAGGTAAGTTAAAATATTAAAATAATTTATAGAAGTCATTAAAAATTTTCAAGCAAATGCATTGGTAGTTATAAAGTTATATTGTACAAAATTTACTGGTATCCTACTTATTATGCTAGAATAGGAGCTTTGGAATAAGATATCAACAACCACTAAAGGATAAAGCAAAGGGAATTTTCTTCAAAATTTATTGTTTCAATTTGCCTTGTAGACATGTAAACAAAATGTGGAAGCATAGAAAAAGCTTATGAACTAGTTTACATAATGCATCAAATGGATGTGTTCTCTTGGACTAAAATGATTGTGCGATACACAAAGAAAATTATTTGTTGGAAAGGATTTAGAAAATATAAAGGAAACATTTTTTATTAGTGTAAACACAAATCTTGGAATCTTTGTCACCATTTTCCACACCTATGATTCCTTGCCTTTAGCAATCATTGTTCACAACTTGCAATAAAATCTCACGGAACTCTTAGACACTTACTACAATTAATAGACAATAATATGAGCATGTAAGCTCATAAGAGTTGTAGAATACAAGAGCATAAAGCTCCCCTGAAAAATATATGCCTATATTGGGCATGTAGAGTTCCACAATGTAATCTAAAGTCAAACCAAAGTCTTCCTTAATTTAGGTGTCCCAAACTAAACACTTCACTAAACTTTGGTCAAGAAAATATCTTACAAAATTCACCTCAATATTGGATCCCAAGAATGGGCCCACTTGACTAAGCCTTGTAAATATCTTCTCATGCAAAAGGCGTTAACTGAAAGATGCCAACTTGGGTGCCCAAGGTGGTCCCAAGTAAATCTTAGTTAACTGAAACATATCTCACCACTAATTCACACAAACATTATGCATGATTGATCATCCCCATTTAATTGAAAGTATCGACCTATTTTCTATCATGCAACTGAAGTCATTAGTAATGCAACTCAAGTCAACTCAAGTCATCTAGCATTCAACTCAAAATAACTACATGCAACTAAAGATAATTAAACCATAACTGAAATAAACTGAATTAAACTGAGTTGAACTGATAGTTCCACTCCAAATATCAATCCCTAATTTGTAGGATCAAAACATGCATTACAAAAGTGTTATCAATCCTCCAAACAGTTAATTGAAGCAAGGTGGATTCCACCTTCCATGTGAGTGCCCCATGTGCTCCTATCTTGTAGGAGCTCTTCATGGATGTCCCCACATGTTTCTACACTTTAAAATAGAATATGGACATGCTCCAAAGTATAAAGAATACAAATATTTTCTTAGATGTTTTAGAACACATTTTTCAGTAGATATGTGTCCAAAATGTGAAGGCATATACAAGGCATGCAAAAATTTGAAATGGTTCCTTAAAGAGATGCAGTCTTATGGACTTAATTGGTAAGTGTATACCCAAGCTTAATGATATTTGTAAGCATCTTTGTGGCTGATGAGGGCGCAACCCGAGACACAAAAAATAACCCACAAACAAGAGAATAATTTTATTATTCAGAGAATGGAGTTTCTTACATGCAGAGGATCTCAAATCCCCAAATTCTACAACACATGCAAGCTATAGAAAACTATAGAATAACCCTTTCACAACATGCAAGTTTTTCCCCAAAAAGTTACCCAAAAATATTAGAAACCTGCCCATAAATAGAGCTCCTCTTTAGTTTGGAGCCAAAACAACATTAAAATTTGAGTTTAGGCAATTTGGCACCAAAAATTAGAACTTGAAGTTCAAATTTCAAAAGAACATTTGCAATTGTATCTTCTAGAAAGTGCGCCAACTTCCCGGGGCCATAACTTTTGATTCGAGGGGCTCTGATTCGCAAACTATTTGAACTATTGGAAAGGTCTCAAAGTCAAGAACGTGCTCAAAATTAGCTATGCCGATTTCGGAAAGTTATGGGGCCATTCCAGAAGCTCTAAGTGCCTCAAATCCAACAAGGAATATTTCCAGGTGCAAATATGGGAAACTAAAACTACAATATCTTTCAACCCAGGAATAGAAAATAAAAACCATAAATTGGGAATTTCATTATGATGAAAAGGGTATCCAAAAATGTAAAAACATGTAAAAAATGATAAACATGAAATTTAACTATTTTTGGGTGATGCAAGATTGCCCTTACACCACTGGATGCTCTTGCATTAGACACCCAGGGTGATTTTGAGAAGTGACCCCGTCACGTCTCAGAAGGTTGAAGAAAACCCAACTGGTCAACTGCTGCCTTAGATAGCTAGGATGAATCTTCCAAAGGCCTTACTCTCCATTTCACCAGATATTCTTCATACTATCTATTTCTAGTACTCCTTTTCACATGACTATCCAAGATTTACTCAATCTCATCTTTTTTTGAAATAGATGTTGGAATCCCACACTGTTCCACCATTGGTACTTCCTCTGCGCCACCTTCATGATACTTTGTCAAATCTGAAATGTTGAACACAGGGGAAATGTTGAATCCATTTGGAAACTCTACCTCATATGCATTCCCTAAATCATGCTTCTTCAAAATTTTACAGGGACCAAACTTTTTCATCTTCAATTTGTTATATGTTCCCACTAGAAACCTTTCTTTCCTCAAGTGGACCATCACTTCATCACCAATCTGAAACTCCTTATACCTCTGCTTCTGATCCGCCTTAGCCTTATACTGCATATTCATCTTGTTAATATGTTCTCTTACCTTCTCATGTATATCCTTGATGTGTTCTACAAAATCTTCGGCTTCAACACTTATTTTCTCCTCTTGGTCCATCTTCCTCAATTTTGGAGCTGTTCTAGGACTACCTTCATACACAATCTGGAATGGTGATCTACCAGTGCTTCTATTGACAGAATTGTTGTAAGAGAATTATGCTTGGGGTAAGATCAAGTCCCATCCCTTAGGTTTATCTCCTACCAAAAATTTTAGTAGGTCACCCAGACTCCTGTTAACAACCTCTGTCTGCCCATCTGTTTGTGGATGGTGTACAGAACTAAACTTTAGCTCTGTCTTCAGCTTCTTCCACAAGGTCCTCCAAAAGTACCCCACAAATTTAGTGTCATGATCTGAAACAATACTCTTTGGTAGACCATGTAGCCTCACCACCTCTTTGAAGAACAAGTCAACAATGTGGACTACATCATGGGTCTTCTGACATGGGATGAAATGTGCCATATTCAAAAACCTATCAACCACCACAAAGACTGAATCATTCCCTTGTTGTGTCCTTGGTAAAAAAAAGAACAAAGTCCATACTTATATCCTCCCATGGCCTCTTTGGTACAGGTAAGAGCTGATATAAGCCTGTATTCTGGCTCACTCCTTTAGCCATCTAACATACTCTACAGCTTTGTACAAACTTCTTCACATCCTATGACAACTGAGGTCAATAATAATGCTCACTAATAATGGCAATGGTCTAATCCTGACCAAAATATCCCGCCATTCCTCCACTATGCTTCTCCTTTATCAGGTTTTCCCTCATAGAACTCCTCGGGATACACAATTGACTTCCCTTAAATAACATGCCATCCTAGATTATGAAATCCAACCACCTTGTCCTGTCCACTGTAATAGGTTCCTTGCAAGCTTTCCAAGCCTTTGCAAAATCAAGATCTTCTACATACAATGTCTTGAGTTCATTGAACCCAACCACTTCAATCTGCATCTTTGTCATTAATGTATGCCTCCTACTTTAGGCATCTGCAATCCTATTTGACTTCCCACTCCTATGTTTTAAAACAAAGGTATAACTCTGCAAAAACTCTACCCATTTCATATGCCTCTGATTTAATTTTCCTTGACTATTTAGGTACTGCAAGGCCTGATGATCAGTATATAGAACAAATTCCTTTGGCAACAAATAATTTCTCCATTTCTTTAATGCTTGAACTATTGCATAAAATTCTTGATCATATACAGAATACTTTCTCTTGGCATCATTTAACTTTTCACTAAAATAGGCAATGGGCTTACCTTCTTGGCCTAACACTGCTCCAATGGCACAACCACTTGCATTACAATCCACCTGAAACACCTTGTTAAAATCTTGGAGTGCTAGAATAGGTTGCTCTATCACCTTTTGCTTCAACAATTCAAAACTTTTTGCCGCTCCACTGCTCCACTTGAATTCTTTTCTATCCCCTCTCATTGTTTCAGTTAGGGGTCCACATATACTACTGAAATTTATAATGAACTTCCTATAAAAACTAGCCAAACCATGGAAAGATCTCACCTCGGTAGCAGTTCTTGGGGTAGGCCATTCCAGAATAGCCTTCACCTTCTTTGGGTCCATCTTGAGACCTTCTGCTGAGACAACAAATCCCAAGTACACTAACTCCCTCTTCACAAAACTGCACTTCTTCAGATTAATCAACAGTTTTTCTTCTCTTAACTTCCCAAAGGCTCTCTGAATATGCATCAAATGCTCATCCAACATCTTACTGAAAATCAAAATATCATCTAAATACACAATAACAAAACTTTCCAAAAATTATTTTAGTACCTCGTTCATAAGCCGCATGAATGTGCTCGGTGCATTGGTTAGCTCAAAAGGCATGGCTAACCACTCGTACAAGCCCTCTTTGGTCTTCAAGGCAGTCTTCCATTCATCTCCCTATTGAATTCGGATCTGGTGATATCCACTCTTCAGATCAATCTTTGTGAAGTACTGAGCTCCACTCAAATAGTCCATCAGGTCATCCATCCTTGGCAGGGGAAATCTATACTTGATTGTTATCTTGTTTATGGCTTGGGAATTTGTACACATCCTCCATTCCCCATCCTTCTTTGGTGCTAGTACTACAGGTACTGCATATGGACTCAAACTCTCCTATATCAAACCCTTTCTCAACAACTCTTGAACTTGTTTGTTCAACTCATTTTCTGCTGGAGTCATTATATGAGCTGCCTTATTTGGAAAACTGACTCTGGGAATCAAGTCAATCTGATAACTGATCTTCTTTATTGGCGGCAAACCCTCAGGTACATTATCAAAAAAAAATATCCTGAAACTCATCCAACATCCCAGAAACTTCTTTTGGAATCTTCTCACTATCCTCATTACTCACTCTAGGGATCAATGCATAACACACATGCTCATGCTTCATACCTTCTAAAAAGTTTCTTCCGTCTACATAACAAATTCTAGCACTACTGCATAACTTTTCTTTGGTCTCCTTTAGGGGTTTCAACTTGTGATGAACCCCATCCTTTGTCAAGGAATAAGTGTTTGCATGGCCATCATGTATAGCTTTCCTATCAAACTACCATGGCCTCCCCAACAACATGTGACATGCATCCATGGGGATGATATCACAAAGTACCTCATCATGGTAGCTTCCAATCTTGAACTTTACTAGGCATTGTTCATTGACCAAAACTTTGTGGTCTTTCTGCAACCAAGCAATCTGATACGAATGCAGGTGTCTTTCCCTCTTCAGCTTCAACTTTGTGACCATCTCCTCTGACACCAGATTATCAGTGCTCCCACTGTCAATAATGACATCAAAACATTTTCCTTCACACTTGCACCTTGTGCGAAGATTCTTCCTCTGTTCTGGTTCCTTTTCTTTAGTCACTAGGGCTCTCCTAATCACTAAGGCTTCTCCCCTTTCAGCATCATCTGAATGTTCAAATTGGCCCTCCTCATCTACATGCGCAACCCTTTCATGACCTTCTGGCCTTTTGTCTGTCCTTCCTTGGTGTTGCAGACATTCATAGGCTCGATGCCCTTCTTCACCACACTGGAAACACATTCCTTTGAAACCACCTCTTCCAGATCCTTGTCCATATATCCCTCGTCCTCTACCTCTTTGATCACCACTGTTCTGATCATGAGGGCAGTAGGAGTTGTCATTCCTTTGGCTTCGGTTGGTACCCACATCTTCATTTTTCTTTTCATCATCATTTCAGCTTCCTGAAGGTCTGCCATTGCCCCTTCGCTTTGACCTCCTCGTCCCTTTTTCTTGCCATAAAATCTTTTGTTCAGCTTCTCTTCCACCTTCAAAGCAAATTGATACACATCCTCAATGGTGGTCATTCAGATGAGGCTTAACTTCTCTTGAATGCTCAGTCGTAACCCATTAAGATATCGGGCTACCTTCTCCTTATTGGCCTCTGTGTGACCTATTCTAATGATTATCTTGTAAAAATATTCAGTATATTCTTTCACAGATTTGCTTCCTTGCTTCAACCCTTGCAATTTCTTCAATAGATCTAACTCGTAGTCCAGTGGTATGAACTGCTTGTTCAGTTTCTCTACCATGCGATCCCATTTGGTGATCTTTACTTTTCCTCTTCAATTTCTTTCCAACTGGACCTCTTTCCACCAAATACTGGCATGGCCCTTCAGCTTCATTTTTGCAAACTTAACTCGATCTGGGTCCTCTATTTCTTCATACTCAAAATATTCTTCTAGCTCGCTAATCCAGTCGATCAGCTCTTCCGAGTTCAGACTTCGAGAATAACTGGGGACTTCTACTCTAGGCCTTTTCCCGATCTTTGAAATGGCCCTTATTAGCAACATTTGGTCTTCAGCAATTACTTCTTCTTCCTCTTCTACCTATGAACCTTCTTCCTCTCCTTCATCCTCACTTTCCTCCCTCAGGTTTAACCCTCTTCTCAACTGCTCTTGTAATGCATCAACCTGTCTCTGGAGGGCTATCAGTGCACCTCTACCACCAGCATCTCTGCCGCCTCGACCACCTCTGACACCACCACACCTACTAGGCATCACTCTTGGAGGCATCTTTCTTGACCTTGACCCACAACCATGGTCCTGGTGTGAACTGCCTCATGATCGGTGATCTGTCCACACGCTCAAGAAAAACCCGCTCTGATACCACTTGATGAGGGCGCAACCCAAGACACAGAAAATAACCCACAAACAAGAGAATAATTTTATTATTTAGAGAATGGAGTTTCTTACATGCAGAGGATCTCAAATTCCCAAATTCTACAACACATGCAAGCTACAAAAAGCTACAGAATAACCCTTTCACAACATGCGAGCTTGTCCCCAAAAAGTTACACAAAAATATTAGAAACCCACCCATAAATAGAGCTCCTCTTTAGTTTGGAGCCAAAACAATATTAAAATTTGAGTTTAGGCGGTTTGGGGCAAAAAATTACAACTTGAAGTTAAAATTTCAAAAGAACATTTGCAATTGTATCTTCTAGAAAGTGCGCCAACTTCTTGGGGCCATAACTTTTGATGCGGGGCTCTGATTCGTGAACCGTTTGAACCGTTGGAAAGGTTTCGAAGTCAAGAACGCGCTCAAAATTAGCTATACCAATTTTGGCAAGTTTCTGGGCCATTTCGGAAGCCCTAAGTGCCTCAAATCCAACTCAGAAGATATTCAGGTGCAATATGGGAAACTAAAACTACAATATCTTTCAACCCAGGAATAAAAAATAAAAACCATAAATTGGAAATTTCATTATGACAAAAATGGTATCCAAAAATGTAAAAATATCTGAAAAATGATAAACTTGAAATTTAACTATTTTTGGGTGATGCAAGATTGCCCTTACACCACTGGATGCTCCTGCATCAGTGGCTTTCCATAAAACAAGAGCTTTGAAATAGAGCATGAGAAACAATGAAAGTTTAATGGAAGAGAAAAAAATATCAAAAATAAAATCGTTTCTTTCTCTTCCTTCATTCTTGTAAATATGTAATCATATATATCTTACAATTCTAACCCCTAAAGTATAATTTACATGGAAGAGAAGAGTTAAATAGAGAACAACAAATCAAATTCTATTTCTCTCCTCTAATAATAAATATGACATCCACCTAGATTCACCTTTTATAGTTCATCAATGGATGAGTTAGAGAATTCAACATGATTTTATTGTATAATGCAGTAGATTTAAGAAGTATATTGAAACTCGTGGATTGAATAAGGTATGAGAGAGAATGTTGAAGTGAGTGTAGTGGAGATTTTTGCATTAGTTTGGGCAATGAGACAATCGTCAAAATATTAGAGTAGTGAATATTGTAAAGCTAATTTGCCATTAATCATTGTGTTGTGGAAAAATCTATTTATATTTTATGGTGGAGTAAGAGATTTGGACTACTCAAATTTGAAGTGACATGATTTTTTCTATAGATACAATGATACATAAATGTAACCTACAATTGAAAAAATTCAATAAACGATGCTATTATATATTTTCCACTCACCGATTAAAACATCTAAAAATTATTTACTAACTATACAGTAAAAATGTTGACTGCATGAGACAATTAGGTGAACTCAAAAGTTGACATAAGAAGCCTATAGACTAACTAGTATTATAATATTTAATTGATTATAAAACATGTGTAATGAAACAAAAAAATGAGTGACAGGAAATCGAGATATCCTAACTAAAAAATATTTTTATTTTCTAAGTTGATGAAATTGTCAGCACGGCTATTTATCACGTGAAGCCCAACCATCGTAGATGGCATGAAAGGACCCTGAAAGACTATCTAGATATAATTTGCATGACATCTGTAAAGCTGATAACATTGTTTTCTTGGAGTGGCTCAAGCACTATCTGCACGTTTCTTTTCCCACTACACGCAGGCTCAAAAACATACGCTGACATCGAAATGTGTTGTCCTTTGAAGATAACTAATGACTTGACATTTACAATGGTGTTCACTAAGGTTGCACAATTCTAACTTTTACAGCCCTAAATTTCAAAGCACCACATGAGCTTGACAAAGATTGAGTTGACAGGCATTCTAATAATTCAAGTCCATTGCATTCATGTGCATTAAACGCACTAAATGTTTAATTTCCATATCATTCACGACATGAAAGTAAAACATACAGCCAATCGGATAACTACAAACTAATTACCCCACGTTTATGTTTTTTCTTTCCACGCCAGATATGCCCAATGTTATTATCATTCCCATGAATATCTCTTGGTTCTTCGCAACTGCTCTATATAATGGAGATTACTTTCACGATAACTCATACCATACTTTCTTTGAAATTTCTGAATTCTGAGCAAAGAAAAACCATGTCTGCTCACGTGAAATACCTCCTCCCGCTGCTCTTACTCACAGTTATGCTCAGTAATCTAGCAGTCTCTGCATCGGTATATAATCTTATAAACTTTTCCTCCTTGTTTATTATTATGGTATTCTTTGAAGATGGGATTTTTCTAGGAGTCTTAGTCCTAAGAGACACATGATATATCTACTTGGCTGTCCTTAGGGGGAACAAGTGAAAGTCACATTTTTAGCGCACCAAACTCTGGAACGTCCGAGAGTGCTGATGATTTTTGTAAACACTTTCCCAATGTCACGTAGTCGGAGCATGCAGCTAATGCGTGGTGATGTTTGGGTTTTTACTACGGTATACTATTTTTTTCTGCAACATACCCCACTGTGTTTCTTCCTACTGTAAGAGCTATGAGTTTGTCATTGATCGTTCTTCACTTGGATTGTTGTTTGGTTTATAATAGACACTGACCAAAGGACAAGAATACAACTACAGAATGATGGTGTTGCCAGATGGGAACTCTGTTCTATGCACCTGTTCACCAAATGAATTCAACATTTTTACAGTGCCGAAAGATTATCAATTATTTCATTATGTGGAAATAGTGTCTGGGTATGACTGCAACCAAGCTAACTGCACTAGCAACACTGAAGGGAAGGGCAAGGATCCTATTCGCCAGCTGTACGGCAATCTCCCATAGCCCGTGTAACTGTAGGAGACACTGTCACTCCATAGTACTATAGATCGTCATATTTGACCCAATAAATGCTAGCTTATTACAAGCTATGGTCGATATGTGTGTGAGAGACAATATAATCTGTGATATTATCATTCATATGACGATATCATAATAACTGTTTTATCATATGGTTTTGTACGTTATAATTATTATGAAATATATCAATGTTAAAGGTAGATTTATGTTTATAATATTTAACATTATTTTAGCATTAATTAGAAATATAAAAAATATCATTTTCATGGTTATTTTTATTTTTAAAAGATTATGTTTAGTGTTTATAAGATTTATTCATCAAATTTTTTTTAAAAAAGATATAAATATTTTTAAAGTCATTCATATATTTATAGTTAATAGATTGTTCTAAAAGAAAATAAACTTTTTGAAAGATAGTAATCTAAGTTAGTTATATAAATTTAATCAGTTAAATAGAGATAATAATCAATTAATTCATGCTAGTTGAAATTTTGTTGGTTGACGAAATGGTGCAGGACTAAGATGAAGAGGAATTAGACACACTTCTTGTCTCTTGAAAGGAGATCTGAGAGAATATCTATCCAAATTTCTAAATCAATAGATCTTGGCTATGCTAAGATACATGCATTCTTGTATTAATGTAAACAAAAACAAAATCATTTTTTTTAATTATATTTGTATTGTAGAAAATTGTACTCCCTTCTTGGAGATGGTACAATTTCACACTTACTTGGGACCTATTTTAGTACCCTTGCATTCATGACCCTTTAAATCATCATTAAAAGGCCTATAAGACACTTTATTTCGTATCCCAAGGCTTATTTCGATTGAAATCCTAACAAAATCAATAATGACATTCAATTTTCTAACTACCCAAAATTTGCTCACCCCAAAAATCTAGGGTGGGACTCATATGCCACCTTGGGCATATGAGTTCCCCTAGGTGGGACCCATACGCCAAAAGTGGCGTATGAGTCCCGTGTGGCCCCTTTTTGGGGTTTCAGTGGGAAATTAAGGTTTTTAATTCAAATTTTTGGTTGATGTCAGCATTTGGGATCTAATAAATGGTAAATTAGATAAAGTTCCTATATAAACAAGGTTTCAAATCATTATTTCACCTAGGGAAGTTGATTCAAGATCTAAGCATTCATAATACCAACTTGAGCGCTCAAGCATATTTTCACAAGAGCATTCAAGAGTAAGGGGCCATAAAGTTGAAGTCTTGGAGAAACATTATAGTGTTTTTACAGGTCTTCAAGCTCGCTTTCATCCAAGATATAGCATTTTCAAGGATTGATGATGGTTGGCTATGGAGAATCATGATGGATTCTAGGTTGGGGAGATACAACTAGCCATTGAGCCAAGCCTCATGACTTGTTTCCTAAGTAATTCCATCCTCCATTATCATTCTACTTTCTACCTAAAGGAATGTACATGCATTATTATGGCTTATTAGGGTGATTATAGATCTCCCAATGTGAGTCATCATCTCTACATTTCATTCATGCATCTTATTCTAGCACATTAGAATAGGGTCTTATGGTATTATAGATCTCCTAATCTTAGATGCACTTATTTAGGACTTGCATTCATATTTACTTCTGAGATCTATCATTTATATCAAGGCTTAACTACCAAAATAGGGGTTTGACTGAGGCACACCCCCCATAAACAAATAAATACATTTTTTTTTTGCAACATTTTTAATAGGTTCAAGTCTAGAAACAAATTTAGGAAGAAAGAGCATAAAAAGAAGAATAGATTTAGGCCTTGAATTTCTAAAATAATACAATGGGACTAATATGCCACTTGTGGCATCTGAGTCTTGGTATAACATATGTTCCCAATTTTAGAGGATTCATACTTGTCACTACCAAATTCTAGTTTCTGCCCAGAAACCCTAATCTAGGACTAAATTTCCCAACTTGGCATAGGAGTCTCAGTGTGCATTAAAATCAACATTTTTAGGATTTTAGACCTTATTTGAGCCTCTTTAGGTTTCTAGGTTTACCTTTGTACTTTCTCAGTTTATGCTTTTGATTTGAGTTCATTTCTAGGTCATTTACTTTAAGTCTTGCATGATATTTACATTTCTTATCTTTCCAAGCCCTAGCTTGTTGGTGAATCTCCTTACAATATTTTAAATAGATTACCATCATGCATATGAATATTTAAGGAGATATGATGATTGTTTAATGTTCCATGAATTTTACTTCATATTGTAGCTGCTTTTCCTTTATAAAAAGAAACCATGTATATACATAAATATCTTGATTCTAGCATTAAATATATCTCAAGATAGACTATTTTAAGCATAAAGCATACCTAATCTATTTTACTTGATTTGATAAGGTAATGAAAGGGAAAAAAGATAAAAAAAGATAGAGGGAAAGAGGAAATAAAAGGAGGAAGGAGAGGAAGATAGGATCAAACATATTTAGCCCAACAAAAAATTCACTTACCTAGCAAGCCTCTCCTACAAACACTTAAAAAACACTCAAACCATTGTTATTCTTAGTTTCCTATGAAATTTTACACTAAATGAAATTATTGTTTTCATAGTGATGGAAGATTATCAATTCTCTCATTATGTGAAAATAGTGTCTGGGTATGACTGTAATTAGGCTAATTGTAGTATCAAAGTTGATGGAAAGAACATAGGCCTTATTTTCCAATACTATGGTAATATTACATAAGATATGTAACTAGGAGACAATATCACTCCATATTACTATGGATCATCATCCTTGACCCAAAAAATAATAGCTTCATATAATCTATGGTACATATATATATATGTGTGTGTGACAATATAAAATGCTATATTATCATTCATATGGTGATATCATAATAACTATTTTATTACTAGGTTTTGTTTGTCATAATTATTATTGAATATATTTATGCTAAATATATATCTATTTTTATAATTGGTGCCTTTTTTTTCAAAAGGTCTTAAATCTTTCTCTTTCTCTTTCTTGGAAAGGAATTTTTCCCCACTGAGTTTTATCCTTTTTCTCCATTTGTGATAGAAATAATTGTACATGGGTACCTAACATGGCCTTGTAGTGGGGACCCAGTTCTATCTATTTTCACTTTTTTGATCTCCTCAAGTATCACTTAAGAGGGGTTATTAGAGTGAATAATATATCTATTCACTATACTTATGTGTACTGAAGTTGATGAGGTTAGACAACATCTTCTCCAACTGAATGTGCAACCTTTAAGCCTCTAGATCTTACAAAGTTATTTGATAAACCTCATGTGCTACCTTTATGAGGTTGGAAGCCTTTCTATCTTACCTCAAATTTCACTCAACACTTGGACTCAATTTTGATGAATTGGTCAAATAGGTTGTATGTTTGCATATTACAAGTTATTTTAAGGTTTACACCTATAAGAAACTTGTCTACTCATTTGTGCCACATCATGGGGCACTTTCCAATCCACATGATAAGTGGATTTCCTATTCCTTTCCTATATAAGAATGTTCATATTGTAATCAACACAACTCTTTTATTATTCTCTTTGATAATGGAAGATTAGGCTTATTGTGTGAAAGTGTATTGTTGTGGAAACACAAGGTTTTTGTTGACATGATCTTTGATGAAAATCCTAACTTTAAATTTGTTTGGTCTCTTGAAAGGAGATCTAAGAGAAGATCTTTCCAAATTTATAAACCAATAGGTCATGGCTATGGTAAAATCTATGTAATCTTGTATTAAATATTTTTGTGAATGCCTTCACCAAATTTTATTCGCATATCTCTTGGGTTATGTAAATGAAATCAAAACAAAAATTGTGTTTGAATTATATTTAAATAATCCTTCAATATTTGTTGATATTTTAAATAGATGATCATTATATACATGCCAGTGTAAGGAGTTAGTATGGTTGCTTAATGTTCCATTAATCTTACTCCATATAGTAATAATTTTTTTCCTTTTTAAAAGAAAACCATGTATACACATAAATATATTGATTGTAACATCAAATATCTGTCAATATCTCAAAAAATTATTTACCAAATCTTTAGAAAAGGTTATTCTAAGTCAAAACCATCCCTAATATATCTTATTAGATTTTCTGAGATAGATAATGAGTAAATGGATAAGAAAGATAAAGGAAAAACGGAAATAAAAGGAGGAATTTTACTGAAAACTAGAATAAAACATTATTATCCTTGATAGAAAATGATTTACATTGCAAGCCTCTAAACACTTTAAAAATGACTCATTAGATTGTTAGTCTTATTTCAACATTAATCATGAATAGTGGAACTATCCACGATAATAAATTTGATAAATGAATATATTTGGACATGTTATGTCAAAAACAATATCCCTTTTTATCACTTAATTTTAGAATAATTAATAGTAAAATGAACTTAATGTTTCCTTGATTTAGTGTAGTAATGTGTTTTACACATTCACATTTAGTTTAGGGACCTTTTTAATAAAATTGAATTAATTGTGCCTTATTTAGGGTGTTGTAAAGTGTATCCTTATACTTTCACACTAATCTAGGACCTTATTAATTAATTAGGGTTATTTTTGCCTTATTTGGTCCTATCTTACATCCACAAGCCTTATTAAATGTAATTTTTTTTAAGGATAATCTTGACATTTCTTAAATGACCAATCATAATTTAATGTTAGGGGTTGTGTCTTCTAGATTTAGTGATATGGGACTTATACCACCTTGGGCATATGATTCCCACATAAGTCTTGGGACCTAATTTTGAATTTCACATTGAACAAGACAGTCCTAGATATTTGTGCCTTAGGATTTAGCCACTAGAACCCATATGCCACAACTAGTGTATGAGTCTCACTTTAACTTGGACCTATTTTAAGTCTAATTCTTGGAAAGATTTTACTATCCTAGATTTTATGTTGGGTTGTAGTGTTGTAATTTCAGGAAATTCAACATAAATAAGTATTAATACAAGGTCATTTCACTTAGTTTCACCTAGCAATTTTGGGTCAAGCATCCTAAGATTTGACAAGAGAATTATGGAGTGTTCAAGAGAATTCAAGAATTCATTCGAGGGAAGATTTGTAGATGATTATTGCAGAAATCAAGATACATTATCATGTTAAAGGATTTATGCACCATGCATGTGGTTTTGAGCTAATATTGTGATGTATTTTTCAAGATCAATTCAAGTTATCATAGGCATTCTCTTTCATCAAGAATCATGATCAAGATCTACATCCATTGAGGCTACTTCATGGTTTTTTATAGATCTACAAGCTTTCTATCAAGGGTCTATTATTTCATCTTATGTATCATGTTTCATTTTATTCATGCTTCATTTTTCATTAAGGTTTGATTACCAAAATGAGGTTTGACTAAGGAAATCACCAATTCCCTAACAAAACAACATTTTCCCCTTCTATGATGTGTGATTTTAGGTTTATAGGTTTTAAGAAAAAGTTTATTTGAAGCCTTTACAAGTACCAAAATGAAAAAGTTGTCAAAGTTGTCAAAGTTTTCAAGGAGTTGTCATCTTCATGGAAAGTCACCTATAGGTCAGAATTCAGAGTTTTAGACTTGGAGATCAAACAGGTGGGAAGCTAAAGAAGATCACTATAGAATACTAAAATTTCTAAGAAATCCTACTAATGGGACTAAATCACCTCCTTGGGTGAATTATTCCTAGTATACAACTTTTCGACCATTTTCTGTAGATCCTAGTTTAGTAGTTGCAGGTTCTAGATTTAGCCAAAAACCCTAAACTAGGACTAAATTACCTAGCTTAGTGTAGGAGTTTTAGTGTGCATCAAAATTCATCATTCAAGATTGTAGACCTTGTTTCAGGCATCTCCATTCTTCCAGGTACCTCTCTATTCATTCTCAGTTTAGTATTATGATTTTTAGTCTCATATTCTAGGTCATATAGTTAGGTTTTTCATATTGCATTCAACTTTTTTCTTTCTAATCACTTGCTTAGTGGTGAACCCCCTTTTTTTAGTCACACCCAAGGTGACCTTGTATCAACCCCTTCTCTTAATTGAAAAAATAGGTTGAGATCTTTAGGGTTTCTTTGAGTGAACTAGAGTGAAATATGGGGGATCCCTTTTCCCTTTTAGCATTCCATCTCCTAAAAGGTGGAGCAACCTATTTCCTTGCATTCATTTTGGTCAACCTATACTTAGGACACCTTATTTATAATTTGGAGTGCATCATAGTCCTAGATTTAATTTACATTAGCTTTGCATTTGATCTTGCATTAGTCAATTTGCTTTTAGGGCTTCTAAATCTTTCATTAGTGAAAGTTCATATAGGTTGCATTTTTGCATCTTGCATCATTCAATTTTATTTGAAAGTTGTAATTGCACATAATTAAGACAACATACAAACCAAAAACCTTAACATTCACTCAAAATTTGTTGAATTTAGTGTAAAAACCCTAATCTAGGACTCATTCACCCCTCATGGCGATTTAATCCTGGTATAGGTTATTTTACCTCATTTTTGGGAATTTTGTGTTTTGTTTTTTAGTATTTGAGCCTTCTAAAAACCATAACTAGGACTCATACACCCTTCTGGGTGATTTAGTCCCGTATCAAACTAAAAAATACATTTAACATTGTTAGATATCTATTTTAGTTTGCTAATCCTTTGTTTCATTCATTTTATTAGATCTAGCTTAATTTTATTCATTGATTTCATTTTGTAAATTCAAAATGGCATTTAAAACATTTCATTTTTAGATTGTTACATAGAATACCTAGTCAATTATCATGTTCTAAATCTAAAACTTGCATTATCCTTTCGCATACACTCTTCTCTATCATTGTCACATTTCAAATTTGTAAGAAACATATTACATCATTCTTTGATTGAAAAACTATATGGTTATTATACTTAATGTTATATTTTCATATCTTGTTGAGTACTGTAAGATATTATTGTTATGTGCATATGAATATGAAGTCCTCTCCTCTCTCTTTTTGTTCATCATTGATCCCTCTCCTAGTACCCCTCCTATGAGTGAGACTACTCTATTGAAACAAAACACAACCTTGGGAAATCATAACAATCATATTCATTCTTCTACTAATATCTCTCCTATTTTTGAAGAAGATATTTTGGAGTTAGAATAACCAATCAATGAGAGTTTTGAGATTCCTAGCTTTTTCTCTCCTCCTACCTATCTTATTGGGAAAGACATTGTTGAAAAAGAGGACACAACTATATGTAATCATGATGATCACATAACATAAAAAAGACCATTGAAACCTACCTAAATACCACTTCAGCTAGTCTACATTCATCTCCCAGCATCTTCCCCACTTATGAGAATGTTATAGAGAAAGAGGATGCAATTGTAACAAATCATGAAAATCACATTAGTTGTGAGGAGGATATGTTGTTATTGGATGATCAAATATCTATGATATATGACAACCCTATTTACATTTCTTCCCCTACCTCTCCTATATTTGAATACATTATGGGACAAAGGAATTTAATCATAGATAACCATGATACTCATACTTTGTCTTCTTATAACATCTCTCCTATTTGTGGAGAAAATATTTTAGTGTTATAAGATCAAACAAATGATAATTATGAGAGTCCTATTTGTTTCTCTTCCTCTAGGGAAAAAATTATTGAAGAAAATTCCATCATTGATAAACATGAAAACCCAACCATTGATAAATCCCTTACTTGTGATGAAGTCATTTTAGAAAAATCAGCTTTGGAATGTCATGAACATCTAGTTTGTTTTTCTCCTAAAAACTCTCCTACTAGGGTAGATATCATGGTGTAAGAAAATGAGAACATTGACATGTTCCTTTCAAATAATAGTAATGCAGCTTCCTTAGATGAATATGACAAGCTAACATTAGACTCCACTTCACTAAGACATGATGAATGTAAGTATAAGTGTGTTGAGGTTATGAACATTAGAACCTCCTTGAGTCCTTTGATTATTAGACCTCCTATAAATCCTTTGATTATTGGACCACCTAGGCCTCAAATAATCCACTATCTACCCTCACAACAAACAAAAATCCTAAACAAATCCATCCTCATCCTTGAGCCACCTAAGAATAATGTTTTATATCAATCAAATTATAACGCTATTGCTCATAGATATAATACTATAAACAATCTGCAACCAAGACAAACACCTTCAACATTGCTCCCATTACCTTAGCTTATCTTACCTGGTCCTCCTCATTTTCCTTTACAAAGTGGAAAGGGATATAGGAAATCATTAGAGAATATCAAAGTTTTAGATCAGCCCTAGTACTGGGACTAAATCACCACTTGTGGTGTATGAGTCCTAGTATACTAGATTTCAAGTATTTTTTATAAATCATGGTTTACCAGTTCTAGGTTCTAGTTTTCACCCAAATCCCTAAACTAGGACTAAATCACCCCTATTAGTGTATGAGTCCCAATGTGTATTAGTGTTATATTTCCAGAAGTGTAAACCTTGTTTCAAGCTTATTCAGTTTCCCAAGTGCCCCTCTATCCTTTCTCAATTCATTATTCTAATTTTTAATTTCATATCTTAGGTTGCATAATTAGGTTTGCATATTATTTTCATCCTTTTAGTTCCAAGACTTTTATTGGTGGTGAACCCATTTTTATCTTTAATGAAAACCTAAGACAACCTATACCAAATCTCTAGGTATGTGTAGGATCATGATGGGCCGAAAGTGGCGATATGATGGGTATGTGTAGAGTATGTGGCAGATGAATTTTTTTACCCAAAATTGATGAAATGAAAAGGGTTTTTAAAGGATATTCTCAACTTTCCACCAACATAAATTATTCTTTAATTTGAATTTAATAAATAAATTTTATTATTCATTTTCTATTTGAATTACAACTAAAGTCCTGATTGATAGGATGATTGAAAAGCATCTTAGATTTCAAATTGAATCACTTTTTTTGAAACCAAAACATGCATATTATTCCATGATTCACATACTATAGGATTAAAAAAATTAATTTCATGAAGTTTTGACCAAGTTAAGGTGGTCAAACATACGAGTTTTTAATATTTTTTAAAAGTTGTAATAAAAAATCCATAATTAATTATTTACTTAGAAAAAAATTATTAAAAAATATGCATCACATTGGGAAATGAGTCCTCTATTTATATATAAAATCTTATAAAAAAATTATCATTTTATTGTGGTTAGGGTGGTTAGATAGACACCTTATTTATTCCCTTTAATTTAAGTACTAATGCATTGAAATTTCAAATTCTCACCAAATAGATTTAAAAAAAAAAAAGTAAACTGAGTAATTTAGAAAATTCATTCAATTTTCTATAGATTATATTCTTACATATTTTTGAAATAATAAAGATAACTTATTCAAATTTTTATGTCAAGTTGCCCAACTCTAATTTTTTTGAATTTTTCACCACTTAAGGGCCTATTTTTTCCATGATGATCCTATACATACCCCTTCTCCCTTACTTGAATTACTAGATTAAGATCTCTAGGGTTTCCTTGAATGAACTAAAGTAAAATAAGACCCCACTTTGTGGTTCCATCTCCTAAAAGGTGGAGCCTCCTATTTCCTTCATTTCATTTTTGTGAGCCTATCATTTGAACACCGTATTTTATGATTTGGAGTGCATTATATTCATAGATCTAGCTTACATTAACTTTGCATTAAGTATTGCATTAGTTAATTTACATCTAGGTATTCTAAATATTGCATTAGTGAAAGTGCATATAGGTTACATTTTTCCCTCTTGCATCATTGAATTTCATTTAAAAAATTTAATTGGACATTGTCTAGACATCATACAAACAAAAAAACCTAACATTCACACAAAATTTGCTCAAATTAGTGCAAAAACACTAATTAGAGACTCATATGCCCCCTAGGCGATTTAGTCCTAGTATAGGTTGTTTTTCCTGATTTATGGGATTTCTATATTAACTATTTATTAGCATTTGAACCCTTGAAAAACCCTAACTAGGAATCATACACTCCTCTAGGAGATTTATTCCCTAGTTAGACCTAAAATTGCATTTTACAACATTAAAAACCTTTTTTCTATGTTTCTATTTGTTGTTGTTAGATTCCTATTTCAGTTTCCTAAAGTTTTGTTCCATTTTAGAACTTGGTGTCCTATTGCTAATACTATAGTGAGACAATGTTTGATACTCATGTCATGCTAGGATATGACAATTGTCATGGATCATGGGTCATCTAGCTCTTTCACTCCTAGTATTGACACTAGTTCATGTATTATGGACCATACCATTAATAACTCTTTTCCATCAAGTGGTGTGACAAGTGTTGAAACAATGGTTGCTAGTATTCTGCAAGAAAACATAATCCAAATCCATGAAGACTTAGCAAACCCACAACATCAACTAAGTACTAAAATGTTTGGAAAGATTAGTACAACTTGTGCTCAACCTTTGAAAAATGTCAAAATTCAAGGAGGAACTCAAATTCCTCCTCCCACAACCATTGCCTCTATTCCTACCTATACCAACCCTCAAGTTACAACAATAATACAACCTACTAGTAGTGTCCTTCTTACCTTGATTATTTCTGCTAGTCATCCTTGTACCTTTGTGGCATTTCATTTCATATCTCTTACCACTTTCCCTCTCGTAAGTATTTGATTCACTTACCCTCAAACACATATACACCTCCACCATATTCACCTCCATCTCAAACTACAACCAATGATGCCATCCTTAACCAACTTTTATAAAATGTTTCATCCCTTCAAAAGAAAATTTCCACCATAAATAAAAATAAAAATTTCCAACCTACATACCATGTCAAAAGCAATCCCTTATCCTTCAAGATATTGATAACAACGATACCACAAGGTATAGAGATTCCTAGTTTGAGAAATATGGGGGGGCTGAGATCCTTCTAACCATGTTTCTGCTTATATCGCTTTATGTAGTTAATTTTTCCTTAAGCTTGGCTAAGCTTTTCCCTAGGTCCTTGAAAGAGAGTACTTTAGAATGGTTCTCCTCATTACCGAACAACTCAATTCATTCATTGAATGATATTTTTGAGGACTTTATAAATCATTTTTAAGTGCACATGACCCCTAATATGACATTAGCTGATTTGATGAGATGTAATAAAAAATATGATGAAAAGGTTAGTAACTTCATTTCATGCTACCAATTACTTTATTCCCAAATAGACATAAAGATTCATGATCCTCACCTACAATATATGTTCATTTATAAATTGCAAACTAAGATACAAGATAAGCTTGGCATGATGAAATTTGCTTCCTTTGTAAAGTTGTGTACTACCCTTTGTGATTATCAAAACTTGGTAAGTAGTCATGACACAAAATCCACCTCTAGCCATCTTGAAAATTCTAAATCAACAAATCAAAATAATTATAATTTTTTTAGAAAATAGAATAAAGGCTTCCTTCAACTAAATCCCCCTCAACAAACAACTCAACATATTGATACCCAAGTGGCTACTATAAAGAATAAAACTCCTTTCACATTTGGGGATTTGGCTAGATAATTTACTCCCCTACCTAATACCCTCCATAAGATAGTGTTAAGACTTATAAAATATAAAATGATCACATTACCTCTTGTTAAAACACTTTATCATAATAATCCTTTACCTCTAAAACTTTCAATCAATTTCCTATTGACACTATCACTAACAAAATGGACATGATACTAGACATTGTAAGCATCTTAAACATCTTGTGTAATACCTCATTGATTCTAATCAAATTCACATTAGAGGTGTTAAAGATCAAGGAAATAAATACATTGACCCTCCCAACCAAAATTTGCAAATCTTTACCAACCCTTTGCCTAACCATAATATTTCATTTTTCAAGGATAGTGAAACTAAGAAGAATGATGTGATGAATGTTGACACTGATGATGATATCATGGATATTATTGAACAAGGTCTTATTTATACTATTAAATAAAATCCTATAGATGGTTTTATTACATTGATCAAAACTCAACCTCATAAGGGTCGAACTAAAAATCCTTTTAACATTGGTTTCTCATCTAAGGATATAATTAGAAATGTACTCGATGGTCCTCTTTATATAATTGGCTGAATCAATGAAAAGCCCACTAATGGGATATTAATTGATCTTATCTATGGAGAGAATATGATCACTAAAGAATTCTCACTTGTTCATGAACTCTATGAATAAAAATACACTAAACTAAAAGCATGGATAAAAATGCATAATGGCTTCGCTTGCCCTATGAGGGGATTGATCACCCTCCTTTAAAACACAAACAAAAAATATTAGATGTTTCATTCTCCATCATCTTGATATTGGATCAATTATGTGCAAAGCTTCATTATCCATGGCTACACTCCATGGAAGCCATCTCATCGATCATGGATAAATGCTTAAAGTTTCCCATTGAAAATTAAATATATTTATTGCACACCGTAGTGACTTTAATCCTTTACCTTCCTATGGGGATTTATCATTGGATTTATTTTTGTTGAGAAATTGTTGAGATGACTTACCATAATTGGAATTGATGTCAAAACCTAGGATCTAGAAGCTTGTGCTCCAAATGATATACAAAAATGATCTATCCTATTGTGTTCTTTGATGTTGAGTAGTGCGGATATTATTCTTGATCTGGATATGATATAACTTCTTTTTAGGACATCCATGGAAGATAATTAATGTAGAATAATTAATTCTAATATTTTGATATTGGTTATGTTTGTGGTGTTTTCTACACAACAACTCAGACACAATATAATATCCTATCTCTCTTGAAAGGTAAATCTCAATCAACAAGCCTCAAGAGATCACCCCAAGGTCTCTATTATTAGGTCTTGACAATGCAAAAACAACTCAGTGATAATGTGCAAATGTTGGTAATCACAAGGGGCCTTACAAAAAAAATGTTGGAAACTTCAAATTCATCAAATCTTGCAATATGTTGATGCTTTTAGTCCTAAAACTAACCCAAATTTTAAAAGAAATAGTAAAAGATAAAAGGGTTGAGAGAAATTTATACAAACAAAACTAACTCCTAAGATCAATTATGCAAATAATCTAATATCCAAAGTGGACCAATTCCTGCTAAACACAAATTAAAGCTGCAATATCATAGAAATAGTGCAATATTCTAAGGAAACAAATATGTTTAGATCATGAAGCATTCACACAAATCAACCATATTTTATAAGTGAAATGAATAAATACCCACAATTGAACTCAACACAAATTAAGGGCTTGGGATAACTTTACACAACAACTTACAATCAACAAGCTGCCAAAAGTACATGGACCAATGATTTCTCAAACACCTCAGATCTTAAATTTGATTAACACAATTGCACCACATCTAAATCTAAAATCTAACATGCAACCACAACTCCAAATCAATTTCTCAAATATTCAAAGAAAAAAGAACCATGCAAAGTGAATAGCATAAGAAAGGGCACCAAATAATAATGTATGTACTTATATTGAATCATCCAAGTTTGAAACAATTCAAGTATCCACAATTTTTTAGAACTTGCTCTCAAAAAATAATAACTCCTAGCTAAGTTCTAACTATTCCAACTATGTATAAAACTTACAAATGAAGTTGGAGCCTCAATTTATAGTAAAATAACATTAGGTCAGCCCATAATTAAGGTTTACATGATTAGGAGGCTTAGGAAGGTCGTCTTAGAGAGTTTTTTAAATAAAATAAAACTACATTAAATGTTGGTAAACTAGTCCTAGGTCAGCTTGGACCCCTCTAGAAACATTCCTCTTAATGGAAAAAAAATCTAAGTCATCCTTTTTGGCAATGAGGTCACATGATCAGCATAAGTTCCTAAGTGACTACAAGTTGGAAATTTTACCCTCCTTTATTGGCTTCTAATTTGATAGAAAACTCTTTCACCTTTTCTAATATTTACACCATGTCTACTAGATCTAGAGCTGGGATATATTTTAAAACACTTGTCTTATGAGTTTTGTATTCTTCTAAATACTAGGGCATCACTTTATTCCATTCAACCTGCAACTCATGATATTTATCCAACTTTGAGATATAGATAGTTGCATCCTCCAAATTGTCCTTGGTGATTGGAGCACTATTAGAATGGGCATAAATTTCTTGCCACCATGAATATAATCTATTGATGTTCATGTTCTTTTGACCAAGCTTCCTTCTCCCAGTCATTATTTCCAAAAAAATAATACAACTATTGTATATCTCCTTCGTTTTTCCCTGTAGCTTCATTATCTTCTTTAAGGCCTTATAGAGGAGCTCTTTTCTATAATTCTATACTTCTATCCACTCCTTCACCTTACCAATTTCATCAAAGTAAAATATGTTCATCTTGGCCAATTCATCCTTATGCACCTATAATATTTTCTTCAACTCTCCAATAGTTGATTCATCAACCTTATTGGAGTCTTAAGAGAACTGGGAAGTTTCTTCTAGAAATTCAGTAGCCACAACATGGATATTAAAGATTTTCTCAATTGATTCATCTCCCCTGCTACTGACATCATGCAACCACACCTAAGTGTTATGAATAAAGGACTTCAATATCTCAATTTCTTATACTGCTTCCTTTGGTAACAATCCTTCAGGAAGGGTGCTATCACTGCTAGTAGTTTGTAGAGGCTTCAATAGATGTTGGACATATTTTTACACATCACTCAGTTGTTTCTGCAACTTCTCCTTTTCTTCAGTATCTTTATCTAGTCTTCGTAAGATTTCCTAAGAGGATTCTTATAATTCTTCCTTCTCCTATTCCTTAGTAGTTGGACATAGATTAATGGCTTGTACCTTATAATTGGTGGGTCTCACCTCATCCTTGAATTTATCCCCTAAAAGAACAACTACATGAATGAATCTATTGTTAAACTCATCTCTTGGAAACTTTGAAATTGTCCTAGCTCTTTTCCTCTACTTGGGCTGTCCCCATTGTTCCAACAATTTTTCCTAGCTAGGAGTTTCTTCTTGGAAAATTATAGGCTTCTTGATAAGCCCTTTTCTCGAACCATTCAAGAACAACATGTTCTATTTCCAATTCTATGGAAGGAAATTCTTGCTCATCATTATCGTAATGAGGGTTGTTAGTAACCTCTTCCATGTTCTTCTGTCTTTGGCTAATCTTCCAATTCATCAAGTACCACGTTCTTTAGGGATTTGGATAGTTTTTCTTTAACTACCTCAGACTCCATGTTATTGCTTTATGTCCCAAAGGTTGATTGCTTCATATCTTACACAAATTTTTCTCCATTCTCCAATCTTTGGAGTAGAAAATTCATCATCTTCCTTCTTTGGTTGTTCAGAGTCATTTGATACATCACCTTCTTCATTAACTACCTCCTCTGAAATTTGCACAATATGAGGAGAAAAAAGAGGAGAATTATTTATTGTAGCTTCTCTCTTTTCTCCATCATCAGTAGGTGCCTCCTCATTATGTACTTCTTTCTCTACACTATTTTTCTCAATCACCGTAGATGTCTTATGTTTAGGAGAATTCCACCTAGCATACACTTGGGGATTTTCTCCTGAACTTTCTACATCAACCACTTTAGCTTGGGAAGGGGCATCAGTAGAAGTACTATGTTTCCTTTCCTTTGTTTCCTTTTGTCCTTATTTAACGAGCTTCCTCTTCCTTATTTACTGTAAGGTCTCACCTTCTTCAATTATAGTATTGAACTTGGGATACCTCTTTGTTTTAGGAGATGGTTTCTCACCCTATTTAGCCTATTTCTACCTCCTAGTTTTCCTTTTTATTAACGGGTATGTGCAGGATCATCATGGAAAAAAAGGCTCTTAAATGGAAAAAAAATTAGAAAAATTAGAGTTAGGAAACTTGAAATAAAAATTTGAATAAGTTATATATATTATTTCAAAAATATGTAAGAATAAAATCTGTAGAAAATTGAATTTAGTTTATAAACTACTAGGATTGTTTAAAATAAAAAAATATCTATTTGGTGAAAATTTTGAAATTTTAATGTAGTGGTACTTAAATTTTAGGGAAAAAATAAGAAGTAGGTGTCCGTCTAATGCAGGAGCATCCAGTGGTGTAAGGGCAATCTTGCATCAGCCAAAAATAGTCAAATTTCAAGTTTCTTGGTTTTCAGATATTTTTACATTTTTAGATACCCTTTTCATCATAATGAAATTCCCAATTTATGGTTTTTATTTTTTATTCCTAGGTTGAAAGATATTGCAATTTTAGTTTCCCAGATTTCCACCTAAAAATCTTCTGAGCTAGATTTGAGGCACTTAGAGCTCCCAGAATGGCCCCAAAACTTGCCAAAATCAGCATAAATTTTTTTAAAGGGAATTCTTTACTTCGAGACCTTTCCAACGCTTCAAATGGTTCGCGAATTAGAGCCCCAGATCAAAAGTTATGGCCCCAAGAAGTTGGCACACTTTCTAGAAGATACAATTGCAAGTGTTCTTTTGAAATTTGAACTTCAAGCTATAATTTTTGGCGCCAAACCACCTAAACTCAAATTTTAATGTTGTTTTGGCTCCAAACTAAAGAGGAGCTCTATTAATGGGTGGGTTACTAATTTTTTGGCTAGCTTTTTGGGGACAAGCTCGCATATTGTGAAAGGGTTATTTTGTAGCTTTATGTAACTTGCATGTGTTGTAAGAACTTGGGGATTCAAGATCCTCTACATGTAAGAAGCTCCATTTTTTGAATAATAACATTATTCTCTTATTTGTCAGTTATTTTCTATGTTTTGGGTTGTGCCCTCATCAAGTGGTATCAATGTAGGTTTTCTTGAGCGTGTGGACAGATTGCCAATCATGAGATAGTTCGCACCAGGACCATGGTTGTGGTTCAAGGTCAAGAAATATGCCTCCAAGAGTGTTGCCTAGTAGGCATGGTGGTGCCAAAGGTGGTCGAGGTGGTAGAGATGCTGGTGGAAGAGATGCACTGGAAACCCTCTAGAGACAGATTGATGCATTATAAGAGCAGTTGAGAAGAGGGTTAAACCCGAGGGAGGAAAGTGAGGATGAAGGAGACAAAGAAGATTCAGATGTAGAAGAGGAAGAAGAAGCAATTGATTAAGACTAAATGTGGCTAATAAGGCCATTTTGAAGATCGAGAAAAGACCCAGAGCATAAGTCCCCAGTTATTCCAGAAGTCTAAACCCAGAAGAGTTGATTGACTGGATCAATGAGCTAGAAGAATATTTTGAGTATGAGGAAATAGAGGACCCAGATCGGGTTAAGGTTGCAAAAATGAAGCTAAAGGGCCATGCCAGTATTTGGTGGAAAGAGGTCCAGTTGGATAGAAATCAAAGAGGAAAAGTTAAGATCACCAAATGGGATTGCATGGTAGAGAAACTGAAGAAGCAATTCATACTAGTGGACTACAAGTTAGATTTGTTGAAGAAATTGCAAGGGTTAAAGCAAGGAAGAAAATCTGTGAAAGAATATACTAAATATTTTCACAAGATAATCATTAAAACAAGTCAAACAGAGGCCAATAAGGAGAAGGTAGCCCGATATCTTAATGGGTTACGACTGAGTATTCAAGAGAAGTTAAACCTAGTGAGAATGACCACCATTGAGGATGTGTATCAGTTTGCTTTGAAGGTGGAAGAGAAGCTAAAAAAAAGATTTGATGGCAAGCAAAAAGGACAAGGAGGTAAAAGCGGAAGGGGCAATGGAAGACCTTTAGGAAGCCGAAATGATGATGAAAAGAAAAGTGAAGATGTGGGTACCAGCCAAAGCCAAAGAAATGACAACTTCTACCACCCTTGTGATCAAAATAGTGGTGATCAAAGAGGTAGACGATGAGGGAGATATGGACAAGGATCTAGAAGAGGTGGTTTCAGAGGAACGTGTTTCCAGTGTGGTGAAGAAGGGCATCGAGACTATGAATGTCCACAACACCAAGGAAGGGCAGAGAAAAGGCCAGAAGGTCATGGAAGGGTTGTGCATGTAGATGAGGAGGCCCAATTTGAACATTTAGATGATGTTGAAAGGGGAGAAGCCCTAGTGATTAGGAGTGCCCTAGTGAATGAGGAAAAGGAACCAAAACAGAGGAAGAATCTATTTCACACAAGGTGCAAGTGTGAAGGAAAATGTTGTGATGTCATTATTGATGGTGGGAAAATTGATAATCTGGTGTTAGAGGAGATGGTCACAAAGTTGAAGCTAAAGAGGGAAAGGCACCTGCATCCATATCAGATTGCCTGGTTGTAGAAAGACCACAAAATTTTGGTCAATGAGCAGTGCCTAGTAAAGTTCAAGATTGAGAGCTACCATAATGAGGTACTCTATGATATCATCCCCATGGATGCATGTCACATGTTGTTGGGGAGGATATGGCAATTTGATAGGGGAGCTATACATGATGGCCATGCAAACACTTATTCCTTGAAAAATGATGGGGTTCATCAAAAGTTGAAACCCCTAAAGGAGACCAAAGAAAAGGTATGTAGTAGTGCTAGAATTTGTTATGTAGATGGAAGAAAATTTATAGAAGGTATGAAGCATGAGTGTGTGTGTTATGCATTGATTCCTAGAGTAAGGAGGATAGTAAGAAGGTTCTAGAAGAAGTTTCTTGGATGTTGGATGAGTTTCAAGATATTCTTTCTAATAATGTACCTGAGGGTTTACCACCAATAAGGAAGATTAGTCGTCAGATTGACTTGATTCCTAGAGCCATTTTTCCAAATAAGGTAGCTCATAGAATGACTCCAACAGAAAATGAGGAGTTGAATAGATAAGTTCAAGAGTTGTTGAGAAAGGGTTTGGTATGGGAGAGTTTGAGTCCATGTGCAATACCTACAGTACTAGCACCAAAGAAGGATGGGGAGTGGAGGATGTGTACAGATTCCCAAGCCATAAAAAAGATAACAATCAAGTACACATTTCCCCTGCCAAGGATCGATGACTTGATGGA
Organism: Sequoia sempervirens; assembly: GCA_007258455.2. Classification (NCBI taxonomy): domain Eukaryota; kingdom Viridiplantae; phylum Streptophyta; class Pinopsida; order Cupressales; family Cupressaceae; genus Sequoia; species Sequoia sempervirens. The sequence goes on from VDFB02000015.1 coordinate 231,510,493, forward strand.
CTATTTGAGTGGAACTCAGTACTTCACAAAGATTGATCGAAAGAGTAGATATCACCAGATCTAGATTTGAGAGGGAGATGAATGGAAGACTGCCTTCAAGACCAAAGAGGGCCTATACGAGTGCTTAGTCATGCCTTTTGGGCTAACCAATGCATTGAGCACATTCATGTGACTCATAAATGAGGTACTAAAAGAATTTCTAGGAAGTTTTGTTATTATGTATTTAGATGATATTTTGATTTTTAGTAAGACATTGGATGAGCATATGATGCATATTCGGAGAGCCTTTGAGAAGTTAAGAGAAGAGAAACTATTGATTAATCTGAAGAAGTGCAGTATTGTGAAGAGGGAGTTAGTGTACTTGGGGTTTGTTGTCTCAGTAGAAGGTCTCAAGATGGACCCATAGAAGGTGAAGGCTATTCTGGAATGGCCTACCATAAGAACTGCTACCGAGGTGAGATATTTCCATGGTTTGGCTATTTTTTATAGAAAGTTCATTAGAAACTTTAGTAGTATTTGTGGACCCCTGATTGAAACAATGAGAGGGGATAGAAAAGAATTCAAGTGGAGCACTGGAGTGGCAAAAAGTTTTAAATTTTTGAAGCAGAAGGTGACAGAGCGAACTATCCTAGCTCTCCCAGATTTCAACAAGGTGTTTCAGGTGGATTGTGATGCCAGTGGTTGTTCCATTGGAGCAGTATTGAGCCAAGAAGGTAAGCCCATTGCCTATTTCAGTGAAAAGTTAAATGATGCCAAGAGAAAGTATTTTGTATGTGATCAAGAATTTTATGCACAATAGTTCAAGCATTAAAGAAATGGAGACATTATTTGTTGTCGAAGGAATTTGTTCTACATACTGATCAAGCCTTACAGTACCTAAATAGTCGGAGAAAATTAAATTAGAGGCATATGAAATGGGTAGAATTTTTGCAGATTTATACCTTTGTTTTGAAACATAGGAGTGGGAAGTCAAATAGGGTTGTAGATGCCTTAAGTAGGAGGCATACATTGATGACAAAGATATAGATTGAAGTGGTGGGGTTCAATGAACTCAAGACAGTGTATGTAGAAGATCCTGATTTTATAGAGGCTTGGAAAGCTTGCAAGGAACCTGTTACAATGCATAGGACAAGGTGGTTGGATTTCATAATCCAGGATATCATATTATTTAAGGGAAGTCAATTGTGTATCCTGAGGAGTTCCATGAGGGAGAACCTGATAAAGGAGAAGCATAGTCGAGGAATGGCGGGACATTTTGGTCGGGATAAGACCATTTCCATTATTAGTGAGCATTATTGTTGGCCTCAGTTGTCATAGGATGTGAAGAATTTTGTAAAAAGTTGTAGGGTATGTCAGATGGCTAAAGGAGTGAGCCAAAATACAGGCTTATATCAACCCTTACCTATACTAGAGAGGCCATGGGAGGATATAAGTATGGACTTTATTCTTTGTTTGCTAAGGACACAATGAGGGAATGATTCAGCCTTTGTGGTGGTTGATAGGTTTTTGAAGATGGCACATTTCATTCCATGTTAGAAGACCCATGATGTAGTCCACATTGCTGACTTGTTCTTCAAAGAGGTGGTGAGGGTACATGGTCTGCCAAAGAGTATTGTTTTAGATCGTGACACCAAATTTGTGGGGTACTTTTGGAGGACCTTGTGGAAGAAGCTAAAGACAGAGCTGAAGTTCAGTTCTGCTCACCATCCACAAATAGATAGGCAGACAAAGGTTGTTAATAGGAGTCTGGGTAACCTACTGAGATGTTTGGTAGGAGATAAATCCAAGGGATGGGACTTGATCTTACCCCAGGAAAAATTTTCTTACAACAATTCTATCAACAGAAGCACTGGTAGATCACCATTCCAGATTGTGTATGGAGGTAGCCCCAGAACAACTCCAAAATTGAGGAAGATGGACCAAGAGAAGAAAATAAGTGTTGAAGCTAAAGATTTTGCAGAACACATCAAGGATATACATGAGAAGGTAAGATAACATATTAAAAAGATGAATATGCAGTATAAGACTAAGGTAGATCAGAAGAGGAGGTGTAAGGAGTCTAAGATTGGTGATGAAGTGATGGTCCACTTGAGGAAAGAAAGGTTTCTAGTGGGAACATATAACAAATTGAAGATGAAGAAGTTCGGACCCTATAATATTTTGAAGAGGCATGATTCAGGGAATGCATATGAGGTAGAGTTGTTAGATGGATTCAACATTTCCCCTGTGTTGAACATTTCAGATTTGATAGAATATCATGAAGGTGGCACAAAGGAAGTACCAACAATGGAACAGTGTGGGATTCCAGCACCTACTCCAGAAAAGGAGGAGATTGAGGAAATCTTGGATAGTCATGTGGGAAGGAGTACCAAAAATAGGCAATATGAAGAATATCTGGTGAAATGGAGAGGAAGGCTTATGGAAGAATCATCCTGGCTATCTAAGGCAATGGTTGACTAGTTGGGTTTTCCTCAACCATCTGAGACATGACATGGTCACTTCTTAAATTACCCTAGATGTTTGATGTAGGAGCATCTAGTGGTGTAAGGGAAATCTTGCATCACCCAAAAATAGTTAAATTTTAAGTTTCTTGATTTTTAGATGTTTTTACATTTTTGGATACCAATTTTGTCATTATGAAATTCCCAATTTATAGTTTTTATTTTCTATTCCTAGGTTGAAAGATATTGCAGTTTTAGTTTCCTAGATTTGGACCTGAAAATCTTCTGAGTTGGATTTGAGGCACTTGGAGCTCCCATAATGGCCCTAAAACTTGTTGAAATTGGCATAGCAAATTTCAACCACATTCTTAACTTTGAGACCTTTCCAACAGTTCAAACGGTTCGCAAATTGGAGCCCCAGATCAAAAGTTATGGCCCCGGGAAGTTGGTGCACTTTGTAGAAGATACAATTGCAAATGTTCTTTTGAAATTTGAACTTCAAGTTGTAATTTTTGGCGCCAAACTGCCTAAACTCAAATTTTAATGTTGTTTTGGCTCCAAACTAAAGAGGAGCTCTATTTATGGGCGGGTTTCTAATTTTTTGGTTAGCTTTTTGGGGACAAGCTCGCATATTGCAAAAGGGTTATTCTATAGCTTTTTGTAACTTGCATGTGTTGTAAGAACTTGGGGATTTGAGATCCTGTACATGTAAGAAGCTCCATTTTCTAAATAATAACATTATTCTCTTGTTTGTGGGTTATTTTCTAAGTCTCAAGTTGTGTCGTCATTACTGTCTAACCACCCTAACCACAATAAATTTATAATATTATTTAAAATATTTTAGATATAAGTAGAGGACTCATGCTCTGATGTGATGCATATTTTTTTGTAATTTTTTTCAAAGTAAATAATTAATTATGAATTTTTTATTACAATTTTTTTTAAAATATAAAAACTTGTATGTCTGACCACCTTAACTTGGTCAAAACTTCATGAAATTCAATTTTTCCTTTTTTAATCCTATAGTATATGAAGAATAGAATGTGACACATGTTTTGGATTCAAAAAATGTGATACCATTTGAAAGCTATAGATGTTTTTCAACCAGCCTATGAATTAGGACTTCAGTCATAATTTGAATAGAAAATGAATAATAATTACTTATTAAATTCAAAGTAAAACATAATTTATAGTGGTGGAAATATGAGAATCTCCTTTAAGAACCCTTTTTGTTTCATCAATTTTGCAGGTTAAAAAATAGTCGTCAGCTACATACCCATCATATTGCCACTTTTTGGCCCATCATAATCCTGCACATACCCTAACACAGGTCTATCTTCTTCATGTCCTTCTTCATCATGAGGCTCAAAATTATCCTTCTTTTCAACTTTTTTCTCTTCCTCAGATTGGGATTCTAAGTCTCCAATCCAATAATATGTGAATTCGGTGCCACCAGCTTCCAGCTCCAACACATTTTATTTTTCCCATAGCCTTGAGTATTTATTCACTAGTCTAGTAACTTGATCCAAGTTTGTTATTTCCTTTTATGAATAGTTAGTTGGATGCAAGGGCTTGTTTCTATAGGGATCAAAATCATGGTGTTGAAGTAAATTTGCATCATCATCCTTCACTTGATGAGGCACCTCTTTAACTCTATGCAATCTCATTAAATTATGGGGCACCATAGAGAATCTTCTCCTTATAATTTCAAATTCATCTCATAAATTGGCCCAATAGTCCTCAATGTGGTCCTTATGCTTGAATATTTTGTTAGCTTGTTTTTGGGCCTTGCCATAAGGATCAAACTTATTTTTGTTAGTGTGAGAGTATAATTCAAATATTTCCATCTCCTTTTCAAAATGTTGAGCACTCTAAATAGAAGGGAATGCTTCTAAATTTCCAATTCTCAATGGGAATTCTACTCCCAACCCTTTCTTATGTAACCCTTATTGTAAAATGTCATCAAAGCCTATCATTTTCCTTGTCAATTCTAGTATTAGGGGATCCTTGTACCCTGATGTATGTGAACCTTTGAAACTAAATAAACCATTGACCATATTGGTTGATTAAGTCCATGGCATCAGAAGAAAGTCTGATATGGAGAGCATCCTACAACAACCTAGGTATGTACATGAAAAATGCATTGTTGGCTCTCCAATAGTTAGTTGTTTTATGTTTTAGTTGTGGGTAAATGTCCCATATCTTGTGGTTTTCTATAGTTCATTTGCAACTAAGATCTTCATACTTGGTTTTTCTTACCAACATGTAGACAATATATGAAGTCATTGTGAATCTATTAGTCTCTTGTAGACTTATTAATTGGGCATCTAAGTTGTTGTGGATGATTATAGCCCACTGATAATGATTTCTAGCCACAATATGTGTGATGGGGTAGAACATACAATTTTGGAAAATGTGAGCCTCTTCGACTCCTTTCCAAGGAAGTCACATGTGAGAATGATCATTTGAAACATATCCATTCAGTTTCTTAGTGATATCCCTACCCAATATTAAACCATATGCATTAGGAATGTCTACTACTTGGATGTTGATTATTTGTTGAATCCTAGGATCTAATGCAATTTACATAGGAATCATATTTAGTTCCCCTAGTACATTCACCTCCATCTTATCCTGAGAGGCTACATGAGTAATGCCAAAAGCTCTACAGATAGTGAAGGGCATGACATTTATGGAAGCTCTTGAATCTAAGAGATAGTCATGCAATTTTTTCGCAAAGATTCAGATAGAAATCAAAAAAGGAGGGGTTTTAGTCTTTCCTTTAAATAGACTCAACTAAGTATTAGCTTGTGCAACTTGATTCCTATCCTTTTCTTTCCCTTTGTCCTTGGATTTTACTTGACCTTGATCTTTTGGTGCTTGTGAACTAGAAGTTTTCCCAACTACCTCATTAATTGTATTTCTAATAGCAAGAACCCTTAACAACTCAAAAGTAGAGAGACTTACCTTCAATTTATCGAGTTCCTCAGCTACATATTCACCCAATCAATCTGTACTCATGACAACATAAGCATCTTTGGGATGATCCACCAACTTATTTTTACCTACTTTAGTGCTCTTCCCCTTTAAGAAATCAGCTTTTCCCCCTTTTGACAGATATTGTGTTGGCACATCAGGATAGGATGGATTGTTACTGGCATGTGGATTAGGTGGTGTGGCATAGTTGTTTGGAGGAGTTGAAGTGGTGAACAGACCTCAAAATTTCCTATTCCTCAAGTCATATTTCCTTATGCAATGCTGGAACATTTGAACTTCTTCAATGCCCATTTCTTCTTCATCCAAAGGACTATTATCATTCTCAGTACCATCCTAGAACAATTATGAAATATCATTTTTATCATCTTGCTCACTTGGATCTTGTTCTATTCCATTCTCTTCACTTCATGGGAAAGGAACATGATTCGACATAATTACTGAGAAATCATAAGGGCCAAATGGTACCAATTCCTTTTTGTTGGAGTTATTTTTATCTTTTTGAACTTCATACTAGAATATGGATGTAGTAGTTTGGAATTTAGAACAATCTAACTTAGACTAATGATTTGTCTTATGAAGTTTGCACCATTTGGAAAAATCTTCCTTAGCTAAATTCACACCACTTGAAGGCTTATCTTGATTGGGAGGTTGATCCAATGGAGTAGGGACATCTCCATTACTTGGCCTAGTATTCCATGTTATGTTTTTCCTAAGAAGCTACCTCCTATCAAATCCTTGTCTAGATGAGTGCCACTGCCAAAATTTTGTCCCTGTACTTGTGTAGAGTCTCTATTTTCACTATTATAGTTGGACTACATATTTCTCTAGGTACCCTGAAGTTGAATATTCTGGTTCCTTAGATAAGTTCCATATTCATCTTCTGGACTTGTTCTGTCAGCTCATCTAGCCTTTATTTTTTGGAATTATTATAAGACACGAAGCCCATATTATTATGAGGACATCTTGGCATTATTCTTGAACCTATGGACTAGTTTAATACTTCAAAAAAACTTAAGTAAATTGAGAAACTAACTTGCTATTGTGGATTGAGGTACTAATTGACATTTAAAGAATAACTAGGCATTGGTGGGGCCTAATTCATTGGAGGACATAGATGTGGAACCGAAGGAAATTGTTTTACTAGATTCACGATGGGTGTATGATTTGTCAAATCCTAATTAATTTCTTGAATTATCCTTGGCGAGTAGTAGTTCCTAAAGATGGCAAGTGTCCTGACAAATGTTGCCTCAAATTTGTGTTAACCTTGACTACCTTTGTATAAGCACCGATCAAAGCATTAGGCAGGTTAGGTCTCCATTTAAGGAAAGTAGTGACAAGGCTATCATGGACTTCATAGTAAACTTCCAAGGAAGTAGCATCATCCATAGCATAGGGAGCATGTAACCTAGTGTATGCATGATGGAATCGATTGTTGAATGACCCTATTAGCTCATTAACTTCCATATTAACCTTAGTGAACTATAAATACAACTCATTAGCACTAATAGGAATTTTAAACTTCTAGAGAAATGAATTCTCAAGTTCAGTCCAATTGTGTATGGACCTAGAATGAAAATGATTATGCTAGTAAAAGGCATCTTCTCCTAGGGAATATGGGAAGAGTTTGCATGCAACATATTCATGTTTAATTCCCCTATCCCTAAGGTAGGTCTAGAAAATCCTAATGTGTTCCTTAGCAATCCTATTAGGGTCATTAACATGAAACTTGGGAAAGAAATGTTCAGGATTCTTTGGTATGACATTGTAGTTATTAAAATACAAGTGTGAAGGGTTGTTTTCCAAGAAAGCCATTAATGGTGGTGGAGGTGGTAGTGGTTGATTGACAGTTGGTTAGGGCTGCTGAATGGGGATAGCATCTGAATCAGGTGATGAAGGGATTAATGAAGGTGAAGATGATGGAGAGGATGGAAAAGGTGGTTGGGCTGATGATGGTTTTCCCATTCTTCTAGTCCTTCTTGGCCTATTTGGGGCTTGTAAATCTTAGAAATATTCCTCCCTTGGTGTAGATCTAGTTATTCTTCAACATATCTGAGGATAAATTGTAGATATAAAATGCTCTAGCTTGCTTATTTAGGCCCTCCTTCTAGCCATGATCTATTGATGGTGTTTTTTGCACAAGAACAACTTAGACAAAATATAATATCATATCTCTCTTGAAAGGTAAATTTCAATCAACAAGCCTCAAGGGATAGCCCCAAGGTCTCTAATGTCAGGTCTTGACAATACAAAAACAACTCACTAATAATGTGAAAATGTTGGTAATCACAAGGTGCCTTACAAAAAAATGTTGGAAACTTCAAATTCATCAAATATTTTAATATGTTGATGCTTTTAGTCCTAAAATTAACCAAAATTTTAAAGGAAACAATAAAAGATAAAAGGGTTGAGAGAAATTTTAGCAAACTAAACAAACTCCTAAGATCAATTATGCAAATAATCTAATATCTAGTGTAGACCAATCCTTCAAAATAAATTCTTCCTTAACCTAGATTAAACCTACAATCTCATAGAAATAGTTCAATCTTCTAAGGAAACAAAGATTTTCAGATCATGGAACATTCACACTGTGAAATAGATGTTTGGAACCAATGGACTCTCTAACTCTTATAGGGTATTTCACCTAAAAGGAGAGAGATTAGATCCAAAAATTATTATGTTACACTCAAATTAGGATGCATGCAATGTGATATGATGTAAATTAACTTAACTAAATTTATTTCACTGATCAAGATGATCTAAAATGAATACAAAAGTGCAATTTAAGTTATGTTTGAAAAAACATTGTCATATGTAAACAACTATGGAAATGAATAAATTTTGCAGAAAAGATGTTACAAGGGTAAATCTGAGTGCACCTAGATGAAATTTTAGTTGTCTAGAGTGTTTGAAATGCTAATGGATTTTATTGATTTTTCATAGTGGGACTCATTAGCCAAGGGTAGAAAATAAGTCCTCCAATTAATGAGAAAATGTCGAGAACCGATTTCTAACAGTTGGGATCCAAAATTTTACAAAATATAGAATTTTATATTTCAAGTGGGACTCATTTTCCAAGGGTGGAAAATCAGTCCTCCCCAAGATTTCTAGAAAATTAGGAGGCAACTCTGCTACACCAAATTTGGAGATGTCTGAATGTCAGGTTGTCAGGGTCAATTCTATATGAAATAGATAGAAAACACTCAAAATTCTTGAAAGGATGATAAGTTGACTTGAAGAGCCTAGTTGAATTAATTTCCACTTTTCAACACCTATAAACCTAATAAATCTACAAAAAGAGGTTGCAAATACACATTTAAAAAGAGGAAAAATATTGAGGGGTTAGTGAATAGGGGTTTTCCTTAGTCAAACCCCACTTTGGTAATCAAACCCTATAGAAATGATAAATGAACAACATGAAAGTGTTACTAACTTACCAAGATCCTTGTATAGGCAAATCTGAAATGATTTCAATGGTTGCTCCAAAGTGCTTGAAAATGCTTGAGTTCATGATGTAGAATTCTTGAGTTCTTGAATATATGTTTGAATGTGGAGATTGCTTGAACGACTTAGGAAATGTAAAAATGAGGTGAAAAAATCTTATTTATATAATTCTTGTGCTTTACTATCTATTAATATCTTATCATAGGCCAACATGAAGCAAATTTGAATAAAATCCTAAAAGGAAATTAGAAATATTTTGAATTTGGAGCCAAGGGGGACTCATTCGCCACCCATGGAAAATGGGTCCCACCTATGACCTAAAACCATGTGTCAGGAAGAATGTTATACATGTTTAATGTTGTTTGTTAGGATAAGATCTAAAAATATATTTAATATAAGCATATGAGGGCATAAAAAGACAAAATAAAGCATGAGAAAGGTATAAATAGTGAGGATGTTCCTAGAAAGGTATGAAATCTTATTACAAGACTTTACAACACTTCAATATAGGACTTGTTGATGAATTGAAAGGTGATTTTTAGGTGAAATGCATTAAATAGAGTCTAGAAGAATGTAGAAATGTCTTCTAACACTTCACAACACCTTTACAAGACATCGTTATTTAAATTTTAGTACCTAAATAAGCATGTTCAAGCCATGATACATCATAAAATCAAAGTAACATAGTTCCAACACCATGAAAATGACAAGGGACTATTTTTATACAACACATTTAGCCGGCACTTTAGTGAGAGGATGAAATTCCTTCCTTAGACTAAAGTAGACATGACCATCGAGGGAAGCTTTCAAATGTACTTACACTAGAAAGATGGAATAAAATGATCAAGAGGGATGATCAAGTGCCTAGGATGAAGATCCCATAGAAAAATAAGCATAAGAACAAAGGAACACACAAGTGTTGAAAAGAATTGAGTGAATCTTCGATCATCAATCCAACTAGTTGTGAAAAGAGATCTAGGATGATTGTTTGAAAAAGGGAATGTGTACTCACTTTGGGGCCACCAAACTTTAGGTTGTCCATGAGGTGAGAAGGCCCAACTGTATACTCACTCTAGGGCCATAGAACTAGTTTTCCACGGGGTGAGAAAGCCTAGAAAGAAGTAAGATATATATGCTAGTTCGTATGCACTCACAAACACAAAAGTGGCTATGGGGGAAAATCATGCCACTAGTTGGTCTTCCCACTCAACCATGCCAAATCTATACCCTTTTGATAACTTTTACAGGGTACCACAAAGAAAAAGGAAATGCAAGTGTTAATTTTTAAACAGTATGACACTATAGGCATGTAAGTTGTGTTATGCAAGGTGGCCAAGAAATGTAACAATGTAAAATGAAAAATTTAATGTGAAAGATTGTTCAAAGGAGTCTTGTTTAGTTTATGCAAGGTTAGTCACCTAGGGAACATTGTGTCTAATATATACAAGAGAGGACCAATCAACGAATAGTATATTCATAACTTAGGAGATGTAGTGCATCACATCAAACCAACAAGATGAATGAAATATGCTTAGAAAGATCACACTTAATGTCATCCATAAAATGACAAACGCATCACATAAACGAAAATGATACACTAAGAATCATGAATGCACAATGAAATAATGGTAATGTATGCCCCCAACTTTAAAGGAATTGCTACACATTGTTCTATGAGCAATTACTTGAAAGTAGAGAAGAAAAGAAAATGAAAAAAGAAAACAAGACATGAGAGATGACATAGAAAGCTCTATGCAAAGTCATATGTTTCAAAGTTAGGCTGCATCATGTCAAGGAAAAATAGAAGACAAAGAAAGAAGGGAGTTTCCCCAAAAAAAAGAAAGTATACCAAAGGCATAAGGGATCTATGGATTTGGGGTTAGTATGCTTGTTGCTACAATGTTTTTATGAAAGAGTGCAGAACTGTCATCATTCCCCAAATACACATAGAACTGGAAGAATGACACAAAGAGAGAAAAAAGAAGAAAGTTCATTTTGGATCAATCATGGAAGAGACATTTTGGTCTCAATGCCTTGCATCATCCCCAAAAGGAAAACACAAGTGAAAATAAAACAAAAAGGAAAAATAAAATGAAAAATCTTTTGGGTCAACATGAAGGAGACATTCGTTCTCAATGCCTTGGGTCATCCCCAAAAAAAAACACAAAAAAAAGAAGAAAAATACAAGGACCATTTGGGTCAACATGGAAGAGACATAATGTGTCTCAATGCTTTATGTCATCCCCAAATTGAAAAACAAAAAAAAAATGAAAAAGGAAAGGACTATTTTGGTCAACATGGAAGAGACATAGGGCATCTCAACGCTGTGTCATCCCCAAAAGGAAAAATACAAAACAAAGAATGATAAATAGAAGAATAAAGGTACGAATAGAAGAAGTGGACAAAGAGAGGAGACATCAAATGCATGATACGGGGAAACATGATACACACATGAAAAGAAAAGATGAAAGAAAGATAAAAGACTAGCTAGGAAAATGCAAGTCATCTAACAAGTCATCCACCTCCCAATCATGTTCATTATAATGTGAAAGTGGTTGGATGTCCAAAGGAGGAATCACAAGTGTTGAACTAGGGGTTGTACCAAGTTATTCACTTGGTGGAGAGGATGTATCAATTAAGCTCGTTGTAGATGAAAAAAGAGACTTTAAATCAGTGTATGCTTCTTCATCGATTTTTGAAATTTTTGCATCATCATCACCATCATCATCATTATCAAGAATAGTGACAATAGGATGATGAAGGGTGATTTCTAAGGATGGATGTAGCAAGAGTGTTTGTTGTTAGATTGGTTCAATTTGCTATTATGTTTGTACTATAATTTCTTGTGGTGGATAAGGAGGGTGGTTATCTATTACTTCTATCAAAGTTAAAGGTTGATTGTAATTATTTTCTTCTATCTAAGATTGACAAGCAAGGAGATGAAAAAGATGCCTTCATTCCATAGCACCATGGTTCTGTTTAATTTTTTTTTTTGGAGTTGTTGAGGTGTGAGAGCAGATTGAGCCATCATAGGTTCTTCTACTTTCAAAGAGGGAAGAATAGAAGAAACCAAAGAGGGATCAACCACTTTCTCTTTTTCTTTATACACTTGTTTGGTTCAAGCAATTTGAGTAGGGTTTGTGTCAAGTTCCCTTGGTGGTTTAAACAATGGTGGGGAAGATTCTAGATGGGTTTTTTAAGGAGTTATGTGGTTTGTTCAATATCAAGTTTAGGTGTAATCATGATTTCATCTAGGATAGGATGGGTGGGAGTGGGTTGAGATGTGTTATGAAGAGATAACTCAGCGATCTTCTTGGATTTAAACTTGTGATAAGCGATTTTAAAGAAGTCCTTTCAAGGGGTGATAGGTCCCATGGGTGTAGGCCAAAAAGCTTCTAAGGAAAATTGAACTTTGGAAGATAAAGTATTAAAGCCACTATGGTGTACAATGACTACCTCATTACCATGTGGAAACTTTAAGCACTTATGAACAACTGATGGGATTGCTTTCATTGAGGAAAGCCAAGGAAGGCCTAGCCACAAATGAAATTGGTTATATTATGGAATAATAGAAAATGTTACATCCAAAGTCTTAGGTCCTATTTGCAAAGGTATCACAATCGATGCAATTGTAGGGAATGAAAAACCATGATATGTTTTAACCCATGCAATTGGTGTATTATATTCATCTTGATATAGATCATGTAATACTAGAAACTCCTTTGTGATAACATTCTCACCACAAGCGGGATCTAGTAATATCCCATTAGTAGTTTTGTCATAGATTTTTCTAGCTATGTGGAGAGGACCATCAAGAAAGTTTTGTAGTATGTCTTTAGTAGAAAAATTAATATCAATAGATCTAATGGTTTGGCCCTTATGAGGGATAAAATATATCATAGCTACAAGTTTATCCATAGGACTAGCTTGGGTAAGAAGATGAGGTGTATCTGGTTATTTGTTGTGTGTATCAATAGTCATTACATCAGCCATTGAAGGTTCACTAGCCTTGACAAATGAGGTAGTGTGTTTAGGGAGAGGGTTGGTGAAAATTTGGAGATTTTGGTTGGGGGGTGCAATGGACTTATTGCCTTAATAATTAACACCCATAATGGTCAATTCACCTAAATTAATGAGGTCTTGAACTAAATTTTTAAGATGCTTGCAATGTTTGGTGTCATGGCCATTTTGATGATGAAAATGGCAATAAGCATTAGGTTTGAAGGTAGGTGGTAAGGGTTGATTAGGACCAATTGGCGAAACAAGTGGTAAAGTAAGCATGCATTTTTGGATTAATTGGTTCATTGTATGATGGAGTGTGTTGAGTAAAGGGGTGAAGTGTCTGTTCAGATCACCATAATGGTAAGACACAACTGTTAGAAGCAACCATTAATTTTTGAACCTATGGAGTTGGTTGTATTTGGGGTGAAGGACGTGGATTAAAATATAAAAATCCTTAGTTAGGTTTGCAAAAAATTTCTGTGTTGTGTTAGATTTGATTGTTATGTTTAGGTTTGTCAACTTGGCTAGAAGTAGATTTGGACTCATGACTTGAAACTAAATTTTGATAATCACATAAGGTTGTACAAAAATGCATGAATGAAGGGAATTTCATCATGGTAAGTTTATCTTGAAGGTTAGTTTGCAAATTCTCAATAAAATTTTTCTTTAGATGTGCATCTATAATTTTGACATCAACTTGAGCATATAAGGATTGGTAACGGGAGATGAAATCTATCACTTTTTCATCAGTTTTTTGTCTACATCACATAAGGTCAACCATTGTCTTTCTAGGTGTCATGTGCACTTGAAAGTGATTAATGAAAGCTTCCTCCAATTCGTTAAATGAATAGATGGAATGATTGGGCAAGTTGGAAAACCATTCTAAAGCAGTATCCTTCAAGCTCCTTGGAAATTTTTTTGCTATAATTTACTATTCAAGGAAAAAATCACAACACAAGGCCATAAAAGCATTGACATGGTTGATAGGGTCTCATTTTCCTTCGTATTTCTCAAACCTCGACATTTCTATCCCTTGTGGCATCTAGGTATGTAGGATTTATAATGATAAGGGGCTGCTACAAACAAGATATTTGGGTGGAGTGGTTTCACCTTGACTAATGGTAGAAAGTTGGTGTTGCATGGATGAAATAGTGTTAAGGATTTGGGTCATAAAAGGATCAGGATAATTAGGTTGAGGTGGAAGGGAAAATGGTGATGGAGTGTAGGTGATGTTAGGGGAGGTTGAAGGAATGTTAAGGGGTGTGAAAGTGGTGGGAATGCTAGTGGAAATTTGGAAAGAAGTAGTCACATAATTAGGTTGATGCATAGTTGTGTGAACTTGTGGATTGGCGTAAGTTGACTGTATGGAAGCTAGAGTTGAAGGGGGGGGAACTTGAGGTGCTCCTTGGCTTATAGGAATTTTTTTGGATTGAGTATTGGAAGAGGCATGCTTATTGTAAATCTTGGAAATTTGTTTTAGCACTTGCAAGGCATCATCACTCTCAATTAAGTGATGAAGGTTCTCAATGGGAGGTATAGAATTGGTGGAAATTTTTTCAAGTGACAAGTCTTGTTGTAAATGTGCAAAGTCCTAATGAATATTAATAACCTTTTCTTGCAAGAGGGATTTTTTTTTTATTGTGAATATGCATAGGATGGAATGGCGAAGGCATGCAAGTGGTATTTTTAGGGCCTAATGCACCAATTTTCATACCAGGAGTAGGATTTCATGAGATCCCAAGGTCCACAATGAAAGTGCTATCGTGAGATGCCATGAGTCTATAACTTCTTCTCACTAAAGTATTATCAATGGGGCACCAAAAAATCATGCAATTAACACAAAGAAAGGGTGTATGAAAATGAAAAACTAATCTAAGAATTCAAATGGAAATAATATAAAATTTGCTAACTATAATAGAGATGCAAATACATAAAATAGAAATGCAAAAAAATGCTAGAAAAGCACATAACTATTGTTTAAAATGTGCAGAAAGACTGATTCGCCCTGGGTGGTGAATGAGTTCCATGATGTGATTTTTTGTGTTTTTCAGAATTATAAGGATGATTTGAATGCTTTTCAAAATACAAGTGAAGATGCACAATGCCTAATTTCACTTTTTTCAATGAAATTGAATGCAAAAATGAAAACTAAATGAATGTTTCACTAATGCAAAATGAAAGATCCTAGAATGCAATAAAAAATCAATGTCCTAATTGAATATCAATGAAAATGGAAACTAGGGTTCAAGATATGAATGCAATTAGGATTTTAGAATGTTCAAACATTGGGTTCACCAAAATGTGACATAGATTTTTGGACCCAATGGACTCTCTAACTCTTATAGGGTTTTTCACCTAAA
The DNA here is from genome assembly GCA_007258455.2 of Sequoia sempervirens. Classification (NCBI taxonomy): domain Eukaryota; kingdom Viridiplantae; phylum Streptophyta; class Pinopsida; order Cupressales; family Cupressaceae; genus Sequoia; species Sequoia sempervirens. The sequence goes on from VDFB02000015.1 coordinate 231,525,734, forward strand.
AGGAGAGAGATTAGATCCAAAAATACTTATATTACACTCAAATTAGGATGTATGCAATGTGATATGATGTAAATAAACTTAACTAAATGCAATTGACCGATTAAGATGATCTAAAATGAATGCAAAAGTGCAATTTAATCTATGTTTGAAAACACATTGTGATATGAAAATAACTATGAAAATGAAGAAATTATGCAGAACAAAAGGTATAGGGGTAAATCTGAGTGCATCTAGATGAAATGTGAGTTGTCTAGAGTGTCTAGAATTCTGATGAATTTTATTGTTTTTTCACAATGGGACACATTCACCAAGCGTAGCGAATTATTCCTCCAAATGATGAGAAAGTGTTGGTAACTAATTTCTAACTATTGGGATCTAGAATTTGACAAAATATAGATTTTTAGATTTCAAGTGGGACTCATTTTCCAAGGATGGAAAATCATTCCTCCCCAATATTTCTAGAAAATCAGGAGGTAACTCTGCTACAACATATTTGGATATGTTGGAATGCTGGGTTGTTGGGGTCAGTTCTACATGAAACAAACAAAAAACACTAAAAATGCTTGAAAGGATGATAAATTGACTTGAGGAGCCTAGTTGATTAAATTTCCTCTTTTAAACACCTTTAAACTTGTTAAATTTGCAAGACAAGGTTGCAAATACACATGCAAAAAGGGGAAAATGTTGAGGGGTTAGTGAATAGGGGTTTTCCTTGGTCAAACACCACTTTGGTAATCAAACCCAATATAAATGAATGAAATGTAAATGAAATGATAAATGAACAACATGAAAGTATTACTAACTTGCAAAGATCCTTGTATAGGAAATTATGAAATGATGTTAATGGCTGCTCCAAAGTGCTTGAGTTGATGATGTAGAATGCTTGAGTTCTTGAATATATCCTTGAATGAATTAGGAGATGCAAAAATGAGGTGAAAAACACTTATTTATACAATTTCTTGTACCTTACTATCCATTCATACCTCATCATAGGCTGACATGAAGTGAATTTGAATAAAATCATGAAAGGAAATTTGAAATATTTTGAATTTGGGGCTAAGGGGGACTCATTCACCACCCTTGGTGAATGGGTCCCACCTAGGACCTAAAACCATGTGTTAGGAAAAATATTATGTTTAATGTTGCTTTTCAGGATAAGATCCAAAAATACACTTAATATAAGCATATGAGGGCATAAAAAGACAAAATAAAGCATGAGAAAGGTGCAAATAGTGAAGATGTGCCTAGAAAAGTGTGAAATCTTATTACAAGACTTTACAACACTTGAATATAGGACTTTTTGATTAATGAAAAGCTAATTTTTAGGTGATATGTATTAATTAGAGTCTAGAAGAATGTAGAAATTTCTTGCAACACTTCACATGAAAAGACATCATTATTTGAAGGTTAGTACCTAAATAAGCATGTTCAAGCCATGATACATCATAAAATCAAAGCAACATAGTTTCAACACCATGAAACAAGACCTAACAAATGATGAAAATGACAAGGGATCATTTTTATATGATGCACAAATAAATCAACCTTTTTTTATAATTGAAATGAATAAATACCCATCTTTGAACTCAACACATAAATTCAAGGCCTAGGCTAACTTTAGACAAAAACTCACAGTCAACAAGCTGGTAAAAGTATAGACCAAGGATTTCTAAAACACCTCAAATCTTAAATCATTAACACAATTGCGTCACATATAAATCTAAAATCTAACATGCAACCAAAAATCCAAAGAAATTTCTCAAAGATCTGAAGAAACAAGAACCATGCAAAGTTAATATTATAAGAAAGAGCATCAAAGAACAATGTCTTTACTTATATTGAATCACCCAAGTTTGTAACAATTCAAGTATCATAATGTTTTAGCACTTTCTCTCAGAAAATAATAACTCCTAGCTCTGTTCTAACTATTCCAACTATGTATAATCCTTACAAATGAAGTTGGAACCTCAATTAATAGAAAATTAACATTAGGTCAGCCCAAGATTAGGGTTTACATGATTAGGATGGCCAGGTAGGCTGGCCTAGAGAGTTTTTTAAATAAAATTAAATTAAATTAAACCTTTGTAAACTAGTCCTAGGTCAATTTGAACCCTTCTAGAAAAATTCCTCTTTATAGCACATAAATCTAAGTCATCCTTTCTGAAAATGAAGTCACATGATTGACACAAGTTCCTAGGTGATTGCAAGTTGTTAATTTTTCCCTCCTTTATTGGCTTCTAATTCTCTAGATAACTCTTTAACCTTTTCTAATATTTCCACCATGTCTGCTAGATCAGGAATTGGGATAAATTTAACTCTTGTCTTATGAGATTTGTATTCTTGTAAATATTGGGGCATCACTTTATTCCATTCAACCTACAACTCGTGATATTTATCCAGCTTTGAGATATAGATAGCTGCATCCTCCAAATTATCCTTGGTGATTGGAGCACTATCATAAGGTGCATAAATTCCATGCCAACATGACTATAATCTATTGATGTTCATGTTATTTTGATGAAAATTTCTTCTCCCAATCATTATTTCAAAAAAAATAATACAACTATCATATATCTCATTCATATTTCCCTATAGCTTCATTATTTTCTTTAAGGCCTTAGAGAGGAGATCTTTTCTATAATTCCAAACTTCTATACACTCCTTCACCTTACCAATTTAATTAGAGGAAATTATTTTCATCTTGGAAAATTCATCCTTTAGCACCTATAATATTTTCTTCAACTCTCGAACAGCTAATTCATCAACCTTATTGCAGTCTAAAGGAAAATGGGAACTGTCCTCTAGAAATTCAGTAGCCTTAGCATGCATATTAAAGATACACTTAATTGATTCATCTCCCCTACTATAGACATCATGCAACCACCCCTGAGTGTTATGAATAGATTACTTCAATCTCTTAATTTTTGACACTTCTTCCTTTCGTAACAATCCTTCAGGAATGTTGCTATCACTGTTAGCAATTTGTAGAGGATCACTAGATGTTGGATATATTTGTACACATAACTCAGTTGTTTCTACAGTTCCTTTTCTTAAGTCTCTTTATCGATTCTTCTCAAGATTACCTAAGAGGATTCTTGGAATTCTTCCATCTCCTGTTCCTTAGTAGTTGGACCCAGATTAATGGATTGAACCTTATAATCGATGGGTCTCACCTCATCATTGAATTTATCCCAAGCAAGAATAAATACATTAATGACTCTATTGTTAAACTCATCTCTTGCAAACTTTAAAATTATCCTACTCTTTTCCTCTACTTTGGCTATCCACATTGTTCCAACAATTTGTCCCAGCTAGAAGTTTCTTCTTGGAAAATTATAGGCTTCTTGCTAAGCCCTTTTCTCCAAGCATTCAAGAACAACAAGTTGTTTTGTTTTCAATTCTATGGAAGGAAATTCTTGCTCATCCTTATCCTAATGAGGGTTGTTGGCAACCTCTTCCATTTTTTTCTCTGTCTCTGACTGGTCTTCTAATTCATTGATTACAATGTTCTCTAGGGATTTCGATAGTTTTTCCTGAACTACCTTAGACTTGATGTTCTTGCTTTCTATCCCAAACATTGATTTTCCTTAGACGTTGATTGCTTCATATCTTGCACAAATTCTCTCCATTCTCCACTCCTAGGAGTAGAAAACTCACCCTCTTCTTCCTCTAACTTTTCAAGGTCATTTGATATGTTACCTTCTTCATTAACTGCCTCCTCTGAAATTTGCACAATATGAGGAGAAAGAGCAAGAGAATTATTTCTTATAGCTACTCTCTTTTCTCCATCATTAGTAGGTGCCTCTTCATTCTACACTTCTTTCTCTATAGTCTTTGTCTTAATCACCATAGATTTCTTATGTTTAGGATAATTCCTCCTAACATACACTTGGGGTATTTCCCCTAAACTTTGTACATCTACCACTTTATACGAGGAAGTGGCATCATTAGAAGTAATATCTCTCCTTGCCTTTGCTTCCTTTTTTCCTTCTCTAACCAGCTTCCTCTTCCTTACTGCCTATGAGGTCTCACCTTCTTCAATTATAGCATTGAACTTGGTAGCCCTCTGTGTTTTTAGAGATGGTTTCTCACCCTATTTAGCCCATTTCTAGCTCCTAGTTTTTTCTTTTTATTGAAACGAGTCTATCTTCTTCATGTCCTTCATCATGAGCCTCAAAAGTATCATCCTTTTTAGCTTTTTCCTCTTCCTCAGTCTGGGATTCTAAGTCTCACATCAAATCATATGTGAATTAAGTGCTACTATCTTCCAACTCCAACACCTTGTGTTTTACCCATAGCCTTGAGTGTTTCTTCACTAGTTCAGTAACTTGATCCAAGTTTGTTATTTCCTCTTCTCACTAGTTAATTTAAGGCAAGTGCTTGTTTCTATAGGGCTGAAAATCATGGTGTTGAGGTAAATTTGCATCATCATCCTACACTTGTTCAGGCACTTGTACAACTCTATATGGATTGTGGAAATCTAATTCATTAACTCTATACAATCTGATTAAATTTAGGGGCACCCTAGGTAATTTTCTCCTTATAATTTCAAATTAATCTCGACAATTAGCCCAATAGTCCTCAATGTGGTCCTTATGCCTAAATGTTCAGTTAGCTCATTTTTGGGCATTGCCATAAGGATCAAAATTATTTCTGTTAGTGTGAGAGTATAATTCAAATTATGCTATCTATTTTTTAGAATCTTTAGAACTCTGAATAGAAGGGAACACTTCTAAAGTTCCAATTCTCAATTGGAATTTTTCTCCCAACCCTTTTTTTTGTAAATCCTATTGTAAAATCTCCTCAAAGGCTATCATTTTACTTGTCAATTCTAGCATTAGGATCTTATTAGCTGGATACCTCAGTAATCTAGGTGGTACAATAGGAGATCCTTGTACCCAGATGTATGTGAACCTTTGAAACTGAGTAAACCATTGACCATATTACTTGATTAATTCTATGGGATTAGAAGAAACCCTAATATGGAGACCATCCTGCAAGAACCTTGGAATGTACATGAAAAATGCATTTTTGGCTCTCTTGTAGTTAGTTATTTTATGCTATAGTTGTGGGTAAATATCCCATATCCTATCCTTTCCTATAGTTCCTTTGCAACTGTTACCTTTATGCTTGATTTTGCTTGCCAACATGTAGACAAGATATGAAGTCACTGTGAATCTGCTAGTCTCTTGTACACTTCTTAATTGGGCATCTAAGTCATTGCTTATGATTCTAGCCCATTGATAATGATTTCTAGCCACAATATGTGTGATGGGGTAGAATATCCAATTTTTGAAAATGTTAGCCTCTTCTACTCCTATTACCCTACCAAGGAGAGTTATAACATCATGATACTCCATCTTAAATTCACTTCTATGCAATTGTTTAGGTAGCTTAGAATAGTGTGGTTTGGGATTCAATATCCAAGAGTTGTTCATGATCTCCAAAGATCTATTGTGGTCTTCATCATAAATCTTTATTGCTTCCCCAATATTAATTTCCTCAATAAGCTTGTGATGTGAGGTAATATTTAACACATTTGCAATGGATTATTTAGTAATGTTTTTCATGATTCTTCCTTGGCGTCCAATTATAATCCTTGTTCTAAAGTCATAATGTCTTGCACATTCCAAAACCAACTCCACGCAATGTTGTGTTGGAGGGAACCCCACTGCTTGAACCAATACAATATGAGGGAGGATCTAAGCCAATTGAGTTGGTGCATTTCCATACATCCTTTATTGGAAATCATCGTAGTCCACATCTTCCATGTTTGTCTCTACAATATTTGACCAAGTAGAAGCAATCTTGGACTCTGTCCATATGCCTTTGAAATCATACTTCATTCTTTATGCTCTTCTTCTCACCCCCTCTAGCACCAAAGAAACCTTTGATTTAGATTTCTTTTCGGGACTCAATTCTTCCTGCATTCATTAGAAAGGACCATAATCACCAAGATGAAAGTAACAATATAAAATATTATATTAACTCCATGAAGCACTACTATAAAGAACAATGCCATTGAATGAAAATGACAATGCAGACCCTAATGGAAATGCAAGGTATACAATTCATTCTAGAAGATCTTATTATAATATTGTGCAAAACATGCAAGTGAACCTCCTTCAAGTTAAATGAGAAAGATTGGATAAGCTGAGCAACCTCAAATTCCCTTAAATTTACACATTGGGCACCTTTTGACCTAGAATCATGGAGTGGGATGCAATCAAGTATGTTCAAGCATTAACCACTTTAGGATCACATTCCAATCATCTTAGTTGAGGCTTGATTCATTAAGCACACTAAAGACTTGAAGTTTTAGGGGGTTCAAGTGTTTCTTAGGAGCTTGGATTTGGTAAATTTAAGGGAGCTCAGAATCACCGAATGGAGGCTAAGTTCAAACCTTCTAAGTATCCAAGCTCTCAAGATTTTGATCATGGGAAGGATTCAGAAAATCTAAGGAGGCTGAGATTTTTTGAGCAGATTAAGACTTGAAAAATTTGAGCTACCTCAGAATTTATGAGTATTTCATTCAGATGCTAAATTTAGCTAGGTGTTCAGTTTGTTCAATGTTTGAAAGATAAAGTATGATAATTGCGCAAGTTGGATTCATGTTTACTCACTCACAATGCCTTTATTCACTCTTTTACATCAAATCCATCAATCCCTTTCATTTCATCCATCACATTCAATCTTCAAGTAAGGTTTTGCACAACTAGGGTTTCAAATCTAATTTCAAGGAGACACTCTTAAATTCCACTATCATTCATGAAAAATGCAATACAAGAAGATAAATCTAAAAGGTATTCAACATAGAAAATCACTCCAGTCTACCCTAAGAATATTCAAATTGAAATTTACAGATCAAGCCCTTATGGAGTACATAAATTAATTACTAAAAACCTTCAAAATTAAGGCAAGAAACCAAGCAATATAAAATCCTCACTTGATGATTGAAGCATACACCTCAAGATATCTACAATCAAGCATGATATTCAATGAAATCATTAATCAGAGATTGAAGAACCAACCTTGAAAAAGTGCATGTAAAGAAAGTAAGAAGTAGGAACCTACAATGGAGACCCTCGAACCCTAGAGTGATCACACAGAGAGAACAACCTCCACCTCTTAGCTCCAACAAATGGGAGAGTGAAGCAAGTTTCTAAGTTTCAACTCTTCACCAGGTAGAATGACCAAAATGAATAGCATGTTTCAAATATATTCCCATTTCATGTTATAAATGATCGCCATTAATGTATGAAAAGACCCTTCAAATCTTGGATATGTGAAGGGAGCTCAGAATCAGAAAATCTAAGGGAGCTCAAATTTTTTGGCTAAAATGAGGCTCCAATAATCCGAGATACCTTGGATTTCTTGAAGTTTCCCCATACTTAGCCAAATTTACCCCTCATTTGTAATTTTTGATTGGAAACATCTTTCAAAGAGAAAGTATGCCATCATAATGTTGTAGTAAGACACCTTAAGTGCATATATGACTGCTAGTTCCTGGGTGAAACAAGACCAAGATCGAGAGACCTATCCCTTAAGGGGAAAAGGTTAGGACCTTAAGAAAAACAAGCAAACCAAGCAAGTGAAAGAGGATTCCTTCCTCTGGTGGGGCATGTGTGCAAAAATTGCACAACAAGTTACTATGCTCAAAGCTTATTCTAGGTATCTTTGCTATTTGGACATTCATGTAGCATGTTGCATGTTTTGGTATGTCTATTTGTGCTTCTCCAATTGATACTAAAATTGATGGTAATCAAGATTTGGTCTTGGTTGTGGCATTCCCATCTGATCTAGAATATATTTCAAGTAATTCAAAGGTTGCTATATCATGTATGTCACAACCCTATTATTTATACCTAGCTTATCCCAATTTGAAAATACTCCTTTTCATAATCTGAATAAAATAAATAAATAAATATATAAATAAAATTATAAATAAAATAAATAAATATTATTTACTCTCCTTTAAATAAATGGAACTAATTATTTGCATTTGAAACAGTAGATTTAAAATGTGGGACATCGGTAAACTTAAAGGAGGGAGTTACAAATTGCACATTAATTTGAAGAAAGTGGTGACAACTAATGCATAACGGCACAAAAAGGAAAAGATTCATTATGGTGGTCAAGAAAATGGTTAAGTATTTACTGTTTCATTTAACAACCAATCTGCATATCTCCACATGGCTGGAAGAGGATCAATTCACTAGAGGACTCATGGAGAAAGAAATGGACCATAAAAAGCACGATGGTAGTTATAAAAGAAGAGTGGAAAGTAAAACACAGGGATATCTTGTATCCAATTGGGGGTAATTTTCAGGAAAAAAAGAGGGAGAAGAGGTTAGAAGCGGAACATGGACAATACTAGTGAAGGTTTATCTTAAACTCATCTCAAATCGACCTTCATCTAAAATCCAATGACCTGCTTAGCGGCGAAGGATATGAGCCGATTGACTTGGGAAGAGTGCGGTAAAAGAAGGAATATTATAGAAAATTTATAATGGTCTCTATTTTGGGGAGATGGGGTTAGAATTGATAGTGACCATGGAGTTCATCTTCTTGCTGAGAGCGGCGATGGAGACAATACCAATTAGGTTGAGTGCATTGTTCCTACTGAAGAGAATCTCATCACAATAAATGCCATTGGCAGGAGGGAGATAGTAAAGGTATGCTTATTATCTGAAGATTAATGACATATTTAGAATTATGATCAATGTTCCTGATGAGTATTGAACCTTGCATGTATGTTTGTCCGAAGAATAATGACATCAGTGTTAGTCTTTCCTAGCTCTTTAGCTCGTACATGATAGTAGTAAAAATAAATCTGTATGTACATATCTGGCTATCATTGCAAAACCCGTTCAAGCACTTTTCTTTCAGATATTATATCAAACAGTTGCACAACTTGTCTATGTTTCCGCAATTGCATACAAATCTATTAGGGCGTTTGCATTATACTTTGATGGATACCCACAATCTTATGAAGATTTTACAATGACGCAAAATTGGTTCCACGTTTGTCAATGTTTTTCTATGCATGTTTCTAAAGCCTTTTCAGTTAATCCAGTTATGGAATATGTTGTGATCTTTTAAAAACTGGGAGTTTATTATCATTGGAGGTAGTCTACCATAGTTTTTGCCACTTTGTATATACCTCTTCCATTCACCTGCATGTCTACCAAGATAAAATTAGAGCATATTTTTTTTGTCATTAGAGTTGTTTAGGTTGTGTGTGTTTTTGTTGCCATATGCAAGTTCACCTTGGGAAATTAGGAATTTTTCCAATGTGATGCCTTTCTCAACTAAGTCTACAAATGTGGCACAACACTATACTTGTAAATGGCGTTTTGAATTTGGCTTGAGATTTTCTACGAACATGTCCACTTTTTGTTTCTTAGGAATCTCGACGGGACATTGACTTACCATACTACACCATATTTGGAAGAAAGGAATGGAGGGCTCTCCATCTCATGTCAAGTGGCATAAGGTAGCAATCATGACATCATATTCAATGTTGTAAGCATAATTTTCCATGAATTTATTGGAAAGGTCATCCCATGGCTTTATAGACCATTGAGGTATTAGTGCAAACCATTCAAGTGTTGTCCCAATAAGACTTCTAGGGAAGAGTCTCAATAGGTAGGAGTGATCATGTGCAACATCCACACAAGTAGTGGTGAATTCTCGTATGTGCTCAAGAGGATTTCTCTTTCCCTTATAATTGGTGAAAGTAGGAATGATACTCCCAGGAGGGAAAGGAGGCATGTATATGCTTGTTCCATATGGATAAAGGTGTAGATCATGTAATGAGTAGATCTTCCTATTTGATACTTGCATCCCTTCCTCTTTATTTTTTAAGGCAGCTAATTGGGAAGTCAATGCATCTATTATGGGAGAACCATAGATTTTTGGGCATGAGGTTTATAGGCTATTCTTGCACTCTTGGGATGTTTCACCTAAAAGGAGAGAGATAAACTGAATGAAAAATCAATGCGGTTCACTCAAATTAGGAAATTTATGATGTTATTAAGGCTAAATGAGATGGTTCAAATGCAACTAAGCTAAGTAATTGACTAAATATGAAAGTAAAATCTAGGAAATATACAATTTTTGAAAACACAATGATGTTTGCAAAAAGCTTATAAGAATGAATGAAAATGCAAATTTAACTAAACAAAAAGCTATTTTTTAGAATTTGTGCACATGTAAAATTGAAAATGATTGAAAAGCAATTTGGAAATCTAACAATTCTAAATATTGAGGTGACTGGGACTCATTCACCACCTTGGGAAAATTAGTCCCAGGTAAGGGTTTCTCTACCCAAAAACTATTGTATGCCAACTAGGTGTTTGGATCTGCATCTAACTCAAAAATCCACCTTATGAGGAACTCATTCTCCAAGCATGGAAAATCAGTCCACTTTAAAAATTTTGTGATTTCAAGTTTCTATTCTACAGCTTGACACCTATACAAAACTTTCTAATGGAAACTTGAATCGAGATCTTGGAAAATTCCTACAAAATAGCTTAAAATTGTTTGTCTAATGGGGGATTTACCTTGGTCAATCCCCTAGTTGGGTAATTAAACCTTAAATAGAGAAAAATCTACATAAAATCCTAGCCTTAAGTGTGTTTAATACTAGGAAAATCTTAAGTGTGTCAAAACCCTATTCTATTGTGCTAGAATAAGAAATACAAATGTGATTTGAGTGATGCAAGATGTCAACCCTAGAAATCCTAAAACACATCAAAATGTAGATAAAATGGCATGCAAATCGAATGTAAATGAAATGTAAACCTTAATCTAAAGATAAAGAAGAAATGGAAGATGTAATCACTTTGAAAACAAGTCTTTAGGTGTGATTTGATGGCTAGTTGCATCTCCTCAACCTATATTTCTCCATGATTCACCATACACATCCATCATGAACCCTTTGCAATGTTGAATCTTGATCAAAAGGTGAGCTTCAAGACCTACAAAAACCTTAGTTTTCTACCCTAAAACTTGAACTTTACTAATGAAACATGTTGCAGAAGACTTGAATTTAGAATTTTGGTTTTGTGAAATGACTAAAAGATGTGTAAAATGACTTAAAATGAGTATTTATAAGAAAAAAACACCTAATTTTTCTATTATTTAGACCTAAGAGGCAAACATTCACCAAAAAATTAAGTTGAATTAATTGAATTTTCCCTCAAGAGGGACTCATTCACCACCCTTGGAGAATGGGTCCTACTAGAGGGGACTCATTAGCCCAAGGTGGTGAATGGGTCCCTCTAGTGGTTTTTGAAGGTGGGTTTTTTAGGATATGGATGAATTGAATGTTGTTTGTCAGGAGTTAAGTGATTTCTCAAGAGAAACATGCCTCTAGATAAAAAATAATGGGTCTTAGGCGCCTATAAATATTGTTTTGAACAATGGATAGTGCAAGGGTACTCAAAAGTAGGTCCAATTATGCATGAAATTGTCTCTTTTTTCAAGAGTGTCCAATTTTCTATGTCACATTTAGCCCCCACTTTAGCACTCATATGAATCTATGTGCATATGTAATCTAAAGGACTCGAAATAGTGCATATTATTACATAAAAGGATACTCATTCAAATGACAAGAGAATGAAAGCCCTAGTGTAGTTATCTACAAAACCACATCATTAGGAACTGCAACTTGGAAGAAACATTCGTTAATTGTCCAAAATTCCTTTTGTCTAACTCCTAGGAATCCAATTTGAGGGTAGATGTATGCCCCCCCTTGATTCTGCTTGCTTTATAGAGGTGGAATCAAGGTAGAAATCTAGCCATGTCGAATAAGAAACATCATATCGTAGGGAATTTCCAAGTACCATGCCATGTAACGATAGATGATTGGTGATTTTTAGTGTAGAATCATGATTCCAATGCATCAAACAGTGCTGAAAATAAATTTCCCTGGCTCTTGTTATGTTGTTTTGAAGAAAATATGCCTTCTTAATTGTTAAGGTAAAATAACCCTAAGTTAATGCATAAGTTAACCCCTTCATTTTGAATCTCCTCTATATTTGTAATCCAACTTCCTATTTTAGCATCCTGAATTGAAAATATTGATTGGGGTAGCTCTTTTTATTTGGGCAGAAGCATGAAAATACTTTGTGTTACAGTCCCTATCCTTTACCCATAATTCTCTAGATTTTTGACACCAATAAATCTCCTCTATTTTGCCTAACTCTTCCTACTCTTGCTACAATTTTTTCTATTTTTCATAAGTAGTTGTATCCAAACCATGTTGAATTATGAATTCATGGACCTTTGCTAACTCCTTTTCCACTTCCTCCTTTTGGAAAAAAATATTTTTATAAAGTTACACATTCCATGCTTTAGTCTATTGTTTTTGATAAAGAGGTAAAACGGGTTTTACAAGGACCTGAAACCACAAAGTTTATGGAGATAAAAAAGGAAATAAAAATCCAACAAAATACACCAACTATCCAAAAGGTAAAAGACAGAGCAAGCAGCAGCCAACTGAACTAGACCAGAAAGGTCAAGCAAAAACGGCTAGCATAGTAGACAAAAAGAAACCGGCCACAATTAATCCAGAGTCTTGAGGACAAACTCCATCTCCGCCTCCAAATTATGCATGTCATGGATGCCCTTTTTAAAGATTTGAATCATCTTCAGAGTAGGGGGAGCCTTTCTCTTCATATTGGACCTAGTTTTCATTGAAATCCTAGAATCCATATCATGGCTTTTATCATTGGTTTCCTCCATATCCACCACTAGTGACCCCTGTTGGGCTCTGTCTAACTTCTCAGTCATTTCATTAATAATAATGGCATTGTGTCTAGCCATTCGATTGTTTTGTTCAGCAATAATTTTGATGGTGTTCCTCATATTCTCAACCTCAATTTCAATATTTCTATTTTTTTCAACTTGGTACCTAGTTTCTATGTTGAGGCCTTGATCACCTCTATCTTCTTCTTTATTTTCCATCACTGGAATCTTGGCACCCAACTCTTCCAACTTGCTTTGAAGGGGCCAATTTTTTTATCATGATCTCATTAATTTCATTGAAAGTCCATTTTGAAAATTTGAAATAGGAATCAACATTATTTTTGGATAAATTCAAAACATCTAAAGGGGTGTCCCTTCTAGTATTAAGACAAGTTTTAGCAGGGTTAAGAATAGTAGGGGAACCCTATCTAGCATATTTTTCCAACAAAGGTTCAACACTTGACTTAGTATTATTGGCACCAGACTCCTTAGATTCAGGGGAATCTTTAGAATAGGAAACAAGGTTTTTAGCCTTGGGGTTCTTATCGACAAGAATGGTCTTGAGGGAAGGGCTTCCTGGCTCAAACACAGCACGAGCTTTATCAGAAGAACAGGTAGGGTCTTTTTTGCTGGAAAGGCTAGCATGGGCAGCATGTAGGCTAAGGACCATACTATCTGGACTTAAGTTGGGCAAATACTCCAAACAACTGGGCTCAGTGTCATCATCCTTAGAGTTAGGGAGGGTTTCTATATTAGCGGGGATTAGCATGTTTTGATAATGCTCAACAATCAACCTAATTAGCCTACTATACAGGATTGGGAATCTTCTACGGTTTTTCATATGATCAACCAAGCTTTTCCTCAAAGAACAAAAAATGTGATAGGGGAACGAAACCCTTACCTTGTAGCAAAAGTGATTGAGCATAGCAAAGTGGTAGCCATAAACCCTGGTGAAGCACTGTCCACCATAATGTACTACATGATGACCCATAGGACCTTTCTCCAAAGGGATTTTATGGTGTTGACATCAAAGTAGTTGTTGGAAATTTTCATAACATTCAACCTTTCTTTTTCTTTTTTGGGAAATCTGACAACGACATCATCCAAGAAAACCCTATCCCTAAGGAACTTCTTCCCTTCAGTAAACAAACCTGTCACTTCAGCTATCAAATTTTCATTGAGCTCCGCATTCCTCCCAAATAGGGTAAGGTTACCATTATTCCAATTTTTCACAAAAAGGTCTGTAGCAACTTGATTGGAGCCATGGAGCTTCTCTAGGAAAGGGAGTAACCCACCACTTTTGACTTTATTCCAAACCTTAACATTTTTAGTGTGCACCTCAAAGTTGTCCAGCTCAATTATTTTCTTGTCTCCACCCATCCTGGCCAACATTGTGGGATAGACATAGAAAAATATTTACTAAAATTGGCCCCACCAAATCTGAGAACCCAAAAACTGTGCATAGCTTCCTTGCAACCTAAGCCATTGATCTCGGTCCCATCCAATCTAATGATTGTTATGTGATAAATCCAACCTATCCTCATTAAATGGATGACCTTCCTCTTGTCCATGTGATTTATCATAATTCAATAATGCGATGACATTAGAATTTAGATCACTAACATTAAGCCAAGTGCACAAATCATTACTCCTAACTCCCTCATTAGAAAAAAAATCTGCAACAGCATTGGCTTCTCTATAAGCATGTGATATTTTAACTTTATCAAATTTAGCCAAAGTAAAGATGGCATCATCAATCCAAGATTTTATTGTCCACGAGGGGGGAGACTTGCCACGGAGGCAGTCAATTAAATTTTTGGAGGCACCTTCAGTCTACTTTTTTACATACTATAATTTTTTATACAATTACAAAATTTTAGTGCCTCTATGAAAAGGTGCACTAACCCACCATTGGTGAAGAAGTGGAAGAAAATGTGGATGTCTAAACCACATTTTTTCAAAATTAAAAGAAGGCTTATATCTAATAGAGGGATTTAAAGCTTAAATCTATAAAGAGATTGCATAATGATCTAAACACACTAGTGACAATATTTATGAAATAAAATTATGTGATGCAATTATCCAATCTTGAGAGACTAAAAATCTATCTAGACATTCCATGATTTGTAGAAAATATTTCCTTGAGTTAGTCCATGTAAATTTACCCTTTAAAGGAAAAATATTTTTCAATGCTCTGTCAAGTATGAAGCAACTAAAATCATCCATTACTTTTTGTGATGGACATATACCTCCCCATTTTTCTTAGGATGACACTATCACATTAAAATCACCTACAACAATCACTTTTTCATTTCCAAAACCTTGAATGAGCCATGTTAACACATCCCATAACCTCTTCTTGTCCAGCATAGTTGTTGGCCATAGACATTGAATAAATTAATTTTGAGGTCAAAACTCACAACATTGAGAAACTACCAATTACTGCCCCTATGAACATAATGTTAGAAAACCAAGATCACCTACATGCAAGATGGATACCTGTCACATGCAAGAGATATGGAGAACCAAAAAGATGTTTTGTAAACCTCTCAGTAAAATGCATTAAGAGAATCAATGATTACAAAAGAGATCAATCCTTATGAAGGGGATCAAGAAACCCTAAAATGGAAACCCTAAATGAAACCCTAGTGTGCACACTTAATAATTAATAATTAATTAATTATTAATGTGCCTAAGTTTAGCTTAAGTAATAAAGAGGAATAATTGACTTAATTAATTAATCAATATGATGTAATTAATTAATCATAATAACTTATTACTCCAACACATAAAAAATAGACACCTTTTATGGATCCCATAAAGTGATTAGACCACTATAAGTTCCTTGAGCTGGCACCTACACTGACTTCCATTTTTCCCATTTCTTAATTGTCACCTCAAATGAATGTTGTGATTTTTTTGTTTCTTGTAGTAATATGATATATGCCCCACAAACATCAAGTTAGTGCTTCACATGAGCTTGCTTCTCAAAGGTGTTAATTCCTCTAACATTCCAAGACAACACCCTCATTTTTCTTGAGGAGAGCAACATGCTTTCATTGGTCTTTTACTTGCTAATAATCTCGTATACAAAGTATACTATAATTATACTTCAATTTCTACTTTTAATATAGTGGCCTTAGATTTTCTTCCATGTTTCCCTAGAGAATTTTTGGTTGAAACTTGAGAGGTTGGCATCTAAGCTAATGATACAATTTTTGAATAACAAAATTTGGTACTAGTTCATTTCCCATAGTTTCATCCTCTGGTAATTCATGAATGCTAAGCACATGACATTGATTCTATTGCATCTGTACAAACTCATAATCTTTAGCTAAAACCACTTATGCTAGCTCATCAAGTAAATATCAACCAATTGAGTACAATAGCTCATATGCAATCTCTTCCATGTTATCAGGGAAGCTCTCCTTTTTGAAATTAGCATTAATTAGAAACTCAACATTTTAATTGTCTAATTTTCCTTCAATTAATACCTTTTGCATAGATCATGCTCCTAAGAACAATGGGGAGATAAAAAAACATCTTTCTACCAATGGCTTAATATTAATTTGAATAGGAATTTTATTAAACATAAATTGCTTAACAATGCCTTCTATTTGGTTTGTAAACAATGATGAGGTAGAGGGTATGATTGCACAATCCCTCACTGACTTACTAAATTGATTACCATTCATATTTTTTTTACATAACATAGTGTTACTTACCTTGAGATCACTTAACTCCTTGGATTCTATAGAACCTTGTCGACTAATCACTTGTTTCCCTTTCCTTTGCCCAACTTCACACATAGATGCCACCAACTTAGAGAATTTGTCAATAGATATGTTGATGGTTTTACCTCTTGCCACATTCACCATGGCTAACTCCTCATTATTCTTCCCTTTATCAAGTTCAAGTGATGAATCTAGCCTAGTTTTCTCTTTGAAATCCAACATGTTAGGCCATGCTGATTTAACAAAATATAAGATTAAGGTATGTATAGAAAAATGGATTAAGATTCCTAAATGAAATATTGGACTAAGGTATGTATATAAAATTTCCTTAATAAGTTGTTAAATACCAAATCATGATTATTGTCCATATAAATTTTAATTCGAGGTATTTTTTCATTTGAGATGGGGAAAAACATATCAAACATGGAAAATTTAGACACTTTCAAATATGTGTGTGTGTGTGTGTGGACACATAAAAAGTATCCCTTTTTTCCTGCTTGATATGGGAATAATCAGTGATAAATTAGAGTTAATGAGGCCTTGATTTGGTGTTGTGAGGTTTTCTTCACATCCACACTAGGTCTTGGAACCTTTCAAACTAAATAAATTGCATTTATCAATGTCTTATAAAGGTTTTGTAAAGTGTTGTAAAAGAATTTCACGCCTCTCTAGACTTAATAAACCCATTTTCCCTTAATTCAACATTATAAAATGTATTTAATTTCATTATGATATTAATCTAGAAGGATTAATAATTAAACTTACCTTTAATATACTATTGTAATGTGTCTTACACATTCACATTAGATGTTGTCCCTCTCTAGGCTGTATGGACCCTATTTTAATGGTGTAAAGTGCATTTAATCAGACATTCACATTGAATTTTGTGTTCCAAGTCCTAATTGACATTTACATAATCATTAATAGGCCCCTATGACCCCATAATATGCATCCTAAGGAATAAATTGATCAAATACCTGACTAGAATAGTCTAGAAACCTAATTTTCTTATCTCTTGACCTTGCAGCTAACAAAATGGCCCATGTGGGACCCATTCATCATTAGGGGTTTGCATGGATTATTTTGCATCCTAGGTTTCAATTTTTTCATTCATAAAAAGTGTATTTAGGTTGCATTTTTTGCATCTAAAATCATTAAATTTTTTTTAAATTATTCATTTACATCTTAGGTTTGCATCCTACAACATAAAAATATCAAAACCACTTGAATTTTTTTGAAAATATTAAAAAAAAAAACTCCAATTGGTTCTCATTCACCATTCTGGGTGAATCAGTCCTAATCCAAATTTTTAACAATTTGTTATAGCATCAAAAACCTCATTTTTGTGCTTCCTAAGCCTCCTAGTACCATATATTATAAGTCTCAAAAAATTTAGGAATATTTTTTTTATGCACCTAGCTCAAAAACATCATTTTAGACCACTCATTCTTTAAATCACTTCAATCACAAACATAATTAGATCTGAAAATTCTTACATTTCTAAAATTTTGCATCACATGGCTAAAAGTACTTTTCACTTTTTCTTACACAATGTTTCTATTCATAAAACATTGCATAAGTTTGGTAAAAGTGCTTGTCATTATTGCATATACATTATTTACATTCTTAAATTTTTGTATACACTGGATATAAATGTTTTGCATCCTTGCATATACATTTTTCATATTGTTGAATCATTGCATGACATGGTTACAAGTGCTTTTCCTTTTTGTCCAAACAATGTTACTATCTTACATCCTTAGACATTTTAAGAAAAAAATTGTATCCCCTCTCTATGAGAGTGTTAGTGAAAGATAAGACAACCTCATACATTCCTAATGATCATATTTTTTCTTCTCCTAATATCTCTCCTATTGGAAAATAAGATATTATGGTGTTGACATAACCAATTCATGAGAGTTTTGAGAATCCTAGTTGTTTCTCTCCTTTTACCTCTCTTAGTGGATAAGACATTCATAACTAACATAACATAACCATAGATAATCATGACATTGAATTTTTTCCTTCTCCTAGTATCATTCCTAGTTGTGAAGAAGATACTTTGTTAGAAAACACAATCCATGACAATCTTACTTGTCCCCCTCCACCTAGGAAAACACTTATCAAGCAAAAAAATTCAATCATTGATCATTCCCCTACTTGTGACAAAGTCCTTTTAGATGAATCAATCTTTGAATTTCAACAACATTCGGCTTATAGTTCTTTTAAAAAATCTCCTATGGCTAATATCATGGTATTAGAAAATGGGAAGAATAATAATGTGTCTTCCTTAGATCAAAAGGTGATTATCGATTCCCCTTTATTAGAGATACATCAAACCAAGGCCATTGAGGTTATCAATATGCAAGCATCCATTCAATTCCCCTTGATTAATGGACCTCATCCATACCCCATGGGACATCCCAAGAGCACTCTAATTCTCTACCCACCATCACACAAACCTCACACTCATAAAAAAACTGAATTTATCCTTTACCCACATTAGAGTAATGTGTTGCAGCAACTGAGTCACAATACCATTACTCATACATATAATGCTTGCAACAATCCATCCTTGCCACAACCAACTCCAACCTCTTTACTTGTTCCTAATTCTATACTTCCTAGCACTCCTCAGTTAAGGGAGTATGATCTTGTTAGACAACTTAAGAGCACTCCCACAAAGATCTCCCTTGAGGACCTTCTTTAGACCTCACCTACCTATCACACTATGCTTCAAATGACCTTACAACAAGTTCTTATCCACTCTAATGTACAATCAAATGGCATAGCATATATAATTCAGGGATTGAATGCTAACATTATTTTCCACCAAAGTGAACTCCCCCCTTTGGCCATGCAAAAACAAAATGAATCTTTCCAAATAATATATCAATACAATATGAAAGAGATAAAGTGAACCCTTGTTGGAAATGACTCTTCTCTTAATGTTTGTAGTGCAAAAATCTTGGATAGGCTTCATGTGGATACATAAAAAATTCAACTTGATTCTATACCTATTAAAGTCTTTGACAATGTAGCAAAAAAATCACTTGGTGTGATTATTTTTCCTTTCACAGTTGGAGTGGTCACATTGGATACAAAAATTCATGTCATGCCTCATGGAATTTCATATAATCTCCTTCTATGAAGACCATGGATTGATGAAATGAATGTAGTTCCTTCCACTCTTCATCGAAAAACTAAATACATTCACAACAACAAAGTGTATAGACTTGATGCTGACCCTGACCCCAATAGTCATTTGCACATTGATAAAAACAATTTAAATCATTTAAACACATTAACAACAACTACAGAAGTGGAACCTAGCCAACAAAAAGACAAACAACATATTGAACGAGTCACAAAGCTATTAGATGATGATTTGGGGTCCTTAGACTTCACACCACCACTCATGGACAATCATTCGATAGCATCCACCTCATCCACTTTACACCAAAACACAACCAATTACATAACAATTGCCAACAACCCCATCCAAAAAGCAATTCAAATGCTTTACAGAAAAGGTTATGAGCTTATAAAACAAAATGGATATAGTGGAAAAGGATATGGTGATAACGAACAAGGTATATGTGTCCCCATTGATCCTAACACACAACAAACAACTTATGGTCTTGGTTATTATATTTTCATAGAGATTTCCAAGCCTTCACCCAACATCAACACTCTCTCACAACATTCTCCTAAACCAAAATTAACCATTGTATACCCTGAACTCCTCAACATTGGTGGTCTTGACAGTTATCCCTTACAAAACCTAAAAAAAAGCATTACATGTTTTCTTAATGTAAATTCCATCTCACAAATCACTAATGAATTTAATTTTTTAGATTTTACACCCTCTTATAAAGGAGAGCTCAAAATCTTGCAATCTAAATAGTCTTGCATAACTACGATATCTTGTACATACAAGCAAGAAGTTTTCTTGTCAAATTATAGGACCACCTTTTCCCATTGATCAAGAGGGAATCTTGTCAAGACTTCTCTAAGCTCACTTGATCACCCTTCCTCCCATAATTTGCAAGAAATCTTATTACAACAATTCATTTTGTGCCTATCATAGAGTTCATGGTCACTCCACTAATTAATGTAAGTATTTGAGTAGTAAAATCCAACATTTTAAGGAGTTTGGTATTCTCCCTTATTATGGGGCACCTCTTTCATCTAATTGATACTGATTTTCACTCTAGCATGCCTCATTTCGGCTCACCCTTATCCTACATAAGTGGGGGAAAGGGGTTATGTAGACCTGTCTTTGCATGTCACTTGTTGTTGCATATTTTTGCTATTCATTAACCTTTTTATGAACATATAAGAGCAATCTTGGGATGTGGATGACATGCCTTTAGTTGGCTCACACATGACATACTACTCTTTTCATGACATAGTTTATCAGAAAAATATGACTTGGCATAGGTATTTTTGAATAAGCTCTCATTTCTTCTTCTACTTTGAAGAAATTGATCATAGTCAGTGTTCACAACTACTTTAAAGTGGGGGCATACATTGACACTCACATTTTATTGTGTGATTTTATTTTTTTACGATGCATCCTTTTCTTGGTGGGGTCACTAGGCTTGATTCCCTCCAAGAGTGTCATACTTCTTTGACACATCCTCTCCTGGAGATGTTAAGCACAATATCCCCTGAGATGAGACCTTGCACGAACTAAGAAAAATACCTTTGAACATTCCTTACACTATTTTACATTTGGGTATGTGCAGGATCATGATGGGCCAAAATGTGGTGATATGATGGGTATGTGTAGAGTATGTGGCTGAAGACTTTTTTTTTACCCAAAATTGATGAAATGAAAAGGATTTTTAAAGGAGATTCTAAGCTTTCCACCAATATAGATTATGATTTACTTTGAATTTAATAAATAATTATTATTCATTTGATATTTGAATTACAACGAAAGTCTTGAATGATAGGCTGATTGAAAAACATATATAACTTTCAAATGGTATCACATTTTTTGAATCCAAAACATGCGTCACATTCTATGCTTCACATACTATAGGATTAAAAAATGAAAAAAATATTTTTATGAAGTTTTGACCAAGTTAAGGTGGTTAAACATACAAGTTTTTATATTTTTTAAAAGTTGTAATTAAAAATTCATAATTAATTATTTACTTTAAAAAAAATTACAAAAAATATGCATCACATTTGGATATGAGTCCTCTACTTATATCTAAAATATTATAAAATATAATTATCATTTTATTTTGGTTAGGGTGGTTAGACAAACACCTACTTCTTATTTTTTCCCTGAAATTTAAGTACTACTACATTGAAATTTCAAATTTTCACCTTGAATAGTTTTTTTTTTTTTTTTTAAATAAACCTAGAAGTTTAGAAACTACATTCAATTTTCTACAAATTCTATTCTTACATTTTTTTGAAATTATATAGATAACTTATTCAATTTTTTATGTCAAGTTTCCTAACTCTAATTTTTTAGAATTTTTGCCGACTTAAGGGCCTGTTTTTTCCATGATGATCCTGCACATACCCATTTACAATGTCTTTGAATGTCAAGCATACAAAGTTTTAATTACCTCATAGAGCTTAAAAATCATTTTCATTGTGGCACCTTATGAAATTTATCAAGAGGTATAAGTTTGGTATGGTTGAGCGAGAATCCCATTCTGAGGCATGCTTTTTCCCCATAGCCACCGTGTGGATTTATCACCCCTTGGAAAACTAGAAATATTGTGGCCCCAGAGTGAGTATGTTGTGGATTTATCACCCCACATACAACTAAAATTTCCATGGCTTGGGAAAAGTGAGTATACTTGGGCTTTCTCAGCTGGTGAACAACCATGAGCTCCATTTCCCTATAGTGAGTATGCATATTCTTTCCAAACAAAAAACCTAGATCTTCTCCACAACATGTTGGAAAAATGGTTGAATCTTGATCCACCTTTTTATTTCTAGTTCCTGCCATTGCATTATCACTATCTTATCTTGTTGCATATCATTCACCTTGTGGGTATCCTTTTATGTTTATGTTTGTTTGACCATGGATGTTGTATCTTGGGGGCTTGACTACTTCCTTCATCTTTTTCATCCTTTTTCATCCACATTGGTATGATTGGACCCCTCTTGAATGTCTACTTTAGTGTGATTTTGAAGTAGGTTTATGCTCTCACTAAAGTGGGGGCTAACTATGGAGAAAAAAATAGTATCCCTTTTTTCTTGCTTGATATGGGAATAATTAATGATAAAATGGACTTAATGAGGCCCTAATTTGGTGTTGTGAGGTGTTTTTCACATCCACACTAGGTCTTGGAACCTTGCAAATTGAATAAAATGCATTTATCAATGTCTTATAAAGGTGTTGTAAAGTGTTGTAAAAGACTTTCAGGCCTCTCTAGACTTAATGAACCCATTTTCCCTTAATTCAACATTATAAAATGTATTTAATTGTATTATCACATTAATCTAGAAGGCTTTTGAATTAATCTTAACTTTAATCTAGTGTTGTAATGTGTCTTACACATTCACATTAGATGTGCCTCTCTAGGCTATATGGACCCTATTTTAATGGTGTAAATTATATTTAATTAGACTTTCACATTGGATTTTGTGTCCCAAGGCCTAATTGACCTCTACATCATCATTAATAGGCCACTATGACCCCATTTTGTGCACCTTGAGGCGTAGATTGATCAAATAACTAACTAGAACAGTCTACAAACCTAATTTTCTCATCTCTTGACCTTCTAGCTAGCAAAATGGCCCCTTTGGGACCCATTCATCATTAGGGGTGAATTAGACCCATCCAAATGGGACCCATTCACCCTTGATGGTGAATGAGTCTCACTTGAGCTATTTTTAGCATTTAAGTGGGAAAAGTTCGATTTTAAGTCTTATTTTCCTCCATGTCAGCATTAGGGATCTAATTGATGGGAAAATAAGGTGAATTTCCTATAAATACAAGCCTTTAAACCCTAATCTACATATATTAACTTATTTCATAACTCATTCATCATTTCTCTTCCACTTCAAGTCAAGCAAGCTAGGGTTTCATCACCTCAAGTCTTTCAAGATCACTTTTTAGACATTCAAGTCTAGAGTCTTCATCTTTTGCTTTAGAAAATCAAGATCAAATCATGATGGCAAGGTATTAACTCCATTTTTCCATGATTCATTACATTGTTTCTTCATTTTGGTTTAATTACGTACACAGGGTTTGATCAAGGCATATCCCCATGCCCTAACATCCAACATTTATCCTTCTCTTCTTGTGTGTTTGTAGATTTAGGCATTTTGAACACCTATAAATCATTGAAGGTAAAGATTTAAAGTTGTTGAAGACATATCCTTGTTGAATAAGGAAAAATATAAAAAAATCACTTTTAGACCTAGAAATCAAACTTTTGGAGGTAGACACTTGTCAGGAATCAGAGTGCAGATTGAGGAATTTTGTTTCCACTTTTGAATCTTTAGAAATTCAAAAGTGGACTCATTCACCATTAGTGGAAAATGAGTCCCACTACCAGGCCTAAAATAGGTTTTCTGTAGTTTTGAAATCCCATTTGTCTTAAATGGGCTCCATAATAGTTTCCTAGATATGGGACTAATTCGCCCAAAATGGAAAATGAGTCCCAGTAGGCCAAATTTCTAGCATCAACAACATTTTAGAGGTCATTCCTGGTCTCCATCAATTTTTCAAGTGCACAACTTTAGCTTCATTCATTTTAGTTATAGTTTGCATTCATTTTTTAGGTGTTTTTGCATATCACAATGCATTTTGTAACAAGTTGCATTGCTTTAATTTTCACTTAATAATCAATATTTTTATTTAGTTTCATACATTTAGAACATTAAATCTAGACACATTGCACCCACGTCACATTAATCCTTGAATGTTTACATTGCATTTTGTCCCATCTTTCTCCTTTTAGGTGAAAAACCCTTGAAGTGCAAGAAAGACCATAGGGAGCCAAAATCTTTGTTTACAATATATATAAACTATAAATGATTAAGTATATTAAAAATTGAATGTTGAACAATAATCAATTAAAAAATTATTTGAATGATACAAGTTTTATTTTTTTTCCTTATCAAGATTAGCTTTGTTCATTTGTCTACATAGATTTTATAATTTTTTAGATTCACTATCAAGAAATTCTTATTATTGATTATACCTATAATTAATTCAGTTATAGAAATATTATTATTATTTAAAAATAAAAAATAAAAATATTATAATTATCAATAGGAAAACCTCTCTCATAATCTAAACTTTGTTAATATTTAAAAGAAATTAAATACTTTTAATTTATTTTTAATAATGATTTACCTTATGATTAAGAAATTTTAATACATATATCTTTGAACTATGATTAGTGTAAGTATTAATAAACGATTTGTTGAAATGTTTATATACCTTCTTATAAATTTATTAAAAAATAATATTCAATATATTTTTAATTTTAGAATAGATATACATATTTTTTCCATCTGTCAATCATTCTTTCAATTCATAGACTATATTTTTTAATTATATACAATTTCTAAGTCGATTTTTTATGTTCTTTGTTAATATAATATTTTTAAACAAAATATTGGATTAATGTATGTATAGAAAATTTCCTTAATAAATTCTTAAATACCAAATCATGATCCATGTCCATATAAATTTTAATTCAATGCATATTTCTTTCAAGATGGGGAAAAACATATCAAACATGGACAATTTAGACACTTTCCAAAATAATAATAAAAAGCTCTAAATAATTAAACATATTAAGAATGAAATGTTGATAAATAATTGATTAAAATTGTATTTGAATATGGTACTAATGTAAAATTTTCTAAATTTTTTAATGGAAATTTTATAATTTAAACATGATATGCAACATAATTTTTGTACATGTGCAATATTTTCATGAAAGAATAAAATTTAAAAGTAGTAGCAAAGTATTTTATTTATAATGGGACAAGAAATGTTTCATTTACTCATACATGTATGTATATGTATATGTATATGCATATACATATATAATGTAATCTTATGTTTGTGCTCTTATTATTAATGTAATCCAACTAAACATATATAAGATTGTGAAGGAAACATAAAATTTTCTACTCATTAGTCAATCAAGTATGACAGATAACATTATTTTTAAAATAAAAAAATCCAAAACTACTAATAACTTGGAAAATTGATATTTTAGAATCACTGTCGATATCGAATTTGAGAAATAGGTGAGTGAATATAACAACCATGTAAATTAAGGGAATTTTTCCATGAAAAATCCTTGGTTGAAATAATACAAAATCACTTCTTTTATCGATGATTCACCCTATATGATGCTTCAAATTAATTAGATGTGTCATGCATACCTCGAAGGAATTTGAATGTTGTATGGTAGATTATTTGCATTAGTGCACAACACAAGTTCTTAGGTGGCTTTATGACCTTGGATTATCCAAGGATCTATTACTCTCATGAGGGATAGGGTCACTTCTTATAGGAAGGTGTGTGGGGGACCATTGGTCTATGGTTAGAGGAAAAAAACTTGGGTGATGCTCTAACTCTTGTAGTTGAATTATGAAGACTTGTATTATCTAAAAAATGATTTATGATTCCTTTTTATATTGTATTTATTTTTAGAAGGAGAGGTTTGGAAGTTTTGG
Source organism: Sequoia sempervirens (assembly GCA_007258455.2). NCBI lineage: Eukaryota > Viridiplantae > Streptophyta > Pinopsida > Cupressales > Cupressaceae > Sequoia > Sequoia sempervirens. Next base: position 231,551,902 of record VDFB02000015.1, read on the forward strand.
AAAGTTTAGTGATGTGAGTATGAGTTGCATAATACTGCTTGATCTAGTGTTGTCATTGATGTCAACACTATCATGATCAACTTAGCATGTTTTGAAAGTGCTATTGAAGATATGTGTAAAGATTAAGTTGGCTTGCTAAATATGGTTGTACAAGATATTAAGTGCTTGTACTAACTATTTTGTGGTTCAATGCATCATTTTTTGGATCCACACTTCACCACACAAGTTGATCTAACTTTTTTTTTCCATGGTTTGAAGTCTATAGGATTAAGGTAAAACCAATATTTTGGGATACTTTGTGAAATATTCTAGAAGATATCATTGACAAAGTTCAGCTCTATGTATTACAATCATTTCTTTGTTTAGTATATCAATGTTGGATATTCCACATTTCTTTGAGATGAATTATTTTTTGTTGTGGTTCTAAAGTTGGACTTACTTATGTCAGTGAATTATGAAATCAAATAAATATCAAGTCTTGATGTCACTTGTATGGAGAAGCATGCGTATGAAATTTTTAGGATCAATTCCAATTTCTAGCTGACCTAATACATGATGTGTTGTGAAGATAAAATATGATTTGTGGATGTTTGTAGGATCTACTTTATCTCAATGCTAACCTAAATTAAGTATTACATTTTTGTTTTGAACGTGAAGAAGTTTTTGAATCTTGTGTGAAGTTGACAAAGGTATTTTTGAATTATTTTTGGTTACATCTAATTATGATGACCTAATTGATGTATACGGATGTGTGCCATAGAAAAATGGTCCATTTCCATTTTCATGGCCTTTAGGTCGTGTTTCATGGTGTTGGAACTATGTTTCTTTTATTTTATGTTGTATAATGGCTTGAACATGCTTATTTAGGTACTAAAACTCAAAGAACGATGTCTTGTAAAGGTGTTGTGAAGTGTTGTAAGACATTTCTATATTATTCTAGAATCTATTTAATGAAATTCAGCTAAACATCACATTTCCATTCATCAACAAGTCCTATTATGAAGTGTTGTAAAATCTTGTAACAAGATTTCACACTTTTCTAGGAACATTTTCACTATTCATACCCTTCTCATGCTTTATTTTGTCTCTTTATGCCCTCATATGACTTAATTAAGTGTATTTTTTCATATTATCCTAAAAAATAACGTTTAACACAACATATTTCTTGACACATGTTTTTAGGTCCTAGGTGGCACCCATTTTCCATGGGTGGTGAATGAGTCCCCCTTGGCCCCAAATTAAAAATATTTCAAATTTCCTTTCAGGATTTTACTCAAAATCACTTGATGTTGGCCTATGATTAGGTATGAATGGATACTAAGGGACAAGAATTATATAAATAAGTGATTTTCACCTCATTTTACATCTCCTACAATCTCCTCACTCAGTCAAGTATTCAATTCTACATTTCAAGCACTTTGAAGCAACCTTTAACATTACTTCAGATTTGCAACATCAATAGTTAGGTGATTTTATTGCATTTGTGTGCTATTATTTTATCTTTCTCTTTCATTTCATTAGATCCTTTCAAGGGTTTGATTACCAAAAGTGGGGTTTTACCAAGGCAACCCCCTATTCACTAACCCCTAATCATTTTCCCCCTTTTGCTTATTTGTTTGCAACTCTTTGTTTGCAAATTTGATAGGTTATTAGGTGTTGAATAGTGATTTTCAAGTCAATTAGGTGCTTCAAGTCAACTTAAGTCAAAATCAAGCTTGGAGAGACTTATTTTTTCCATTTTCTATAGGTTTGAATCTGGGAACCCAACAAGAAAACATTCTCAAATTTGGTGTTGCAAAATTGTCTCCCAATTTTTTAGGAATTTGGAGGAGGAATAATTAACCACTTATGGTGAATGATTCCCACCTTAGGAATGAAAACTTGAGATTTTTCAGAGTTCAGATCTTGATAGACATAAACCAGCTCCTGACAATTTTTTACTAGTAGGTGGACTGATTTGCCACCCTAGGCAAATGAGTCCCACTGTGAAAAATAAGTAAGATTAATCAAAATCTACAATACCCCAGAATCATCACACTTTTCCCAAGTGAACTCTATTTCATCCCATCTCTTTTTGTTCTGCATAATTTTTTAATTTACATAGTTGTTTGTATATCACAATGTGTTTTCAAACATAATTGTAATTGCACTTTTGCATTCAGTTTCAATCACCTAGATTATTCAATTGCATTTATTTAAGTTCATTTACATCACATCACATTACACACATCTTAATTTGAGTGATACATTAGAATTTTTAGCCCTATTTCTCTCCTTTTAGGTGAAAAACCCTAGAAGTGCAAGAGCAGTCCATACGGTCCCAAAAATCTATGTTTCATTACAGTGAACCCAAATTTTGAGCACTTTGAGTTTCTGATTGAATTCAATTATTCCATCTTAATTTCCATTTTCATTAGCATTCAATTAAGAGATTGGTTTGTTATTGCATTCTAAGACTTTCCATTTTTGTATTAGTGAAAACTCCATCTATGTTTCATTTTTGCATTACATCCAATTGACAACAATCAAAATCTACATTCTGCATCTAAAATTTTCATACTATGGAGCATTTAAATCATCTTAAAATTTCTGAAATATATTAAAAAAAAATTATACTGGGACTCATTCACCATCCAGGGCGAATAAGTCTCGCTGCATTTATTGAACAACATTTTTAGCATTTTTCTGCCATTTTTCTACATTTTTGTTTTCTATAGTGAGCTCTCTATTACAATTGTCATATTTTCTATTATTTTCATTTTAGAGCTTTTATATTAGCTTGCATTGGCCTTCACCCCTCCTTTTTGGTACATGCATGAGTGTTCGGTGCCTCATTGATAATACTTTAGTCAGATGAAGTTTTAGACTCATGGCATCCCACGATGAAAATTTCATTGTGGAACTTAAGATCTCATGATCTCCTACTCCTAGTATGGACAGTGGTGCATTAGGCCCTAAAAATACCACTTCAATGCCTTCACCTTTCCATCCCATTCATGTTGACAACCAAACCAGTTCCCTCTTGTAAGAAAAGGTCATTAATATTCATGAGGAATTTTCAAATTTACAACAAGATTTTTCACTCGAAAACATTTCCACAATTTCCATACCTACCATTTAGAATCTTCATTGTTTGATTTTAAGTGATGATGGATTGCATGTGATGAAAAAAATTGCTAAGATTTAAAATAAGCATGCCTCTTCAAACATCCAATCCACATCCATTCCTGTAAGCCAAGGAGCACCTCAAGTTCCTCTCCCTTCAACCATTTCTTCCATGTCCCAACTTATACCAATCCGCAAGTCCATACAACTATGCCTCAGGCTACTTCTTTCTTGATTTCCACTTGCATTCCTACTTCCTTTGTGGCATCGCAAATCCCTTTTGCCACTTTCACACCTCTTACCATTCCTTTCACTTCTCCCAAATTAACTTACACACCATCACCATTTTCCCTTCCATCTCAACCCACACACCTCGATCCTCTTCTTACACAACTTCTCACTACCATTTTATCTATGCAACATCAACTTTCCAACATCAGTCAAGGTCAATCTGCTCCAACCACATATCATGTCTGTAGTAGTCCCTTATCCTTAGATATATTGCGTACACTAATTCCACAAGGGATATACATGCCTCATTTTGAGAAATATGGGGGAAAAGAAGATCCTATCAATCATGTTAATGCATGTACTACTTTGTGTAGTGACTTTTTCCTTGACGATAAAATTTTAGCAAAATGTTTTCCAAGGACTTTGAAAGACACTGCCTTAGAATGGTTTTCCAACTTGCCTAATCATTCCATCTGCTCATTTAATGAATTGGTGGATACTTTCATTAGTAACTTTCAAGTTCACATGACACCTAAAAATACAATGGTGAAGCTTATGACATGTAGATGAAACACAGATGAAAAAGTGATTGATTTCATCTCACCTTACCAATCCTTATATGCTCAAATTGATGTCAAAATTCCCAATGTACATCTGTAGAAGATGTTGATCAAAAAAATTCAAACCAACCTTTATGATAAAATCACCATGATGAAATTCCCTTCATTCATTATTTTATGTACAACCTTATGTGACTACCAAAATTTGGTTTCAAATTGTGATTCAAAATCAACTTCCAACCAAGTTGACAAACCCAAACACACCAATCAAAACAAAAACAACACACAAAAATTCCACAAACCCAATAGAGGATTTTTACAATTTAATCCACCTCCTCAACCTCAACCTCAACTAGCCCAATTTTTCTAAATCAAGTGGTTGTTGTTAGGGAAATTGTGCCTTATCATTATGGAGATTTGAAGAAACATTTCACTCCTTTACCTGATACCCTCCATCAAACAATGAACCAATTAATCCAAAAATGCATGCTCATGTTGCCACCCATTCGACCACTTGATCCAAACCAACCATTACCACCTACATTCAAACATAATGCTTATTATCACTTTCATTGTCAAAATGGCCATGACACTAAACATTGTAAGCATCTTAAACATTTAGTTCAAGAGTTCATTGATTTGAGTGAATTGACCATTCTGGATGTTAATGATCAAGGCAATAAGTTTGTTGCACCTCCTAAAAAAATTTACAAAATTTCACCAATCCTATTCCAAAACATACTACATTTTTTATGGCTACTGAACCTTCTAAGCCTGATGTAATGACTGTTGATACCAATAATGAACAACATGATACAAATCCTATTGTTACCCATGGTAGTCCTATGGATAATCTTGTGGCTACAATAGACGTTATCCATTGTAAGGGCCAAACCACAAAATCCCTTGATATTAATTTTTGTACAAAGGACATACTCGAAAAGCTTCCTAATGGTCCTCTCTACATAGTTGGTTGAATCTATGATAAACCCACCAAGGGGATATTAATAGATCTTGCTTGTGGTGCCAATGTGATTGTAGAAGATTTTTTGGTATTACATGAACTATATCAAGATGATTAAAATAAACCCACTGCATGGATTAAAACACATAATGGTTTTGCATGCTCTAGGATTGGATTGATCATGCTACCCTTACAAATAGGATCTAAAAATTTGGAAGTAACATTCTAAATTATTCCCCAATTTCACCAATATTTTTTGTAGCTAGGCCTCCCTTGGCTACGCTCAATGAAAGTGGTCCCATAAGTTGTCCATAAGTGCTTTAAGTTTCCACATGACAATGAGATAGTCACCATACACCACTGTGGCCTTAATCCTATATCTTCCAAAGGTAAATTTTCATTAGAAGCCTTTTAGCCTACACCTATGGAACCCATGACCCTTCACAAGGATTTCTTTTTCATAGCTTATGAAAAGTTTAAAGCCAAAAAGATAGCCGAATTATCTCTTCTTAACTCATCCCCATCCACTTTTATACCTCCTATCATAGACAAAACCATGCTTCAACTTTGAGTCCGAATTTGAGCAACCGATACAACTTCCTAAACAATCACCACTTGAGATTTCCTCGCCATCATTTAAATGAACAAGGGAATATGAAACAATCCCCACTTAGCCTCCTCATCTTAAAAAATTTCACAAAGCAAAAGAGAAAATGGTTGATCCATCCACTTTGGTTTATACTGTTCTTCCCTCTTTTGAAGTAGTAGAACCTATGATGACTCAATCTGCTCTTACACCTCAACAACTCCAAAATAGAATTAAATGGAAGCATGGTGCTAGGGAAAATAGGTTTCATTGTCATCTCCTTTCTCATCAATTTAACATAGAAGAACATAAAGAAAAACAACCTTTAACTTGGATAGAAGTAATAGATGAACACCCTCCTTCTCTTGACTTGACACAAGACAGTCTAGTGCAACAATCATAGCAAATTGATCCAATCCAACAACCTCAAATTTTGATACATCCATCCTTATAAATCACCCTTTGTCCTCCCATTTTCATAAATCTTAATAATGATGATGATGGTGATGACAATGAAATTTTTTCCAAAATTGATGAAGAAGCGCATAACGATGTAAATTCTTTTTTTTCATCTACAATGAGCTTAAATGACACATCCTCTCCACCAAGTGAAGAACCTGGTAGAACTCTCGGTTTGGTGCTTACAATTATTCCTTTTGATAGTCAACCGCCCTCGCATTACATTCAACATTATTGGGAGGCAGATGACCTGTTAGATGCTTGACTTGCATTTGCCTAACTAGCCTTTTTACTTTTCTATTTTTACTTTTCTTTTTCATGTGTGTATTGTGTTCCCCTATATTGTGTGCTCGATGTTTTGTCTTTGTACACTTCTATTTATACCTTTATTCTTCTATTTGTCATGCTTTGTATTTTTCTCTTTTTATTTTTTGTTTTCCTTTTGGGGTTGACACAAATTATAGAGAACCCTATGTCTCTTCCATGTTGACCCAAAAGGTCATTGTATTTTTCTCCTTTTCTTTTGTGTTTTCCTTTTGGGGATGACGTAAAGCGTAGAGATGCCCTATGTCTCTTCCTTGTTGAACCAAAAGTTTCTTTTATTTTTCTCTTTTTGTTTTGTGTTTTCCTTTTGCAGATGATGCAATGCATTGAGACTGAAACGTCTCCTTCATGTTGACCCAAAAGCCTTTTCATTTTCTTTTTCCTTTTTTCTCTTTTATTTCTCTTTCCCTTGTGTTTTCCTTTCAGTGATGATGCAAAGCATCGAGACTCCAATATCTCTTCCATGTTGACCCAAAACAAACTTTTGTTTTCCTTTGTTTTCACTCTCTTTGTGTCATTCTTCTAGTTCTATGTGTTTTGGGTAATGATGACAATTCCATGCTCTTTCATATAAAAACATTGCAGCAACAAACATATTGACCCCCAATCCATAGATCTATTATGTGTTTGGTGTATTTTCCTTTCTAGGGGGCAACTCCATTTCTTTATTTTTCATTTTCCTTGACATGATGCAGCCTAACTTCAAAACATATGACTTGGCATAGGGTTTTCCAAGTTGGCTCTCATGTCTTGTGTTCTTTTTACCTTTTCTTTTCTTCTCTACTTTAAAGTAATTTCTCACAAAACAATGTGTACCAATTCCTTTAAAGTGGAGGGCATACATTACCATTAAATCATTAGAATTCTTGGTTCCTAGTGTAGCCTTGTCATTTACATGATCTGTTCATCACTTTGTGGATGACATTAGGTGTGATGTCCTTCATAAGTGTTATCTATCTTAGCATATTACATTACTCTTGGTTTCTTGATGTGATACATTGCATCCAATAAGTTGTGAATATACTATTCTTTGATTGGTCCTCTCTTAGAGACATTACACACAATGTTCCCTAAGTAATGGAACTTGAATAAACTAAACAATATTGCTTCTCACATTTTACATTTTATGTTTTAAGATTTTTGCATTCAATTTTTCCACCATGCATAACACAACTTGCATGATTGTGGTACCCCTTTCCTTTTGTTCATTTCATTTTTTTTCTTTGTGGCACCTTGTTAAAGTTATCAACAAGCATAACTTTGTCATGGTTGAGCGAGAAGCCCACCTAGCGACATGAGTTTTCCCCATAGCTACCATTGTGTTTTGTGAGAACATACCAACAAGCATATGTATCTTACCTTTTGGGGCTTATCACCCCATGGACAACCAAAAATTTCATGGCCCCAAAGTGAGTACACATTCTCTTTTCAAACAAGTATCCTAGATCTATTTTCACAACTAGTTGGATTAATGATCGAAGCTTCATCCAATTCATTTCAATACTTGTGTGTTCCTTTGTTCATATGTCTAGTTTTCCATGGGATCTTCATCCTAGGGGCTTGATCATCCCTCTTGATCATTTTCATTCCATCTTGCTAACATGAGAGCATTTGAACCCTCCCCTTGTGTTCATGGCTACTTTAGTGTGAGTTTGAAGCAAGTTAATCCTCTCACTAAACTGGGGGCTAAATGTGTCATAGAAAAATGGTCCCTTGTCATTTTCATGGCCTTTAGGTCTTGTTTCATGGCATTGGAACTATGTTTCTTTGATATTATATTGTATCATGGCTTGAACATGCTTATTTATGTACTAAAACTCAAAGAACGACATCTTGTGAAGGTGTTGTGAAGTGTTGTAAGACATTTCTACATTCTTCTAGACTCTATTTAATGTAATTCACCTAAAAATCACCTTTTCACTCATCAAAAATTCCCATTATGAAGTTTTGTAAAGTCTTGTAACAAGCTTTCATGCTTTGCTAGGCACATTTTCACTATTTAAAACATTCTCATGATTTATTTTGTCTCTTTATGCCCTCATATGACTTAATTAAGTGTATTTTTGCATATTATTCTGATAAATAACATTTAACACAACATATTTCCTAACACAAGTTTTTAGGTCCTAAGTGGGACCCATTCCCCATGGGTGGTGAATGAGTCCCCATTGGCCCAAATTAAAAATATTTCAAATTTCCTTCTGAGATTTTATTCAAAATTAGTTGATGTCGGCCTATGATGAGGTATGAATGAATACTAAGGCACAAGAATTGTAGAAATAAGTGATTTTCACCTTATATTACAATTCCTACAATCTCCTCACTCATTCAAGCACTCTACATCAACAATTAAACCACTTTTCAAGTACTTTGAAGTAGCCATCGACACTACTTCAGATTTGCAAGATGAAGAGTTCGGTGAGTTGATAGCATTTGCATGTTATTATTTTATCTTTCTCTTTCATTTCATTATATTTTTGAGACTTTGATTACCAAAATTGGGGTTTGACCAAGGAAAACCCCTAATCATTTTTCCCCTTTTGCTTGCTTATTTGCAACCCTTTGTTTGTAGATTTGATAGGTTATTAGGTGTTGAAGAGTTATTTTCAAGTCAATTAGGTGCTTCAATTCAACTTAAGTCAAAATAAAGCTTGGAGAGACTTATTTGTCCATTTTCTATAGGTTTGAATATGGGAACTTGAAAAGAAAACATTCTCAAATTTGGTGTTGCAAAATTGCCTCCCAATTTTTTGGGAATTTGGAGAACTAATTAACCACTTGTGATAAATTAGTCCCACGTTAGGACTAAAACTTGAGATTTTTTAGAGTTCGGATCCTGAATGAGTCCTACCTTAGGACTGAAAAATTGTGGTGAATCAATCTCGAAGAGACTTATTTGTTTGTTTTCTATAGATTTAACTTCAACAACCCGACAAGCAAACATTCTCAGATTTGGTGTTGCAGAATTGTCTCCCAATTTTTTAGGAATTTGGGGGAGGATTGATTCACCACTTTGGTGAATGAGTCCCACTTTAGTACTAAATTTTTTATTTTTGTTAGATTTTAGATCCTAACAGATAGAAATCAACTCTCAATAGATTTTCACCAATAGGTGGACTAATTCAGGACCCTAGGTGAATGATTCCCATTGTTAAAAATTATTAAAATTCATCAGCATCCAAAAAACCCTAGAATCATCACACTTTTCCCAAGTGCACTCTATTTCATCCCATCTCTTTTTGTTCTCCATAATTTCTTCACTTACATAGTTGTTTGCATATCACAATATGTTTTCAAACATAGTTGTAATTGCACTTTTGCATTAATTTTCAATCACCTCGATTATTCAATTGTATTTAGTTAAGTTCATTTACATCACATCACACCACACACATCTTAGTTTGAGTGATACATTAGCATTTTTGGCCCTATCTCTCTCCTTTTAGGTGAAAAACCCTCAAAGTGCAAGAGTAGTCCATAGGGTCCCAAAAATATATGTTTTAGGATGTAATAGGGTATATATGCAAGAAATTTTTGATTTTTTGTATGGATGAGAAATAAAATGTTTTAAATTAGGTGCAAGAGGTCTCATATTATGCGAACATGTGAATTTAGAGGTGTGAGATTACAATAAGAGTAGAATTATTGACTGACTTCTAAGTAGAGCGTTACTGTGCATTCAAAACTTCAAGGGACCTGAAATTTAGCACAAGGAATGTGCAATTTTATCAGTTCACATTTTCGCTAAGTAGCCATCTTTATTTTGTATCTATATCTCAGTGTGAGCCTTATAAGGAAAGTGTGTCTTGGAAGCAAGCCCCTATAATATACTATATTTGGATATAGTATATTGTGAGGTAATCCTCACCATGGTTTTTCCTTTTTTAGGTTTTCCACATAAAAATCATGGTGCTTATGTGTTATGTGAGCTTGTGGATGTTTCATTCTTTCATTCTGTAGTTATGTTAATATGTTTCAGTGTTTGGATAAGCTATGTTTAAAAGTTTAATAGAATATTGATTCACCCTCTCCTCTTAGTATTTTGGGTGTCAAAATTTGATATTAGAGCTTGGTTCCTTCAAAAAAACATAATAGATGGAGGAAAATCTTATTGTTTGAAAACATGAATAACAAAAAGGGTCCTATTCATTTGAAAGAAATTTCTCTAATTGAATATGAAGAAGACGACTACATGTTTGAAAAAGAACTTAAGGTTGCTCTTGAAGATCTTGATAGAGTTAAAATTGAGAAAAAAATTATGAAGGAAAGCTTAGGAGAAGAAAATGAATGCATAAAAAATCTTAGAGAATAAATCAAGAAGGTTAGAGAAAGACAGACAAAAGTCAATGCACATTTAGAACAATCAAATGAAGAAATCTAAAAGTGAAAATAGAAGAAAAAGGAAGGATTGAGGAATGCTTGAATGAATTGGTATAAATCAATATTGAAGAATTCTTAAGACTTGAAGAAGAAGTGGTAAATATCACATCAGATTTGGAAAAGGAAAGAATCTATAAGGACAATTTTAAAATAAGTATTACAATGCTTGATGAATTGATCACAATACAAAAGCAATCTAAGGGTAATGGTGGTTTGGGACATGAAGAAGGATAAAGTTCAAGGAAAATTAGAAAATTAACAAATTTGATAATCAAAACAAGATTCAAGGCAATGGAAGAAAATTCAAAAATCAAAGAAGCAATGCCAGAAGATCTCCTATTAGACAACCAAATTCTCAAAGATACCCATATTTCAATGGTATGTTTTTTTCATGCAATATATTTCAACACAATACAATAAAATGTAGAAGTAGAAGAAAATAAAGTGTTGGATCTTTCTTCTGACAATTTTTTCCATGCAATAATTTTGGACATAGAGCTACTGAGTGTAGAAGTTAGTTGATGAATAGATTTAATACTAGTAGAATCTTTCAATGTTTCAATCGCTACAATTATACATGCAATGTATTTGCACATTATTCTAGTTAGTGTAGATCAAGGATGAATAGAAGTTAGTTTGGTCAGAAAAATGTTGTATGCTACTTTTTCAATAAGCCTGGACATATTTAAAGAGTTTATAGAAGCAAAAACAAAAGACAGTCTAATCTAATAAAGAGGAATGAACTTGTGAAGGAAGTTGATACTACTAAAGTTAAGAAGGAAATGAATAAGATATGGAGAAATAAAGAAGAATATGATAACAAATATGTATCAAGGACTTCAAATGCATCTATTCCTCCCTCTTGTCTAGATAATTCACTTAAAAATTAAACCAAGGCATGGGAATAGGGGAAGAAATTATAGAAAAATATAATAGCACCCTAGAAATATGATGTTTCAAGAAATGGCATGAAGATATGTCATGGAAAATGAATTTATAAAGCTATAGAAGAAAGTTGTAGAAGAAAATATTGGAATGCGACAATTTGTGGAGCATCGAAAAATGTTTATGCACACAATTATAGGAACATTAGATTTTATGTCTAAACCATTTATTTTAGGGGTTAGGACAAATTAGAGAGTTAAATATGTTTGTGCAAAGGAAAATTCATTTATTCAAAGTCATCCAAAGGAGAAACAAAGGAAAATGAGGTGGAGCAGGGCTCGAAGCATCTTTATAAAGCTGAATGTCAAGACCCTTGTTCACTAGGCTATTTAAGAGGTGTTTTAGAAATCCTATATATTTTTATTTTTCAAAATAATTATTTGAAAGAAATTTAAATATAATGTAATTATCAAAATTTGTCGACAATTCACAATGACTGAGACTAGTACTTAAGAGGAATTCTACTAGGGTTTTATCAATTGATCCCATTGCTGCATTCTCTAGCACTTCTATTGGGGTTTAGCTACTAAAGATATTAGAATGTACATTCTTTGGTAAATTGAAGAGGTATCACCTAGTAGGTTATCTATTCTATGGACAAGTGAGTTGTGAGAAGATGATGATGCCCTAAAACCTAAGAACATAACCCTAAGTTACAAATGATTGGATATCTGGTAGAAGTTTCCAAATTTTGAGAATCAGGAGAAGCACATTAGAATTGTACTAAATCAAATTCATGACCAATCTATATGGATTGATGGCCCTCACTCTATAACAAAGGAATAAATTAAGGATGTACAACTAGTTTTTTGTCCACTAGACTAGTTCTTGATCAAAACATGGTTAACACTAAGGATATAATGGAGAAAATAGGTGTCACACTTGAATAAAAGAAAGTTATAATGAAATCTATTACAAGTCTAGTGGTTAAATTTGAACCTATACCTATTGGTCAAAAAAATTATCGGTCAAACAATGTTAGATCTATCCCTCCTATTGTAGTTCATATGGCTCTTGATAGGTGTAGTGTCAAAAAAAATCATCCATGACATTTTCACACTTTTTTGGGCTGTCCTTGTTAAATCAAGCTTAATGTTGCCTTCATTTAGTGTTGTAATATGTTTAATGCATTCACATTAAGTCTTGGGACCTTGCAAACTAAATTTACTTAATTATACCTTATTTAAGGTGTCATAAATTATTGTACCACACATTCACACAAATCTTGGGTTTTCATTAATTAATTGTGTAGACACCGAAATTTGGTTTAAGCCTACGACTTCCATATTCTTCAAAATTTCTAGTCTTCATGTTCATGACTAAATAATGTCAATTATTTAATTAATTCACCTTAACATTAATTCTTCTATTGATTAAATAATATTAATTATTTAATTAATTCACCTTCTTTTATTTCTTCTATTAATTAAATAATCTTAATTATTTAATTAATTCACATTTTCTTTATTCTATCTGATTGATTAAATAAATAATTTTTATTTAATTATATTACTAATTAACCTTATCCTTCTTGTAAAATTAAATAAATTCTTTATTTATTTAATTATTCATTTAAATCCCTTCATCACTTAATTAAATAAATCTTATTTATTTAATTATTGTTAAAATGTCGAGTCTTGAATTAAATGAATTATTTAATTCATAAATTCTATTTTAAATGCATTCCTCTATATTTAGATAATTGTGTGAGTTATCTAAGTATTCACTTTTACCCAACCCAAAGATCTATTTCAAATCGCTCGGTTAACTCTTGGTGTAATGCCTGAGTGGCGTTCTCGAGTAATCTCTTCGTCAAATCATTCAATCATCCAGCTCTAACTCATTTGCGTGTATAGGTGGATTAATTAAATATTCCTATTTACTTAATTAAACCTTGTGCATGCATTCGAACAAGAGTTGCTTTAATCTATCTTCATCTTTGTCATGCAAAGATAATTCCTTTGTTTTCGAATACCAAACTTGAAGATTAAATCATTTATTTAATCTTTAATTCTATTTCTAATTTGTATCACTCATGTCATTACTAACAGGTATTAGAATGCATGTCTAATCTGTCAATCTCAACTGTCCATTGATCTTTCAATCCTGAACTGTCATTCAAATAATCAATTTTCTATAAATTGATTTGTCATTCTTCATTCCAATCTCTCTCTCAAAAAATCTCACAAAATATTATGACTTTTGAGAGCACATATCTTGAATCTTCGATGTTTTGCTAATCACTATCTTAAGCTATACTTGCATGAACTTATGAGAAAATCTAAAGGCAATTATACTACAACAACAAAATGGAGAAGGAAAATCAAGATGAATCATGGAAATACATACAAATTTGGTGAGATTTTTCTAGTTTTGTTTATGGTTTTACTTTCCTTTGTTCTTTGTTGCTTAGCATTAGATTGCATTTTTATTTATACTACATGTTTTCTCTTAATCTTGTCTTGTGCGCTTTCTTGGTGTTACATTTGGTGAACCCAATGTGAAGACACCATCTTCACGTATCCGTAGGATTTTATTTTGTTTTTTGTATGTTTTTCATATGGAACGACACATCAGCTTGAAAAAAATGTCGTAATTGAAATTAATAGATATGCATCAGTTTGACGAAGCGACGCAATTGATTTCTTGAACTGCATCTAACACTCAAAATGCCACATCTGAAAAACCATGATGCATCTAAATAATCCTGAATCACAATTGACTGGTGAATACTGAGACACAATTGAAGAGAATATCGACGCATCTGACTAGTAACACAATGACACAATTGACTAGTAACCTTTATTTCTATTTTCAAAAATTTAAAATTTTCAATTAATTTGTGTTACTAATATCTGATTTTCAGCATGTGGCCTTTTGGAAGTTAACAAGTTTTTGTAGGATGATTGACAAAGATGATATTGAAAACTACTAACGAATTTTTCTGCAGGACGCTTGTCGAGGAGCCTAGTTAATTTTTGAAACAGATTGTTTGGTAGCATAGCAAATATTTTGTTTGGTTTAAAATTAACAAGTGTTTATTGTGTTTGGTGTGAAAGCACATCTATGTAATTACCCTCACAATTTGGTACATCAAAGTATCCTCTCCCCTTGCATATTTGTGCAATCTTGTGTGTAAGAGAAATGGTTACCAACTCTAGAACTTGGGCCTGTTCTGGTGGGAAAAAATACTCACCCTAGGATGACTCAGACTGGTAGCACCCTAAACCTGAGGGACTTCCAGCTGGTATATAAAATTGGGTTTTTGGGGAAATCCCAAGAATCACAAGTGTGGTTTCGATGAGATGGATCTGAAAGGGGACTCTCGCTGCACGGATCATGCCCGAAGACACTCACTACTAATCCCCTTGAGTAGAGATAGTAGTTCTTGGGAGGTCATTACCCAAAGAATTTGAAATTGGTGTGCTCGAAAGATTTTAATGAGCCATGGAGGGGAGCCAATGCCACTGAATCTCTAAGCTATCCACTCTTGAGAAGGAAAGGTGTTTATCACCAATCCAGGGTATTTTGGTGGGCTATACCAAGTATACAAAACCTAGGCCTTATGGCCTATTAGGATGTGCTTGTCTGTTGTCAACATAAACATTCTTTTGAGTCTAAAATCAAACTGAAAACACTATCTTATGATTGTTCTTGTTTGCCAAAATTTTATCACAAAAAACATGATTGGTTTTAAAATCTCATCACTAAAAATACATAGAGAGTCTCAACTATTCACCAAAAGGTCACAATTTATTTTTAGAGCCACATATGTTTAACTTTGAGTCACATCTATTATTATGAGTCACATTTGTGTAGCTTTGAGTCATATCTGTCAGTATCAGTCACATATATCTAAGGTAGAGTCACATATGTTAGTCTAGCTCGCAGTTGCTTTGTGAAAAACCCTATGCATTATATTCTAAGTCACAACTATCATAGAAAGTCACATCTATTAAAAGGTTAACTACATCTGTTAGAGTCACACATTGAACTTTACAAGAGAAATGCAATTAATCATTGAAAAATTGCAACTAGTAAACTTGACCACATATGTGAGATCCTACGATGCATCCGTCTGATTATCAAAAAACTAGAATTCAGGGTCACTGTCCAATCAACATGATTATACTAGTTTCAATTGTATTTACACAAACAGTCCTTGAACATAAACCTGACACAATTTTCTCAATTTTGCATCCTTAGGTTCATTCGGTCATTACCATAGTTGTCTTAATTCAAAGTTTAGTTTCATCTTAGAGTAAATATTACCTTGCATTGAACTTCTAGGAAGGTCACTTTTACAAACTTTAGGATTAGTCCACCATCTACACTCTAGAAAAGTCATAGCATCAACGAAATTTGTCATTGAACCTAGTTTTATTTGTTTATCCTTTTTCCTACAGAGATTCCTCCTAGCTCATTAGTCTAGTTAGGAAACTCAACTTGTCTTTGATCCTCGTCCTACATTGGTTCCTTGACTTAACTAAATTGATGCCTTGGTTAGACTTTAGCTAGTTAGTCTCTTCATCTTGGGTTTATATAATTGATTATCTTAGAAACTTGATTAGGATTTGCATCTTTAGAGTTTAGACAAGTGTCATCCTAGAACATTCCTTATTTTGCATATGAAAATCCAAAAAACATAGACTAAAGTCATACTGTTCAAAAATATAGTTTTGCATTTCCCACATATTGAGCTTGTCTTACATGGTTGAAACTAGGTCTAAGAGAAGAGAGAGAGAAAACATGTCAAACCCAAATGAATTCATCAATCCATTTTCTTCAAGACCTCATAAGACTCTATTAGACAAATTCACCACTAGAAACACTCAAGGACATATTGTCATAGAGGACATAGAGGCTATTGCACAAGACCCTGAATTTTCCTCTTTTGTAGATAAATACCTGGCAAATGATCGTCAATGATATTTAGCCAAACTGCTAGCTAAAGGTGCTACCTTACTCATAGGATTTGATATTAGCACCTTGCAAACTCAACCTACACAAGGAATAAACACAATGACTACTAGTACTACTATACCTCAGGTCAGCACAACTATGCCATTTGGCACATCTACACAGAGTACGATAGTCCATACGTCTCCATTTGGTACATCTGGCATGACATTGAGATTTAATTTCATTGTAGGGGCTTCATCATCAAGTCCCTTTGGTCCTCTTGTTGGGAGAAAAAGACCTAAAACGTTAGCCTCTACACCTTATGTTGGTGTCACAAGTTCACAGTCAACATCCATATCTACTGCTAGTATCACTAGCACCATACCTAGTGCTCAAGTCACTAGCACTGTACCATGAATTACACAAACAGGAGGCATTCCCTCTTTCCAATATGGCAATCAAAATCCATTCTCCCAGACTAGTAGTCAAAATCCATTCACCGAGATTCTGAATCAGAATCCTTTTTCACAGATTGGTAGTCATAATCCATGCATACAAATTCCAAGTCAAAACCAATTTACATCAATTCTGAATTAGAATCCTTTCTCCTAGATTGGTAGTCAGAATCCATTCACATGGATCCTAGGTCAACACCAATTTATGAATATTCCAGACCAGAACACATTTACCAATATTCTGAATCCAAATCCACCTCAAATGCCAACATTCAATCGAAACCCATCATGAGACTTTGGATTTTAGAACACATACACTGATCCGCATAATCCCCCTAGCACATCTCTGACCCAAGTTGATGTCTTACAAACACAAATGCATGCATTACAAACGCAAATGGATAACATGTTGGTGTCAACTAAGAAATTGTTTTCAACAAAGGACATATGCCCATTCCCCTTTGATAGATCATTGTACATGACCCCTTTCCCTCACAGATATGTCATACTGAATCTCCCTAAGTACAATGGAAAATGAAATCCAATAGAACATATAAGGGAATTTTCTACCATATGCATAGATGTCGCTTATGACCCCATGTATTTTATGAGGCTATTTCCAAGAAGTCTTGTAGGAATTGCATTAGAATGGTTTTTGGGTCTAGATTCAGGCATTAGATCTTGGGGTGAACTGGTTGAGAAATTTGTGGAGCAATTCTCCTTCAACATAGACCATGGGATAAATATAGCAACCTTGTGGCACACAACACAAGATGAAGGGGAAACATTCATTGCTTTCTTCCAGAGATGGAGGACTATAGCTAGTAGGTGTCCTGTCGATGGATGCTATAGATTTTGGTCTCACAACAAAAATGTCACCAATGATGGGGTGGTGGATGCTAAAATGCTACAAGCAGGACCCCTCCTCACATTACAAGGACCTCATACTTTTTCCAACATGATTAATGCTATCAATCAACCTCCTAAGGTGGTCCAAAATACTTAATTTCCACAACAAAGGAGATTTCAAAAATGTGAGTTTACTCCCTTAGGGAAACCCATTGAGTTAGTGTTCAAACAACTATTACAACATAATCTTATCTAGGTACAAGAACCAAGACAATACAATCAAGGACAATTTAAACCAGCTTGGTGGGATGACAATTCCTTTTGTGATTATCATAGAACTAAGGGACATAACCTACAAATTTTTTGACAACTGAAGAATGTCATACAGGATCTTGTCGAAAGGAGAATTATTGAAGTTAGTGGACAAAAACAAAAGTCATCAAACACTGATCATCAAGTCTTTTTAGACCCACTATATGACCATGGAAAAGGAACTTTCCCTAGTTCGAGTACTAAGACCAATATGTCAGCCAACTATGCGAGTATCAAGCATGATTATAATAGTGGAAAAATCATTCATTTCCTTCATGCCACCAATGAGAATATTAATACCATTACTATCAATACAAATCCTAAGTGTGCAATCAATAATCATCATACTAAGTTCACTATCCAAGGCCCTCCATTGCAACAAACACCACAATCTTCCAAGTTACAATATAACCTTCTTGACCAGTTGGGGAAGACCCCAGCCCAAATCTCAATTTTGGAATTGTTGCATATTTCCCTAAGCATTAATCTATCCTTGATAAGGCTTTATAGAACACCACGGTCCCTAATGATCTTGATGTCAATTGTTTCCAGGAAATGGTGGGCTACTTGACCAATAATCACCATGCCACATAATCTGGAAGTCCTTGTCAATGACACCAAGGTTAGATGAGTTTTGGTAGACGGAGGAGCAGGGTTAAATCTATGCACTTTAAAAGTAATTAAGGCATTAGGTATCTCAGAAGCATGCATAGACACAACCAAAAGTATTGTCATAAAATCTTATGATGATGAGGAAAGAAAATCAAAGGGGGTGGTAACACTTCCTATCAGAATTGGTCCTACAGTAATGGAGACGAAGTTCTAGGTCTTGGATCTCACCCTTCCTTATAACCTTCTATTAGATAGACCACAGATTCATGCCATGAAGGCGGTCCCTTCCACATATCATCAGTGTCTTAAATTCCCTTACAATGGCACAAAAAGAACTATAGATGGTGATCTAGATCCCTTCCAGTATTGCACCAATCTAAAAGAGATCCCCCAACACTAAGTGCTAGTAAACCAAGAGGCCTCATCGTCCAATTCATCCTCCTATGTTGATCCAGCCACATTCACTCGAACATCTATTTCACCCTCAATTCCTACTATTCCTAGGGTTGAGATCCAAGACAAGGGTTGTGGAGAGTATTACATGAAGACTTCTTATTGTGTTAGCCATTTGATCCCTCCTAAGACATATGGTTTACCTACATTAGATTGGGAAAATTCTATGCTCACTATACATGTTCCTCCCACAACAAATTTCATCAAATGGGGAGAATTAAGCAAAGAGGCCATAAATACAGAAGATGTCACTTCCTGGCTATATACGGAAGATGATGAGGAACCCCTCTTCCTTGCTCATATTCCTATGAATCTATATGGAAATGGTTTCAAAATCATGTAAAGTAAAGGATGTGATGGATAGAGTGGTTTAGGCTTAAACCAAGATGGGAGGATTGAACCAATATTTGTTTCTCAGTGGCCAAAAGGAGTAGGGCTAGGGTTTCAACCAATTCGGATTGGCGTTCCTAGTACCCCTTTACCCTTACTTGAGGAAGTAAGTGCTTCAAAAGATATTAAGACATCTCACAAACTAGTGGAACAATATCATTGTGACTCCCCTGACTCTAACAATTATGAGTGGGATTCCCTATCCTCTACTTCTTCCATGACCTTGAGAAGTTATTTGGGGAACTTGACTTGATGTTAAGCTCCTCACCCAATCCCTTGAATTCCTATCCACCAAAGAAAATGACAAAAGAGGAATGGTTTAAACACTACTATTGAGAATCACTTGATCCTACCTCTTGGCAACTTGAACCACCTGTTTCTGATAGTCAAACCTTGGCATTAGGCCCACCTATCCATCCACCTAGACTCAAACCTAAGAGAAAAAGGGACCTAGTACAAAAATTTTGTGACCATATGAATAACTCAATATTTACCTTGACCCCATTAAACTTTGATAACTCTGATGATGACATGTCCTCAGTCTATCCCCAAATTATTTATTGGGATCAACAAGACACAACCATCTTAGACACTTTTGAGAATGACAAAGCAATTATTGAGTTCCTAGGATTATGAGAAGGTATAGATAATGGGGATCATAAGGCTAGTTTTACCATTGACTTGAACAACAAAGCATATTTTTGGGAATCTGTTCAACCCTCCTGTCACAAAAATGAGAAAAGAATAAACAAAATAAAAAGGATGAGTCTCTAGGAAAAAACTGAAAGGCACCTTTAGACAATGAAAAAGTAAAAAGAAAGGATGCATTCGAAGGTGAAAACCTCTCTGAGGCACCTAAGGATGGATGTTTGAACATTCTCCCCATTGCATAGGAAAATTCACCCATGCTCGTTAAAGAATTAGTAGAAGTCAACATAGGTACCAAAGAGAATCCTTGACTGGTTTATTTTGCGGTGTCATTGACAATAGAAGAGAAGCCAGAGTTCCATGACTTCTTTGCACAGAGAGATAAATTTTGCTTGGTCATATGCAGACATGCTAGGGTTAGATCCTAAACTTTTTTTACATCACTTTCCCTTACAACTAGTTTCCAAACCAGTAAAATAGAAATTGAGAAAAATAAAGTATAAAGTGAGACTCAATCTAAAGAAATGTGTGTTTGGAGTCAAGTTAGGAAAGTTGTTAAGTTATATCATTTCTAGAGGAGGCATTGAAGTGGATCCAACTAAGGTAAAAGCAATCATGGACATGCCTCTACCCACTAATCTCAGTCAACTAAGGACACTACAAGGGAGACTCCAATCCATCAAAAGATTTATAGTGTAGTTAGCAGATAAGACACATCCTTTTCAACATCTACTTAAGAAAGGAGTACCCTTTGCAGGGATAGCTAGGTGTGGAGAGGCTTTTCAACTAATTAAATAATATTTACTCACACCACCTGTCTTAATATCACCTGTTGAAGGAAGAACATTGATTCTTTATATTATAGCAACCCATTCATCACTCAGAGCATTGCTTGCATAGAATGACAATAAAGGTCATGGAAGGGTAGTCTATTATATCATTTAGACTTTGGTAGGTTATGAGCTCAACTATAGTACCATTGAACGTGCCTGTCTTGCAGTAGTATTTGCTACTCAAAAATTGAGGCACTATATGCTAAACCATCAAACAATGGTGATTGCTAAAATAAACCCTCTGAAATATCTTCTTAGCAAGGTAGTATTAACAGGGTGACTGGGCAAATGGGTTATGATCCTTAGTGAGTATGATATCCAATATGGAGAAAGAAAGGATATTAAAGGATAGGTCATTGCTGATCAGTTAGCTGATGCACCCATATAGGCAAATCACCCTTTAGTTGCAGACTTTCTTGATGAGTTCATATTCACAATTGACACAAACATAGCATGGAAACTATACTTTGATGGTTCACATACAAATCATGGTTTAGGGGCTAGTATACTATTTATTACACCACAGGGTAATTCCATCCCTAAGTCATTCAGTATTACATTTCCATGCACTAACAAAATAGTAGAGTATGAAGCTCTAGTGACGGGGTTACGCATGGCATTCAAGTGGAAAATTAAGGTTTTATAGGTATATGGGGATTCTCAACTAGTAATCAGATAGGTAAATGATGATTATGAGACTAAGGACAAGAAGCTTGCTCCATACAAGCACATGGCTAATAGATTTAAATAGTACTTTGACAAAGTCGAATTTCATCAAATACCTCATGTTTTAAATAGGGTAGTAGATGCTATGGCTACAATTGCATCACTTCTTGACATTCCTAACAATGTGTCTAAGTTTGAGTTCTTGGTAGAATAGCTTTTGGTCCCAGCCTACGATATCCCAGATTCTGAAATGGTGTGTGTCATTGTTGGTCCTAATTCCCCATGGTATGAAGAAATCTATGATTACCTTCATGCCAAAGTCATACCCACTAGCTTATCAAATAACCAACGTTGGACATTCCTCCGCAAGTTAGCCAAATACACCATCATCAGAGACACTCTATATAAATGCACCTTAGATAATACCCTCCTAAGATGTCTTGATTCTAGTGAAGCGCAAGCAACCTTGCATGGGGTGCATGAGGTTATATGTGGTTCCCATTCTAGTGGTCCTAACTTAGCCAAAAAGATTATGAGACTGGGTTATTACTAGCCTAATATGGAAAAAGACTCATATGTCTTTGTAACTAAATAGCACCAATTGCAAGTTCATGGAGACTTGATACATGCACCAACATAGGAGCTCCATCCTATAATGTCACCATGGCCCATTGCCCAATGGGGACTCAACCTCATAGGTAATATCCACCCCACCTCATCTAATGGACACAAATTCATTATCACTACCACTGAGTATTTTATGAAGTGGAATGAAGCCATTCCTATGACATACATTACTGACACACAAATTTCTAAATTTATCCTCAACTATATCATATGTTGGTATGGTGTCCCTCAGTCCATAATCACTAATAATGGCCACCCATTTAAGAACCAAGAATTCTACCACCTATATGAGGAATTTCATATCCAACATCACTTTTCCACTCCATACTACATACAAGATAACAGCCAAGTAGAGGCATCTAACAAAACAAACATTAGAATCTTCAAGAAGACTATCAATGATGTTGGTCGTGACTGGCATTTATAGCTTAACCCTGCCTTATGGGCTTCTCACACAAGTATCCGTACTCCCACTAGTGCTACTCCATATTCACTTGTATTTGGTTCTGAACCTATTGTACCTATTGAGGTCGAGATTCCTTCCCTAAGGGTATCCTTGAAAGGCCACATTGATGATGAATAATATTGAGTATCGAGACTCCATGAGCTATAATTCTTGGATGAGTGAAGACAGAAGGCACTAGACCATCTCTAAGCATACCAGAATCACCTTTGTCATAGCTGTAACAAGAAAGTCTTGAACATAAACTTTGACATTGGTGACCTAGTTTTAATGGAGAACCCAAAGAATCAAGCAGAAAGAGACAAACTAGGAAAGTTTGAACCTAACTGATTAGGAACTTATATTGTTATAGAAGCTTTTGGATCAGGAGTGTACCAACTCTCTACTCCTGGAGGGGAATCATTGTCCTTGCCAATCAATAATCTGCATCTGAAAAGGTTCTATGCATAGCTTCTAAGAGCTTTGTCTTAATTAGGAAAATACAAAAAAATCAGAAAATCACAAAAATCATTATCAAGGTGAAAACCTGGGAAACAGGTTCCATGTGTACTCGAATCTACTCCTTTGTCTACTATTATTCTAATCTACCATATTCTTGTATATAGTCCACTACCCTGTATATAGTCCACTACCCTATACATAGTCCACTATTGTGTACATAGTCGTTATCCCTATACATATTGACTATCCTTGTACATATCCCTTATCTTTTGTATCCATCACTTGTATATACCATTCATAATAAGTGGTAGTCTTTCCCATAACTTGGAGTGATTGACATTGAGTGCATTTTATATACCACATTTTACCCTATTCATAATCAATTGGTCTTATACTCGACTGGGGGCAAACACTTGACGTGGATCATATTGCTTCTTATAGTGGCTATGTTGAAGATGTAAAACTATAGAAAACTCCAAAAACATCAGAAAACTTCAAAAGGAAAAAAAAATCAAAACATTTCAAAAAATCCAAAAAATAGAGTTAGAGTCAGTCACACTTGTCAGTCTTCGTCGTTAGTCGAACTACATTGCCTCTGTGACTGGATGTAGGCAAGGCCATTTGCTAATGTGCCCCCAAGGCATTAGGCTAGTTTGTTTAGGTTTGTCCATATAAAATCAAGCTTCAATCCATATGTCTATATGACAAGGTCATGGGTGATGTCAAACTACGAGGTCTCTTCATGTACAATGTAGGCAAGGCCATCAATTAATGAGCCCCCAAGGTAGCACTAGGCCAGTCCATTAGGGTTTGTCACATTAACTTTCACACTCATCTTCTATTTGTAGTCAGTCTTGTCAGTTAAAGTCAAGTCCAACTACGAGGTCTTTGTGTGTACAATGTAGGAAAGGTCATCAATCAATGAGCCCCTGAGGCCACACTAGGTCAGTCCTTTAGGGTTTTGTCATCACACATTCAATTGTCAATGCATCATCCCAAGTCATGCATCAATCTGGTGAATAAGTCAGCAATGTCTCTAAGTCAGATCAAACAACTTGCCAAACAAAAAAATCAAAATAGATCAACAAATGTCTACTACAGGATGCGTCCTTCCTGGAAATAGACATCATCATCATGGAAATCAACCTATGTCTTATTCAGGATGAGTCCTTCCTGAATACTAATATTAGCAAAACAATCTATGTCTTATACATGATGAGTCCTTCCTGCATAATCGATAAGGTCAAACAATCAAACATAGCCTTACACAGGTTATCACAGAAATGGTATCCGACTCAACATCTTATATGATACATGTCTTTCTAAAACCAGGCTTTGTCATGTGTTATACAGATAGTCATAACATCAAAACCAAACTCACAGTCTTATCCGATATGTTCATTTTCTGACATCAGGCTCTATTAATCAATCCTTCTATCAATCAAAATGAATCAAACAAACAGATCAAGTTTTCGAAAATATTTTACTATATTTAATACTTTCTGACTTATTTATCTTATCTTTTCATTTGACTTTATGATGGGAATTATGTTACTAGCTTTCTCAAGGATGTCCCAAGAAGGATTTAGAGAAGCAATGATGTATCAGAATGTTATTTTCTTTGATTGATGTCTATTGACTATCTTTTAAATTTGATTTGGAGTCATGCTACTAGTTTCCTCAAGGATGTCCCATGAAGGATTTAGAGGAGCAATGACGTCTCATGACCCGTCTTTTACTTTGTTTGCTGTCTGTGGTTTGTCCTGACAAAAAGACTCGGGCAACTTGTGCCCTTAGTATGAGTTAATGACAATCCTTGTCTCTAACTATCTATTATTAGCAAGTGGATGACCTGGCACACCTCGATTTATGTCATATCATGGTGTTTTTCTCCATTTGTATTAGTCCCACCCAATGATAATAAAGTGCAATACCTTTTGTGATACAGAGAAACATCAAAGATTACTAATACTAACATCTATGTCCTATCTTTCGTTCTTTCTCGATCTTTCTTTCTGCACTAACAGTTCTTCTTTCTTGCATTATGACAGAGTCTTGTGACACAAAACATTATACATCATCTTGCATATACATACATGTTAGTAAAATATATACATATAGGCATATTTCATATCTAGATCATCATGGCATAATAGACATTCATCATCAAACAATACATATCATAAGCATTCCATGCACAAAGTAACTATAAATATATGCATCATATTACATTTGTATAAAGAATCACATGTAGCATGCATTGCACATATAACATCATATTGCATTTCATAACTATAAATTGCATACATCATATAGAATCAACATCATATAGAATCAATATTATATCATTAGCTGCATATACACACCATAAAATAGATATCATCATTCATCACATAAGCATGCCATATAAAAATCACATGTATAAATAAACAATGACATAATTAATACATAGAAATGCATATCATGAGAATCAATGCCAAAATCATATATATATATATATATATATATATATATATATATATATATATATATATATATATATATATATATAGATATCTCACTCAATCGTGTCACATCACAATGTCATAATGAATCAATAATACATGGAAGCCCGTAGGCTATAGGATCATAATACAATGTCTCAATGCATGTCAAAAAGTATCCCTATCCTGAACTACCACCGCTATCATGCCTAGAGTCTATGGAGGAATGAAGATGGGAACCTGACAAACTATGAGCTAAGGGAGGTTTATCATACGGACCTGGTCTATGTGGCTACTCCACCCCCTCTATGCTAACTGTCCTAGTGTGGGTCCTGGTCTAGGACCTACTACTATGTGCCTCTGAGAAATTGGGAGCCCATCTCTCTGGTGGAACCTCTACCTCATAAAGAACCTAGTAGTATCTCTCTCTCTCCCTAGCTCTAAATAGATCTCTAGCAAAAGCAACTGATGGTCTCATGCACAATGCTCTGAGCTATGAGAATATTTTCTCTGTCTCCTATCACTAAGCTATAGCTTGATCTATATCCATGATGGCCCTTTCCCTTTCTATTTGGTACACATCCCTCTCAAACATCAACACTCATCTGCTCTTCCAAGGATGCCACCTGCGCATGCAATGTGTCCATGTTCGGATCCACTATCATTGTGTCCTCCTGTATGGCCCTCGCTACCCCATCATCCTCCTCATCCAACTCCTCTAGGATATGATCCTGAATCTATCTCTCATGATTGTCATCCTCCTCATCATCCTCTTGGTAGGCACCCAACAAACCCAAGGCATCAATCTCTACCTCCTCTCTATCTGCCTCCTCGGTACCAACCTCCTCCTCTATTGGGATGTCTAGAATAGCCACCTTCATAAGTTGTACTTCCTCTCCCCCTATCATAGCATCCACCTCCTCTCCTCATCTCTTTGTCCCTCCTCATGGATCGGTGACAATGGTGGCCCTTGTCTCCTCTGACAATGTCTCCCTCTCCTGCCTCCTCGCCATCCACTTTAGCCATCATCTCCTGCATCACCACAACCTCCTCTATCTCCCTGACCTCTACCTCTGTGACACCTGCCTCATGGACCTGTCCCTCACTACTCTACTAGTATTGGCTACTCTGGATCTATCAGTGGGATTGGTCTATGTATTTCCCACCACTGATCCTACTCCTCTGTGGTCCCTGGATCTGCTGGACCATCCCTCCATCCCCATGGAATTGCCTATAGTGTATCAATGTTGGCCTCTATTGTGGAAATATGAATCTCTAGACCCCATAGGGGGACCTCTTGTGATGATATCGCAAACTCTGCCCATCCTCTTGGTACATCATGTACCTCTCCAAACTATTGCAGGACACAATCTGGCAACTAATTCTCTATAATGTGGACATGTGACACTGTCCACCCAACCAAGAGCTATACCTGTCAGCAAAATGGAAAATGCTCATCCTTGTCTGACCAATCTATGCATCCCAAGTATGGTCTCCATGTAAACTACACCATAGTGTCTATAGCATGTCTTAAATAACCCATATCTCCTATGTGGTGCTGAGTGTTCACCCCCGCATAGTGGAAGGCATAAGGAGCTCCATGTGGAAGATCAACTATCACAAGTGGCTAGAAAATGGTGATGTTTTCCAATGCCCATACCATCAGGAGCATGGTACCACAACTCATAGACTGTGCCTATCAGTAGGAAATATCATGTAGACATGAACCCCAAGCATACACCACTCGCTACTCTAGCATGCCTCCTAGCATCTCCCCCCACCCCACGGGAAAACCATGACCTCGAGGTTAGTTAGAAAGTATTATGCTGCCTATCAATGTACACGATAGATAGTCTAGCTTCCTATACCTCTGAGCTAACACACACCACCTAATCTTATAGTCATCAAATCCTAACTGCCTAATGTCTGCATGTGGGTAGTATCTACACATCTTGGCTGCACCCCTTTGGGTATCATACATCACCTGGGTATGTGCAGGATCATGGTGCACCAAAAAGTGGCAATATTTGTAGGGTATGTGGCTGACGACTTTTTTTTCACCCAAAATTAATGAAACGAAAAGGGTTTTTAGAGGAGATTCTCAGCTTTCCAAAAATATAAATTATGATTTAATTTTAATTTAATAAATAATATTATTCATTTTCTATTAGAATTATGACTAAAGTCCCCGACGATAGGCTGATTGAAAACATCTATAACTTTCAAATGATATCATATTTTGAATCCAAAATAAGGCCACATTCTATGCTTTAGATAATATAGGATTAAAAAAGAAAATTAAATTTCATGAATTTTTGACCAAGTTAAGGTGGTCGAATGCACTAGTTTTTATATTTTTAAAGTTGTAATAAAAAATCATAATTAATTATTTACTTGGAAAAAAATTACAAAAAAATATGCATCACATTTGGACATGAGTCCCTCTACTTATATATAAAATATTACAAAAATATTATCATTTTATTATGGTTAGGGTGGTTGATAGACACCTACTTCTTATTTTTCCTAAAATTTAAGTACTACTGCATTGAAATTTCAAATTTTCACCAAATAGATTTTATTTATTTTTAAATAAACCTAGTATTTTAGAAACTACATTCAATTTTCTACAAATTCTATTCTTACATATTTTTGAAATAATATAGATAACTTATTCAAATATTTACATCAAGTTTCCTAACACTAATTTTTCTGAATTTTTTGCCACTTAAGGGCCTGTTTGGCATACCATGATCCTACACATTCCCACCTATGTTCCTCTAATGGGAAGTCTGAGGATCCTGTAGACATCCTCTAGGGTAACAGTGGCCTCTCTAGTCAGTAGGTGAAAAGACGATGTCTCTGAGTGCCACCACTCACACAAAGCTGTCAATAATCCATGATTCGCCTTAAACTGGGGCATGTCTATCACATGAAGTAGACCAAGGTGCCAGAGGAAATGTTGCTCTACATTCCATAAGCTATCCCTAAACTAAAAAGTCATTAGCCTCAACTCTTGGGTATATACTGTATCCAACACAACCTGCAATGTAATCATCTATTCTACTGCAAACATACTATACTAACTAAAATTCAAATGTGTGATTATTTTGCACATGCGTCATTTTTTTCACATGCATTACTCTTGAACATATGTGGTGCATAAAATTCATATGTGTCATTTTTCACATATGTGGCTAATTATATAAATAATGTGTTGCATTATAACATAAGTGTTGAAACAAAAATGACTGCATCACGGGAAATTCAAATGCATTTCATAATAATTAATTGTGGCTATTCTAAAATCAAATGTGATGCATGATAATCAAATGCGGCTATTCTAAAAGAAAATGTGCTGCAAAATATCAAATGCGGTTCATCAATTTACAAATGCATTGAACCACAACAAACCTTAACTAAACAATGCACGTAAATTTTCAAATGCAATTTTTCGCATGCGGATGCGTTGTTTGCGCACACACATGTGGCATTTTAGTAAAATGACGCATAACAAAACCTTACATTAAATGCATAAAATCAAGCGCAATCCAAAAATTTTCAAAGGGAAAGATTGAGGTACATACCGGGGGTCTGCATTGGCTAGTCTCTAGAATGTCTATATCCTGTAGGCTCAATGATGGGTGTTCAGAATGGGAGACATTATCACTAGGAGTGCAGAGAAAATTCTCAATTCTAGGGCTAAGTGGGTGAAAATGAATTGGTTTTTACCCATATTCCTATTTATACCTAGGGCTTAGGTGGCATTTCTTCCCTACTGGCCACATCAACTTCCATTTTCCATCAAACCGTATCCATCCCTGACATTTCCAAACCCAATTCTATCAACTCCACTGCCTTTTTGGCTATTCAATGGACTAATCGGGATCATTTCTAAATTTTTCCAAACTTTTTGGACAATTTGTCAATTTTCCCGAGGGGGCATACCTTCACGTGTTTTACATTGGGGCATTACTGGGGCATATTTTTATCGATTTTCTTTGACACAGCGCCTAAATGACATTGTATCAAAGAAGGGAAAATGTAGACACCGAAATTTGGTTTAAGCCTACGACTTCCATATTCTTTAAAATTTCTTGTCTCCATGGTCATGATTAAATAATGTCAATTATTTAATTAATTCACCTTAACATTAATTCTTCTATTGATTAAATAATCTTAATTATTTAATTAATTCATCTTCTTTTATTTCTTCTATTAATTAAATAATCTTAATTGTTTAATTAATTCACATTTTCTTTATTCTATCTAATTAATTAAATAAACACTTTTTATTTAATTATGTTACTAATTAACCTTATCCTTCTTGTCAAATTAAATAAATTCTTATTTAGTTTACTCTTTACCATACTTCAACTATAATTAAATAAATTCTTTATTTATTTAATTATTCATTTAAATCCCTTCATCACTTAATTAAATAAATCTTATTTATTTAATTATTCTTCAAATGTCGATTCTTGAATTAAATAAATTATTTAATTCATAAATTCTATTTTAAACGCATTCCTCTATATTTAGATAATTGTGTGAGCTATCTAAGTATTCACTTTTACTCGACTCAAAGATCTATTTCAAATCACTCGGTTAACTCATGGTGTAATGCCTGAGTGGCGTTCTCAAGTAATCTCTTTGTCAAATCATTCAATCATCTAGTTCTAACTCATTTTCATGTACATGTGGATTAATTAAATATTCCTATTTAATTAATTAAACCTTGTGCACGCATTCAAACAAGAGTTGCTTTAATCAATCTTCATCTTTGTCATGCAAAGATAATTCTTTTGTTTTCGAATACCAAACTTTAAGATTAAATCATTTATTTAATCTTTAATTCTATTTCTAATTTGTATCACTCATGTCATTACTAACAGTTATCAGAATGCATGTCTAATCTATCGATCTCAACCATCCATTGATCTTTCAATCCTAACATGTCGTTTGAATAATCAATTTTCTATAAATTGATTTGTTATTCTTCATTCCAATATGTCTCTCGAAAACTCTCATGAAATCTTATGACTTTTGAGAGCACATATCTTGAATCTTTGATATTTTTCTAATCACTATCTTAGGCTATACTTGCACAAAGTTACGAGAAAATTTGAGGGAAATTATACTACAACAACAAAATGGATAAGAGAAATCGAGATGAATCATGGAAATACATACAAATTTGGTGAGATTGTTCTAGTTTTGTTTACATTTTTACTTTCCTTTATTCTTTGTTGATTAGCATTAGATTGCATTTAGATTTATATTGCATGTTTGCTCTCAATCCTGTCTTGTGCACTTTCTTGGGGTTACAAATTGGACTTCTTTATGCCTTATTTGGCCTTATTTTGCATCCACAAGCCTTAATTAATACATTTTTCTAATGATAATCTTAACATAAACCAATATCCAATCATAATTCATTCCTTTTTAGGTCGTGTGGCTTAGAGTTAGTGATCTAGGACTCATACACCACCTTGGGGGTCTGAGTGCCACCTAGGTTTTAGGGCCTCAATTCGGATTTCACATGAATCTAAGAATTTTTTTAAAATGTGTCCCATAGTTAAGCCTAATGGAACTTATATACCACTACTAGCATATGAGTCCCATGTGGCCCAAAATCAAATTTAATTAAAATTCTTGGAAGAATTTTGTCCTCCTAGATCTATTGTTAGCTTGTAGTGTTGTAATTCTAAGAAATTTAGCATAAGTAAGTATAAATACAAGGTTATTTCACTCATTTTCTCCTAATATTTCAACTTTCATGCATTATAAAAATTTGTGATCAAGGGAGAATTCAAGAGTATATAAGACCATTGAAGAGCATTAAAGAGTTGATTATCAAGCATTTAGGAGCATTACTCAAGTATCAAGCATCATGTCAATGTCATCATGCATCATGTTTGAATTTGATCTAACAATTGTGATGTAGGATTTTATGATTCTCGAGTTAGTGTTCAATCCAAGATCTATCGCATTCAAGAATGAGTCAAGATATACATCCATTGGGGCTAGTTTACACATGTTTTCAGCCTTTATTTCTAGGTTTTGGTGAGTTGTAACATTGCATGTTGTTCATTCATCATTACTTTATTTCATTTCATTTGAAAACAAGGTTTTAGTACCAAAATGAGGTCCCTTTCCACTAACAAAACAACATTTCCCCCCTCTCTTTAGTGTGTGATTGGTAGATCTAGGTTGAAGACTTGTTGAAGAGAAAGATTGGAGAAAATTTTCAAAGTGTTCAAAGTGTCAAAGTTGTCACCCTATTTTGGATCTCATCAAAGGACTTCTATAGTGCAAAATTTGACAACTTAGAACTAAAGGTCCAATTGAGAAGGTTAAGAAGATACTGAAGAGTAGATTCAGATCTTGAATCTCTAAAAAGGTCAAACTAGACTGATATGCCACTTCTAGCATATGACTCCTAGTTCAGTGAGTCCTAAATAGCCCATACTAGCGTATGAGTCCCAAAAGACATTACTTTTAGTGTTTTCAACATTTCAAATATTCATTGAAGCTCGTATAGGTTTCCAAGTGCACCTCTCTGGTCACAGTCTTACATGTTGTTTTGCATTCATTTCTAAGCCATTTAGTGAATCCTTGCATATCATTAAGTTTAAACATCAGGGCTTGCATTTCCATAATCTTTCTAGGCCCTAGCTTGTTGGTGAATCCCTCTCGTAGTAATCAATCATACCCTAACACCCTATCAAAATATCTCTCTCTCTTATTTCATCCTTGGTTTCCTTGAATGAGAGTGAAGAAGATTATTATTCTATCTCCCAAGGATAGAATGACAATTTTCCACCTTTCATTTTGGTGAACCTGGATTTAGAACATCTTAATTTTTATTTGCACTACATTTTCATCCTAGATCTAGCTTGCATTAACATTGTATTAGGATCTACATTAGTTAATTGGTATTTTAGGGTTTCTAATTCTTGTAATAGCTAAATTTCATGTAGGTTGCATATTTGCATCTTGCATTAATAAGTTTCATCTGAAATCAATATTTGCACTTAGCTTATACATCATCCAAAATAGAAAACATAACATTCACAAAAAAATTGTTCAAAATGGTGTAAAAACCCTAAAATGGGACTCATACACCTCTCTGGTGGATTTAGTCCTAGTAGATGAGATTTTTCACGATTTTTGGGATTTTTTGTTGACTATTATTCATTGGTTAGACCCCTAAAAAACCTTGATTGGTCTCATACACCCCTTTGGGCGATTTAGTCTTATTTGAAATTTTACACTACATTTTACAACATTAAATTCTTTGTTTATAGGTTTCATTTTGCTACTATTAGTTATCTATTTCAATTTTCATAAATTTTGTTACATTCATTTCATTGCATCTAGCTTAATTCCATTTGAATCAAAAATTGAGCAAAGAATTTATCTTGTGTTCATTGCATCTTGCATTCCATGATTGTCCCTTGTATGAGCTTTTCCCTTTGGTGTCCTACTGCTAATACTATAGTGAGAAAACTTTTGAGAATCATGTCATTCTGTGATCATACAATTGTCATGGATTTTGGTTTATCTAGCTCTTTTACTAGCTCACTAGGTATGGACCATACGCTTAACAAATCTCTACCTTCAAGTAGTGTGATGCATGTTGAGACCATGGTTGCTAGTATTCCATAAGAAAACTTAATCCAAATTCAAGAAGACTTAGCAAATCTACAAAATCAAATAACTAGTAAAAATATTTCAACCACTACTATCCCTACTATATATAACATACATTGCATGATTGAAAACAAAGGAGCTGATCTTACGTGTAACATAATTTAGATTTTTGGACCATGTCTTACCTCAATCACTATTTGTCCTTTACCTTAGAACAGTGTCACAAGCCAAGGAGGAACTAAAATTCCTCCTCCCACAACCATTGCCTCTGTTCCTACATAAACCAACCCTCAAGTTACAACAACGATGCAACCTACTAGCAATGTGATTCCTTCCTTGCGTATTTCTACTAGCATCCCTAGTGCCTTTGTGGCATCACACATCATATCTCCTACCACTTTACCTCCTATAACAATTCCACTCACTTGTCCTTCAAACACACACACCTCTTCCTTATTCACCTCTATCTCAACATATAAATAACGATCCTCTCATAAACCAAAATTTGCAAACCATTACATTCCTTCAAAAGAAAGCTTCCACCATAAACAAAAATCAAAATGGACAACCTAACTATTATGTCAAAATAGATCCCTTGTCCTTGGAGATATTGAGAACACTAATATCACAAGGTATAGAGGTGCATAGATTTGGGAAATATGGGGGGAAAGGAGACCCTTCCAACCATGTTTCTGATTATATCA
The DNA here is from genome assembly GCA_007258455.2 of Sequoia sempervirens. Lineage (NCBI taxonomy): Eukaryota > Viridiplantae > Streptophyta > Pinopsida > Cupressales > Cupressaceae > Sequoia > Sequoia sempervirens. The sequence goes on from VDFB02000015.1 coordinate 231,585,950, forward strand.
CCTTATGTAGTGACTTTATTATTGAAGATAATCTCTTGGCTAAGCTTTTCATTACATCCTTGAAGGATATCACCTTAGAATGGTTCTCATCATTACCAAATAAATCAATTAATTCATTCAACAATTTTTTTTATGAATTTATAAACCATTTCTAAGTGCATATGACTCCTAAAATGATATTATCCAATTTTATGAGATGTAAACAAAAAGAAGAGGAAAATATTACCGACTTTGTTTCACGCTATCAATGAGTTTACTCCCAATTTAATGTAAATATTCTCGACCCTCACCTTTAAAGGATGTTCATTGAGAATTTTCAAAGTAAGATACAAGATAAGATTACCATGATGAATTTCCCCTCCTTTGTGCACCTATGTATTGTACTTTGTGATTACTAGAATTCAGTTAGTAGTCATGAAATAAAATCCACCTCTAGCCACCCTGAGAAGTCTGAATTTTATGAACCAAAACAATTATTGGCCCTTTAGGAAATAGAATAAAGGCTTCCTTCAACTAAATCTCCCTCAAAAAACAAAGCAACATGTTGGTACCCAAGTGGCTTCTATAAGAAAAATAACTACTTTTGTATTTGGGGATCTGGCTAGACAATTCACTCCCTTACCTAATACCCTCCATAAAAAAATTTCACAATTCATAGAATAGAATATGATCTCCTTGCTTCTTGTTAAGATCCTTGATCCTAATAAGCCTCTACCCCCGAACTTTAGATTGAATACCTATTTCCATTATCATAGACAAAATGGACATGATATAGAACATTGCAAGTGTCTTAAACATCTCGTGCAAGACCTCATTGATTCCAACCATCTTTTAGTTGTAGGAGTCAATGATTAAGGAAATAAATCTATCACCCATCCCCACAAAAAATTGAAAATCTTTACCAATCCCATTCTAAAACATAATATTTCATTTGTCAAATCTTGTGAAACTTCAAAGAATGATGTGATGAATGTTGACATGGATGATGAGAACATGGATACAATTCAAAAATGTCTAGTCAATACCATTGAACAACGTCCTATGGATAAGATTGAAAAATTATTGATTGCATTGATTGAAACTCAACCTTGTAAGGGTCAAACTAAAAATCCTCTTGAAATTTATTTCTCATTTAAAGATATAATTAAACATGTACCTGATGGTCCTCTCTACATAGTCAATAAAATCTATGATAAGCCAACTAATGGAATATTAATTGATCCCATCTCTGGAGAGAATGTGATAACCAAGGAATTCTTACTCATGCTTGATATTTATCAAGAAACATATGATAAACTAAAAGAATGGATAAAGACGCATAATGGTTTTGCTTGACCTATGATGGGATCTGTCACCTTACCTTTATAAATAGGACAAAAAACATTATATGTCTCATTATCCATCATCTTGATGTATGAAAATTCCATGTGAAGCTTGGTAACCCAAGGCTATGGTCCATGGAAGTCATCCCATTGGTTGTGCATAAATGATTAAAGTTTCCCTTTGAGAATGAAATATTTATCGTGGACCATAGTGGCTTCAATCCTTTGTCTTCCCATGGAAAATTTTCATTAGATTTCTTTTGGCCCAAGCCTATGGAACCTAGTAAACCTTGAGAGGACTTTTTTTTCAAATCCTATCAAAATTTTAAGGTGAAATGCATAGCTAAACTATCTCTTAGAAAAATTCCTCATCACATGGATGAACCTACCATCCTTGATGAAACCATGATAGAACATAAATAAATTATAAACAACCAAGACCAACCTAAGATAGATCCGTTTCATATTTTCTAAAAAAGACCAAGAGATAATAAAAACAATCCCATCATGCCTCCTAGGATTAAACAATTTTACAAAGTTAAAGAGAAAATGGTTGAGAAACCTTACATGGTTCCTCCTGCTCCTCCCCTTAGGGAAGAAAAGAAACCGATGGTTGATCAATCCGCTCCTACACAAATGCAACTTGAAAGTCATACTAAATGAAATGTAAATGCTAGCGAGTGTAGGCATAGACATCATGTTCTTTCTCAAAGGCTAATTGAAGAAACAAATAAGGGTATGTGGCTGACTTTTTTTTTTACCCAAAATTGATGAAATGAAAAGGGTTTTTAAAGGAGATTCTTAGCTTTCCACCAATATAAATTATTTTTTACTTTGAATTCAATAAATTATTATTATTTATTCTCTATTTGAATTAGAACTAAAGTCCTTATTGATAGGTTGATTGAAAAAAAATATAGCTTTCAAATGGTATCATATTTTTTGATTCTGAAATACATGACATTCTACACTTCACATACTTTAGGATTTAAAAAAAAAAAAAAAATTATGAAGTTTTGACCATGTTAAGGTTGTTAGGCACACAATTTTTTTTATTTTTTAAACATTGTAATAAAAAAATCATAATTAATTATTTACTTGGAAAAAAATTACAAAAAAATATGCATCACATCGGGACATGAGTTCTCTACTTATATATAAAATATTATAAAAAAATATTATCATGTTATTGTGGTTAGGGTGGTCAGAAAGATACCTACTTCTTATTTTTTTCATAAAATTTAAGTACTACAGCATTGAAATTTCAATTTTTCACCAAATAGATTTTTTTTTTTTTAAATAAACCTAGTAGTTTAGAAACTACATTCAATTTTATACAAATTCTATTCTTACATATTTTTGAAATAATAGAGATAACTTATTGAATTTTTTAATGTCATGTTGCCTAACTCTGATTTTATTAAACTTTTTGCCACTTAAGGGCTTGTTTTTTCCATGATGATCATGCACATACCCATAAAGAAAATCAAAACCAAAACTTGAAAGAAGTAGTGCACAACGAGTCTCCCACTTTGCTGAAACAATAACATCCTATACTAAACCTAAAATAAGAATTAAACCTTTCTTTAGACTTTATCATTCAACCTCCTATTGTGATTAACTTAGATGATGATTGTGAAGTTACTAAAATTGATGAGGAGGTGCATAATGAATTGAATACATTTTTTTCCTCTTCTATGAGCTTACATGATAATTCTTCTAAGAAGAGTGTTGAACTTGGTAATGACCCTAGTTTGGCACTTGATACTGTCTCTTTGGCTAGTCGGCCACCTTCTCTATATGATGATCATGACTAGGTTGCAGATGACATACTAATAGGTTGACTCGCATGTGGCTTACTAGTATTTCATTTGTTTACTTTTTCATGTTTCTTTTATGTTATTGCATGTGCGTAATGCTATCCTCCATGCTATTCTATTTGATGACTCTCTCAATCCTTGTGACATTCCTCTATTTGTACCTCCATTCTTCTCTATGTTGTAAATCTTTTACCTTTTCTTTTTTCTTTTATTTTCTTTTGTTTTCCTTCTGGGGATGACACAAGGCATCGAGATATTCATGTCTCTTCCATGTTGAGCTATTTTTTTCCTTTTATCCTTTCATTTTTCTTGTGTTTTCCTTTTGGGGATGATGCAATGTGTTGAGACATTCATGTCTCTTCCATGTTGACCCAAAAGTTTTTTCTTTGTTTTTCTCTCTTTGTGTCATTCTTCTAGTTCTATGATTATCTGGGGAAGATGACAATTCTGAGCTCTCTAAAAAATATTGTAGTAAGAACATACTGACCCCAAATCAATGTATCCCTTATATGTTTGTAGTTTCTGTTTGGGGGCAACCCCTTCTTTCATTTTTCAAGACATATATTTTAGTTGAAAACATATGACTTGGAATAGGGCTTTCCAAGATAGCTCTCATGTCCTTTTATTAAAATTTATCAATTGCTACTTTAAAGTAATTTATCACATAATGGTGTTTAGAATTTTTTGTAAAGTAGGGGCATACATTAGCATTATTCTTTTACATTTCCTATTTCATGGTGTACTCTTCTTGCTTTAGGTGATGTGTCTTTTTCTTTGTGGATGACATCAGGTGTGATTTCCTTGAAGAGGATGATCTCTATAATCATATTATAATCCTCTTAGTAGTCTAGTGAGACATACTACATCCCCTAAGTTGTGAATCTTTTCCTCTTTGATTGGTCCTCTCTTAGAGACATTAGTCACAATGTTCCCTAATTTAAGACAAATGAATTAAGCAAGACACCTATGAGTGTTCCCTATATTGCATTCACAATTTTAGTTATATGGCCACCTTGCATAACAAACTTTGCATGCTTGTGGAGCCATCTATTTTTTTAATGAGTTTCAAGCATATGAAGCTTTTCTTGCCTTATGAAGCTCAAAGTTAATTATTATGTAGTGCCTTATCAAATTTATCAGGAAGTATAACATTTTTCTAGTTGGTCAGGAAGCCAAATTGAGGAATGAATTTTCCATAGCCACTCACATGAATGTGTGATCACATATTGATCATGTGTGTATGTGTATCACCTTTTGGATACTCACTCAATAGAAAGCCTAAAGTTTGGTTTCCTCAAAGTGAGTGTGCATTTTTTGGACAAACAACTTAGACTTGATCCACATCATGATGGAAAAATGGCCAAAGCATGATCCACCTTGTGACTGTTTATTTCTCCTTATATCCTTTTTCATGTGTTTTATTTTGCTCCTATGTTGGTTTTTCATAGGATCTCAATACTAGGGGCTTGTGCAACCCTCTTCATCATTTCTATCCTATCTTACAAGAGTTGGTGTATTAGAAAACCGCTTGATGTTTTTTTGTCTACTTTAGTGTGATTTTGAAGCAAGTTCATCCTCTCACTAAAGTTAGGGGATAAATTTAATATTGTAAAATTTCATCCATGACATTTTAACACTTGTTTGGTTCCTCGTTAAAGCGAGCTTAACGTTTCCTTGATTTAGTGTTGTAATGTGTTTAACACATTCAAATTAGGTCTTAGGCCCTTGTGATGCAAATCTAGGAGGATTCAAAAAAACATCTCATGAACCTTCAATAATAATCCAAAACATTTTTTGTATAATACATGCTATTAGGCATTGTATATCACATTAGAAACATAGCCATGGCAGCCCACAATTTAATGTAATGAACAGTCATTAATAAATTACACAAAAAAATAAAAATGAATCCAATCCCTCTAGTGAGATTGAATAAAACATATTTATAGAATTTTACTCCAATTTTTGTGAATATCCAATGGTGTAAATGAAAGTTATTGTATTTTTCCCAAAACTGCAAACCCTAGGTAGGGTTCAAACCTAACCTCACAAAAATGGTCATAATTTATTCAAATATTAATGAAATTTGATGAGAATTGAATAAAATTAAAGTAGATTCACATGGAAACAAAATAAAATTGGTTTAAGATCCAAAATATAGTCGTTACATTCCATACCATCACATTTTCTTAGACTGTAAATTCTGCACAATATTGTTAGAATAGGCAGTCTCACCAAAATAGTCATATCTACCACAAAACTCAATAAAATTCAATGAGACAAAAATAATTGGAAACTAGAAATAAAGATATTTAAATAAATATATCATATTCCATTATTTGAGTCCATAAAAATTTGTACAAAACACAACTTCACCCTAGAAACAATGTGAAAATTAGAAAATGCACAAAATTTGAGGTTTCCATTCATCAAACTTCAAAAATCAATATCTCGAACCCCCAATTCTAGTTTTGGAGGGTTTATTTATACATTTTCAACCAAAACAAACTATTTTCAACTACCTTTTAATTATTTTGTTGACAAAACAGCTTAATGACACTTCATCTACCTAATTTTGCACTTTTGACAATTTTTACAATATATGAGAAATGAACATCCTAGGACCTATAACACCACAAAGGTGGCCTCTTGGGCCTTATTACAATATCAAAAAATAAAAATGCAACAAATGAATTAATATGGTCTCATGGAGGCATGTGATCAAATAGGTGCTCCTACACCAAACTCCTGAGGGCAAAAGAATTCAAGCCCCTTTGAGTTGTCTTCTTCCTGGTCTTCCAGTTACTTTGAACCTTGTCCTTTTCTTTGCAACCATATTTGGTCCTTTCCTCATTATCTTCTTCTTATGACTTCTCCTCTCAAGCATCCCTACAACTTGGAAGTCCCAAAACTCTATCATATTATCAAACACTTCACTTTGTCCTTCATAACCTGCACATACATAGTCCAAGGAGAAATTAGAAACAAAATATAGAGACCTTGAGGTCTCCTCATTTTCTTGTACTTCAAATTCTTCTTCACCCATGACCAGCTTATCCAAATTTGAAACCAATTCACTTGCCACCTCAATGTCCTTGTTTTTTTCTACCTTGATGAGTTCTTCTTCCTCTTGTTTGAGTTTTCAATCACCAACCTTACTATCCCATTCTTCTTCAATAGCTGCATATTGTGCCCATAAGTTTTCTTCTTCATCTTTGACCGAATTTTATGCCTACTTTTGTTTTCTTTTCTTCTTCATAATCTCCTTCAAAGACCATCTTAACATTTTTGACATTGGTATATGCTAGCTCATTAGTGCTTTCTTCATAATTTGGTGTTCTTTGTCTAATCTTTCCAACATTTGGATTATCTCTTCCATGGCTTTCTGAAACTCTATTTGTCTTTCCTTCTTTCTCTCTATATTTTTAAAATATTTTCCCTCTCTTCTGTTCTTCCTTCATGAATCCTAAGCCTACAAACATCTTTCCAATATTCTCAAAAAATCCATCTCCACAAGAAATTCTCTCCTTGCTTCGACTTCACTTTGCCACACCTAGGCAATCGGGTTCCTTCCTCAACTTGCACAACACACAACCACAAACACCAAACCAAAAAATTTTACCAGCCCATATCTTTTCTAGGCTCTGTTACCAATTTGATGTAGATCTAGGAGGATTCAAAAACACATCTCACAAACCTTCAATAATAATCCAAAACAATATTTGTATAACACATGCTATTAGGCATTTTATATCACATTAGAAACATAGCCATGGCAGCCCACAATTTAATGCAATGAAAATCATTAATAAATTCCATAAAAAAAATAATGAATCAAATACCTATATTGTGATTGAATAAAACATAGTTATAGACTTTTCCTCCAATTTTTGTGAAGATCCAATGGTGGAAATGAAAGTTATTGTATTTTTCCCAAAACTGCAAACCCTAGGTAGGGTTCAGACCTACCCTCACAAAAATGGTCATAACTTATTCAAATACTTATGAAATTTTATGATAATTGAATAAAATGAAATTATATTCACATAGAAACAAAATAAAATTGGTTTCACATCCAAAATATAGACTTTACATTCCGTACCATCACATTTTTTTAGACTGTAAATTCTGCACAATATTGTTAGAATAGGCAGTCTCACCAAAATAGTCATATCTACCACACAATTCAATAAAATTCAATGAGACAAAAATAATTGGAAACTATAAACAGATATATTTCCATACATATATGATAATCCATTATTTGAGTCCATAAAAGTCCATACAAAACACAACTTCACCCTGGAAACAATGTGAAAATCAGAAAATGCACAAAATTTGAGGTTTCCATTCATCAAACTTCAAAAATCAATGTCTCCAACCCCCTATTCTAGTTTTTGAGGGTTTATTTATACATTTTCAACCAAAACCAACTATTTTCAACCACCTTTTGATTAGTTTGTTGACAAAATACCTTAATGACACTTCATCTACCTAATTATGCACTTTTGAGAATTTTTACAATATATGAGAAATGAACAACATCCTAGGACCTATAACACCACAAAGGTGGCCTCTTGGGCCTTATTACAATATAAAAACATAAAAATGGAACAAATGACTCAATATGGCCTCATGGATGCATGTGATCAAATAGGTGGTCATGCACCACCTTGTAAACTAAATAAACTTAATTTTACCTTATTTAAGGTGTTGTAAAGTATTGTACCACACTTTCACACTAATCTAGGGTTTTAATTAATTAATTTGGATTCTTTGTGTCTTATTTTTCCTTATTTTGCATCAACATTCCTTAATTAATATTTTTTTCTATGGATAATCCTAACATAAACTAACATCCAATAATAATTCATGTATTTTTAGGTTGTGTGGCCTAGATTTAGTGATCTAGATCTCATACGCCACCTTGGGCATATGATTCACACCTACTTTTTAGGGTCATGATCTAGATTTCATGTGACTCTAAGCATTTTTTTAAAAAATTTCTGATAGTTAAGCCTAATGGGACTCATATGCTACTTCTAGTGTATGAGTCCAATGTGGCCTAAGATAAAATTTAATTCAAATTCCTGGTGGGATTATGTCCTCCTAATTCATATGTGATCTTATAGTATTGTAATTTTAGGAAATTTAGCATAAACAAGTATAAATACAAGGTTATTTCACTCATTTTCTCATAAGCTTTTAGGTGTTCATGTACTATAGAAAATTTGTAATCAAGGGAGAATTCAAGAGTCTACAAGAGCATTAAAGAGTTGACTATCAAAAATTTAGGATAAATATTCAAGTATCAGGCATCACGTTTATTTTTGAGCTAAAAATTATGATGTATGGTTTTATGATTCAAGCAAGTGTTGAATCCAAGATCTATTACATTCAAGTAAGAGTGAATATCTACATATATTGGATCCATTTCGCACATGTTTGTAGCTTTTATTGCTAGGGTTTGGTGAGTTGTAATATTACACATGATTTTCATTCGTCATTCCATTATTTCATTTCATTTCATTACAAGGTTTGAGTAGTAAAACGGGGTTTGTCTAAGGAAAATCCCTTTCCAATAATAAAACAACATTTTTTTATCTCTTTAGTGTGTGATTTATAGATCTAGGTTGAAGACTTGTTAAAGAGCAAACTTGGAAAAAGTTGTCAAAGTGTTCACAGTGTAAAAGTTATCACCTTGTTTTGGAGATCATTAAAGGACTTCTATAGTGCAAAATTTGACAATTCAAACTCAAAGGTCTAGTTGAGAAGGTTAAATAGAGATTGAAGAGTAGATTTAGATCCTGATTCTCTAAAAAGGGGAAAATTAGAATGATATGCTACTTCTCACATATGAGTTCCAGTTAAGAGAATTTTGTAGATTTTGAGTGTCTTAGACATATCTATGTAAACTTTGTGTTCTCTCCTATAAACCCTAATTTGGGACTAAATCACCCAAACTAGTGTATGAGTCCTAGAAAACATAAATTTTAGTGTTTTTATCATTTCAAGTCTTCATTCAAGCTCTGACAGGTTTCTAGGTGCACCCCTCTAATCTCTCAATTTTACATGTTTTACATTCATTTCTAGGTCATTTTGTTGGGCCTTGCATATCATTAAGTTGAAATATTATGTCTTGAATTTCCATAATATTTCTAGGCTCTAGCTTGGTGGTGAACCCCTTTTGTAGTCATTGATCACACCCTGGGACACCCTATCACAAGATCTCTCTCTCCTACTTCATCCTTGGATTGAGATCTCTAGGGTTTCCATGAATGAGAGTGAAGAAGATTATTATTCTATCTCCCAAGCATAGAACGGTAATTTTTTTACTTTCAATATGTTTTAGAATAATTATTACTATGACCTTTTTGAGTTTCTTCGATAATAATTAATGGAGAACCTAAGAGACATTAAGAAAAAGAAGAATTTTACATTCTAGTATGGAACCCTGTTAATTTTCTTATTGCTCTACTTAAGGAAAGAAGTACCAGTTGTTGGACAAGTAAATTGGACAAATTCTAAACCAATTGCACACCAAATTGAAAAGTATATGATAAATATTGGAAGTATGAATGCTTAAAAAGATGAACTTGTAGCATTATTTGGAGTATTTTAGAACATGATGAATAAGAGAATGAGGATTCCTAGAGAAGAGGTGAGAAGATATTCAAAAGACATTAACTTTCTTCTCTCCAAAACTTTTTTCTTTACTAAAGATAGTAAACCTAGAACTAGTTGGATATTAGAATTGTATTATGAAGTATTAGAGTGTGAAAAATTTAGCTATGCAAAATCTCTTTTGAGTAGTCTTGAAGATATTGGAAGAATAGATGTGAGTGTAGAGGAATTTGATAGCTCTAAGAGAGCTGGTAAAAAGAGAAAATTCATAGAGAGTCGCTTGGTTTCTGGTAGATTTAAAAAATAATTTGTTGATATTGAAAGAATCCATATTTCTTAACATGAACATGAGACTAGTGTTAAGTCTAAAAATGTACAAATTTTGGATGAATCCATAAGAGATCTACAAGAAATAATCCCTAGTGCAAGTTTTGTGTCATTTTCTACTTTGTAAAATCTCAATATCCTAATTAAATCACTTAAAGAATGTCTCTAGATTGAAAAATTCAAATTGAAGCTGAAAATAAGACATGTCTTGAGAGACTTAATTTGGTGAATATCTCAAGGAAATGTATAGAAGCACTTCAAAAGGTCACAAATTTCTTGAGAGAAGTGCAAGAAAATGTAGAAGAAGCAAGGAACATATTAGCATACTACTTAAAATTGCTAAACATCACCCAAAGTATCAAGGATGGCATGAGTACAATTGAAAGCCAGATAAAAATGGTTTCATGCTCTTATGATCTAGTTCAAGAGAAGGATGATAAACTTGGATCTCTATAATGGAGCTTCATGATAAATTATTCACCCTAAAAAGTCAAAGAGATTAAATGATCAACCGAATTATAAAGTTAAGGGACTTATTTAAGGAAAAGTATGTACCAATCTCGAATTCTCTTAGCAATACTAATAAGCTCTGAGAGACAAATCTTGATCGCAATACTCTGGAGAAGGAGAAGAATCTCTATTATAACTTGAAATTCTATACAAGACTCTTACCATAGAAAATATACAATGGAAAGAAAAAAATTCTAAATGTAAATACACTTTTCAAACACTTCAAGGTTCTACATCCTAAGGGTAACTATTTATCATGATTTAATAAGTTTTATAGATTTTGATATATACATATGTATATAGAATAAAAATAAATTTTGGGTTGACCTCCTAAGGGGAGCATACAAAGATTTGGCACACCCTTTTCAATTGATTTCAAAGGGGTAGATAGAAGTGAAAGTGGGAGTGATTATGATGAAGAGGTGAGATCTCCTATTTCTTATTATGCAAGTTACCATCAGTGACAAAGAGGGATATTTTTGGAAGGAGAGTGTTGGAAGCTTTGGAAAGGTTCGAAACATAAGCATGAGTTGTATAATACTACTTATTCTAGTGTTGTCATTGATATAAACATTGTCATGATCATCATAGGATGATTTGGAAGTGCTACAAAAGATATGTGTATAGGATAAATTGGCTTGCTAAATATGGTTGTACAAGATATTAACTAAGTGCTGATTTTGTGGTTTAGTGCATCAAGTTTTGGGTCCACACTCCACCACACTAACTGATCTTAGTCTATGTTGTTAACCATGGTTTGAAGTCTATTAGATTCAGGTAAAATCAATATTTTGTGATACTTTCTGAAATAGGCTAGAAGATGTCATTGACAGAGTTTAGCTCTATGTATCACATTCATTTCTCTATCTAGTATATTAGTGTGGGAGATTCCATATTTATTTGAGAAGAATTATTTTGTGTTGTAGTTCTAAAGTTAGAATTATTTATTTTTGTGAAGTGTGAAATTGAATAATTATTGATTCTTGTTGTCGTATATATGGACAAGTGTATGCATGATTGAAAGTTTTATGATTTGGTCCAGTTCTTGGCCGACCTAATACTAATATGTGTTGTGAACATTAAATATACTTTACGAATGTTTGTAGAATCTACTTTAGGTTTGTGCTAACCTAAATTAGGTATTACATGTTTATTCTAATTGAGAAAAAGTTTATGAATATTGTGTGAAGTTGACAAAGCTATTTTTGAATTGTTTATGGTTACATCTAATTAGGGTAACCTAATTGATGTATGCGGATGTAAGTTGGAATATATATGTAAGAATGTTTTGATTTTTTGTATGGATGAGAAGGCATATGTTGTAAATCAGGTGTGAGAGGTCTCATATTGTGTGAACATGTGAATTTGGGGGTGTGATATTAGAATAAGAGAAAAATTATTGATCGACTGCTAAGAAAAGTAGTACTATATATTTAGAGCTTCAAGGGAACTAGAATATAGCACAGGGAAGGTGCAATTTTATCAGTTCATATTTTGGCTAAGTAGGCATCTTTATTTTGTATCTATCTTTGGTTGTGAACCTTATAAGGATAGTGCATTCTGCCAATGAGCCCCTATAATATACTATATTTGGATACAATACATTATGTGCTAGTCCTCATTGTGTTTTTACCCTTTTTATGTTTTCCACATAAAAATATTAGTGTTCATGTGTTATGTGAGATGTTTCATGCTTTCATTCTTTATTTCTATAAATATGTTTTGGTGTTTGGATAAGTTGTGTTCAAAAATTTAATAAAATAATGTTTCACCTTGACCTGTCTCAGTATTGTGGGTGTTCAACAATATTAATTTTTTACCACTATCCAATTACAAAAAAACTTGTAACAAAAAAATCTATTACATTTGAGAACCTTATAATATTGCACTATAAATTAAATGTCATCAAAACATTAACATTTCATCCATCCCTAAAATATGTGGAACCCAAAAATTTATTTAGAGTATAGTGAAAACATAAATTTGCAAAAGGAATTGTGTTATTTTGTATTATAATTATGGTTTTTTCTATAAATTAGAGAGATAAAGACTTCATTTGGTCTTGAAAAAGGTAGTTATCTCCATGTTTGATAGTGGAAATTTTTAATAATATTATTGACTCTCATACAAATAAATATATTTTTAAAATTTATTTTTTAATCTATTTTTTAGAGAATATGAATTATAATTTATAATGTACTTTTCAAAAAATTAGTAGGAATTACAAAATATATATATTTTTTGTTTTCCTAAAGTTAAAATGAAGAATTGGTAATAATATTTTTGTAGGGTTCATTTAAAATTGGCTAAAATGATGAACATCTTTGTACAACATGTAAGAGATATAAGTTTGATTCAAAAAGTGGGATTCAAACTACACGTTTTGTAGGAAAATATACATTGTAAATTGGAAACAAATTTCCCTGTAGGCATAGACAACATAAATTTTTAATTCATAAAATTTGTGTTTCAATTGATAATGGTAAGGAAAAAAATTAACATTTTTCATTCCCATATTTATTTTGTGTATAGAATATTATTTTTTTATTTAAATGATTACAACAGATAAGGAATGTTTGATTATTCAATTTTGATCGAATATACAAGATATGTAAACATTATATTTCTATTTTATTGTCATTTACCCTATTCATAATTATTACTTTATTCAATAGTATTATATTCACATCAAATAACTATTTTTAATTTATATTTCCTTTCTAAAAATTTATGTGAAACTATTATAAATATATTCTATTTTCATAGTCACTCATAAAAATAAATTCACTAATTTTCACTTAGAATCTAATATAGGTGGAAATTGAACGTTCATGTATACATATGAAAGATATAAAAAATATCATTAAAATAAAAAATACATAATATAGATGATAAAAAGAAAAATGAGTTGATGAAAAATTGTGAAATATTTAGAGTATTAAAATGTCAAAATATAAATAATTAAATAAAAATAGAAGTATTACTTAAATTTTTACACTATTAGATGGTATAGGATAAATATATTATGTGATGTACCAAAGAAGCATCGTGAGCAGATTGGCAATCCTACATCACCTAAAAAAGTGATTTATCTATTTTTTTTCCTTTTGTTGTGTGTTACTTTTATTGTGTTTTGGTAAAAGATGTGGGAAACACATTTGATAAAGTGGTTAATAATTTCAAATTATTTATATGCATTGATTTCAAAATAATGGATTTGATTCATAAGAAAATTAAAAAACGTATCCATAACTAGGGTGACTAGCATGTGGTGATCTACATTTTGAATTTAAACATAATAAACATCCTAGCACATAGGAAATAGTCATTGTATTGATGTTGTCTCTTAACATTTGGTGCCTCTCATATTACCAACACCAAATGAGAGAGGTGATTCATTTTGGTTATTTCAAGTCAATCTTCCCAAGGAACATTACTGTTGCATTGGAATTGATTTGTGATTAATGTGAAAGGTTGTTCATGAAGGTTTGTTACTGATGGCTTGTTCATTTTAGGTACATGTTGATGCCAAAAGTTCATGTTCAAAGGTTTAAATTACTATTGAGGTTCAAAGGTTCACAACCCTAATAGTTTGAAAGGTTAATATTTCTTGGAAAATGTTGGTAATATAGTACTCTATGCCACAAAACTTCAGAGGTTCAAAAACATTACAAAGATTCAAAAACATAAAAAAATGAGCTAAGCGTTTATCTAGGGTTTATTGTGCAAAATAAATAGCAAGGTTAATTTTATTATAATTTGAAGGTGACTTATAGTCAGCAGTCATCAATAACTAAGGTGACCTACTCAAGGTTTTTAAATCATGTCCTTCAATTGGACCTCTCATGCCTTGAAACTGATCAAGCAAGATGACCTTGAAGATCAAAGGATATTGTTTCAAAATGAATTAGTGGGTCTCTCAAAACAAGGGTTCTCATTCAAATATAAGAATGGTTACTTCAAATGGTTTTACTTTGACATGCATGAAAGTTAAAGGGTTTTATGATTTTATGCAACATTTATAAATTAACAGATGAATTAGAGGGTTTTGTTGGTGCCAATTAAAAATTAGAAGTGTTTCTAATTGGAAACTATGTCTCTTTATCTTTTAATAGAATTTTGGAGTTATTTTTTCTATCTTAAGATGCATATACTCCTTGGTTAGTATGTGAAAAACATGAAGAACCTTCTTTAATAAAAAATGCAGATTGTATAGTGAATATGAAGGAAAAATGAATCGTAAAAAAATGCAAATTGCATAGTGAATATGAAGGCATAATGAACAGTGAAGAAAAGTAGATTATTGGTTTTCAAGAAAGCTTCTTTTTGAGTTTCAATGTATTCAATGCAATTTTTGTTAATGAAATTTCTATAAATACAATATTTTATAAAAAATATTTTGACAGGTGATTGATGAAGTTTGAGATGATAAAAGTTTGTGTTATGATGTTGGAGAGGATTTGGTGTGAATGATTATTTTATTCAGTGTAATGCCCCGTCACACAACCCCAAAGGAACAAATAAAAACACAACAATTTTTTTTTTAAAGAACATAATAAATGTACATAAGCATTCCAAAATAAAAATGTTCTAACTTACACAACTAAATCCATTGGGGTACATGAGCTGACATTACTAAACTAATCCCATAACAAAGATAATAAATGAAATATTAAATAACCAATAATGTAAATCCAATCATTCATGATATCAATTAAACATTCATCCACGATATCAAGAAAGATGTGAATATACCAAATAAAACCATACATGCATATGACAATAAATGAATCGTAAAGATATAAAGTGTATATATATATAAATAGATACAACACAACTTTACAATGCTTACAAATGGTAGTACAAGAATGAATCACATGATGTGAAAGTACAATATATCCATCTGAAAATGAATCTCAATAATCACATATACAAATTACATCATAATCTTCCCAACCTATGTGGGAGTCGATACATAATTAAATAAATTACATCTGAAGTGTAAACATACATCTAGTACATAAGAACACTCGATCAACTACACCTGCAAGACTTTGTAATGAAAGAAATAACTACATCCAAAGGGAACCCAATGGGGTGTGAAGAACATTCCACCCAACCACCCTCGTACTGAGAGTAGACAAGGAAGGATCCCTGACCAAGCACATCTGACTATAAAAAAAGACTAATTTCATACAAGATGACATAACATCAAAAGACCACATAGAAACTAAACAACCATAAATCACCAAAGGTCATAATGATAAACCACTTTCGCAAGTAAAAAATACATCACTTTCCAAATAATACAACAATAAGTCATGAAATACATCATCAATAAATCTCAAGTCATAATATCAAAGGACTACTTCTAGAGGACTTCACTAAAACAACACAAATGGGATGTTAATGGAGAGTTTCATCATGTGGCTTCACATGGATTATCCAGAAAACCTATCACAAGGTTTTGCCTCCATCTATACATGGATTATCTAGACAACCTAGTTCAAGGTGTCACCTCCATTTATGGTTCTCCTAATAGCCTTTCTCAAAGCACTGCTCCATAGGGTTACTCATGTGAAATTGTTAACCTTTCATGAAGACAAGGCAACTATCTTGCCAACCATGGACTTCTCAGTCCCCTTTAGTTTGTGATAGCAATAACAAGCAGACAAGGCATCACAATTATCTGATTAATGTTTAATCCCCACCCATGATTAATTACTTAGGTTATCACAAATTACTCTAACTCTACGTGGGTTACCCTAACAACCCCTTTGTGTACCGATCCCCACTTAGAGCCACTTTCTCTAAACACTCAACACAAAATATCCAACACAAAAGTATTGTACCAACCAGATCACAAAACCAACATATGGAACATCTACGAGGCATAACCATCTCACCAAACTCATCTAAATTACATTCGCAAAATGGTACAATCCCAGTGAAAACTAAAATCACAACCACAGTCAAACCATAGGCAAAGAATCAAATTGTAAAATGAATAATGACATCAGTATTCCCCACCTCTGGAAGTTCCTCATCCATAACTTAAATTCCTATAACAGGATAAACTAGCTCTAGGGTTTTCCCACAAGACATACACCCGAATAAAACAAAATCAAAATTAATTAAATGAATGATCTCGCGAATAACCAATACATTCACAATTCCATAAAAAAACATTTCAATGTACAATAAATTTTTCCAACAATTAATGAATTACTCGAGAACATTCAGTTGATTAACACATAGTTTATATAATTTTCACAATTACACTAATATAATACTAGTTTATACAATTTTTTTCTAAGATTGTTGCATATTAACTTATATAATTTCACCATATGATCCTCAACATATAAAATTATCACTATACAAGTATATATATGTATAAATGCATATATCTATATATATACATTTATACACTTTTTATGTCTATATACATATATACATATATATAAGTATATATACAAAAATATATAGATATAGAAAAAATCATATATTTTAAATCATTATATAAACATAATTAAAATACTTCTAGTGATATATATACATATACATATATATTATTATTATATATATTATATAAATTCCAATTAAACAATTAAATTTGATTTAATAAAAAATTATAAACTTTTAAAAATAATAAAATATTTTCAAAGGAAATAAAATAAAAACTTAAATAAACATAAGCCACCTCCATTGAGGAGGTTGCAAAGCTCCCATTAGGGAGGCCTCGGCCTTCCTAATGGCCATGCACATCAGCCAAGGGCTGGCATACCAACAGCCAATTGGACTATTGTGTACGACATTCCTTGACTGCTGGCAGCCATAATCTATCACCATCAATACCAACAGAGGGGGCGTATAGGGGTACGACATGGCCGACCCCTCCCCAATATAATTAATTCTTTAAAAAAAATCCAACTTTAAAATGAAATTTTCATCAATATTTTTCTTTTTATTTTTATATACGATTTTGTCAAAAACAATGGCAACACAAAACTCCAATAAAAATGAAAATGTAAACTTTATTCTATTAATTTCAAAATACAGAATATAAATTGATCTATATATATTTTCTATATAAAAATAATTGTATATATTGTATATATATATTGTACATATATATATACTATTATTTTTTATTTTATTTTTTATTTATTTTTTCAACAATAGATTCAGATCAAATAATATAATGAATTTTTTTATAATCAAACCCGATAAACATTTGGGCATGAAATTTCAATGAATTCACAAAATGATTTTCTTTCCAAACAATAATTTTTGAACTCAAATTTTACTGAAGAATTTTGAAGGGTGTAATTGTAGTTTTCAATTGAGAAATTCAAAGGTTTAACAATCACATTATCAATCATAGAAAACCTTTTTTCAAAACATAGAGAAATTAATTTTCCTAACATGGCTACAAGATTTTGTTAATAGATTCAAAAAGAAGGAAACAATAATATTAAGGGAACCCATAGTCCTTCGTTCGATGTAGAATCCCCTCTGTAGCTTTTTCTCAATCAATATTTTCTTATAGAACAATTTTCAGCCAAAAGCACAAAACAAAAACCTATGTTTTCTTTTCTTCTTAAGAAAAAAACCAGAAGAAAACCTCGTGTGTGTAAAAAATCATCTCACAATAAAAATCAATAATAATAAACAAATATCATCATCTTTTTCCTCAAAAATCCTCACCATTCATTGGCTCTTTTCTTTCTTTTTAAAAGCGCACACTTATCTCACAATTTTAATTAAAAATTAATTATTTTCTAAAGATATTCTCTACAAATTTTTCTAATTTAATATCAGGAAAAAGATAATATATAATTATCACCATCATTATTAATTTAAATTAATTACCTACACTTTTAATTAATTAAATAACCTTTTAATTTACAATATATTTAAAACTCAACATTTAACTAACTTACAATTAATTAAAGCAACAAGAAAACATTAATTAATCTTATAAAATAAGATTAATTAAATAACCACTAACCATAAATAAAATAAATAATCAACAATCAAACTACACAAAGACAAGGATAAAACCTCAATCATGATAGAACAAAACTCGCAACAAGATGATGGACTTGGGACAGGGACACTTACCAACTCCCTTTTTTAACATTGTACCCATTGGGTTAAATTGATGCTCACCCTGTCACACCGAAGCAGGTGGAATCGAGACTCTGTACTTGCAATTACTATATACAAATAAACATCAAGTAACTTATATATATATATAATCAAAAACATCATATCGTGAGAAGGAATTGCAATGTAGTAGGGCACTCGTAAATGAGTGGTGCTACAATGTCCTCTCACCAAAGATATACTAACAAATACAACATTATATGTAAAGTAACATTGCTAACTAACTGATCACATCATAAACTAATTACTAAACACTATATCACAATGTATTACTAAAATCAAATTAAACATCATAGAATCACAACATCGACATATATAATATTAAGGAAAAACCATTGCATAATCAAATAATCTAAACACCACATAAAGTATCATAAATCATCATAATAATGTTAAATGTAGCAATCAACTAAACTATGCATCCACACACACCAAGTCAGTGAACTAATCACCATAAAAAACTAGTATCACACTAACACATAAGAGTAACAAATAGTAGCAAAGAGTATCAACAACATGGGGGTATTATATCCTTTTCCCCTAGGACATGGCTTACTCCTAGAAGCCATTAAATAAAATAAAGTGAGCACACAAAGACTATCTAGTTTGTATTCAATCAGCCAAGATGGTTGCTTTAACGACTTCCTTACTGGAAGGCGTCCATTCATTTCTTTCATAACGAATTCTCCTTAAAGCTTCCGCCAAAGTCTCCATGTCCAAAATCATGGAGCATTTGGAATAATCATACCAAACTTGTCTAATTTTCCATAGTCGTTTGACTATCAGATCTCGAACCTTCATCTGGGGTGTTTTCCTTATCTTCATCCTGGAAAAGCACCAAGGGATAGGTTTTAGTTTAAAGACCTACACACATTGAAAGCACACACAAGATAAAGGTACAAGTGAACTCAATATTCAAACACAAAGGTTGCCTAATGGACACAAACTACCCAAAGAACCCAGCATTAGCAACCTTGGCTCTGATACCAAGCTGTAACGCCCCATCTCGCAACCCCAAAGGAACAAATAAAAACACAACAATTTTTTTTTAAAAGAATATAATAAATGTACATAATAATTCCAGCATAACAATGTTCTATGTTGCACAACTAAATCCCTTGGGGTACACGAGCTGAAATTACTAAACTAATCCCATAACAAAGATAATAAATGAAATATTAAATAACCAATAATGCAAATCCAATCATTCATGATATCAATTAAACATTCATACACGATATCAAGAAATATGTGAATATACCAAATAAAACCATACATACATATTACAATAAATGAATCATATAGATATAAAGTATATATATATAATTTGATAGATACAACAAAACTTTACAATGCTTACAAATGATAGTACAAGAATGAATCACATGATGTGATAGTACAATACATCTATCTGAAAATACATCTCAATAATCACATATACAAATTACATCATAATCTTCCCAACCTACGTGGGAGTCGATAGATCATTAAATAAATTACATTTGAAGTTTAAACATATATCTAGTACATAAGAACACTAGATCAACTACACCTGTAAGACTCTATAATGAAAGAAACAACTACATCCAAAGGGAACCCAACAGGGTGCAATGCACATTGCACCCAACCACCCCCGTGCTGGGAGTAGACATGGAAGGATCCCCAACCAAGCACATCTAATAGTAACAAAAGACTAACTCCATACAAGATGACATAACATCAAAAGACCACATAGAAACTAAACAATGATAAATCACCAAAGGTCATAACGATAAACCACTTTCAAAACATAACAATAAATCACCTTCCAAATAATACAACAATAAGTCACAAAATACATCATCAATAAATCTCAAGTCATAATATCAAAAGACTACTTCTAGAGGACTTCACTAAAACAACACAAATGGGATGTTAGAGGAGAGTATCATCGCATGGCTTCACATGGATTATCTAGACAACCTACCACAAGGTGATGCCTCCATCTATACATGGATTATCCAGACAACCTAGTTCAAGGTGCCACCTCCATCTATGGTTCTCTTGAAAGCCTATCTCAAGGCATTGCTTGATAGGGTTACTCATGAAAAATCATTAACCTTTCATGAATACAAGGCAATGATCTTACCAACCACGACCTTCTCGGTCCCCTTTAGTGTATGATTACACTAACAAGCAGATGAGGCATCACAATTATCTTATTAAAGTTTTATCCCCACCCATGATTAATTACTTAAGTTATCATTGATTACTCTAACTCTACGTGGGTTACCCTGACAGCCCCTTTGTCAGCTAACCCCCACATAGAGCCACTCTCTCTAAAAAATCAACACAAAATATCTGACACAAAAAGGATTGTACCAACCAGATCACAAAACCAAAAAATGGAAGATGTACGAGGCATAACCATCTCGCCAAACTCATATGAATTACATTCGCCAAACGGTACAATCCTAGTGCAAACTAAAATCACAACCACAGTCAAAGCATAGGCCAAGAATCAAATTGCAAAGCCAATAATGACATCAGTATTCCCGACCTCTGGAAGTTCCTAATCCACAACTTAAATTCCTATAATAGGATAAACTAACTCTAGGGTTTTCCCACAAGACATACACCTGAATAAAAGAAAATCAAATTTAATTAAATGAATGATCTTGTGAATAACCAATACACTCACAATGTCATAAAAAAATCCATTTCAATACACAATAATTTTTTTCAACAATTAAATGAATTACTTGAGAACGTTCAGTTGATTAACACATAGTTTATCTCTAATTTTCACAATTACACTAATATAATACTAGTTTATACAAATTTTTTCTAACATTGCTGCATATGAAATTATATAATTTCACCATATCCTCAACATATAAAATTATCACTATACAAGTATATATATGTATAAATGTATATATCTATATATATATATATACATTTATACACTTTTTACGTGTATATACATATATACATATATATTAGTATATATAATAGATATCATATATTTTAAATCATTATATAAACATAATTAAAATAATCCCAGTGATATTATTATATATATTATTATATATATATTATTATGTATATTATATAAATTTGAATTAAGAAATTAAATTGAATTTGAATTAAATTTAATAAAAAATTATAAACTTTTAAAAATAATATGAAATTTTCAAAGGAAATAAAATAAAAATTTAAATATACATAAGCCGCCTCCATTGAGGAGGATGCGAACCTCCCATTAGGGAGGCCATAACCTTCCCAATGGCCATGCAAAGAAGCCAAGGGCTATCATGCCAACAACCACTTGGACTGCTTTGTACGATAGTCCTTGACTGCTGGAAACCATAAACTATCACCATCAATACCAACAGGGGGGGTGCATAGGGGCATGACGTGGCCGACCCCTCCCCAATATAATTAAATTTTTTTTTTAAATCCAACTTTAAAATGAAATTTTCATCAATATTTTTCTTGTTATTTTTTATATATGATTTCATCATAAACAGTGGCGACATAGAACTCCAAAAAAAATGAAAATGTAAACTTTATTCTATTAATTTTGAAATATGAAATATACATTGATTTGTAAATTGTATATATATATATATTCTATATATATATGTATATACTAATATTTTTTTTTTTAATTTTTAATTTTTATTTTCAGCAAGAGATTCAAAGCAAATAATATAATGAATTTTTTTATAATCAAACCCAATAAACTTCTGGGCATGCAATTTTAACAAATTCACAAAATGATTTTGTTTCCAAATTAAATTCAGCATAATAACAACAATGATTTTCTTTCCAAACAATAATTTCTCAACTCAAATTTTATTGAAGAATTTTGAAGGGTGTAACTATAGTGTTCAATAGAGAAATTCAAAGGTTTGACAATCACATTCTGAATCACAGAAAACCTTTTTTCAAAACATAGTGAAATTAATTTTCCAAACATGGCTACAATATTTTGGTCACATATTCAAAAAGAAGGAAACAATAAGTTTAAGGGAACTTGCAGTCCTTCTTTCAATGTAGAATCCCTTTTGTAGCTTTTTCTCAATTTCCTACCTTCAGCTCTCTTCTCAATCAATCTTTTCTTCAAAACAATTATTTTCTTATAGAACAAATTTTACCCAGAAGCACAAAACAAAAACCCATCTTTCCTTTTCTTCTTCAAACAAAAACTAGAAAAAAGCCTCATGTGTGTAAAAAACTATCTCACAATAAAAAAAATAATAATAAATAAAGCTCCTCATCTTTTTCCTCAAAAATCTTCACCATTCATTGGCTCTTTTCTTGCTTTTTAAAAGAACACACTTATCTCAAAATTTTAATTAAAAATTAATTATTTTCTCAAGATATTCTCTATAGATTTTTCTAATTTAATATCAAGAAAAAGATAATATATAATTATCATCATCATTATGAATTTAAATTAATTACCTACACTTTTAATTAATTCAATAACTTTTTAATTTACAATATATTTAAAACTCAACATTTAACTAGCTTACAATTAATTAAAGCAACAAGACAAGATTAATTAATCTTACAAAATAAGATTAATTAAATAACCACAAACCATAAATAAAATAAATAATCAACAATCAAACTATGTACACAAAGACAAGGACAAAACCTCAATCATGACACAACAAAACTCGCAATAGGATAAAAAACTTGGGATGGGGACACTTGCTTACCAACTTCCTTTTTCAACATTGTACCTGTTGGGTTAAATTGGATCTCGCCCCATCCTACAAAAGCAGGTGGAATTGAGACTTTGTACCTACAATTCTTGTATACCAATAAACACCAAGTAAATTATATATATAATCGAAAACATCATATTGTGAGAAGGAATTGTAGTGTAGTAGGGCAATTGTAAATGAGTGGTGCTACATTGTCCTCTCACCAAAGCTATACTAACAAATACAACATTAGATGTAAAGTAACATTGCTAACTACCTGATCACATCATAAACTAATTACTAAACCACTGCATCACAATGTATTACTGAAATCAAATTAAACATCATAGAATCACAACATCGACATATATAATATTAAGGAAAAACCATTTCATAATAAAATAATCTAAACACCACATAAAGTATCATAAATCATCATAATAATGTCAAATGTAGCAATGAACTAAACTATGCATCCACACACACCAAGTCGGTGAACTAATCACCATCACAAACCAATATCACACTAACACATAAGAGTAACAAATAGTAGCAAAGAGTATTAGCAACATGGGGGTATTACATTCAGACTCTTGATGATGATATGATAGAGAATGGTCATTGAACCTTCATGAAAAAGAGTAGTATCTCTTGAATGGTAAATTAAAAACTGAACATTCAAGATTGACTAAAGCTCACTTGAATCTAGTGTGTGATGTTTCTTAGTGTTGAAATGAAATGAGCTTGGAAGTCAAAATGGTGGATTTTTCACAAATAACACATGGTGATTGTAAAAATTATGGGTGAGTTATAAATAATTGTAGCCTCAATTTGATGAGATATGTTATGGAAAATTTGAATAATTTTTTTGATAGGGAAAGTATAATCATTTTATTGAAAGAAGGTGAATGAGTGGATATGAGTTTCTTGCTTTCTTCAAATACAAGATGATGTTGAGTTCTTGTCATAGTTTGAAGACACGATGACTTTATGTGTGAATGGTGTTAAAATGATTTGATAAAATCTATATTAGAACATTACTTATGTAGTGATATGATGTGAAACAGAGTAACCATCTATACCTCTTTATTTTACTTTTGAAGATTGTCAGAAAGACATGGAACTCGCTAGTGAGGCTTGAGTAGTTTGCTATTGAAACTTGAGTAATTTTCCATACAAGCTTGAATGATTGCTAGTAAGGATTGACTATTAGCCACTGAGGCTTTTTTTATTGCAAGTCAGGAACACAATTTGCAAACAAAAAGTTTTTTCCCAATGTGGCTTAATAAAGCAATTGTTCAAAGTGGATTTTTCACCCTTTTAGGGTTTTTGATACTTGTAAATCATTTTTCTCGAGTCTTCTTGATGATGTGTTGCTTTTTTCATGCTATTCATTCCTAATTTAAATGTGGTATTCTTATTTTAACATATTTTTGATTTTGATAATATACATCATCTAGAGACTTTGTGTAATTAGGTGTGATGAATTTTGAAATTTGTTTTATTAGACCAATAATTCACTTCACCCCCCTCTCATTGGTCCTATACTCCAATAAGTGACATCATATAATTAGGTCCCTTTGTACAAGTTTAACCAACTTGTGAGATTCTAGTAGTGGAGTACCTATCATGGAAAAAAAAAAAGGAATAAAGGAAAAATAAATACTCAGTAGAGTACTAAACAATAAGTACTAATTAAACCAAATATAAAGAATGATGGAGAAGTAGTTATAAAAAAATAATCACAAATGGAAGTGTATGCTATATCTAGATCACCTTGGTTTGAAGGAAACAATTTTATTTTTTAGAAACTTAGGATGGAGACCTACTTATTTTCCTTAGGATTTAAAGTGTGGACAATAGTAGAGAAATCTTATCCAATATCCTCAACATCTCCTTATAATATTGATGAGAATAAGACTCTTTAATTCAATGCTATGGTCATGGATGCTATGTTTAGTGGTTTTCCAAATGAGATTATTGTTAAAGTTACGTATTGTAGGGATCCAAAGGAGGTTTGGGACAAACCAATTTATATGTATCAAAGTGACGAGTTGTTGAAAAAGACAACCTTAAAAATTGATACAAGATTTGATACATCTAAAAGAGAATATATTTTTGTTGAAAAAGAACATTTCTCTATGAGTGAATATGATCAAGAGATTGATGAAAATGAATGTGAATTTGATCTTGAAGGAAAAATCACTTGTGCTCTTGATGATATTTAGAAACTTATAGTGGATAATAAAATATCAAGGTTGCAACTTAAAGAAGAAAAAGAGTCTAAAGTCAAGACACTTTTATCTCTTTGAGAAGTAGAAAAATTGATAATAGATTTGAAGTTTCAAGTTGCATAAGTTAGGAAAATAGAATAAGTCAATGCACCATAGAAAAAAGTGCCTCTTGCTTGACATGGGAATAATTCTTAATAAATTGGACTTAATTAGGCCTTGATTTAGGTGTTGTGAGGCATTTTATGCATCAAGACTAGGTCTTGGACCCTTGCAAATTGAATAACATGCTTTTAACGATGTCTTGTAAAGGTGTTTTAAAGTGTTGTAAGATACTTACACACTTTTCTAGACTCAATGAACCCATTTATCGCTAATTCAACATTACTAAATGTGTTTAATAACATTATTATACCAATCTAGAAGGTTTTTGAACTAAACTTAATGATAAACTAGTGTTGTAATGTGTCTTACACATTCACATTGGTTCTTGTGTATTCCTAGGCTATGTGGACCTCACTTTAGTGTTGTAAACTATATTTAATCACACTTTCACATTGAATTTTTCTTCCCAAGTTCTAATTTACCTTTACATCATCACTAATAGCCCATTATTAAACCATATTGTGCATCCTAAGGCAATATTTGTTAAAATACTCGACAAGGTTGCAATTTAAACCTTATTTCCTTATCTCTTGGCATCATGGCTATCAAAATGGACCTTATGGGACCCATTTTACATCCATGGAAAATTATACCCATCCAAGTTGAACCCATTCACCATGTTTGGTGAATGAGTCTCATTTGGCTCAATTTTGACCTTTGAGTGGGAAATTTTGGAATTTAAGTTTAATTTTACTTCATGTCAGCCTTAGGGATCCAATGAATAGGAAAATAAGGTGAATTTCATTTAAAATCAACCTTCTAAGCCCTAATTCATAATCCATTAAGTCATTTCATAACCATTTTTCATTATCCATCCATCATTCTTCCATCTAAAGTTAAGCAACTTAGGGTTTCATCATTTCAAGTCACCAAGAGATAAATTTTCAAACATTCAAGGCTATATTATTCATGTTTTGTTGTATAAATTCAAGATAAAATATAATGGTAAGGTAATAAACTCCATTATTACATGTTTCATTCCATTGTTCCATCATTTTGGTTTAATTACCTAAAAGGTGTTTGACCAAGGCAAACCCCCATACCCTAACATCCAACATGTCTTCTTCTCTTCTTGTGTGTTTGTAGGTTTAGACATTTTGGAAGCTTGGAAACCATTAATAATAAAATTTCAAGGTTTATTAGGTCTTGTATTCATTGAATAAGTCAAAGTATCAACAAAATCTCACTTTCAAGTTCAAAAATCAAAGTGCAGACCAAGAGCTTCGGATTCCACCCTTGAATATTTATAAATTAAAAAGTGGACTCATTCACCATGGGTGGTGAATTATACCCACTCCAAGTTCAATTTTTAGTTTTTTGCATTTTTAGATACCCTTTTGTTTGAAATAGGTTTTAGAACAGTTTTGCAAAACTGGGATTGATTCGCCCAAAATGGAAAATGAGTCCCACTAGGTTTGAGAATTAGAATTAGTAGAATTTCAAAAGAAATTTCTTGTTTCCATCAAGTCTTTAGTTGCACACTTCAAGTTCCATCCATTTATGTTCAGTTTTGCATTATTTTCTAGGTGTTTTTGTATTACATAATGTGTTTTCAAAAAAAAATCATTTTCTTAGTTTCCATTCATTAATCAATTAATCTTATTATTTTCTTGCATTAAAAAATCTCATCTAGGAATATTGCATCCATATTCCATCCATATCACATTACTATTTGAATGTAAGCATTGCATTTTGGCCCATCTTTCTCCTTCTAGGTGAAAAACCCTAGATGTGCTAGAAAGACCTTGGATGCCAAAAAAAACTATGCTACATTTTAGTGAACCCATTTCTTGATTATTTCTCTTTCCTATATTGAAGTCCTTCATCATATATCTATCCTTCCATTGAATTTGCATTAGGTCTTGTATTAGTTAATTAGAATGGTAGGTTTCAAATTTTGCATTCATAAAAAGTGCATTTAGGTTTCATTGTTGGAATCTCAATTCATTTAATTTTTTTGAAATTCTACATTTTTCACAAATATCTGCATCATAGTACTCAACAAGCATCAAAATCACTCACAAATTTTTGAAAACTAAAAAAAAAAATCATACTGGAACTCATTCACCACCTTGGGAGAAACAGTCCCTTTTCACCCTTGAAACTGCCCTTCCCATAATTCCAAACACTATTTTTTTGCTTTTTTTTGGTACCTTTACCTATGTGTATCAATTATTTGAGTTTCTATAACATTCATTTCGCTAGATCTCACTTAAAATAGCTCATTTCATGCATTGCTTCATTTTACATTTGTAGTTTTCATGTCATTTCCCAATTGTTGCATTGTGTAAATAGAAATTTAGCTTGCTTAAAAATTGAAAATTCCATTTTCCTTTTAAGTCATTGCATTTATACATAATTCCATCATACATACACTATATTGAGTGAACCACCTAGATTTCAAGCATGGGATCTATCTCTTTCCATTAGGTGAAAAACCCTAATTGAGAACAAAGACATAACATTCACACCTCCTTAAAATATATGGTTTAGTCAATAATCAACTCAAGGAAAAAGAGGTTTATTGTAAAAAGTATGAATTAGAGATAGTTTCTTTGAAAAATGAATTACAAAAAGTTTCTTCCAAGATACATAAATCACTTGATTTTGAAAAGAGTATTGATTCTTTATATGAGATGTTGAGCAAGTAAAAACATCACAAGGACACTACTAGGTTATATTTTGAAGGGCAGAGTTCTAAGATCAAAGAAACACCAAGGAAGAAAAAAAAAAAACTATTATTCTCCTAATCCTAAAGCTGAAGACAAGAAGGAGACAAAAGAAAATACACCTACACAAGTCAATGAGAACAGGTCCAAAATATATTTTCATTCAAAACAACATCAGAGATCCAGGTTTGTAAATTCTTTTCATGGTTATTGCTATTCATGTTATGAATTTGGCCATAGATAAAAAGAGTGTTGGGTGCATGGAATGAAATTTGCATGTACTAAGATCTCTTATGAATGGTTAAATGGTAAAATAAAATTCAAAATGATATATATGTCATAAGTTTTGACATATTGCACAATATTGTAGGAGCACTTGGTTTAAACACACCAGGCACTATAAAGGTGTCAAGAAAGAAACAAGAGAAAGAGAAGAAAGAACTTAATCTTGTGCTTATTGCACAAGTGAAATCTTTAAGTTCATAAAGAGAAGCGTGAAGTTAGGGGGAGGTATTTATATCTTTATTATTTTTCCCCATACATAAGAGGTTGTGTCTCTCTATTTTATTGTTAGTGTGATCTAATTTTGGATAGTTATGTTGTAATGGTTCTTTCAAATACCATGGCCTATACAGTATTCTCTACACATGTTATCTCTATTATAGTTTGTAGATGATCTTTTGGTCTCTCCTTGAGAAATTTTTGTTGCAACAGTTGTATGGTGTCTGTGAAATTTCATGCATTCTTCTTAACAATGATCTTGTGATAATGGTCTTATGATGAACTCATTTGGTCAAAATCTTAATATCTATACAAGAGTAGGTTTATAAAACACAATGAAATTTGAATGCATGAGTTAAAGGACAACAATGAAGAACTAAATTCAAAAGGATAACAAAGTGCTTAAAAGAGGTGATATGTGATCATGATATTCATAGTCTATTAGCATTGATCTTGACCACTTATATTTACTTCAAGTATTTGGTTTGGCTTCTTCTAGTGCAATTAAAATCATGATTCATATAGATATTATAGATGATATGGTTTGGAAACTATGTTAGTGTAATTCTAGTATAGTGCTAACTGTGTCATGTTAATGCAATGGCACATTGATTTATGTTATTGATGCAACATTGGTTCCATAGTGTTCAAATGGATGTTGGTTGGTTGGTCATTAGTGTTGATGTAATGGTGACATTCATGTTGTATTTTTCAAAGCTTCCTATGATAGTAGTATTTGTATAGGTCTGTCATAGTCAGTATACAAATGTACCTCTATGATTTGCATGGTAAAATGTCAGTAAGACAAGTGGTAATGTTATACTATCCTAACCATGTTGACAGTAACATTATTGTAGAGCTATAGAGCTAATACGAGGAAAGGTATCAAGGGAGATTCTCATAATGAAAGGGTATTCAATGTTGAGTTTGTGTGAGTTCAAGTTGTAATAGGTTCTGTGAACACAAGTTGACATGATAATAGTCATATGGTTTAGTCCTTGAAAGAAGAAGGAAATCACGATGTCACAAAGATATTAAGATCAGAGATGAAACGATTGAGTGGCTAAGATCAAGTAGTAGAGAAGGTTAATAAGAAAATTCATTGATGTCAAACTAGCAAAGCTTTTTCTAATGATTAGGGTTAGTGGTACAGGTTGCAAGTGTATTGACACTCTATTTTTCTAAGACCGCTAAAAATTTTCAAGTGATATTCAAGGTGAAAGGTAATTGCAAGGATCTATCATGCTTTAACATGAGGTGAATAGTCATGCTACAAGGTTTAGAATTGATTATTTTGTTTTTGATATCTTCAGGTATTGTTCCAAGTCTTTTTTAGTGGTGTTGCAGTGCTTCACAAGGGCTTAGAATTCATGTGTGTTTATGGTTTAGCATTATTGATGGTTTGTGTTATAAAACCTTGAGCTATGATTATCAAAGTATTCTTGTTATTCTTAACATGTTTAACAAAGTTTATGACTATATCCATTAATTGATTTACTTCAACAAAGAATTCATGATATTTGTACATCTCTTTGAATACCAATGTGGGAGAAAGAATGTCTACAAATATTAGTCTATCTCAATGTAGTCATATTGAGAAAGTGACAATATAAGGAACATTTCTCTTTAGTTATAATTTTAGCAATCATATTGAGAAAGTTACCATTCTATGGATATGGTAGATGATGAATTAAATGATGCTTTGATATTAGAGAGTTGGATAATTGTAGAGAGTGAATATCTTGAAATTTATAGGGTGTATGGAGCTTTATCTTGTTATGAATTGTGGTTTCTATTTGAACACTTTAAAATTTAGTTCTTGCTAATAGTATCTTGCAGTGCTTTATTTCTTCAATGACTTTGTGATCTCATGTTAGTTTGAAAATGGTATTGTGCAATTGTTTGTAGTGGTTTTTATTTCAGCACTAGTGTCTTAAAAGTACCTTTCTTGATGTAGTTGCTTAAGGAAATAATTTTTCTTTGCTTAACACAATGATGATTTTCATATATAAATTAGGAAAGCATCTTGATTTTCTTGCAAGCTCTATTTTTTGGTTTTCATTTTATTTTTCATGGTTCTCAAGCGGTTATGTAATCCTTTCATGAAGTGACTCTACAATGCTTAGGATAATAGTCTCTCTTGCTGACATGACAAGTATGTTGATAGTTCTAATTGATTGTACAGTGGAGTTGATTACTTGTTGTAGATGCATGAAAAATGATAGCGAAGTTTCTTCTTCTCAATTTACTTTTTGTAGTGGCTTGGAAACAATGGTCTATCATGCTTGTTTGATAGTTGATAGTAGCCTCTATAGAATGTCAGTGTTGATGTAGTTGCTTTGAGTTGCTTGATGGAATGGAAATTTTGCATGTTAGTGGATGGAATTTGGCATGATATTGGATGGAGGCTTGGAATGTGTTGGTTGTTTTTACTATAACTAGGTTGCTCTTCTAATCTACCTATGGAATTTCCAATTCCAATCAAGGGAAGCTCAAAGGACTTGGACCAATTGATGAGGGTTTTAAAGACCTCCTACACTTTGGGTTCTGTAAGACCCAAGAGGGTGATCCCTTAATGCATTTACAACCTTTGCACCATTATCATAAACAACATTAAAAACAAACAATCCCATTTAATAGCTCAACATAATAGGATAATATCGAATAGAATTGGATGTTCATCAATAATATCAACTATTTAGTGCCTAATTTTGGGCCATGGAGTCAAAAACATAAAAATAACTCATCAGCAAATGACACTTAACCAATGGATTTAAATTGTTAATGCCTCACAACAACTATTAGTGTCTTACACCAACAATCCCACTCCTGTTATCAATCAAAATCTCCTTACCAAATCCAACCTAAACACTTGAAATCACTATTATCTACTCAAAGTATTTAACCATTTCTTTGAAATAGACCCATAAACAAAGAACACAATCTCTTGAAATTTGAGATGATAAACTCAAAGATACTTTTTATTATTGAATTCATATGATTAAACTATACAAGTATGGAGAAAATTTGAAGATATTTGTGAATGTGCACACACTTTCATGATTTATTTGTATAAACTAGTTGTATTTTCTCATGAAATAGAAAATTACAGATTTTAGACTCAAGAAATGACTCAGATTTAGCATTTTCTATCTACCCATTCCCATACAAAACCTCAGAACCCTTTAAAAATGAGAAGAGAAGAGAAGAAATAGAAGAATAGAAGTATCCAAAATAAGCCCTAAAGTTGATCCAGATATGCCATCTAGAAACCTCTTCATCATTGATCAACAAAAGAAAAGCCTCTCTCCTCTCTATGTAATAGACTCATTTGCCTCAAATTTGTATCTTTTCCCATGAAAAAATCCTATATTTTTCTCTTCATTTTCCCAACAAGTGAAAAATATATTCTCGCTATAAAATTCTTTTGTGAAAACCTTGTATTCATGTTTACTTGTTCTTTATTTCACCAACACATTATATCAACATTTCACTTTACACTCCCAACAACAATTGTTTCCTCACCAAATATTTAGGAGATGCCTTTTAAAATTAAAATGATTTAAAATATTATAAGAAATTAAATTATACATGTGCCTTTTACCTTTGCATTGTAATGGAGATTTAAAATTTTGATGTAGACCCCCTTTTAAATGTGTTCTCAATCAACATTAAAAAACTTTTACCTTCATAAAATTTAGTGAAGGCCTTTCTTTTTAAGACATATTAGGCACCAAAATATTCTAGTTTCCCATACAACACTTTAAAACCTCACCCATGCCTTTATTTTCATTTTAAAATGGTAATCTGGGCCCACCTTTTGCATATATTAAAGCTCTCACCATAAAAAAATATCTATTGGGCATTTCATTTTACCCCACTCACTAAATTTTTTATTTAAAATGAAAGAAATTTAAATGAAGACCATTGGGCCACTTAAGCCAAGCTCGTGCTTCCAACCTTTCGCTGGGTCCACACTCCACATGGCCTCATCTCACTATTTCATAGGAATTAACCTCCTTGCATTTTCAACCCATGATCTGGTGGGGAATGGTGAGGATGAGGCTGCATCTTACCCTTGTTTATCCACTATTGATTCATCTCATTTTCTCCTGCTTTCCCTAACTTTCCTCTTCACGTTTCTCTCCAACCAGCTCCAGCTTTGCTTGTTCTTCAATGGTTTCCCTATGGATGCATTTAGCACAGGTTCTCATCACCATTTATGTTTTCATCAAAATCTCTAGAGGCTCCTTTTAGATGTGCATGGCTTTTTTTACTTTCATTTGCTTGAAACTTCCTTAAATCCTTTTCAATGAATACATTTTGTATGCTCTACCCTCAATGTTTAACATTTCAACAAATCCATTTTGAGCATATCCTATAGCCATGGAATTGCCAAGTTGCATTTACTTGAAAGTTAATGAGGTTTCTTCAATGCAACCATTGATGATTGGAGCACATGTTCCTATATTCTCCTATTCTCCATTTCTTGCATGACTTTCATCTCATCACAGTGGTACCCATATATGCCTCTTCATCTATTATCAAAGCCTCTTCAATGAACTATTTGGTGGTATTTATTTAGCAAAATCCATTCTGAATATATCTATTTTGTGAATATTCTACAACATGGTAGTATTCCATTATTCCAGCTTTGATGGATGACCATACCCTGTACTATACGTTACCCCATTTTGACTAGCTTGGAGGCTGCCAAATTACACCCTCATTTGCTTTGGATTTATAGTTTCTATGGCCTTTTCAACATACTCCATCTTAGTCATAGCTAGGAACGTGCCTAAAAGTGACTATGGCATGCCCTTTCTAAATATGCGTGCTTTGATGGTTTCCCTTACGTTATTTCATTTTATGGTCCCCTCTTCAAATTTGCATTTCATTAAAAGTTTCTAAGGCATTTTGAGGTGAGCCATTGGAGTAATGCATTCCAGTCAATCTTCATTTTACTTTGTGCGTATCATTCCCTTTGTGGCATTCCACTGTATTCTATGCACAAAATATTAGGGCATTTTTTTATTTTTTATTTTGTAAAGCCTTAGCAATACATTCATTTTTGTGTATAGGTTATCATTGCAAGCACCTCCCTCTCTTAGTTGCATTTACTTGAGAGTTTCTACAGCCTCTTAATAAATTCATTTGTTTAAGTGCCTTTTAGTATTCCTTTCATTGTGCCTTTTGTGGATGTCCATGCTTTGTTGTTTTTATTGTGTAGAGTATTGGAATAAATTTCCTTTATCCTATGTGCTTCAATAGATGCTGACACCTTGTGCCATGGTTGCTCCATCAGTCATCACTCAATACAATCCTCATTCTCATTTTATTTGATACATTTTACCCATATTACATGCATCCCCCATGATAGAGCTTCAAAGCCACAATCTGGCCTTTGGTATCAAGCTATAAATTTTTTTAGTGTTGATTAAGCTTCCTCAAATTATGCATTTGTTGATTCACATATATGCCACTTTGGAGTTCAATCAATCAATAGATGATATACGTGAATTAGAGGTGAAATTTTTTCCACTAAGAGAGAATAATAAAAACTTGAATGCTATCCCAGGAATTGAATTATTGGGATGATTGCCATTTCTCAAATTTCCCTTGTTTAACTCCTTTCAAAGCATATAGTACTAACATATCCAATAGGACTCCTCTTATCCTTTGCTTGAACAAGTCCCTCCTTTAAAAATTTTTACTCCATTTTGATGGTGCTCTTCATGACATGGCTACTCATGAGTTCACATTTTTGTCCTTGAGAAATTGTATTTCAACATGAACCGTTACAAGCTTATAATCGTGCAAAAGGATGTCAGGTCCCATGTGGACTCGGCTAAATATTTTTTTTTGTTTTCAAACAAGTTTCATGCTCAAATTGACTTTAGGCAGCTTTGGAATGCTTCAAAAGTGAAAACAAGAAATGGGCTTTCATTAAAACTCACTTTCTGACATGTTTTCAAAATGTGCAAAATTGGCCAGGTGGGCTTTGGAATCACCACTAAAAACTAGGAAAATTACCTTTTTGAGCAATGAAAACTTGTCGTCATGTATCCATTGGTTTAGAGAACGCAATGCAAAAGAAAGCTTGGAAAAAGGAGTCACAAGGAAAAATATATTCACTATCAAAGTTGCTTAGTTGAACTTTCTACAACAATCAACTGTTTGAAACCAATTAAAACTCAAGAGATCACCTCATTGGAAAAATAGCAAATCAAGTACTGGAAAGCTGCCACTAGACACAGTAGATCACTTTGGTATAGGGAGAGAATGTACAAGAGGGATTAGCTTGAAACATCTCCCATCAAAATTTATTGATGCTCGAAGTTGGCCTCTCAAAAAGGTTTTAGTGCAAAACTGAAGAAATTCCATTTGGTTTTGATATGCTAAAAATAGCAAATCAACTCATAAGACCTTGAAAACTGACATGTGAGCTCATTTTGGTATAGAGAATGTAAAACAACAATCATTCTGACATGATGATCAAACAGTTGCAAAATGAAAGCTCAAACGGGAGGCAACTTTGTAGAATTGAACGTTTGCAAACAACTAAACAATGACAAAACCCTCTGGCTTCACTTTTCAAAACCTTGACAAAACTCATCATGGGAAGCTAAAAATTGACATGCACATTCAAATAGGACACATGAGTGTGTCTGCAAAGGTATTTTTCTTAGAAATCAATGGGCTTCAAATCATGACCCTCTAAAGTAGATCATTTAGGGCAGTTCATCAGGTGCACTTTTGAAAGTGTAGAGACAAATGTTTTGATATAAGCATATCAAATTTGCAAAACTTGAGTGTCGTTAGAATGGAAACTTTTCATGATAGTGGACTATAGATATTTGTTTTTGATGTTTTTGACAATGACAACCTTGATGCCTTGATAGTGTGCTTTTGATGTTTTTGACAATGACAACCTTGATGCTTTGACAGTGTGCTTTTGATGAGTGAGTATGACAATGTACTTTGTTAAAATGCAACCTTGAAGATTGTGTAAACCTTCTTGATGATAGTGAAACTTTGTTTTTTATGATATTCAATGTCATAATAATCATGAAAATGTTGGAACAGTGTCTAATAGTTAGTTCAAATACCATTGAAGTGTCTTTTTTCAGTTGAGGTTAAAGGAGGAGCAATAAGGTGCAAAATTGGAGAAGGTGACATCAACGCCAAAGGGGGGTTGTTTTGCATTGGAATTAAATTTTCATTGATGTCAAAGGTTGTTCATAAAGGTTTTCCATTTTCCTTGTTCATGGGTATGTGCAGGATCATCATGGAAAAAACATGCCCTTAAGTGGCAAACAATTCAGAAAAATTAGAGTTAGGAAACTTGACATAAAAATTTGAATAAGTTATCTATATTATTTCAAAAATCTATAAGAATATAATCTCTAGCAAATTGAATGTAGTTTCTAAACTACTAGGTTTGTTAAAAAAAAATAATCTATTTGGTGAAATTTTGAAATTTTAATGCAATGGGTACTTAAATTTCAGGGAAAAAATAAGAGGTAGGTGTATGTCTAACCACCCTAACCACAATAAAATGAAAATATTTTTTTATAAATTTTTTTTATATAAGTAGAGGACTCATGCCTCGATGTGATGAATATTTTTTTGTGTAATTTTGTTCCAAGTAAATAATTAATTATGATTTTTTTATTACAACTTTTTAAAAAATATAAAAAACTCATATGTCTGACCACCTTAACTTGGTCAAATCTTCATGAATTCATTTTTTTAATTTTTTAATCCTATAGTATAAAAAACATAGAATGTGACACATGTTTTGGATTCAAAAAATTTGATACCATTTGAAAGCTATAGATGTTTTTCAATCAGCCTATCAATCAGGACTTTAGTTGTAATTTGAATAGAAAATGAATAATAATTAGTTATTAAATTCAAAATAAAGCGTAATTTATATTGATGGAAAGCTAAGAATCTCCTTTAAAAATCCTTTGTGTCATCAATTTTGGGTTAAAAAATAGTCGTCAGCCACATACCCATCATATTGTCACTTTTTGGCCCATCATGATCCTACACATACCCTCATGTTAGGTACATGTTCATGTCATAAGTTCATTTTCAAAGGTCCACAACCCTAATAGTTTCAAAGATTAAGAATTCTTGGAAAATGTTGGTAATAGAATATTCTGCATCACAAAGCTTCACAAGTTCAAACAAATTACAAATCTTTAAAAAGTTCAACAACCCTAACTTTTTGTCTAGGGTTTATTATGAAAAATAAATAGCGAGGTTAATATTCTTATAATTTGAAGGTGACTTATAGTCACCAATCATCAATAACAAAGTGACTTGCTCAAGGTTTTTAAATCATCCTTGAACCAACCCTCTCATACCTTGAAACCGGTTGAGCAAGTTGACCTTGAAGATCAAAGGTTATTGTTTAAAAAAGAATTGGAGGATTTCTCAAATCAAGGGTTCTCATTCCAATTTGAGAAGGTTTACTTCAAATGGTTTTACTTTGACAAGCGTCAAAGTTAAAGGGTTTTATACTTTTATGCACTATTTGGAAATGAGAAGATGAATATAAAAGGTTTCGTTGGTGCCAATTCAAAATTAGAAGTGTTTCTAAATGTAAACTATGTCTCTTTATCTTCTAATATAAACATCAAGTTGTTTTTTCTATCTTAAGATGCATATACACCTTGAGTAATATGTGAAAAAGATGAAGAACCTTGTTTGATAAAAAAATGCAGATTCTATAGTGAATATGAAGGTAGAATGAACAATAAGAAAATGAAAATTGTATAGAGAATATGAAGGTAGAATGCATAATGAAGAAAAACATTTTTTTGGTTTTTGAGAAATCTTCTTTTTGAGTTTCAATGTATTCAATTCAAGTTTTGTTAATAAAATTATTATAACTAAAATCTTTGATAAAAGGATTTTGATAGGTGATTGATGAAGTTTAAGACATGCTTAAAGCTTTTGTTATGATGTTGGAGAGGATTTGGTGTGAATGATACTTTTATTCAGAATCTTGATGATAATAATATGGAGAATGGTGATTGAGAGTTCATGAAAAAGAGTAGTATCTATAGAATGGTGAATTCAGAATTGAATGTTCAATATTGACTAAAGCTCTATTGAATATAGTATGTTGTGTGTCTTAGTGTTTTTCAATTAAATGAGCTTGACACTCAAAATGGTGGGTTTTTCACAGATAAAACATAGTGACTACAAAAATAATGGGTGATTTATATTTAATTTTAGCTTCATTTTGATGAGATATATTGTGAAAAAATTGAATAAGGTTTTTGATAGAGAAAGTATAATCATTTGATTGAAAGAAGGTGACTGAGTAGATATGAGTTTCTTGCTTTCTTCAAATACAAGATGATGTTGAGTTATCAAAGTTTGAAGACATGATGGTTGTATGTGTGAATGGTGTTAGAAAGATTTAATAATCTATGTTAGGAATTTTTCTATGTAGTGGTATGAAGTGAAACAGAGTAACCCTCTATAATTCTTTATTTTCCTTTTGAATATTGTCAGCAAGATAAGGAATTTTCCAATGAGGCTTGAGTAGTTTACTAGTGAGGCTTGAGTAATTTATAGTGAGACTTGAATGATTTCTAGTGAGGCTTGACTATTTTCTAGTGAGGCCTATTGTATTGACAGCAGAGCATACAAATTGTAAACAAGTTTTTGGCCAGTGTGGCTTAATAAATCAATTATTCATAGTGGTTTATTTTAACCTTTTTAGGGTTTTTCTACTCACAAATCCTATGTATTGATTCTTCTTGATGATGTGTTTCTTTTTCAATGGCCAATCATTCCTGATTTAAATGTGGTATTTTGATTTGCATATCTTTTTGATGTTGATAGCATACAACATCTAGTGACTTTGTGTAATTAGGTGTGTTGAATTTTGAAACTGGTTTTATTAGACCACTTATTCACTTCACCTCTTAGTACTCCTGTACTCCAAAAATTATGTGGGTTATAGAGATTGTTGTTCAATTCAAAAGGAAACCAAATATGAATTGGCTACACATATGATATTAGAGGAGGTCAATTCAAGTGAGTGACCACTTTAGTGTAGGTTTTTGGCTACCTTAAAAAAGATAAATTTTGATATAATTGTTAAGCTATAAGGTGGTTGGTCATGTGAAAATATCTTTGTTGGGAATGGAAATTTAAAAAATAGATAAATTACAGTCCTTTTCATCCTATGCACATTCATATTGTAGAGAAATAATTATGTATGGTTGGAAATTTTGAATAAAAAATAAGAATAGGGGCACATGGAAGAAACCCAAAGGCCAAGAAAAATTTAGACATCAACATATAATGCATGAAAAATAAAATAAGAAGGTGAAGGAGTGTGAGAGACACAAGATCAGTTAAATAAAATGTATGAAAAGAAAGGAAAGAAGAGAGGGCACTAGGAGGAGTGAAGGATAAGGGCTGGAAAATGTGAATGATCTTAGGTTAGGCCAAGTAGAGAGCTTCAAATAAGATTAATAAAATGGAAATTGATTCAACCAAGGTTGGTTGTGGGTAGAGGAGAGTGTTGCTTAGAGAGAAGATGATAGCATTTGTAAAATTTAAATAAAGGATTGAATATTAATAAAATGGAACACCAAATTAAATTATTTCGAGATTATTGAATTGTATGGAGTTTGTTTGATGTAATTAACTCTACTTTGTTCAAATTTGATTCATGAATGGAATTTGTTAAATAAAGTAGAATTAATATTATTGTAGTATAAAATTTCTTTATCATTATTGTTTCCTATAAAATTTTAATTGGTTATGTGGATGTTAAAATCTACAAATACTCAAAACTTCAAGACACATTAACATGGTTAAACATTTAAAGCAAAGAAAACAAAAAAATTCTATGAAATAATGAATCATGTTAAGTATGCAATCAAAGGAAACAATGAAGCTAAATAAAACACACAAATAACATGAATCAAACCTTATCTCATAGTGGATTGGTGTTTCTTTGATGTGGAAAGAAGCCCTTTCCCAATCCTTGATAAGCTCCTAGATGGTGTATGTGGATTCAAATGACTCAAATTGTGGAGAAGATTCTAGAGGAGTAATACAATAGAGGTGGCCTCTATTTATAAGAAAGTATGATGGAGGATTGAAGAACATGGAGGATGTGGGACAAAACACAAGCCAATGACAAGATGCCACTTGTCAAGATGCGAGAGGATGAAGGTTGTGCACATTTTGATCAATGTGCCAAAGAGGGGTAGATTTGAAATTCAAAATATGGCTTGTTGGAGGGAGAAGAAAGAGTCTTAAATTCCAAGTGGGAGACATGTAAGAGATAATATAAGACGAGTTAATGTTATGTTGGAGGACAAGACATTGGGGAGGGAGATTTGAAATGGAGGAATATTCCACTTGAGATTTCTTTTTGAATGAAAATGAGGAATTAATAAATCAACAAAATTGATTTATGTACACAAGTTGAAAAATCTAGAGGATTGGAGTGATTAGGATTATGATTAATCATGGTTTGATTAATTTAAGTGAAGATTAGGTGATTTTTTTATTTTGAGTTAGATTTTAGGATTAAAATAAATCAAAATGAGAAGAAAATGATTTTATATTTAATTAAATAAATATTTGATTTATTTAATCAAAGAGGATGATGTTAGTGTTAAATCAAATAAAGAGGAATTTATTAAATTTAAATGAATGACTTTAGAAATTAATT
This sequence comes from Sequoia sempervirens, assembly GCA_007258455.2. NCBI lineage: Eukaryota > Viridiplantae > Streptophyta > Pinopsida > Cupressales > Cupressaceae > Sequoia > Sequoia sempervirens. Next base: position 231,626,710 of record VDFB02000015.1, read on the forward strand.
AAATAAAGTGAATTATTTAATTAAAAGAGGGATGTTAGGATTTAATTAAATAAAATTGATTTATTTAATCAAAGAGGTATGATGTTAGGATCAAATTAAATAAAGCTGATTTATTTAATTAAAGGAGGAACTTAGCTGGTATTGGCATGGTGTGATGGTTTATAGGTGGCATTGTTGTTCTTGCCACCAAGGTTCAAATCTCATTGGGGTGGTTTTGTTGTATCCGGTTCATAGCTCTGGTCAAAAGAATTTACCCCTTGAATAAAAATAAAAAAATTAAAGGAGGAACTTAATTGAATAAATTAAATTATTTGTTTAACACAAAAATTTGATGTTAATTAGTTAGATTTAGATGCATGATGTCAATTTTGCATGTCTACATTTTTCCCTTCTTTGAAGCAATGTACTTGTTGTGCTGGTTCAAGGAATAAACTTGTAACGATCAAAATTCAAAAAATTATGATTTTTTCAGATGCACCAGCATAAAGAAGTATACTAGTACATTTCCCCCTCAATAGATCAAGTGAAAAGTTTTATTTGAGGGTCAATCTCACGAAAAATAGGTTCAAGATGCAAATGAGATGGTTTCAAGATGCTTAGAATAACCAATCTATATTATCCTAAACAACTTAAAATGATAATACATTGCATGTGAGATGGATGAGATGGATGATGCCTATATGGTTATGCAATGGATGTTTTATCCAAATATATGATTTATGAGATGCGTCGACTAACAGATCTATATTATGAAATGATGAAAATGTAATGCATGTGAGATGAATGAGATGGTTAATGTGATATGCTATGATTATGAGATTTATGTATGCTAATGTTTTGTGGATGTAGGATGGATGCATTGGCGATAATTAATTGTTAGCATAGAGAGAAGAAATAAGAAAATAGATGATGACAAGAGGATTTAACAAGCCAACTTTATTAGAGATGATGGTGAAAGATGATGATTTGCTTATAAGAAATTGGGACTTTAAAAGGGATACTTACCTTATGTTTGATAGCAAACATAGGAATGATGCATCAAGGTATAAAGAACCAGGATGGCATTGCACCTAGTGTGATGGACTTGGACTCAACAATCAGATATGAGTACTCCTATTCACACCTGGCATATGAAACCTTATTCAAAATTTAGTTCAGATATTCCAAACATCTGAAACCAAATCATAAAAGGAAAGGCTTCCTATGTTGTCAACTAGATATCTAAAACACCCTCGTTACACCTAAACAAAGCACACATGAATGAGGTTATATTACAAGAACATCCAACAAGCACAATAGATAAAAATACAATGATCATTGCCCCATTCCTATCTTTCTAAATCCCTTCATTTGGGACATCATTAAGAGGTCATCAAAATGAGCACAAAAAGATAAGTCAAAAGACCAAGGTAAAGTAAACAAACAAGTTAATGTTCTTCATATCGCTAGCCAAGACTAAACTATGGTGATGCCTAATGTTGATGTCCAATGTAGGAAGGATCCATCCTAGGAAATGATGATATTAGATGATTGATTTGGGACTGATTTGAGGATAGGCTATTGACACAAAGATTTGACCAACTTGTTTACATAATAACCTAGTCTTGAGACCTTGATGTTTGAGTTTTCACCCTTAAGCTACTAGACTTGTTTCTGACTATTTCGCCAAAGGTTGAAGATGACGATGATTTATTATGAATGATGTTTATTTTGAGTGAAAGTGAGATGGTGATGGATGGAATTTTTGGGTTTTTTGAATTGTTTTTGATATTTTTGAAATGTTTTGAGGTTGTTTTTGGTATTTTCAAGGTTTTGCAAATATTTTGATTTTCAAAATTTCCTATGTTTTTGGTGTTTTATGAGATTTTATGAATGTTTTTGGATTTTTTGTTTTTTGAATGTTTTTGGATTTTGTGTTTTTTGAATGTTCTTAGATTTTGTGCCTCAGTGGTTGATCAAAGATTAGCCTTTCCTATGTTTAATCTCATAGTCTATGTAGTTTAGATACCATGTTTTTGACATTTTTTGGATTTTTTCACCTATTTTGGGATTTTGATGTGTTTTAAATGTTTTTGGATTTTTTTTCTTTTATGAATGTTTCTGAATTTTTTGGATGTTTTGTGATTTTCTTGGTTTTTTGGATGTTTTTGTATTTTCTTGGTTTTTTGGATGTTTTTGGATTTTCTTGGTCTTTTGAATGTTTTTGGATTTTTTTGCTTGATTTTGATGTTTTGGATATGGATATGTGTGATGATATAAGTTCTCTATTTGGGATTTTGTTGAAAACTAAGCTAGGTTTGATTGATCAGATCAATGGTTTGATGACGATAACATTATTGATGATACACAACAATGCAAAGATAGTGTTAAGCAACACAAGGATTAGGATGGATATCCCAAGATGATAAGGGATTGATGATGATAACATTGTTGAGGATACACAACAATGCAAGGATTTGACTTAAATGGATTGAAGATGATAACATTGTTGAGGATGCACAACAATGCAAGGATAGTGTTAAGAAACATGAGGATTGGGAAGTATCTCCCAAAATGATATCGAATTGATTGGATTTGATTGATCAAGATTTTGAAACTTGGTTTGAAATAAAAGATGTTTTGGATGATTTGGTGTGATGTTGAAGCACACATTAGATGTGAATGATAGTGATTGTTTGGATTGATGTTTGATGAAAGAATAAGATTGATAAGGAATGTATTCTTGTCAAAATATGCCATGACCTAGTGATTTGGATTTTGGTTCACAAATACTTGACGAATTTGATTTCATGTTTGCAAATGTTTAGATCACACACATAAGTTGGAATATATAGGTCAAGATTTATTCCTAGAGAAATATGTAAATATCTATCCCTAGTGTCTAGCAATGTATGGAATGTCATGAATGGATGCCTAGATAGGTGTATGGATGGATGGACATGGTAAGCATGCAAAGGATGCTAAGGATTATCTTGTGATAAGATACAATGTTCAAATAAAGAATGCTCATTTGGATAATGTTTCATGGAATAGATAACATTGGATAGGATAGGATCAATGAAAATGACCCATGTCAAGATGTTTACTATAAGAAAGCATAAAGTGTGCACCAAACTTTGTCAAGATCAAGATAACTTAGACTGTGGATGTAGATATATGCACATGGATTGGATAAATGGTTCATGGATGAATGGATTTACTATGGATGAGATGGATGGAATGATGGATTTATTATGGATGGGATGAGATGCTTCCACCTGAACTGGCATACATAGATGCTCAATTCTACACACGATGCCTTTTTTCTAGGTTTTCATAATGGTACCTACCCAAAGCACCACCATAGTGGTATTCACTAGAGGACAATTTTTTTTATTGTTTTCAATCCTTTTTTTTTTGGATTTTTATATTTTTTTGATTTTTTTGGACTTTTCTAAGAGATTTTAAGCTCATGCTAAACCATTTGGTGGTGTCGATGTAGATGCTTTTGTCATAATGTTCCATCAATATCCTTCTTGAAGAAGATGCTTTGTCAAGATATGTGCACTTGAATGCAACTTTCAGGATTCCTAATCTACTTTCTTGATAATAAGGTTAACTTTTTCTTTGTGTGCACATCACGATAAAATTCCTTCTGAATCCTTATGATAAAGGGTCATTTCCAATATATTGTCAGTTTGAGAATTGAATATCATGTGTGGAGGTGTGGATGGAGTTGTGTGTTTAGGAATAAAAGATGAATTGGTTGACAGTTTGGAACCTTTGACTCTCCAAACTTGGGAAGATGAACAATGATGGGTGGATATGAAAGTGTGCATGGAATTAGGACCAACTACTTGATACACTTTGTACGTCACTTGAGAAGCCTTATTTTTCCCTTGTGGACATCTTTGATGGGTAATTTTCCCTTTTTTATTTTTCCCCATAGTACTGGCATTAATTTCATCATAAGGATTCTTTTTTCTCCCTATGTTGACATTTGTTTGAGATGTACTTCCCCCAATATGGTGGTAGTAGCACCTTCATGCTCTGATTTCACCTATTTCGAGAGTTCTTTTTTAGAATGCATTCTTTTATAAATGACCACTATAGAGGATGTTATTTCAATTTGCTGCTCTATTGACTCTAGAATATCCTATTCTATCTTACCTATTTCCTTGAGTGGATAATACTGGATGTCTTCATACATGATGTCCCCAGTTTGAATTTGGGATATATATAATTTTGATGTTGACAATTCAGTTTGACTATAGGAATCAATAATCTTCCCTTTTTGTGTAATAATGTTAGGAGTAAAGGGATCTTACTCTGAATGAAGATCATCTATGTTTCCATCCAAAGAATGCATCCCATGGGTGGATGGAGGAGTATGTGATATGTGTATGTGATCATCATTTACGACATCTTGTATAGACAGGAGAGTGTCCATTAGATCATTGCAGTAGCTTGGAGATAAAAATTCTTGATCTTGAATGATTTTGGAATTCCTTTCAACATGATTTGGATCAATTTCTTGACATGGGTCCATTTCAAAGGGTGGATTGCTTATGAAGGGTTCTTAGATATCTTCATTAGGCATGGGAAGTGGCTCAATATCCTCTTGATCTTTGAGTGGACTTGGATCAAATGTTGAGTTGAAGGTTCCTTCAATATCTACAACCATGAGGTCAAAGGATGTTAATATGTCTTGGAAAGGACCATTGCTAGACTTTGGTGAAATATGTTGATCATGCTTTGGAAAAAATTCTTGAGATATGTCCTCTAACTCATAAGGTGATGTAGAGACATTTTCAATATGATCATTGGTTGATGGATCGTAGATTATGTCAATGAGATCAAATAGTTCTAACACTCCTTGAAATAGGTTAGTAAAAAGTGGCTCTTGATGTATGGTGAGTTGATCATCGGGTGGGGTAAAAACATCTTCAATGTGCTCATTAATGGACAGATCTTAAACATTATTTACAACAATTGTGGCACAAATATTGTGAATGCCTTCAAATGTAGGGTCAAGTGGTGTTGACGTTTCTTGAATTTGATCATTGTTGGGTATTGTTGGTGGATTTTGATCATGATTGAAAAGTTACTCTTGATATATGTTGATTTGATCTTTGGGTGAGGTAGAAACATCTTCAAGGTGCTCATTGATGGATAGATCTTGAACATTATTTTCAACAATTGTGGTGGAGAGATTTTCAATGCTATTACTAGTGGTTGAATCTTCACCATTATCCCAAAAAGTTATTTTTTTATCAATAAGGTCTTGGATGAGATTTTTGAGTCAAATACAATTTGATGTTGTGTGTCCCTTGATTTTATGGAAATCAGAAAGGTGATTTTCATTGTACCATGGTGGTTTCACTAAGGGCTCTTGATAATTTTCATAGCTGGGAATTGTGTTGAGTTTTTCTTGCAAAAACTATTGCATGATTGATTTGATTGCTTTCCCAAGTGGTGTGTATTCTCATTTGTTACCTTGTAAGACTTGAACTTTAAATTAACCTTGTGGTGATTTATTTTGGAGATGTGGTGATTGATCTTTGAGATGTGGTGATTGGGTTTGTTGTTGATGTTGTTGATCTTGATATCCAACCTCTTGACTTTTGAGATATTGTTCTTGATGTGGTTGTGGACACAACTCAATGCTTTGATGGCATGGTTTAGCTAGTGGAAGAGTGTATTGATTTTGGGGTGGAAATGTTCCTTGGCACAATGACTCAACTATTTTGGTAAGTGTAGAAATTTGATCTCACCAAATTTGATCTTGATTTTAATATTGACTCCCTTGATATAGTTGATTTGGTTTTTGTTCAAGTAGATTTGGAATGTAGTCTTTTGGTGTTTGCATGAGATCATCAAAATGTTTTATTTTGGACAATGTTTTGATTTTAGATGATGTTTAGATTTGGTATTTGAAATTGAACATTGTTGTGGTTACTAGTCATATTTTCTTGATTTAGGTAACTTTGATTTTTCATGGTGTTACCTTGACTTGGATCAACACATGAAGTTGTTAACACATTGTTTGGACTTTGAAAAACATTTGTATAATTTTCAAACATATTTATCCCAAATTTTTCCAAGTGTGGATTTGAAATTTTCATGTTTGTAAAACTTGTACTTTATATATTCACATTTGGCATGTATGGATTTGGTGGGATGATGTTGTTTTGTGGAATACTCATGCATTTATTGTTTGGTTGATAGATTTGTAGGTTTGGACTTGGATTTAAATATACCATTGGGAAAGGTGTTCCAAACTTTTGACTGGGCATACTCAAATTTGTTGTATCATTGAGGTTTTTAAGAGATAATGATCCCATGTATGGGTTGTTCAAATTTGAGTTTTGATAATAAATCAACATTGTAAGGATTTTATATTTAGGTTGAATTGAATTACTCATGATGCATGGATCAAGTTTATATTCCATGTTATTCTTGTGTTTTGACCTTTTTGTAAATGGGACTGTCTAAAGTGTTTAGCACCAATGATGAGATGAAGGAGAAAGGGTGAGTGATGTGGGTGTTGAATTTTTAGGAACTTTGGATAAATGCTAGACTTTAGGATTTTAATTTAATTGGTTTCATTTTGATAGTCAACTTGTTAACCATAAGATATTAGATGTGATTTTAGGATGAACTTGTTCAAAAGGGTGATAATCTACCTAAGTGTGTGAGGAAAGATTCATCAACACGCACCTAACTAAATAAATAATTTTGATTTGGTTTTTAGGATGTATCTAAGAATAGATGATGATGTTTCCAAAGGTCTAAAGATTTTTTGTGTGATGGATGGAGTGTTTGATTTGATCCTAAATGAACCTAAGAAGGACTTTGTTTACTAGACTAGGATAGTGAAGAACATGCCTTTCTCTAAGAGTAATTCAAACCAAAAGACCAATGTTTGCATGAAAACCATATGACCAAAAGATATGAAGCACATGTGCAAGGTCCAATTATTTCTTAACTTTGATCAATGAGTTCTTTTTACCACAAACACTCTCTTGATTAGGTTTCAAACTAAATGTCTAATGTCCCAATTTATTTTCATCCCACAAAGTCAATTATGTGGAAATTAAGGAAATTAAGGCAATGGTTCCCTATTGTTAACATCAGTCAGAGAAAATTGTGATGTAACTCCAAATACTTAGAAGCCTATAAGGATATGAATCCCAAGGGAAAGAGATAGCATGTGAATTTGTTCAGGAATATTTGCTTCCTAAATAGGTTGAAATTTGATGATAATGTTGAATGTTTGTTTTCCTAATGTTTATGATCAAGAAAAGTGTTTTCTTTCCAAGAAAATGCACAATCCTATTGATATGAAAGATAGTATTTGTTGAATCTCCACTTGGAAAAATCCAACCACGCCTACTTTTAGCGAATGATTAGATGCTTGACTACACACGCTCCCCATTATAGTGCACTCACTTCTCAGGTCAGCCAGGCATTAGTAACCATGAATCTCCCATGGAATACTTCTCATCTCTATTAAAATAAATAAAATTATTGAGTGGCTTCAGAACGATCATTCTTGGACCAACAAACAGATCAAGGATTTTTTCCTTTTCTAAAGAGAGGTTTTAATGTGGGAATTTTGTTCGTGGGGGACCATCCATGCTGCGAGAGACCATTGTTTCACTTCTTGTTGGAATAATCCTCTTAATACTTTCCTTTCCTCAAGTACCCACACTTATATTCTGGGTGGAAGTTGCTTGGCTTTAGCATGTTCCCGGTTGGGTCATTCCCTTGGGTTATTACTTTTCCCAACAAGAAAGGCCCTCTAAGATGAAACAAAAGTGAGAAAACACATCCATAGTTCAATCAATCTTCATTTAGAAAAAAAGAGAAGACAAATGCAATATGTTACACTCAAACTCATAAGACTTGTTCAATTTTTAATCCGAAATGAAATGTGGAGAAAATCACTTACACAACTTAATATCACCAAAAGCCTTTTGATTATTAAGATCATCGTGAGGCATGAGAGAAGTGTATACGTCTTTTGAGGATATTTTTTTTGGTAAGTGATTACAAAAAGAAAGATGCAAATGTTCATTTTAAATCCTCAAAGTAATGATTTGATTCTTTTTAAAGCACCAAATTGAAAGATGGAAGTTGTTTTGTTAAATTTTTTTAACCTTAAACAAAATCTAGTAAATTGTTCTTTTTAAGCCCTTTGTAGCAAAAATGAAAGCTTTTGTAGTGTTCTTTTTAGATCCCAAGGAGAAGTGAGTTGGTGTAAAATAGAAAATGATAGCAAAAAATAGAGGCTCTAAGAATTTAAAAAAACTTTGTGAATTTCAAGTTTTATGCCGAATTTTCTTCAACTCAAATTTTCTTGTGTTTGCTCAATTCCAATATCAATCCTACAAAAGTTATCACAAATCAGAAGTATGCACATATTAAAAATCTATAAAAGTGTGTGTAAGGCATGTCATCTATTTAAAGAAATAAATAAAATTGACAAGGCTCATGAGTTCTTTTTGATGAATTCAACCCAATAATAAATGCCAAACATTTTCTATTCACATCCCTTCCAAGATTATCAAGGCACCCACACCCTTCAACAAATTAGATAAATTTACACAAATCAATGTTAACTTTTCCCAAACATATTAGATAAATTTACACAAATCAATTCATCGTTTGTGCAAAAATATAGGCTCATGAAGTTAATAAAATGATCAAAATCATTACATAAGCCATATGCTTAACATTTTTAGCATACTAATGATCATCTATTTGAAATCAACAACTATTGCGTTGAACCCTTCGACGAAACATACAATCAGTATTATTGTTTTGGTATGACCAATGTTATCAGAAATCCAATTCATCAAGAACTAAAGGAACAAAAAATAAAATGGAATATGATAGCCTGAAGATGACAAAAAAAGCAATGCTATGAAAATTTAAGATATACTAGCTATGTTAACTAACATGTTATGTGTTAACAAACTCTTTGTGTTAACATACTTGTCTTGTGTTTATAAATGTCACATATGTTAACAAACAAAATGTGTGTTAACAAAAGCTATGTGTGTTAATAAATGAACTATGGGTTAACAAATGTTATGTGTTAACAAACATCCTATATGTGTTAACAAACTGAATGTGTGCAGTGCACCAATGAATGAAGGATTCCTTAAAAGCTTTCAAGCTAATGCAATTACCCTGTGTAAATAAAACAATGAACATAATTAGCAAACACCAATTTGAAAAGGCATAGTGAATGCATCTAGTCGGCATACAAAACAGTGAACAAAGGATTTTTCAAAAAAAAAAACTCTCAAGCTAATGCATTTGGAGATATAAAGCCAACAAACACATCCTTTTCCCACGACCTTTTTGCCTGAGCCAAAAATAGAAGTGTAGATTCAATGAAAAGGCTTTCGAGAAAATGTTATTAACTGGTGTAAAGATAAATTTTGCAACCTTTAAATGAACAACAACAAGGAACATTTGAATTCCTAAACCCGAGTGAATGATGCCTCTTAATATATAGGTTGGAAATAAAATAGTGGAGTGTACCAGTGTTTATTCAATGACAGAGCATCACCTCATCACCTCATCTCCTCATATATTTTTCTTGACCACCGATTTCAAATGAGTTAAGATAAAAGAAGAAGCAAATCAATATAGAAGTATTTAATGGGAAAATATAGAGACATTACAACTCCCTCTAACCAAAAGTCAACAAATAGCATTATGATTTAAAAGCGAATGAAAATGTTAGGACAGGCTATGCTAGAATATGGATGAGGAAGGTAGTGATTGCACCGTGTTTAGAAAATGGAAACACTTAAAGCATATATTTTTTTATGTAGAACCATTGAGAATAAGTCAAAGGAGACTTAGGCATAAAATAATACATTGCAAGTGAACAGTGAAGCCAACTCATGAATTAATAACTCCTAGCAACTATGAGGTAAAGCAATAAGTGAACTTTCTTAATGAATAGGTCAAATGGTAGTGTACCAGTTGAAAAAACATGGTGAAAATAGAGTAAAGACTTTTAAGGTTATGAACAAGGCATAACACATTGGGACAGTCATTCCATAAATGAGAAACAATATAGTCATTGAAGATAGGAATTCACATACAAGAATCTTGTGTAAAATATGACACAAAAATACATGGCAGGTAGACTTTTCATTACTATATAAAATATCCTAGCATGCTTGAATTTACGAATAGCATAAACTAGCGGATATTAATCAAAAAATGAACTTTGTAAAGGAACTGCTTCAATAAGCCCTAGCTGAATGAAAAGTAATATTGCTAATAACATTCCTACTTCATGTGATAGAAAAAAAATTGAAGTACCATAAAATAGAGATGAAATGCATTAGTTGCAACCCTCCTTCTAGATCCATTTTGTGGATTTTAAAATCTGAAAATTCTCAAAACTTCAACACACATTAACCTAGTTAAACATTTAAAGCAAAGAAAACTAAAACATCTCTATGAAATATTTAACCATGTTATGTACACAATCAAAGGAAACAAAGAAGCTAAATAAAATACACAAATAACATTAATCAAACCCTATCTCATAGTGGATTGTTATTTCTTTGATGTGGAAAGAATCCCTTTCCCAATCCTTAATAAGATCCTAGATGATGGATGTAGATTCAAATAACTGAGATTGTGGAGAAGATTCTGGAGGAGTAATACAATAGAGGAGGCCTCTATTTATAAGAAAGTATGATGGAGTATTTAAGAACATGGAGGATGTGGTACAAAACATGAGCCAATGACAAGATGCCACTTGTGAAGATGTGCAAGGATGAAGGTTGTGCACATTTTGGTCAATGTGCCAAAGAGGGGGAGATTTCAAATTCAAAAGATGGCTTGTTGGAGGGAGAAGAAAGAGTCTTAAATGCCAAGTGGGAGACATGTAAGAGACAATGTAAGAGGAGTTAATGCTATGTTGAAGGACAAGCCATTTGGGAGGGATATTTGAAATGGAAGAATATTCCACTTGCAATGCCTTTTTGAATGAAAAGGAGGAATTAATAAATCAATTAAATTGATTTATGTGCACAAGTTGAAAAATCTAGAGGATTGGAGTGATTAGGATGAGGATTAATCATGGTTTGACTAATTTAAGAGAAGAGTAGGTGATTTTTTATTTTGAGTTAGATTTTAGGATTAAAATAAGTCAAAATGAGAAGAAAATGATTTTAGATTTAATTAAATAAATAATTGACTTATTTAATCAAAGAGGATGATGTTAGTGTTAAATCAAATAAAGAGGAATTTATTTAATTTAAATGAATGACTTTAGAGATTAATTTAAAAATAAAGTGAATTATTTAATTAAAAGATGGATGTTAAGATTTCATAAAAAATAAATTTGATTTATTTAATCAAAGAGGTATGATGTTAGGATCAAATTAAATAAAGTTGATTTATTAAATTAGAGGAACTTAATCAAATAAATTACTTTATTTGATTAACAGAAGAATTTGATGTTAATTAGTTAGATTTAGATGCATGATGTTGATTTTGCATGTCTATAGGTTCTTATTTGAAAAATTAAATTATCAAATTAAATGTCTCGAGTGTGAAGTTGGGAATCATACCAAAAAAAAAAAATTGGTGAGAATGGAATTTTTTTTGTTTTTGTCAGTTGGAATTAGAGCTAGAGGTTTTGAGAGCATAGGAAAAGTGCTAAATGTGAGGCAATCTATGCTAGGATTTGCAAGTGGAGAGTGAAGAGTTGTAGAGAAGAGATCATTTGAGAACTATTGTAGGTTTGTAACAGTTGGGAGCTGAAGAGCTACAAAAAAATTGTAGATTACAAAGAGAGTGATGAGGATTGTAGAATATTGTAGCAACTGAGATGGGGATATTTGTGAGGAAGAAGCCCATCATATGGGATGATTGGAGGCACTAGCAAAAGAGGAAGGTCTCCTTGGTGATGGTTCATATAACCATGTGAATGGATAGATTGGAAGAGAGGAAATGAGAAAAATTGGTCAAGCATGATGAAGATAAGCATGAGGTTATAGTGAAGACATGCCATGAGGAAGGAATGGAGAAAAATGATGAAAATGAAGAAGTGAGTAGTGAAGAAGAGGAATTGGATGTAGTAGTGATTGAGGAAGAAAATAATGAAGTGAGAAGTGAAGAGGTTGCAATGAATGGTGAAGGTGAAGAAGATTTGTTGGCACAAATTTCAGTGATAGAGATTGAGGAGTTTGATAATATCACATCAAATAAAGGAGAGAAATATGTTGTAGTAGTTGAAGAAAAAATTACAGAGGAAGATGTCATAGTAGCAAAGAAGGATGAGGTTTTTTCTAAACTTTGTGAATTCAGTTATGATTTTTGTTTACCTTCATTTATGAGAGGATAATTGAAGAGTATGATGAGGGGAAAATGGAAGAGGATATTGAAATATTTAATTTTCATAAAGTCAATTATATTGACTTGTGGGTGGATGAGTGGATAGGATAATTTTTGTGAAAGTGGTCGGTCTATGGTGGGATTGATCCCATGAATGAAGAGCCAAGAGAAGGAATAATTTTGTGAAGGAGGATGGTACATGGTGGATGTGAATCAAGATAGGAGAGAAGGGTGGTGAATGGAGATGTGGAACATGGATGGTGCTTATGTCGATGAAGTGTTGGAAAAAGAGAAAGAAGAAATAACTCTATGCACATTTCACAGAGATGAAGTTCGTTGTAGATTGCTTGCAATCTAAAAGAATGGTTCTACCATTCAACTCCATTTTATGAGCCTGTGCTCATAGAATTATTACCTGATGTGTTTGATGCAAGAGCATCCCAGGCAGATTAGTGATCCTACATCACCCAAAAAATTGATTAATCTAATTTGTTTCATTTCTATTGCGTGTTTCTTTTGTTGTGTTTTGGTGAAGGGTGTAGGAAAGGCATTTGATAAAATTTTTATTATTTTCAAATTGGTTATCTACATTGATTTTAGAATAATGGATTTGATTTATCAAAAAGACACATCCACAACTGGGGTGACTAGCATGTCATGTTCTACATTTTTAATTTAAACATCAAAATCCTCTTGGAGCATAGGAACAAGTCATTGTATTATTGTTGTCTCTTATAATTTGGTGTCTCTCATATTACCAATGCCACAGGAGAGTGACAATTCATTATGGTTGTTTCAAGTCAAAATTCCTAAGGAACATTACATGGGTTATAGAGATTGTTGCTTAATTCAGAAGAAAACCAAAATATGAATTACTTGCACCTAAGATATTGGAAGTGGAAGCATTCATTAAATAATCTACAACATTTGTTTAATTAATCACATGGCCATTTAACATTCAAATACATAAGAATACATAATAAAAAATAAAGTGCTCATATATATATATCAAATTTTTTGTGTGCATTTCATCAAATATACCATACTACTGAGTCCTGTGACTAATAGATCCCTCAGGACCTAGTGGTTGCATTTTTTTGGTGGTAGTCAGTTGGGAGATGGTGGTGTGTAATTGTGATCATGATCCACCAAGTGTACCAATAGAAAAATCCAAGCCCCATATCTATCCAAGGACCTCCCTATGTGCTCCTGCTATCTAATCTCTCTTTGCTTGTAGCTTGGCTACCTCTGCCTCTAGTCTCTCAAACTCTTTTGGGGTCCACAATGAATGTTCCTCAAGGGAAACATCAACTCAGTGGATGTGCCTCCTCAAACTATCATATGTTTCCTACAATCTAACATATGGCATGAATGAATCTATGTCCCGATCCATAATGGATGCAAGAAAATAGTCCAATTCTATGGCCTCCTCGTCAATTGATGGGGTCACTATCTCTATACCCACCTATTGTAAGAGATCTTGAAAGTCTCTCACAGATCTTGCAAGATAGAAACAATAAAATATTACAACACATCATGATATATAAAGTGTAAGTAGGGTATGTGTAGGATCATGATGGGCCAAAAAATGGTTATATGTAAGAGATATGATGGCCCATGAGGTTGATGACTTGTTTTTACCCAAAATCGATGAAACGTAAAGGGTTTTTAAAGGAGATTCTCAACTTTCCACCAATATAAATTATGCTTTACTTTCAATTTAATAAATACTTATTATTCATTTTCTATTTGAATTATGACTAAAGTATTGATTGATAGGCTGATTGAAAAAAATCTATAGGTTTCAAATGGTATCACTTTTTCTAAATCTGAAACATGTGTCACATTCTATGCTTCACATACTATAGGATTAAAAAATAATAATTGAATTTCATGAAGTTTTGACCAAGTTAAGGTGGTCATAAATATGATTTATTATATTTTTTGAAATTTGTAATAAAAAATTCATAATTTTTTATTACTTGGAAAAAAATCACAAAAAAATATGCATCACATCAGGACATGAGTTGTGAACTTATATCTAAAATATTATAAAAAAATATTATCATTTTATTGTGGTTAAGGTGGTCAGACAGACACCTACTTCTTATTTTTTCCCTGAAATTTAAGTACTATTGCATTGAAATTTCAAATTTTCACCAAATAGATTTTTTTTAAATAAACCTAGTAGTTTATAAACTACATTCAATTTTCTATAGATTATATTCTTACATATATTTTAAACAAGATAGATAACTTATTCAAATTTTTACGTCAAGTTTCCTAACTTTTATTTTTTTTGATTTTTTTGCCACTTAAGGGCCTATTTTTTCCATGATGATCCTGCACATACCCAACACAAGTATGAAATATAAAAATAAATAAAATATCATCACCTATTTCCTTGATAGGCTATGTAAAATTATCCCCATCATGTGCAAGGGTCATGGAGGAAGTGCTATCCACTCCATGACGGTGCGTATTGGTTCCTACTACAGTTGTTGCACATGATCTAGTCATATGAATGGGAGAGGGATCTCCTCACTCATTCCTTGTTGGATCCTCATCTATTTCCTCATCACCCTCACTCATGGACTACTCATCATCCTCCTCCTCATCCCCCCCATCTCCTCCATCCCATCCATCATAGCTAGGATCTACGTGTCTCCTTGGCCCTATCCTCTATATCATCTCCCTCATCTAGGAGTGGTATTGCATCAGCTATCAGATTCTCCATAGGAAACATGAGTGTTGGATGTGATTTTGTCCACCACTCATAGTCATCTACGGCACTGACATCATCTGCATTGGAGATCAAAGGCATATCATGATCTAAGTGCTTGGAGTCACAATGGACAACATCATCTATAGTGAACCATATTGTATCACTTTGTCTCTAAGCACTCCACATTGATCTCCTGAAGAAGGGTCATTCCCTGGGTGCTATCTACATCTATTCAAACTATTTCATGCCTCGATCATATTAGAAAGGATGTACTATGTAATCATGTCTACAAATCAAAAATCTATCAAGTTGTAATCACCTCATCTCCCAAGTGTGATTTGGCCATTGAAGCACAAGATGATAAGGTCTCGAAAGGATCTTATCCTCCATTCAGTAAAATCACACTCTCCAAAAGTGTAAATCACCATATTGCCAAAAACTATCATAGAGGAAAGTTGAAGGTACAAGGATACCCTAAGGCTATCAGACATAGGAATATCATAGGTTTGGTACAAGTGATATGCTCAAGGCACCAAACATGTAGAAGTGTACAATGTATCATACCATCCACCTCTCAAAATATAAACCGTTCAAGATCATAATATAGGCATGTTAGGATACAATTCCCCCAAGCATATATTGTTCGGTGCTTCACCATCCCTTCTATCATGTTTATTAGTCCCTCCCTCTAGGTGTGCTCCCCAACCATCTAGGATGAGTACTAATGTAACTGTTAGCATCATGATCCAACTAGCCAATGAGGCTCGTGAATATAGCATAGCAAGATCAATCCATGCCCTCACCCACTCATCATGTAATGGTCCACAAAGGCAATACTACATATCATATTTCATCTCCTAGAAGGTCCACTCTTCTCAGAAGAATATGTGCTCACCTCAAATAGGAACTCAAAGTATATAGTGATTTTCCTCTAGTTTGATCATCATCTCACCAATCGGAAGGTGAACTATGCATGTATTGGCATCCCAGTGCTCTGCTAGTGCCATCAACATCACATAATGGTACTTCATGGGGTGCATGAGGTACGCCTAATATACACCAATCATCTGAAGTAGCTTTGTCTCCTCCATTGAAATTATAGGGGCTAAATCTCTAAGTAGGCTAATCTATTTGCCACCTAGATGTTGACATGAACGAGTGGGTACCTAACAGGAAAAGAAAAAATGTGTCTTATAAGCAGTTTAATCTCTTCATTTTTTACATAAATAATCATATAAGTGTACTAAATTTGTTTTAGTGTGCTTTTATAAAGTTCCTAGACACTTTAGGACCCTTTTGGGACACTTCACAAAGAAATGGGACACCTCGCAAACAAAAGGGACACTTTGCAAAACTTTGGGAAAAAAGAGGAAACTTTACAAACTTCTTTTCCAAGGCCCTAAATTAACATAAAAATGTATAAAAATCATCAAATTACTACATAAGGAAAAAGCATAGGCAGAAGAATCATCTAATCTCATTATGTTGCTTTCCATATGCTACCTACTCCCACAACACGTCAACTCTCATAGAAATATAATCTCAATAGGTTGAGAACATTCACTCTTCCTCAATCACTTTCAAGATCCAAAAAGGTAAAAGAAAAAGTAAGGTAAAATTTACTTCACTGTTTTCTCCTATGTAAGTTAAAATTAGGGTTTTTACTACATTAGAGTTCAAAAAGTGCATTTCACTAAAAAAAACATAATGGGTGCTAGAGAACTTTGTTTTTGACGCCATTCATTATGCTAGAATCATAGTTCTACTCCCGAAATCATCAATCATCTATCATTATGTGGTATGGTACTTGGAAATTCCCTATGATAGACTTATCTTATTCAATGTGGCTAGATTTCTACCTTGATTTCACCTTTGTAAAGCAAGAGGAATCAAAGGGGGTCATACATCTACCCTTGAATGTGATTTCTTGTATGATCATAATTGAACCTATATGTGTATGGGTATGTGTAGGATCATGATGGGCCAAAAAGTGGCAATATGATGGGTATGTGGCTGACGAGTTTTTTCACCCAAAATTGAAGAAACAAAAAGGATTTTTAGAGGAGATTCTCAGCTTTCCACAAATATGAATTATTCTTTACTTTAAATTTAATAAATAATTATGATTCATTTTTTATTTTAATTACAACTAAAGTCCTAATTGATAGGCTGATTGAAAAACATCTATAGCTTTCAAACAGGATCACATTTTTTGAATCTGAAATATGCGTCACATTCTATGCTTCAAATACTATAATATTAGAAAGAAAAAAATGAATTTCATGAATTTTTGACCAAGTTAAGGTGGTCAGACATACGATTTTTTTATATTTTTTTAAATTTTAATAAATAATCCATAATTAATCATTTACTCAAAAAAATTAAAAAAAATTGTGCATCGCATCGGGACATGATTCCACAACTTATATCTAAAATCTTATAACAAAATATTATCATTTTATTGTTGTTAGGGTGGTCATACAAACACCTACTTAATTTTTCCCAGAAATTTAATTACTATTGCTTTGAAATTTCAAATTTTCACCAAATAGATTTATTTTTCTAAATAAACCTAGTAGTTGAGAAACTACATTCAATATATTATAGATTCTATTCTTACATATTTTTGAAATAATATAGATAACTTGTTCAAATTTTTACATCAAGTTGCCTAACTCTGACTTTTCTAAATTTTTCGCAACTTAATGTCCTATTTTTTCCATGATGATCCTGCACATACCCATATCCTTTTATGAAACAAAAATCATCATTGGATTCCTTTGGCTTACATATGCAAGTAGATTCATATGGGCACTAAAGTGGGGGGTAAATGTAGTGTAGAAAATTATGCACTTTTGAAAAAAGAGGTAATTTTAGGCTTAATTTGGGACTAGTTTGGCACCTTTGCATTGATTCCCCCTTTAAAATCACCATTTATAGGCCCCTAGAACCCATTATTTTGGATCTTGAGGCTCATTTTACTCAAAAATCATAAAAAATCACTTGAATACTTGAAAATCCCAAAAACCCACCTCAAAAATCTAAGGTGGGATTCATTCACCATCTTGGGTGAATGAGTCCCCTTAGGTGGGACCCATTCGCCAAGTGTAGTGAATGAGTCCCATTTGGGGTCTTTTTCAAATTTGAGCAGGAATTCATCACTTCAATTCATGTTTTTTGGTAAATTTTGGCCTTTGAGATCAAAATAATAGTCAATTAGGTGTCAATGCCTATAAAAGCAAGTTTCTAAGTCATTTTCATCATCTCTACGCTCTTTGAGCAAGTATTTTCAAGCATCGATCATTAAGAATCTTCAAACAAGTCTTCACAAGAGCAATCTAATTCCAAAAGTAAGCAATGTTGAAACCTTAGAGCAGCATTAAAGTATTTTTTGTTGGTATTCAAGCTCACTTTCAATCAAGATCAAGAATTTTCAAAGGTTAATCATGGATGCCTATGATGAATCATGATGGATTCTATTTTGGGGAGATGCAACAAGCCATCAAGCCAATCCTGAAGACTTGTTTCCTAAATGATTCCATCATCCATTGTTACTCTACAGTCAACCTAAGGAAGGTATAAACATCATTAGATCTCACTTGGGGTGATTAGAAATCATCAGAAGTGAGTCATTCATCTTTACATTTCTATTGTTGCATCATATTCTTACACATTAGAATAGAATTGCACCATCTTTTCTGATTTCTTAGTCTTTAACAAACTTAAGACTAGGGTTATTATGTACCTATCATTATTTCTACCAAGGTTTAATTACCAAAATAGGGGTTTGACTGAGGAAAACCCCAATTAGCAAATCCATTTGAATTCTTTTTTTCAAGTGCTTTTCACATATTTGAGCCTAGAACACAAGCTGGAAGGAAAGGGCGAGTGTTAGAGTGTAGATCAAAACCTTCATTTTTTCAGAAAAGTGAAATAAGACTAATTTTCCAAGAATGGCTAATGAGTTCCATTGCAGTTGTCTATCAGAATTGTTTGTAGATCTCAATACCCTTTTTTGTAAAATAGACTTTTGTGAAGAAATTAGGATCTGGGACTGATTCACCCAGGTTGGCAAATGAGTCCTAGTAGCATAAAAGTTCAATATTTCTAGAATTTGAGAGCTACTTCTAGTCCTTTTAAGGTTTACTGGTGTAAACCATTTACATCTTTACCTTTCTATTATGTTTTATTTACATTTGGATGGAATTTTCTATGTTATTTAGCTTTTATTTGTATATCACACTATATTTAAGAACATTTTCTTTTCGAGGATTACACTTGGTGGTGAATCCCTCATTAGATATATTCAATCCCTAGAACCTTACCTTTTTCATATTTCAATCTCGTTTGCATTGAAATCTCAAGGGTTTTTTCTTGAGTGAAAGGTTTTCTGCTTTTAGGTCCAAAACCCTAGAAGTGAAAATAAAGTTCCCATTTTCTATATTTCAAGATCTAATGCATTTTTTCTAATTTTTTGGTGAATATAAGCAATGTAAACATGCAAATTTATCCTAGATGCTATTTTCACTAATGCAAAATGAAAAAACCCTAAATGCAGTGCAATTCTAATGTAAAACTAACATGTAGGGTTTTCATGCACTCCGAATAAAAAATTAGGATGTTCAAAAAGTCGAGTTCACCAAAATGAAACAAAGAAAAAGAGGTTCACCCCGAATGGATTACCAAAGGGATGAACCTAATTTTTCTTAGATATTTCACTCAATTATGAGAAGTAAAATGCATAAATAATAATAAGAAATCAATCCTAATTTTTATAACAACAAATAGCAAGTTTTTAAGATGTTGAAACAATGTGTATCTTACTTAAAAAGTGTTATTTTGAGCCTTACTGAGGACTCATTCACCCAATGGTGAATGGGTACCTATTAGGTTTCTGGAAAAGTAATTTCTATGTTCCATTCTTCAATTTCTACACTCCCAGTTCCTAGGTGTTCAACTCCTAAAAGTTGGAAACAAACCCTATAGAGCTCTTTCTGTGATCTTGCAACAAAGTTGAAATTTTTTGTAGCTTTACAATCTTGGCAACTTTCCAACTTTTATTCTCCACTTGATATTCAATATAAAACCTACAACCACACATCAAGAGAGAAGAAAATTTGTTGATTGTTAGGGAATAGTGGTTTTCCTTGGTCAAACCCCATTTAGGTATTAAACCTTATGATGAAATAGTGAAACATGAAACATCAAACATCAAACATCAAACAATTATACCTTGCATGGCATCTTGGAATGAAAATCAGCAATCTAGCATGAAGTGGACATAAAGAATGCAGATCTTGATCTTTAATTTGGATGTGAAATAATGCTTGAATTGGATCTTTGATACTACATCAAGACATTATCTCAACAACATGCATGATTCACTATACCTTTGACATGATAATGTGACCTTTGATTGCTGCAATTAAAATTTGATAATTTACCCTTGAATGCCTTTGAAAATGCTCTTGAAATGCTCACTTGATCATAACTATAATTCTTGAATACTTAAAGTTGAAAGGTGAAACTATGTGAATTAACCTTAGATTTATACTTAACTTCATATTTTGTCCTAAAATTCAAATAACACAAGCTAACATCAAATCCATGATTCAAAATCATTAAAATCTTGCCAAGAATAAGTTCTAAAAGGGGTTCCCTTTGTTAAGGGGGACCCATTCACTGTAGGGTGAATGGATCCTAGCACAATCAACTAGGAAATTCTTTGGGGACATGAAATAACATGTAAAAAGGGGGTCCTAGGGCCTAGGAATGACCCATTCACTAGGTGGCAAATGGTTCCTATGTCACTAGCCTTGGAATCAAACCTTACCAATTTAAGTGTTGTGAAACATTAGTAATGAGTTTCAGGATTTATCCCTTAGAAAATGAAATAAATTAGGCTTAGATTTAAATTTAAGGGGTAAATTAAGCTCAAATAACCTCAATTAATTAATTAAGGCCCTATATTTGTGTGAATGTGTAAAGATACACTTTACAACACCCTAAATAAGGCATAATTAAGTCCATTTTATGATTAATTATTCATTCCCAAATTAAGTGTGAAAAAGGGTTACCTTTTTTTATAATACACTTAGTTTCACCCTTACAAGGTTTATTGTCAATAAATGCAATCAAATTATTCATAAGATTGTTCTCATTATCTTTCATATTTTCATAATTTGTGTTAACATTCATGACATAATTTTATGCTGCAGTAGCTTTGAGTGAAGAGATATTATTATTAGGTATAGGATTGGTAAATATTTACATGTTTTTATTATGAGGAAGTACATATTACCTTGATAATTAAAACCTACAATTAGGATTTGATTAGAATCCATGACATCTTGCATAAGATGTTTAAGATGCTTACAACATTTCGTGTCATGTCTATTTTGTTGATGGAAATGGAAAATAGGCATTTGTTCTATAGTTTGGAGGTAAATGAATAGTAGGATTAGGAGCTCTAATAGGAGGTAAGGAAATAAAATTCTTCTCTAATAGATGCAACTTGGTATTACAAAGGGTATTAGGAAGAGGTGTGAGTTGTCTATTTCTATCTACAAAGGAATATGGTTTTTTCATCTTTATAGCAGCCACTTGGGTGTCAACATTTTGATTGGATTCAGGGGGTTGAGTTGTAAGAATCCTTTATTTTGTTTCTTGAAAGGTTGCTAGTTGGTTTGAGGTGTGGATTCAAACCTTTTTTGGTTAGAGGGAGTTTTCACTTCATGACTACTAACCAAATTTTGGTAATCATGAAGGGTTGTACACAATTGTGTGAATGAAGGAATTCTCAACATCTCAAGATTAGTTTAGATTTTATCTTGAAAATTTGAAATAAACATTCCTTGAAGGTTAGCATCAAGAATCTTAATACATGTTTATTTATGAATAAAGCATTTGGTATTATGCTATGACATCAGTGAATTTTTCATCAACCTTTTGTCTACAAGTCATCAAATCAACTAAGGTCATCTTGGGACCCATGCAAATTTGGAAGTGGTTGTAAAAGGCTTCAATAAGTTCATTTAATGAAACAATTGAATTGTTTAGTAGGCATAAAAACTACTCTAAAGAAGCATCTTTCAAGGATCGAGGGAAGAGTACAACCAAGATTTTATCTTCAAAATTACAGTCACTACATAGGGTTGTGTAAGCAGAAACATGACTAATGGGATCTCCTTTTCCACTGTATTTCTCAAAGCTACTAACCTCTATACCTTGTGGATTTTTTTTCTCAATATATCTAAGGATAATGGATTGGTTTTAATGTATTGTGAAGGTTGGCCATTATTTTTTTGATTTAGGGTATTGATTTTTTGTTAAGAATGGGATCATTGCTGGTATTATGAGATGGAAGTGAATAAGGTGGAGTGGTGTATGTATGCATAGGGCAAGTGAATTTTATATTTGTGAGGGTTGATGGTTGAGGATATATTAGATTTGAATTCACAAAGCTATAAGGATTCTGAGTGGAAATACATAAGGAAGTGATGACATTTCTAGTAGGTTGAATGGTTGTGGTAACATGAGTAATAGTGTATGTAGGAATTGAGGTGAGGGTTGTGGAAGGAAGAATGGAATTTCCACCTTTCCTTTGATTATAAACCAAATTTTGAGCACAACTTGTCATGGGAGAGATGTTTGTATCAACAATATGAGCTATAATTTGACAATCTCTATTCCTTGTTCATTTTCAAGAATTTTCCTCATGCTATCTAATGTAGGAATGGCAATACTAGTCATATGTTTTGAAGTCACAAACTGTTATGTACAATTTATCTATTTCCTCATCTATCCTTCTTATGTTTCTTGTGGGATTGTTTCAACATCATGCACATTTTTTGTAGGTAGGGAAGCCATTGGAAATGAGGTATGGAGACTATTATGCATAAAGGGTTTATTATCAACACTATTAGTGAAAGAGTTGGAAAGTCCAAGATCCATGATGAATGGTGCATCATGGGATTACATGAGTCTCAAACTATGTCTCAAAATAGCATTGCTAATAGGAAACTAAGTTGTAAATCTCATACAAGTTTCACAAACTTAGTACAGACCCAAAATGGAAAGAAGGTGAAATGCAATGTAGTTACCTAGGATATAAAGTGTAATGAAAATATGTAAAGACAATTTTCAGATTTCAAACAAGATAATGTTCTAATTATGTTATGTAAAATCTTGAAATTGGTGTCTTGTAAATGAAAATTTGAAATCACACAATGCACTAAATTTATCAAATGAATCTCAATGTGATTATGTCGTAACCTTGCTTGTTAATTATAATTATTGTTACTATTTGAATTTTCTATTTTATCCGTGTGTATAAAAACTTAAATTATAGTAAACTAGTATCATGTACCTTTAATGAATTTCATAATCAAATTTAGACAATAATTAACTCATCAATTGCTCAGGTCAAAATATATCATTAAAACAAAGTTTTCACATTCCCTAAGTCTTTAAGAATTAAATTAAAACCAAACAAAACTTAAGTTCTAAAGTTTTGAAGTAAAAAGTTCCTGCCAACCAAGCTTCAAAACACCATCCACCAGCCACCCAATGCTAAATTTGATCACCTCATCTAGCCCATATAATTCACATTGGATTATAATTCAACTACCTACAATAAACTTTAGAGCTTACTCATTCTACAGTTTGAGATGAATTTAATACAAATTTATCTATAAATAAAATAGATGGGTTTATGTTGAGGGCACTCCAGTTCTATGGTCCTATGTTATTTGTACGTTGAAAGGATCCAGTGAGTGTTTGATTGTAGTTTGTGTAGGGAGGAGATTTGTTGGTCTGAGCATTCCATTTATCTCATACTTCAACTAGGAGTTAGCACAACAGGTAGAAATCAAAGTATTTCCTCTTTTCCTAAAATGGTTATATGCTTAACCTTCAATGCATTAGATTTTGGCATCCCATAG
Source organism: Sequoia sempervirens (assembly GCA_007258455.2). Lineage (NCBI taxonomy): Eukaryota > Viridiplantae > Streptophyta > Pinopsida > Cupressales > Cupressaceae > Sequoia > Sequoia sempervirens. The sequence goes on from VDFB02000015.1 coordinate 231,650,734, forward strand.
AATTAGATAAAGTTTTATATTGCCTTAGATATTAAATATAAAAAGTAGTAATCAACTTTGCTCAAAGCAATATGATGTATTTTTACAACTGCATGAATGCAAATGGCTATCTGAGGGGAGCTCAGATGAATTTTACGATACTTACAAGTATAAGGTGATCTATTCTAAACTTGATTATAATTCCTAACCATAAATCCTCCACCAATAATTAGTTCTACATCTACACCCCTCATGTTTTGTCTTACAAAAATTTAACTACAATTGAATGAAGGATTTCTAACTATAAGCCTATATCCAAATCTGAAATGAATCAGCTACAATTGATAGATGACTTAAAATGTCTTTAGTTTTGCACCATATAGTTCCATAGACATAGAGGTAGGGTGATATGCATCATATACTCTTCTACATATTCCTTGTTAAATTGTATATTGTGCAACTTTGGTGCCTTGATTAGTAGGAAAGAGAGCTAAGTCTAGCGCAGATAATCATCTCAATGGCTCTGAAAAGATATTATAAGAAAAAATTATCTTTTACCATGGCTCCATTTCCCTTGAATGTATACTTTAAAATATTCAACAAAGTATTTAAAGATTATTTGATTAAGCTATAAAAAAAATTGTGGTTGAGATCCCAGCAATGTTTCATCCATATAACTCTAAAAATGTCTTTTTCCAACATAGATTAATGTTATTATTGACTACATTATCATTTTCTTGATCTTGAGTACCTTGTGACTTAGTAGGATATAATCTTGATTAAAACCTAGATTACATATAATAGGAATGATATAGTTATATTTTTTCTCCTTGGTTGCAATATGGGATACAATTTTGATAGGCAAAAAACAAAATAGAAGAGAAAAATAGAGTAGTGAGTGAACAACAAATTAATATTTTTAATATTAGCAAAAGTAGTAAAGACTGAAGCATGCATACTACTACAACCACAACTTCCAATAGTAATAACTAATTTATAGTAAGGTTACAATCATAGTGTTGTAATAATCTTCTTCAGATTGTTATATATTTGTGTATCAAATTAGAGTATAACAAATTAAACATCCACACAAAGTTGAGGTTGCAAATGTAAGCACTTGTTAGATTACAGTAAACATCTACCAAATAATCATGAATCGGATATTCATTGAATATTAACAATTAAGAAAAGTTAAGCTTGTTGTAAGTGGACATTGTTCATAGAATAAACAAGAAGGTGCAGCTCATTCTTCATAATTGATTTGAGTGTAGTTCACATAAATTTTATATTATGATTTCAAATTATCTATGTTGTGTGAGAATTGAATTATTATCTTTATATAAGTTATAATTTATTATCTTTTGGACATCCATTTTTCATAGATTCTTTTATATATAAATTCCAGAGTTTTAGCATGTGCATGGCATGAGGAAGATTTGTGTTTCTTTTCTTGTATTGGGTTGGAGAAGAGCTTGAACTATTTTAATCCAATTAGCTAATTCAGGTAGAATATTAGTGAGTTGAATTGCAAAAAATACTGGTCACACATGTTTAATAATATTGCAAAACTATTTATGGGTTTAATTCCTTATCCTTTCACCTTTCCAAAACATATTGAATTTTAAAATTTGGGTAAGAGATGTAAAAATTATTGTTGATCAAATGTTGTCCATTTTCTGTTGAAATTATCAAGCTAAATATTGTTGGGTAATTTAGATATTATGGTTTTTTTATGTCTTGGATATGATTATTTTGTATTATTATTATAATGATCATTATGATTACCAATCTAGTCTTATAGATATGGAACATGAAATTGTGAATTCTATTTGTTTCCAAGATTCTTATTTTTGATACATTCCAAGACTTGTATAAGTTAAAGGTTTTATATGATGTCCCAATATAACTTGGATTATTAAGTTTTCTCAAAAAAATTCTTAAGAAAGATTGAATAAGCCATGTTCTCGAAAGAAAAAATTTATGGTCATGGTCTCAAAACTTAGATGAACCAATTTAGTAAATCTTGATGACTTTTTCCCAAGCGACAAATTTTTTTCTTTTGCCTTTCAAATATATATATATATAAGCTGAAAGAACAAAATTTATAGATTTTTCAAGAATAACTCTCTAAAAAGGAGCCTCTTCCTATGATTCGGGAATAGCTATTGAAACCCCTACATCTGCACATAAAATGGTTAAAAGATAAAAAGAAAAGAAAACACCAAAGGAAAAGAGGAATAACACATGGACCCAATACGTTTATTGTGTTGTCTAATCATTTATTTATTTAATGGTTATATTGGAATATTTCTTTTATAGAAAAGTATTTTAAATTATTGAGCAATGTTTATTGGGTATACTAAATTATGTTGGGTATTATCCTCTAATACATGTTAAAATTGTAATACTTTATGAATTTTAATTTCTTATGAGCATTGTCTTTATGAAAGATTAATTTAGATATAGTTTGAAAACCTAATGAAAGAGAGGAAAAAAAACTAGCAGCATTCAGTATTAATGGTACCTTTGCCTAACATTTATGGGTAATGTTGTAGTGCTTGAGCTACTACACCTATTGCCTAACATAGCTGCAATAATGACATCTGTGGCATCATCCCTATAAATCGTTAGGGAGAAATAAGGAACATTGGTTGATTAAATCCAAAGCGAGGGAAAATCCCCTTTGGATCAATAATCTAAAAAGATAAAAAGAAAATGAATGAAATCCGCTAGTGACAACCTATAAAACCAAAACTTAGGAATTTTCTATGGTGCAAATGTAATTATGACTTGGTATAATTACATGGATAATTTATTATGAAATTGGTTAAATGGGTCAAGGGAGACTAATATTGTTAGGGATTAGGGTCAAGTGAATGTTATTGGATAAAAAATCAATGATCAAGATGACAATTTATTATCCATGCTTCCCATCATGGGTAGCAACTGCAGAGGAACTATCTGGAGAAATTGAAACAACCTAGAAAGGGTTGTGTACCCACTTTATAATAGTTCACATAACTATAGTTTAACAAATAGAACTATATATTTTATGCCTTGATCCTATTTGGAAGCAAGGTATGTAGGTAGTCTGGGAAAACTCATGATGCTCCTAGTACTCAAGAATTTGGGAGCAAGGTTTAGGGTTAGAGAGATCACATAAATAGTTTTAAGAGATAATCAACTAAAATATATTCAACTATACTCGAAAGAATCCAACATGAATTTCTTGATTCCCAACGCCCTTAGGCCAAATTCTCAGGAAGGTTTCAAGAATAGAATTATAACTTACATACCCCTAAGGAGGGTGACCCTGGTACACTTTTAGTAGGGAGTGTGGTCATCAAGGAAGCAATTCAAGATCAAATAATCTTGATGAGTCCAAGAATTTGGCCAAAGTACATACCTATCATATGATTGATGCTTGCCTCATTTAGGTAGATGCCTATTCCAAATATATGATTAGATGTATTCCTATTCCATATGAATAGATGAAGTGAATTACTATTCTGTATGAACAAATGATATACCTACCCCATATGGATAGAAGTTCCTTAGTATACTTGTGAGTGAGTACTTGAACACAAAAAAATAAGTGGTGTTTTGGGTTAAAAGTAATTAGGTCATTACATGTGGTATCAAAGCAACATTCAAAAACTAGGCCTTTAGCTTACTACGACTAACATGAGAATAATTAAACAAGAATTCTAAATGCCAAGGGGAAGAGCAACTTGAGGTAGTGTTGGTCGAAGGCTAAGGGGGAATAATAATGATGAACCATAGGATCAGGGAAGGAATAAGGATGAGATTGAAGCAATAATAGAATTATTAAATGAATAAACAGATAAAATCAACTTTTTGGAGCAAATAGTGCAAGAACTTTGAAAAAGATAAGATAATATTGAAAACATAGTTGAGCCTAAAATTGAAAACCCTCCTAAAGGAGAGAATCAAGAGGAGAACATAATGAATGTTATTTCTCTTAGCAGGGAAAATCCTATTCTAGAATTGAATAAGGACTTGAAGAAAATCACCCATCCAAAATTTGATGGGAAAAAACTAGAAGGGGCAGAAAACTTACTTAATGAAATGGAAAAGTGTTTTGAGTTAAGAGACATCAGTGAAACCACTAAGGCCTTATGCGGATCCTTCAAACTTGTTGGTGAAGCATCTAGTTAGTGGACTAATATCAAGGAACAAAATACATACACTAAGGAAAATAAAACATGGGAACAATTTGCAGAAAAATTTCGTAAAAGGTGGCTACCACAATTTTTTTCAATAAGATGATTGAGTTCCATAACCTCTGACAAGGACCCTTGACTATTCAACAATACTGGGATAAAGTTTCCAAAATATTAAAATATGTGCCAATATATCAATAAGATGAAAAGATCCAAACCAAGAAATTCATTTTGGGATTAAATAACAACATAGGGGCAGAGGTTGACATGCATGGACCAGAAGGTATGTATGAAGTGCTAGATAAGTCCTTGAAGTAAGAGAGGAAGTTACAAGCTTTAATTTTAGTAAGAAAATCTTTCAGGAGTAATAAGTTCAAGAGGAAACAAGAATTTATAAGGAACCAAAAATTCAACAAGAACCTAAAGAACAATTCATTAGAAAGAAAATCACCTGCAAATTAGAATCAAAGGTATAATGGGAATAATGCTAATAGAAAAAAATTCAATAAAAATGAAACAGGGAGCTATAATAGGCCAACAAATCAACCAAGGCTCAATGGAACAAGCAATAACCAACCTAAAAATCAAATGCAACGAGGACCACCAGGTGGATGTTTTATGTGTGGAGGGAATAATTTTGCTAGAGAATGTCCAAGAATGCAAGGACAGATGAGAGAAAATCAACCTCATAGGGAACCTTGATAAAGGATTCATGCAGCCATAAGAAATCAATACACTCAACCCCAAAATGTGCCTATAGAGACTACAGGTAAACTTGTTGGAAAATTAGTCTCAATTCTAATAGATACTAGATCATCTAAATGTTTTATTTTTCTAGAATTAGTAAAAAAAAGTTATTTAAAGTTAATCATATGGAATCATGATGGAAAGTCCACTATGGTATAAGGTAGTTAAAGAGGTGACCTAGTGTCTATCTAATGCAGAAATACAATTTCCTAACTTTAGTACAAAGGTATATCTTTACATGGAACCTTTAGGATCATATGATCTGATCATTGGAATGAGTTCATTGAAAAATCATCAACCAAATGTAGTCTGTTACAAAAAATGGGTAGAATGTTTAGATGATGTAGGAAGAAGGGTTGTGATTCAAGTGAAACATATACCTATAAGTATGGAAATCATATCAGCTATGCAAACGAGAAGAGAGAAGAGAAAGGGATCTCTAGTATACATGGTTACCATGGATGAAAAGGAAGAAGGGGATATTCTAACCCTCCAAAATTTTCCTTACCTTCAAGATTTTAGTGATGTGTTTCCAGAAGAATTACTAGGGCTACCCTCAAAAAGAAAATTTGACTTCTCTATTGATATAGTTCTAGGAGTTGAACCTATGTCTAAGGAAGCCTATCAAATGAACATAGTAGATTTGGTAGAACTGAATATGCAATTAGGATAATTGCTTAGGAAAGGTCTCATAAGACCAAGTGTATCCCCATGGGGAGCACTGGTTTTGTTTGTTAAAAAGAATGATGGAACCTTAAGACTATGTATTGATTATAGAATTCTTGACAAAGTTGCCATAAATAATAGGTACCCTTTACCACACATTGAGGATCTCTTTGAACAAATGAAAGGAGAAACTATTTTTTCTAAGATAGATCTTCGATTAGGGTATCACCAACTCAAGATAAAGGAGGAAGATATGCCGAAAACAACCTTCAAAACAAGGTATGGACATTATGAGTTTATAGTTGTAACTTTTGATGTGACTAATTCTCCATCTATCTATACGAACTAGATGAATAGTGTGTCCCATGATTACTTGGATAAATTTGTCTTTGTCTTCCTAGACGATATCTTGATTTATTAAAAACATGAGGAGGAACATCTAGCACATCTTCAATTAGTTTTGCAAAGGTTGAGAAAAAACAAGCTATATGGGAAACTATCAAAATGTGCATTATTTAAAAATAAAATATATTACTTAGGTCACATCATTTCAAAAGATGGTATTGCAGTAGATCTAGATAAGATAAAATCCATAGAGGATTGGCCAATTCCCAAAAATGTGTTTGACATAAGAAGTTTTATTGGACGTGTAGGATATTATAGGAGATTCATAGAAGGATTCTCAAAAAATTGAAAATCAAATCACTTGATTACAAAGGAAGGGTATGAAATTCTTGTGGAATGAATAGTGCAATAAGGGATTTCAAATTTTGAAGGAAAAATTAACCACTGCACCTATCTTAAAGGTCCTAGAACCAAATGGACATTTCATAGTTGTGACAGATGCATACATTGAAGGTCTAGGTGGGGTACTCATCCTGGATCTAAGTGTGGTAGCTTATGAATCAAGGAAATTGAAAAATCATGAAGTAAACTATGCACCTCATGATTTGGAACTTTCAGCAATAGTACATTCTCTTCATAAATGGAGACATTTTCTCTTAGGAAAACCATTTGAGTTAAAAAAAAGCCATCAAGGATTCAATTACATCTTCACGCAACCTCACTTGAATGCTAGACAAAGAATATGGTCAGAATTTCTAAGAGAATATGGTATTTATATATAGTATATTAAGGGAAAGGAAAATAGGGTTACAGATGCACTAAGTAGAAGGAGGAACTTGATGAATATTACAATATTCAAAACTAATTTTAGTGGAAAAGTGATAAATGAGCAAAAAGAAGATTCATGGTATATGCAGGTTAGATTGACCTTAGAAAATGATCCAATTAATCCTAGTATAAAGGGGTATTATCCAAATGGTGACAAGATGCTTTGGTACAACAATAGGTTATATGTTCCAAACTCTAAGGAGTTAAGAGAGTTGGTTTTAAGTGAAGCCCACAATAAACATTATTCATGACAACCAGGGGAAAATAAACTCTATAAAAACCTTAAAAAACTATATTTTTGGCAAGGAATGAAGAATGGCATAATACTTTACATAGCTAAATGTATTGAATGTTAGAGGGTGAAGGCATAGCATAGTCACCCTACAGGATTATTATACCCCCATGATATACCACATCATAAGTGGCAAGTCATTAGTATGGATTTTATACAAGGACTACCAACAACACCTTATAGGCATAACACAATAATGGTGGTAATTGAAAAAATTACCAAGGTTCCTCACTTCATAGTAGGAAATATGAAAAATGATGTTCCAAATTTGGCTAAACATTTTGTGAAGGAAATGTTTAGATTACATGGAGTTCTAGAAAAGATAATATATGATAGGGATGCTACTTTCACTTGAAGGTTTTGGACAACTCTTCAATCATCTTTGGTAACAAAATTAAATTTTAGTACATCATATCACCCTACTACAGATGGCCAAACTAAAAGGACAAATCAAATTGTGGAAGACCTTCTACGAATGTACTATATGGACCAACAATCTAAGTGGGAAGAATACCTCCCACTAGTAGAATTTTCATACAATAACTCTTTTCAATCCTCCCTAGGGATGACTTCATTTGAAGCACTTTCTCAAAGAGATTGTTGCATGCCTTCGAGTTGGGATAATTTGGATGATAGAGTGGTAATTGGACTAGATATGTTGAAGGAAATGGAAAATTAGATCAGGTCAATTAGATAGAGGTTAAAGGCAGAAAATATAGACAAAAGAGTTATGTAGACAGTGAAATAAAACAAAGGGAATTTTTAGTGGGTGAAAATGTTTTCTTAAGGGTTAGGACATATAAAAAAATTAGGCCATATGAAAAATTGATAAGTTTTGGAAAGAAGGAAAAATTGGCACCCTGTTAAGTTGGACCTTTTGAGATCCTAGAAAAGACAAACCTGGTTGCCTAAAAATTGGCCCTATCTCCCCAATTGAGTTGTATCCATGATGTTTTCCATATATCTCTTCTTAAGAAGTATGTACCTAATGAGAAACATTTTTTGAATTGGAATGCATTACAGGTCCAGGAGCATGGAAAAATAACAATAGAGACATATTGAATCTTGGGGAGACAATAGTACCAATTGTGCAATAGGATGGTTGACCAAAGTAAAGTACAATGGGATCAATATGATGAAAAAATGCTACTTGGGAAGATACAATTGAACTACAACAATCATTTCCCTTCTTGTTTTAAGCATTGTCTAGATACTATATTTGCTTCCTTGTTTTAAAAATAAAAATAAAAATTAGATACTATCTCCTAACTACAATAAACTTATTGAGTAAACACATCAAGATGATGCACAATTAAGGGGGGAAGGCCATCATAACCTCTCTTCTTAATTCTATTTACTGTTACTATTTGAATTTTCTATTTTATCCATGTGTATAAAAATTTAAATTATAGTACACTAGTATCATGTACCTTTAATGAATTTGAGAATCAAATTCAGATAATAATTAACTCAACAATTGATTAGGTCAAAATATATCATTAAAAAAAAAAATTCCACATTCCCTAAGTCTTTAACCATTAAATTGAAAGAAAACAAAACTTAAGTTCAGAAGTTTCAAAGTAAAAAGTGTTTGTCGACCAAGCTTCAACACATCATCCACCAGCCACCCAATGTCGAATTCAATCACCTCATCCAACCCATATTATTCATGTTGGATTATAATTCAACTACCTACAATAAATTTTAGAGCTAACTCATTCTATAGTTTGAGATGAATTTAATACAACTTTATCTATAAATTGAATAGATGGATCTATGTTGAGGGAACTCCATTTCTACAGTCCTATGTTCTCTATACATTGAAAGGATCTAGTGAGTGTTTGATTGTAGTTTGTGCAGGGAAGAGACGTTTTGGCCTAAGCATTCCCTTTATCTCATACTTCAACCAGAAGTTAGCGCAACAGCTAGGAATCAAAGCATTTCCTTTTTTTCTAAAATGATTATACATATAAAATTCAATGCATTACATTTAGTCATCCCATAGAATTAGATATAGTTCTATATTATCTTAGATATTAAGTCTTACAAATGGTAATCAACTCTGCGCAAAGAAAGATGATGTGTTTTTACAATTGCAAGAATAGAAATGGTTATCTTAGGGTAGCTCAAATGAATTTTATAATACTTACATGTATAAGATGATCTATTATAAACTTGAGTATAATTACTAACCATAAATTCTCCACCAATAATTAGTTCTACATCTACACCCCTCGCGTTTGGTCTTACAAAACTTTAACTACAATTTAGATGAAGGATTTCTAACAATAAACCTATATCCAGATCCAAAATGATTCAACTACAATTGATAGATGACTTAATATGTCTTCAGTTTTGCACCATGTGGTTCCTATATGTCTTCATATACTATTGTACCTATACCTAGTTTAATTGGATTTTGTGCAACTTTGGTGCCTTGATTAGTAGGAAAGATAGCTAAGTCTATTGTAGATAATCATCTCAATGACTGTGAAAATATATTATCATCAGAAAATACCTTTTACCATGGCTCCATTTCCCTTGAATGTATACTTTAAAATATTCAACAAATTCTTTAAAGATTAGTTGATTAAGCTATAAAAAAATGTTGTGGTTGAGATGCCAACAATGTTTCATCCATATAACTCTTAAAATGCCTTTTTCCAACATAGATTAATGTTCTTATTGACTACATTATCCTTTTATTGATCATGGTGTAGCTTGGGACTTAGTAGGATATAATCTTGATTAAAAAATGGATTACATACAATAGGAATGATATAGTTATATATTTTCTCCTTTGATGCAAAATGGGATATAGTTTTGATATCCATAAAACAAAATAGAAGAGACAAATAGAGCAATGAGTGAACAACAAATTAATACTTTTAATAATAGCCCAAGCAATAAAGACTAAAACATGCATACTACTACAACCATAACTTACAATAGTAATAACTAATTTATAGTAAGATTACAATCACAGTGTTTCAATATCACCTTTAGATTATTATACATTTGTGTATCAAATTAAAGCATAACAAATTTAAAGTAAATGAATAATGTTTTATATCCTACTATAGTTAGAATCTATGATCAAACATTATCAAATAAATGAATATTAAATAAAGTTCATATCAATAGAAATAATTAGGCTCATCTAGAAATCAATTCTTTTGAAGCATCTTATAATTCATATAATTATGTTGTATGTTTGTTAAATCTAGTTTTCAATTTTATCAATATAACCTACAGTAAACCTTTTTTGAATGTGATCAAAACTAAATTTAAACATCTGCACAAAGTTGAGGTTGTAGATATAAGTACTTGTTAGATTATAGTAAAGATCTACCAAATAATCATGAATTAAATATGCATTGAATATTAAGAATAAATAAAAGTTAAGCTTCTTGTAAGTGGAAATTGTTCATACAATAAACAAGAAGGTACAACTCACTCTTCATAATCGATTTGAGTGTAGTCCATATAAATTTTGAATTATGATTTTAAATTATTTATGCTATGTGAGAATTGAATTATTATGTTTATATAAATAATAATTTATCATCTTTTAGACATAATTTTTGCATATATGTTTTTATATATAAATTCCATAGTTTTATCATGTGCATGCAATAGGAAGATTTGTATTTCTTTGCTTGTATTGGGTCGGAGAAAAGTTAGAACTATTTTAATCCAATTAGCTAATTCATGTAGAATATTAGTGAGTTGAATTGTAAAAAGAACTGCTCACACATGTTTAATAATATTGAAAAACTTTTTACAGGTTTAATTAATTATCCTTTGACCTTTCCAAAACATGTTGAATTTTAAAATTTGGGTAAGAGATGTAAAAATTATTGTTGTTCAAATGTTGCCCATTTTCTATTGAAATTAGCAAGCTAAATATTGTTGACTAATTTAGATATTAGGGTTTGTTTATGTACTGGATATGATTGTTTTGTATTACTATTATAATTATCATTATGGTTACCAATCTAGTCTTATAGACATGCAACATGCAATTGTGAATTCTATTTGTTTCCAATGTTCTTGTTTTTGATACATTCCAAGACTTAGTATAAGTTAAAGGTTTTATATGAAGTCCCAATCTAATTTGGGTTATTAAGTTTTCTCATAATTTGTCTTAAGAAAGATTGATTAAGTCATGTTCTCGAGAGAAAAATTTATGGTCATGGTCTCAAAACTTAGATGAACCAATTTGGTAAATCTTGATGACTTTTTCTCAAGCAACAAATTTTTTTGTCTACCTTTCAAATATATATATATATATATATATATATATATATATATATATATATAAGCTCAAAGAAAAAAAATTATAGATTTTTCACAAATAACTCTCAAAAGAGAAGCCTCTTCCTACAATTAGGCAACAGATATTGAAACCCCTATATCCATAGATAAAATGGTTAAAAAATAAGAAGAAAAGAAACCACCAAAGGAAAAGAGAAATAACTCATGGAGCTAATTTGTTAATTGTGTTGTCTAGTCATTTATTTATTTAATGGTTATAATGCAATATTACTTTTATAGAAACATATTGTAAATTATCGAGCAATGTTTATTGGGTATACTAAATTATGTTGGGTATTATCCTATAATAGATATTAAAATTGAAATACTTTATGAATTGTCTTTATGAATTATTAATTTAACTTTATAGTTTGAAAATCTAATGAAAGAGAGGAAAAGAAAACTAGCAGTGTTCCATATTAATGGTACCTTTGGCTCACTTTTATAGGTAATGTCATCATGCTTGAGCTACTGCACCTATCACCTAACACATCTGGAATAATAACATCTGTGGCATCATCCCTATAAATTGTCAGGGAGAAATAAGGAACATTGGTTGATTAAATCCAAAGGGAGGGAAAATCCCCTTTTGATCGATAATCTAAAAAGATAAAAAGAAAATGAATCAAATCCACTAGTGACAACCTAGAAAACTAAAACTTAAGAACTTTCTATGGTACAAATACAATTCTGACCAGAAGATATAATTACATGGATAATTTATTATGAAATTGGTTAAATGGGTCAAGGGAGATGAATATTATTAGGGATTAGGGTTAGATGAATGTTATTAGATAAAAAATTAATCATCAAGATGATCATTTATTATCCATGCTTCCCTTTGTGGGTAGCAACCACAGAGGAATTGTCTGGGGAAATTGGAAAAACCTAGAAAGGGTTATGTTCGTGCTTTATAACAGTTCACATAAACATAGTTATGAAACAAAACTACATATTTTATGCCTTAATCCTGTTTGGAAGTAGGGTATGTAGGTAGTTTGGGAAATGAAGGATGCTCCTAGTGCTCAGGCATTTGGGAATAGGGTTTAGGGTTAGAGAGATCACATAAATAGTTATAAGAGATAATCAACTAAAATCTATACAACTATAGTTGGAAGAATCCCACATGGATTGTTTGATTCACCAAGGCCCTTAGGCCAAATTCCTAGGAGGGTTTCAAGACTAGATTTATAACTTACATACCCCTGAGTATGGTGACCATGGTACTCTTTTATGAGGGAGTGTGGTCATCAGGGAAGTGACTCAAGATCAAATGATCCCAATGAGTCCAAGACTCTGGCCAGAGCACATACCTATCATATGATAGATGACTGACTCATTTAAGTGAATTCTTATTCCAAATATATGAATAGATGATATACCTATCCCATATGGATAGAAGTTCCCGAGTATACTTGTGAGTGAGTACTTCAACACAAAAAAAAAAGTGGTGTTTTGAGTTAAAACTAATTAGGTCATTCATATTAATTCTAAGTAATAGAAATTTTGTAAACTGAAAGAAAATTTTGAAAACAATAAATTAGAATGCAAAAAAAAAAAATTTAATACCTAGAAAATCAAGAAATGGCCTTTATTAGGGACTCACTTGTCAAGGGGTGAATGGATCCTAGGTTAGGGTTTTTGAAAATGTTTTTGCAATTTTTTTAGTTGATTCTAGTGGTTTCCAAATTCTAATCTAAAATAGTAAGTTGTAGTTTGAATTTTCTATGAAATTAAGGTTGAATGAAAATGCAAAATAGAAAAAATGACAAAGTAGGAGAACTAATTTGATGTGCAATTTTTTTTCAATTTTTAAATGTAAATTAAATATGATGCAATGTTATGTAAATGATTTGCAAATGACTAAATTTTTTGTATTTTTTAGATTTCAAAAATTCAAAGATGCAATCCTAAAACCCTTAATGAAGTGAAAACTAATGTAAGATAAACAACCATAAATGAAATTTAATTCAATGTAGTGTAATGCAAATGAATGAAAAATATATATCTAGCATGAAAATGGACTCCAAAATGAAAAAATTGCAATGACCAAACTTAGGTTCACTAAAATGAATAAAGAAAAATAGGTATTTTTGTTTGCTAAAGTAGGATTGATGAACTCAATTAGGGAACTTTTCTTCTTTAATTCATTAGGAAATCAGATCCACACAATGAAATGGATAAAAACCTTGAGGTGAATCAAGTCAAAGTGTGAATATTCTAATTTCCATTTTTTGCAAGGATGAGGTCTTGATTAAACAACACTTTGGGGAGAAAGATTAAAAATAGGAAATTAACTCCAAAATGCAACCTACAAGTTAGATCTTGAAGATTAAACTCAATACATATGGAACCAAAAATAAAACTGTAGATTTGATGAAGCTAAACTAAGATGCATTTGCATACAAGAAAATGGATCCTAGTTTAGGGTTTTTTCTATAGCTCTTGTGAGCCTCTACAATAGATTTGAATCTTTGCACTTGACTTTCCATGAGATGGAAACTTTCTTGACAACTTTTTGAACTTTGACAACCTCTCCAATTTTTCTCTTCAAGAGGTCTTTAAGATATCTTCCAACTAATTCTGCAAAGATGAATCAAGAGGGAACAATGTTTTATTTTTGGTGAATGGAGGTTTTCCTTGGTCAAACCCTATTTTGGTAATTCAAATTTGAAATGAATAAAAGCATGGACATAATGATAAATGAAAAAATAAATATCACAACTCACCAAACCCTTCAATGAACCTTAGAAGGTATATCTGCAACTTACATGAAATGGCTCCAATGGATGTGGATCTTGATCTTGAAACTTGATTTGAAACAATTCCTTGAATGATGTAATGGATCATGAACTCTACATCAACATATTAGCTCAAATAAAATTCATGATGAAATAATAATTTGATATGACAATTTGATATTGATTTCCATAATAATTCTTCAATAAATCTTCTCTTGAATGCCGTGAAACACTCTTCAATTTCTCTATATTGCTTAGATCAAAATTTCTCATAAATTGTTAGCTTGCTTGAAAAGTATTAAATGAAACTTAGTTAAATGACCTCTTATTTATATATATGTAACATTAATTTCCTAAAATTCAAATAACACAAGCTAATATGTGACTATAGATTTGAAATCATTAAAATACTACCAAAAATGTAATTGAATTTTAGGTCCCAGGTGTAAGTGATGACTCACTTTTCCATGTGTGAATGGGTCCTAGGTCACTTAAATAGGACACACATTTCTCAATGAAAAGTGTTATTTTATGGAGTTAATGAATGTCAAGATTTCCTCTTCAGAAAATATAATTAATTAGGCTAGAATTTAAATTAATGGAGCCAATTAAGGAAAATAAACATCAACTAATTAAGGGATCCCTAAATAAGTGTGAAATTGTAAATGGATACATTTTATAACACAACATTAAGACATAATTAAGTCCATTTTAATTAATAGGGAACTCAACTTAACATGAAAATGTAAAATACATATTACAACACTAAATTAAGGAATAATTTAGTTCATTTTAATATTTAATTCCAAAATTAAGTGTGAAAAAGAGATACTTTTTCCTACAGTACAATTATAAAGGATCACTCCTTGATAAATCCTTTCCTTAATTCCTCTAAAACTAGAGTGTTTCCATTTAAAATTTAATAGAAATATGCACAATAAATACCATAATTCCTTTTAAAAGTTAATAAAATAATATAAAAAAATAGTAATTCGGACTTTTAAAATTGTATAGAAACATATCAAATGAAATAATTATAAATTTATTAAAAATTTAAAAGAAACCTATAAAAAAAATTACTAGAATTCTTTCTAAAATCGAATATAAATTGGAAAAAATGTTTTGTAATTATTTCTATAATTTAATAGAAATATACACAAAAACTACCTTTCTAAATTAGTTTTAAAATGTACATGATAAATAAAATAAACGAGGAGGAAAATTTATATTGTTCTACAACATTTTATTCTAGATAGTCTAACAAAAAAAACTAATTGGAATGTATTCCCATTTCTAAATTGGTACATGTTAGCAGGGAAAAAGACAAAGTAGAAAATGGAGCAAAATATCTTACTCCAAACCATCACATGAAGGTTCCAGAGCTCTCTGTTTAGAATTCAACTCCTATAAATAGGGTAGATTATAATTGGAACAACCTATTAGAAACTTATATGTATAATATGGAATAGTATCTAATATAAGGAAGTTGTATGAACAAAGAAATACAAGATAAAAAATATAAGAACATAAGAGCAATGATATGTAAGATAAATTTATAGAAGACATTATGTTTGATGAGATAATGGAAGTATATTATATATATGAAGTTTGTTATGAATGTTAATTAAATTGTATTTATATTATATTCATTTAATTTATTTGTTCCACATTATGCAAAAATAATTGATCCCTCCTTATTACTTTGTATAGAGTATGATGACAAGATATACAAAAAATTTGGGGCACAAAACTCTAGTCTATGTTACCCCACTTTTCCTACTAAGAATACACATTCTAAAATAAATGTAGTACACATTTAGGAATGTGTACATGTTTATATTTTTAGAGCACATACATATTTTATAATAGGTATAAATTACTTGAAATTTAAAATTTTGCATCCATCCTTTTGATTTACTCTGAACTTTAGAATATACTTGGAAACTTAACCCCAAGAATTGAACATGCAAGTACAATTTCATGAAACTAAAAAGAGTAAAAAAACCCATTGTATATGGCAATTTCTAGGTTTCAAATATATTTTTCAATTGTTGAACATGTTTTTTTATATATTATTTAACTTTTAAATAGTAAGTCTCCTACACTTGTAATGACACATGATACCATGTTTTTGATAAATTTTGAATTTGAGATATTTTTATAATTTTTTTTATGTTTCACCAATATAAATTTCATTATCTATGTTGTGAAAAATGTCAATGTTATAACTATTTTAAGTATAATTATGTTGGTCACACACATCGATGATGTAAACAACACATTAAACTTAATAAATAATTAATTAGAAAAATAAATTATTATTTTTTAAAATATATTGACCAAACTTTTCTATCATATGCATCTTTCCACAAAATTATTTTAAAAAAATTCTCATTTACTAATTTTGTTGATTGTGCAAGTGCATGGTTTGGCCTAAAACACACCAATTGAAAAATGTCACTTTTGTACATCCTATACTAAACAAACTTTTATAATCTAGGTATTATAATAATGACATGTTGGCAATTGTCGTCACTGATATTAACACCAAGTAGTTTGTTGGAAATTGTTTCTATTGATGTTAACACTAATTGTTGGGTGTCATTGATGTCAACACTTAAGAAGTAAGGAAGATTATTATTCCTTGGTATTGGTTGCTAACATTGATGCATGTAATATTTGTTAAAGTTCATGTTTTTCATGCCTTATCTAATGGTTGTTAAAGTTCATGGTCATATGCCATGCATTATATAAAGAACCATTGAAGTTCATGGTTGAATGTCATGCCTTATCTAGAGAAGAGTTGTAGAAGTTAATGGTTGGATGTCATGCCTTAGCTAAAGAAGAGTTGAAAAAGTTCATGGTTGGATTGCATGCCCTACCTAAAGAAGATTTGTTGAATTCCATGATTTATTTCATGTCTAATAAAAGAACTTATATTGAGTATGATTGTTGATAGAAGAGTTGATACTATAATGATATATTAAGATGAGGATTAGAGGAATGACTGATAGTGGAGAGATGTTGAATTTCTATAGTTTAACTTGTGCTCTCTCTTGTTCCTAATAGTTTATGCTTTGCTAAAAGTAAGCTATGGCCTCAAAAAATTTCCTATGTGATTGTGATTCAGGAAGCTATAGTGAAGTTTGTATGGACAATGGTCTGTATTGCTCCACTAATAAAGATAGTGTCTTGCAGTTTAATATTTAATCTTAGTGTTCTATGGAAGTTGGAATCCCATATTTTTAATTTAGTTTTTTTGTGGAGGATAGTTTTATGAATTACTAAAGGTTGGAAGTGTTGGTTGTCCAAATTGGTCTAGGAAATTCTCTACATTTCTTTGAATTGATGTATGTGCTCCTATGCACTGGTGAACATGTTTTCAATATGTGCACACTACCTAGGTTCCAATCTCATGTGCTAAAGTAGTTTGTAATATGATATGTTAATGTTATACCTCATGATTAAGCATTATGTGTTTTTGGACTATAGTTTCTTGTTCTTATTTGATATGTGGTTGTTATTGATGGCATAAAAGTATGAAAGAAGTGTATGGAAGTATTTTTGGATGTTCAAGGAACATCCCCATGTGATTTGTATGTTGCTTATTGGTCACTTTAGTGCCACATTATTTCTTGACTAAGCTTTCTAGGTTATTTTTGTATATCTAGTTGATAGTGCTTATTCCTTTGCTTGCACCATGTGCTTGGCAGTAGTGCCAACAATGGAAGATGAGTGGTGATAGATTTGGGTCCAAAGCTATCTTGATTGGGACCACATCAAGTAAATTGATGTTTAATTAGGTTAATGTGTGCAAGTATGTGAATTATTTAGGATCACACTAGAAGATGCAATAAGTTTACGTTTGGTCCTCTCTATATTCAGGATAGGACCACATTATGTTCTTGGTGGTTGACTTGTTGAATTCATTGGTTATCTTCTTCCTGGACAACCTACTTGAAGTTTTGAAGAGTTGTGGTGGATATAAATGTAATATCATTTATGATACAACATGACTAGATGAAGTAGAGTACAAGTGTGAAGAAGTGTGTTTGTGTGAATCTTATTGTATATCCAACAAAGATTATTAACTATATGAAAGGAAAGATCAAATGTACTTTAATGCCTTAGTCAGTAGAGTGAATTGTGACAATCATTATAATATCTTATATACCTTATATATCTTTCTTTGAGGTGGTAAATATCATTAGGTCCTCTATATCTTGGTCTTGAAGATAGTTGGTACTTTAGTACAACAAGTCCCTTTGTATCTTGCTCTAAGGTAGTGAGCCTTGTCGCAAGTCATTTTAGTAGTGATCCTTTATTGTGAGTTAAATCTCGTTGTCACCTTTCCCTCTATGGAAATAGAAAAATTATCCCTCTACTTGATTTATGAATGATTAGCATTAAGATGGACCTAATGTCTTCATGATCTACTATTGTACTGTGTTCTACATAAATTTACATTGGATTTAGGGTCCTTTTTATCTAAATTCACATATTTTTTTCCTTAATTTAATGTTGTTAAGTATGTTTATTTTCACTTTCACATTGTGTTTTGTGCCCTCTTACATTTATGACCTTTATATCATCTTTAATAGGCCCCTAAGATCTTATATATTATGCATCTCAAGGAATATTACAATAAAAATCTTGACATAGAAAACAAATAAAATTAATTTCTTAATTCCCCCACATATTTTTCACCTAAAAAGGCTTGTTGGGACACATATGCCACCTTGTGCATATGAGTGCCCCTTGGCCCCCCTTTTAGGGTTTTAAGTGGGAAATCAAGGTTTTAAGTTCAAATTTCATGAATGTCAGCCTATACGATCTAATAAATGAGAAAAAAGATGGACTACATATATAGGAAGGGTCTCAAATCATTATTTCACTAAGAATTCATGATATCATCCTAAGAATTCAAGAGTTAAGCATTCAAAGAATTCACCAGAGTATCAAGAGAGTTTGTAAGAGCATTTCTAAGGCATTCAAGGGTGGAATTCTTCATCGTTTGTTGTAGAAATTCAAGATCCATCATCCTATCAAAGACATAAGGCATAAAACATGTTGAGATAGTGTTGTGATGTAGCATTGAAGATCCCTTTACATGCATTGTTTCATATCAAAGTACAAGATCAAGATCTACATTATACATTGCCACTTCATGCTTGATTATTGATTCACAATAAATCATTCAACATATCATTTTTCATGTTTTCTATTCCACGTTCATCTTCATTCCATTATTTTATTATCTCATCATTTGGTTTAATTACCTTAAATGGGTTTGACCAAGGAAAACCCATATCTCATAACAATCAACAATTTTTTCCCTCTTTACATGTTTGATTGAAGATCTAGGTGTCTTAAGACTTGTATATCCTTTGAAGAATAAGTTACAAGGTTGAAAAAATTCATCGATTTGTCACAAGGTTGTCATCTTCATGGAAATTCACCTACAGGTTGCAAATCAAGGTTTTAGACCCAGAAACAAAGTGTGGAAGGAAGAGTAGATATTGGAGAACTGATTAAGATCTTAACCCTCTAAAAAGTAGAGTGGGAATGATATGCCACTTGTGGTGTATTAGTGTAGTATACCATATTTTCTAGATTTCAAAAGATTCAAACCATACATTGTTAGATTCTAGTTTTGGCACAAAAACCCTAGTCTAAGACTAAATCACCCATACCAGCATATGAGTCCTAGTGGGCATTAAAAAAAAATTTCAAGGTTTTTTATCTTTTTTTGACCCCATCACTCTTCCAGTTGTACCTTTGTTTATTTCTAGTTTGATATTCTACATTTTAGTTTCAATTCCTAGCTCATCTAGTTAGGTTTTGCATAATACTTTCAATGTCATTTACATTTCTTGTCTTTGCAAGCCCTAGCTTGATGGTGAAACCTCTTTTAGTCCTTAATAACACCCTAGAACATCCCCATTGCAATATATATTTCCCCCTTTCTATATTTAGATTGAGATCACTAGGAGTGAAACTAACCAAAAATAGGACCATATCCTTGAGCTCCATCTCTCAAAAATATAGGATCCCCCTTATTCCTATTGTTCTATTTTGGTGAACTTGCATTTAGAGCATCTTAATTTTTATTTGGAGTGCCTTATAATCCTAGATCTAGCTTTTTTTAACTTTTCATTCAGTTTGCATTAGTTAATTGGCACTCTAGGGTTTCTAAATCGTGCATTAGTGAAAGTGCATATAAGTTGCATTTTTGCATCTTGCATCATTGAATTTCATTTCCAAACCTATAAGTTTAGTTATCCTAGACATCATCCTAACTAGAAAACATAACATTCACACAAAATTTGTTGAAAATGATGCAAAAACTCTAATTTGGGACTCATACACCTCTCTAGGTGATTTAGTCCCACTACACGTTGTTTTGACTACTTTCTAGGATTTTCATGGTGCATTTTTGAGAATTTGAAACCTTGAAAAACTTTGACTAAGAATCATACACCCATCTAGGCTAATTAGTCCTAGATCAGCCCAAAACTGCCTTTTACTACATTTCATTAAATCTAGCTTAATTAGGTTCATTTCATGAATTACCTAATTTCAAATTTCAAATTTCCATTTACAACAATTCATTCCCAAATTATTACATAGCATAATCAGTCAATTATCATGTTCTAAATCTAAAAATTGCATTATCCTTTTGCATGTTTTCTCTATTATTGTTTTATTTCAAATATGTAGGAAAATCATTACATCATGTTTTCATTGAAAAAAATTATAGTTATCATACTTCATGTTCTATTTTTAGATCACGTTGAGTGTTGTAAGAAATTTTTATTAACTGCATATGAATATAAAGTCCTCTCCCCTCTCTTTTTTTTTCATTGATCCATATACTACTCTCCCTTCTATGAGTGAGCTTAGTCTAGTGAAAGAGAACACAACCTTGGGTAATCTTAACAATCATATTTTTTCTTCCCCTAATATCTCTCCTATTTGTGAAGAATATATTTCCGTGTTAGAAGAATCAATCAATGAGAGAATTGAGAATACTAGCTGTTTCTCTCCTCCTTCCTCTCTTATTAGGCAAGACATTACTAAAGAAGAGGACATAACAATAGGTAATCGTGATGATCACATAACACAATAAGAGAACATTTAAATCTACCTATATAACACTTCAACTATTCTACATTCATCTCCCAAAATCTTCCACTTGTGTTATAGTGTTATGAATGGTGAGGGTATGTTGGTGTTAGATAATTGAGCCTTTAAGATCTATGAAAACCCTCTTTATGTTTCTTCCCCTACCTATCCTATTTTGGAATAAATTAAGGGACAAAGGAATGAAATTATGAACAATCATGACAATCACATTTTTTCTTCTCCTAGTATCTCTCCTAGTTGTGAAGAAGATACTTGGGTAAGTGCAAGATCATGATGGGCCAAAAAGTCACAATATGATGGGTATGTGTAGGGTATGTGGTTGATGACCATTTTTTAACCCAAAATTGATGAAATGAAAAGGGTTTTTAAAGGAGATTCTCAGCTTTCCACCAATGTAGATTATGCTTTACTTTGAATTTAATAAATAATTATTATTCATTTTCTATTTGAATTATGACTAAAATCTTGATTGAAAAAAAAAATATAGCTTTCAAATGGCATCACATTTTTGAATCCAAAAATTTTTTCACATTCAATGCTTCTCATACTATAGTATTAAAAAAAAAAAAATTGAATTTCATGAAGTTTTGACCAAGTTAAGGTGGTCAAACATATGATTTTTTATATTTTGTAAAAGTTGTAATAAAAAATTCATTATTAATTATTTACCTAGAAAAAATACAAAAAAATATGTATCACATTATGATATGAGTCATCTACCTATATTTAAAATATTATAACTAAATATTATCATTTTATTGTGGTTAGGGTGGTCAAACATAAACCTACTTATTTTTTCCCTAAAATTTAAGTACTATTGCATTGAAATTTTAAAATTTCACCAAATATATTTTTATTTTTTTAAATAAACCTATTAGTTTGGAAACTACATTCAATTTCCTACAGATTCTATTCTTACATATTTTTGAAATAATATTGATAACTTATTCAAATTTTTATGTCAAGTTGCTTAAATCTAATTTTTCTCAATTTTTTGCCACTTAAGGGCTTGTTTTTTCCATGATGTTCCTACACATACCCAATTTGATGTTAGAAAATACAATAGATGAAATACATGAGTATCATATTGTTCCCTTTTCCCCTAGGGAAAAACTTATTGAGCAAGAAAATACAACCATTGATAACTCGCCTACTTGTGATGAAGTCATTTTAGAATATCTAACCTTTGAATTCCACAAGCATCTATTTTATTGTTCTCCATAAAACTCTCCTCCTATGGAGGATATCATGGTGCAAGAAAATGTGAACATTGACACATTTCTTTCAAACACTAGTAATGAGGATTCCTTAGATGAAGATGGCAAAGTGACATTAGAATTCTCTTCACTAGAAGATCATGAAAATATGGACAAGTTTGTTGACATTATGATGACACAAATTGGATCTCCTTTATTTAGTAGGCCTTCTAAGTCCCCTTCGAGTAGTGAATCACATAAAAATAAAAAAAATAGGATATTTATTGAAATCTTTAATGTAGCTCAAAAATAGAAAATTTCTATGGCAACCAAGTTATAAAAGTTGTTGAAACATGTAGGAAACCATAAACCATTCCAACTTCATTACTATCACCTCAACATATTTTTCCTACTACACAAAGCATTTACCTTTTCATAATATAGTTGAAGATCTTAAGAATAATTTCACTAATATATCCATATCCAACAAATTATTCAACTATCTATTGGAATCAAGGAACGCTAAGAAGGGCGGGGTGAATCAATGTTATGCAATGTTTAACTTTAGTAACCTAATATTTAAAGTACTAGTAACATTCAACCAAAATAAGTATTCATGAACATAAAGAAAACAACCAAAACTCCATAACACAAGGATTTTTACATGAAAACCCTGTGAGGGGAAAAACCACGGTGGAGGTAAATCCACAAAAATATCTAAGTATACTCAAAAAGACTTTTACAAAATGGGAATGCACTTCCATTCAAGCACACTACCTAGAGCTCACTGCTCAAAAATTGAAAGGCTCACTACCTTCTAAAATTATTTGGATAACAACCAAAATATATGAACTCAGAAAGTAGCATCTACTAATGCCTGATTATAGTTCCAGTTAAGCTAATCAATCAAATTATTAACCTTCTATCTGATTCTACTCTTCTGGTATGATTGCTTTAACTTGCATCACAAATCCTTGTATGCACAAGTGAAAATGTGAATAATTGCTCTGCAATCCTTATAACATTCATAGCACATATCAACACACTTTGTACATGCATCAAAAGGATATAATCAATCACTTATATATCCACAATTAAAGATTATATCGCTACATGTCGGCTCTAAAAAAATATGAAAATATTTACACACTGTTGGCTCAATCAATAATTAATTCTCAATGCAAACCAACCAAAGTAGACCACAACATATTTAGGACCAAATCAACATGATCAAACACAAAAACAATTAAACAAATACTCCTAGAATATCTGCAACATGCTACATCCACTTAGTTGTCCTTCATGCACTATTAAACAAAAAATAATCAACCATATCTTCTAACTTGCACACAGATTGATACAAGCTTCTAAGATTCAAGGATAACATAGATCATACATCAAACAACCTTTCATAAGATCCAAAATACATAAAGATAACATAAAATTTCATGTGAATCAATGAACACAATTCTATCAAATGCTCTATTCTGGCTTGGCAGTTAATCACTGATCTTTAATTTGACTTCTGGTATGATCAAATGATGACATGTGGATAAAATCACTAACTAGGGTTTCCATCAATGAAAACACTAGATGAAATTTGCAATGTCTCTTTCCAACAATCTCCCCCTTTGGTATTGATGACAACACTTAGTGAAAAATGAATAAGTGTCAAATTAGTACCAACATAAATACACTGCCAACCTTCAAAACTCCAAAAACCAAACTCCCCCTAAGATGATTAAGGATTTTTTCACTATCCCATTCTCCATGTTTGGCATCAATGACAAAGGCAAGAATCTACATACCATAAATCAAACAAAAACTGCTTTGAACAAATTGTGTATGTACAAACATGCTTCTATGACTTACATAAACTTGAAAAGATCTACAAAATTATTCTTCAATAAGCTAAAACTCATGTCCCAACCCTTCTTGAGACTCTCCAAGATAGTCATGTGACCATAGAATAGATATTGATTCAAGGTTTTTCAGATCACTAACCACCATAGCATCTTGTGCTTCCTTCAATGCACTCAACATTGCATCCATCTTAGGACCAATTAGTCCTCTATGCTTACAAACCCTTTCAACCATTTTACCTTCCTCATGCTTCAAACTTTTTATTTTTTCAAGCAAGGATATGACTTGACCTTCTCACTTTCCAACAAAGATGGTTAGAGGATCAAATGCTTGAGTGATATCTACTAATTTTTTCTCACATTCTTTCATTTTCTTTTCAAAGTCCTCAATGAACTTAGATAAAGATGGACATGACTTATAAATGTTGCCACTATCAGACAAAGCACTTTGAATATTATTTACACAAGTATCTAATAGAGATTTATCATTAGCTATCATCCCTTTCAACCTACTGAACCTTTTAGCATCAAACTCCTTCTAAACCTTATCCATAGCTGACTTCTCAAGTGATTCAAAATGAGTACTTATAGAATTAATAAGCTTCTTCAGCTCACCAGAGGGAGAACCAGATGGATCCCTAACATGAGAAGGCATAATCTTCTCCATAATACCAAATGCAAGATTCAACAACTCACTATCTTCAATATGTGATTTCAAAATTTCTCCCCTTTCCTTGGCTTGAGCAAACGATGCAAATTTTAGCTTCTCAATGGGAGACAAAGTAGCCAAGTTGATAGGACATCTAATCAATTCATGATCAAGGGTGCTACCACAATAGTGGTTTACACTTTATGGGAGATCCTAATTTTTATTGAAATTGCAAATTTTTAGAAAATATAATGATTTAAGCCTTAAAAATTTCCATTTAAAGGATTCCAATTGAAGAGGGTTTGTTGAAATCACCTTAGACCAAGCCCCCTTGGATAGAACCCCACTAATTTTAAACCATACTTATAATAGAGTCTCCTTTACACCTATCAAAATGATGATAAAAAACCACTTTTAATTTACCTTTTGGTGGATCAAATGAATTCATTTAAAAGTTACTTTTTGTAAGTATGTAGTCCTTATTATAAGCTTAAAAAAAGTATAATTTTAATTAAATGTAATTTGATTATTATATTTATTTTTTATTTCTCGTGAATGTAGGTTTTTCACCAAAAATTAAGCTCTTTGTTTTGCACATGTGGAAAAATAGAAGATTATCAAAATAAATGAAAAATATAAGTGCACCAAATATTGAAGTCCTTGATCCAACCAAAAAAAAAATTGAACATACAAAAAAAGTTAAACGTTATATGGTTGTGCTATGTCTAAATTGTAATTATTTTGACTTAGAAACTTGATTAAAGAAAAAATATTTATTAAAAATCTATCTAAATAAGTTGAAGTACTAGATATCAGAGTTACAAATTTAAATTTGAAAGAATTATAATTTTATCCTTCATGGAAAAAATGTTATGCATTATACGGTGAGCATCACTTTTTAAAAATGTTGTTTTATGAAAAAAAATCAGTTTTTGAGGGAGATGGAAAAAGAAGTGCAATATTATTTGAATTTTTTTGAAAAAAATATAATTAGAATCTACAAAAAAAATTTCATGAAAATCTAGTTTGCAGCATCTTCAAATTCCTCATGGTTTAGCCGCTATAGGTGCTTGAAAGTGAAGATTTAATTGGAAAAAATTATTTTGGTGTCCAGTTTGGCCAAAAAATGAAAACCACTATTATGGAATCACCCTCAAAATCTTTGTGTTGCTCTTCTAAAAACTCCTTCACTTCCTTAGTAGTGTTTCTTGCTTCCATAGGAATCACCTTCACTTCATCATTATTCTCTTCAGTCACTGATTTTTGCATGGCTTCAGGAATCTCTTTTTCTTCAATTGACACAACTTTAGGAGCTTTAGTCTCCATAGGAATTTTAGCATCATGAATGCCAAGAGGATTTATATTTTCCTCAAATGTATCTTCTTTTCCCTCTTCTACAACCAGATTAGATGAAACATCTTCATCATTCACTTCTTCAAAGAAAACATTGATTTTGTTCCTTAACAAAAATTCCTTTATAATTCTTTCAATTTCTTTTTCAACTTCTTCAGTCTGACCAATCATAAGCTTGATTACTCTATTTTTTCTCTTGAAATCATTTTTAGCACCATTCAGAATTGAATTCATTTCTTCAATAGACATCACCGGACATAGACCTGCAAGAATTTATTCTCTCAACTATGCATCTTCAGTTATTGCATTCACTCTCCTCATTTCTAAAACTTCATATAGACTTTTGGGTAATGCAAACATTATTTCGATAAGATCCATATTGAAATTATTCAAATACTTTTTTGAAGCTTCCTCAAGAACTCTTTGACCAACACTATCAAAGGTGTCATACCATTCACAAAGAGGCCTAAGATTACAATCCTTAATCAATGGTTTCTCCACTTCTTCTATAGACATAGCTATTTTTTTTTGTTTTCATATTTTTCTCTCCTTTCTCTTCATTAGAGGGCTTGTCCTTCATTCCTATTGTTTCCTTTGTGCCCCTTTGCTTGATTTCTCTTATCTCTTCATCAGATCCAGTTCCTTCATCTTCAGAAATAGTAATATAAACTCTTGTGCTCTTGTCCATCTTCCTTTTTCCTTCTCTCCTAGATGAATTGGCTTGAGATTTCATAGGACTTGACTTCTTTGCAAGAGTGGATAAGGGTGCAAAGCTCCTTGTAGATCTAGTTTGGGAAGAGGATGTTGCTAGACTAGCAGATTTAGTTCTAGTTGGATCTCTTGCTTCAGCTTGATCTCTCTTCCTTCTAGCTTCTCTCCCAACTTATGTAGATATACCCATGCTTTTTGCAAAGGATTCCATTTCTTTCCTTACTCTCTGAATTATCATTGGATTCTTCAACTGCTCATGTACTTTCATATCTTTTTATTCATAGGTTCCAAATCTCTCTTATGTTAAATCTTGAGGTTTACTAAACAAATATTATGCATATATTTCCAAGATGTTCTCAACTTCATAGAAAATTGGAATAATCTAGACCATTCTAGGATTTGTAGCTTCTATCAAGCATTGATCAATGTCAACCATAAAAAAATAGTGTCCTTGTACTTCTCCACAATAGACAAGAATTCTTTCTCTTGCTTGCATCTCATTCTAAACATTCTTGAAATAACCCTAGACTCTAGTATTCCTTGTGTTACTATCACCAACTCTATGTAAGATATCTCTAATTTGAACAACTACGGGTTTATTACCTTTCCATTGTACTTTTCCAAATCTTAGAACTTCATTCATAGAGTTAAAGAACAAACACAACAACAAATTACTATATTTGAAGGAATTCTTCTTATCTTTCTTTATTTTTGCAAGATTCTCAATTAACTAGCTTCTGAGTAACTCACATAGATCATACTCTACATTCCCCTTCACCATCTGATATGCTACATAGATAGTTGTACCAAATACAAAATTATCCCAACTAGAATGATAGATCTTGTAACCAAGGACCATACATGCAAATATGACATCCACTTATGTAATATCATCAATTGTCATAGCTCTTTTATCAAACATTGAACTAGTTCCATTAGTAATTGTCTGATTCTTCACAGACTTCAAGATTGGCAACCCAATAGAGAAAATTCAACTAGTAATAGCGCTTAAGGCTTATTTTGTAATCATAAAACGTTGACTCAACCACATAAATTTAGCATGAACTTGGCTCAAAATATACTGAACCCATGGGAAATTTTACAATCTATGTAGCACCCCTCTGTTTTGGCTCTTTTCACCATAGAGTGTGTTCTTGTTATGCATTTTTCTGCTAGTACTTTGACTATGGTACTTGGTTACTATTTGATTGCAAAATGTCAAGCGATGCGTATGTTATATTTTGATGTGATGGAATTTTACTCCTATGTTATCATTATGGCTTGTTTTGAATTAGCTCAACATATATTTAATTAATGATGCTTTATGCTTTTGATTATATTATTGATGTTAGACTCATCAATTAGAAAGCCTGTATTGGTGAATGAGACGGGATTGTATCACTCGCTTGTAAGTGCCCTACGATTCTGAGATTTCCTCTTCACGGTGTGTTTTATTATATCATATATATGCATGTTTGATATAGTCTTTGTTCACAAGTTGATAGGTACAAGACATTGACTCCACCTAATTTCACAGGTTTGAGTGTGTCCATTGGCCAATGGTATTCGATTGGGAGATAGTAGCTAGGTTTTTCATGCTAAGTCATCACCCTAGTCATAGTGTGTCGTCGGGTTGTAGTCGGGTTTAGCTATTTTAATGTTGTCCATTTCACCTGGATTTATTTAATTTCAAATTATAAAGGTAAATAAATGGCTTGTGTAGCTAAATTGATGATTAAATATATATGGTTATAATGTTAGAAATGTTAATTATCTTATTAATTGATTTAATTTAATTAATAAAATAATCTAATCTTGGATTAGATTTATTTTATTGATTAATTGAATTAATGGAGATGAATTGAATTAAGTTATTCATTTTGGAATTAATAGGTATTTTGATTCAAATTGAAAAAATGAAAAATTGTTTTAAATTACATCTCTTTGAAAATTAGTATGTAAAATAAATTTTGTTTAAAAAAAAATTAAATACCATTTTTGTTGAAAAGAGATTTTTTTTAAATATATGAAAAATCCATTTTCAAAGAAATTTTGTTTTAAATTTTAAAAATGAGAATCTCTCCAAATTTGCAATAAATGTGGTGGATGGGATATTTTTAAGGGTTTGACTAGATTTGGGGAAACTCTATGAGAGCATTTTTTTTGGCATTTTCATTTTTAGGAAATGGGAATTTTGAATTTGTGGAAAAAAAAAAGAGAGAGGAAAGGATTTTCTGTGGTTTTTTTTTTTGGATTTGAAGAAGAAGATTGGATTTCTTGGATAAGCTGGAAACAAAATAAGTTTTGAAAGCACCATTCGAAATCTTTCAAGCTTTGGAGAAAAAACCAAGTTTCTTTCTATGATTTTTGTTTTCATTTTGAAAGAGTTTCCAAATTTTTATATGTTGTTGGAAAAGATTTAAACTTTGTTTGGTTTGGAAGCAAAACCCATGTCAAATCTTATTTCAAAACTTGCAAAAACTCTATTGAAATCATGGGAAAGAAAGCAAAGAAAGAATAAAACAACGGAAAATATAAAGATGAACAAAAGAAACTTTCTTTACAAATTTGAAATTTAAATCTAGATATTGTGTTGATAAATTAGTCTTATTGCAAAATTTCTATAGAAAAGTTACACAATTTGAATATAAATGGAAATTTTAGGGATATATTTATACATACATATATATATATATATATATATATATATATTTCCTTTCTATATATATTTATAGACATATATATAAATATATTATATTTAAAAAGATTGTGGGAATGTTTTTTTTTTTAAGACTTTACACACAAAAATTTGCTTTTCTGAGCAACAGGGGAAGGGGTTTTATTTTTTTCCATTGAAATAAAATAGCGATTAATTTTTTATTTTTTTTAGGGTATGAATGTGGGGGTGCAACCACGACTGCATAAAATTGCACCCCGTTGGAGGGTCACTACTATGGCAGTGCTCCCCACACTATGTGTGGGGAAGCTCTATGATAGGTAGCATCGACCTCCACAGGGGAGGTTGGGCACAACCTTTGGCTACGTCCCCTCTCCTTGGGGCCCACAAGTCAACCATTGAATATTTCTTCTTTTTTCAAAAAAATAAAATTTCATTTTTTTAATTATTAATATTGTTTTATATTATATATATTATATATAGTATATATTATAATATTTATATTATATATATATATAATATGTATATATTATGTATATATAATATAGTATAATATAGTATAATATATATAATATATATGTTAAATAAGAAGGAATTAATTTTATTTGGTTGGTATATAAAATAAAATTTTCTTTTAGTCATATATTTATATGTTTTCTTTTTTAAATGTTTAATACATGGAAATTTAAATGAGTATTCTATAATCATAGAGAAAAATAAAACTGACTTTACTTGAAAAGCTGATTTTGATTATTATGGGTAATTGAGGAAACGTGGAGATAAATAATTAGTTTAAATTCTTCAATAGTGCAATTGCAATTTTAATTACTTTTGATTAGTGCAAATGATGTTAATTATTTTATTTGATTGCATGCAATATGCTATTGCCTTGCTTGGATTTAGGAAATCCTAAAATAGATTATTGAATTGTCAGATTTGAAAAGAAGAAATGATTTATTGATTTGTTCTAACTCTAGAAGAAGTAACTCTTTCATTTTATTTTATTTAAAAGAAATTAAGGAATTGAACATATGGCTTAAATTTCATCTTTTGTATGAAAGAGACGTTATTAAGTCAGTTTTATTAAGGAAATAAATTACTGAATGGTAATGAAGTGGATTTAGGAAATCCAAATATAGATTTAATTCCTATTTTATTTCCCTTCTTGAATGTACACTTCTTCTTTTTTCACTTTGGGGAAGTTGATTAGAAGGGTTGTTAAGTCTTCCAAAAGGGGTTTAACTTTTGGGGTTATTGTATTATGTTAGTCAACTGTTGTATTGCCTTAGGTAGGGTGTATAGTTGTGTCATGTTGTTTTACCCAATTTTCATGAACAAGGATGGTTTGTGCCTCCTTTGTATTAGGAGTGGTTTATCTAGTTTGTGCATCCTTGGATTAGGAGTGGGTTACGTGATTTGTGCCTCCTTTGGAAGGAGTGGTGTATGTGTTTTTTTGCTCTACTATTTGGAGAGTGGTTTGAATTTTGTTGTCTCTAGTGTTTGGAGTGAGTTTTCATTATGTGTTCCTCCTAGAGTTGGAGTTGTTTTATCTTGTTGGTATGCACTTGGGATTCCCTTGGTGATTGGTTTTGTTTGGGGTGTTGTCAAGTAGAAGAGTGGCTTCTGTTAGGGGCCAGATCCTAAAGAGGTAAACTAGATAACCTTTAGAGGTGGTTTAATCAAGTGATAACTAAATTA
>VDFB02000015.1:231682224-231822964 GCA_007258455.2 Sequoia sempervirens
AAAGATGATAATTACTGCTCTCTGAAATGTTGCTGGTGTATTGCATAGACCAAAAGGCAAGACCGAATAAGAAAATGTTCCCCATGGATAGGTAAAAGTGGTCTTATCTTGATCTTCAGGGGAAATTTGTATCTAATTGTACCCACTGTAACCATCCAAAAAGGAAAAATATATTTTGCCAGACAGTGAGTCTAATACTTGGTCTACAAAAGGTAGTGGAAAGTGATCTTTCTTAGTGGCACTGTTCAACTCTCTGTAGTCTACACACACTCTCCATTTTCCACCTTTCTTGGGTAAAATGACTAATGGAGAAACCCATTGACTGTCAGAGATTGGATAAATAAAACCGGCATCAAGCAACTTTTGAAGCTCACTTTTAACGATTTCTCTAAGTGTTGGATTTACTCTCCTTTGAGGTTGTCTAACTAGTGAACAATCTTCTTTGATATATATCCTATGAGTACAAACTCAAGGATCTATTCCTTGCATGTCCTCATATTCCCATGCAAAAACTTTATGATGTTCTTGTAGTATTTTTAATAAGTCATCCTATTAATACTGTGACAACTTGCTATTGATATTCAAACAATGATCTGGAGATAATTCTATCTGCTTAGTGAGATTACTCATAGAATCTATATGTGATGTTTGTACCTCTTGTGGAAGTAAATTATGAAAAATCGTTGGAAGTTTCGGCAGTGAACTTTCAGAATCTGGTTGCTGCATGAAACATTGTAAATGAGTACCATTTGGATCAGATGAACTACCCGTATTAGAGTTGTACTGTAGAATTTGAAACAACAAGGCATCTTCACTCTAAAGTTGTGAGAATGGATTATTTTGAATCATCATTAATTGAGCCAAAGAATTGGCTTCTTTAGTTTCTTCCCCCACATCTGGCCAAACAGGTTGAGACAAATCTAGTTGAGGTCTAGCAGGTGGATACAAAGCCAATTTCTTTGTGGACTGTCCATCAGAAATGGTCATATCTCTTGAACGACATCCTATAAAAGCATCATCAGTTGCTAACCATGGTCTACCAAGGATAACTGGATACCCTCCTAAAGTTGTCTTGACTGATAATATTGTGAAATCAGCAGGATACTCCCAAGATTCAAGAGTGACAATTACATCTTCCACTATCCCATCATGTTTGACTGTGGAGCTGTCTGCAAGCTGCAAAACTGTGGGTGTAGACCTAATGTTTGAAATTTTTAGGGAGTCCATAGTATGCTTTGTTATGACATTAATTGCAGCACCTAAATCAATCAAAACATTTTTTACAACTTGGCCATTTATATGTATCTACACTACAGGACTTCTAGGGTCAATATACTTTGGAATAACTACATTTCCCAACATTATATTAGCCAATTTCCCTAAGACATGAATTTTTTGAGGATCCTTTTTCTTCCAACCAAGCTTTTTCAATCAGGCCTCTTTAATAGCTTTTCCAAAAATAGGAATATCTCTAATAGCCTGAAATAAAGGGATTTGAATCTGTACATTCTTGAGCTGATCCAGAATGTCAAAAGTGGGTTCTTCCATGGATTTAGATGTGATACTTTGCAACCTCTGAGGAAAAGGTGGATTGTCTTGATTTTGCAAAATAGGCTCCTTAGAAACTGTATTAGTTATGGGCATATGCTCAGCAGGAACAACAGGTGCAGTAGATTTTTCAAGGGGAGAATCTGGTATTTCAGTAATCAGAGGTGGTTTTGGAGCAAGTAAAGTGGTTCCAGACCTCAAATGGATGTCATTAACATTTAAGGCATAAGCTTGATATTGGTTGGCTTCGGCAAGATACACAAGCTGTTGTGGCTACTGCTATTGCTTATTATTGGGATTTGGCAACGGTTGGGTAGGCATAGGCATTTGTTTTGGAGGTCCAGAATTTGTGGTAGATACTGCAGGAGGTGGCATGAGGGCCTGTAGTTATGGTTGTGGAAGCTGTAGGAACCCAGAGGACTAGTTTTGCCATTGTTGAGGGCCTCTCCATTGAGAATTTTTCTGCCAATTTTTGGAAGGTGTGGTCCATTTCCCTTGTGGCTACTACCAACCTCCTTAAGGAGATTGCCATTGCGGGGTTTGATAATTAGGCCAACTTGGTTGAGGTGGATTCTAGGGTGGTGGTGGTCCATATGCATGTTGCCATTGGTTATTATAGCTAGAATAAGGATTAGCAAAAGTTAAAGGATCTTGAGGCATACCTTGTCTTTGGGCCCATGGTCTCCTTTGTGCAACAAAGAACACTTGATCATCATCACCTTCTACTGGCTTGAAGTTAGTAGGTAGTTGTCTGGCTTCCAAATTAGCTACCATCTTGCATCTGAAGTCACGCTTCTTTTGTCTACATTATGGACAGAACTCGGCCAAAACTGCTTCAGCCTCCTCATGTTTCCTTTGAGCTTGCATAGTGTCTAGTTATGTAGCCATATTATTAATGATGTCCTACTTGAAATCAGATAGTAAATTTGTTATCTCCACCCGGGAGACTCCACCAGAAGAAGACTTCCCCATTGTAGCATGATGACCTCAACCTTTCTTAACTATTGCTCAAGAATAGTTAAGACATATTTTCTTTATATCATCCCAAGGCAGTTGGGTGATATCACCTCCTCCCATCAAGTCCAAAGTGTCTATACAAGCATCACTGATTCCTCTTAGAAAAAGTAGTTTCTGAGAGTCCTTGTTGAGAGTATGGTTTGATTTCCTCTTTAGTGAAAACAAAAATCTAGAAATATAATCTTCCAGACTTTCATTGTCCTTCTGCTGAATTCAAAATATGTCATCACCTTTGCTGGCACTCTTATAATATTCCTTATACTTTTCAAGGAATTTTGTCTGCATGGCTGCCCAACTATCTACAATGCCTCTTCCCAGGCTCATAAACTGTCTGAGAGCTCCCTCCTTCAAGGTGGAAGGAATTAACTTTAGTTTATGAGCGTCTATGTTGTAGTCATAACTATGGCATAGAATATCAAATTCAAACATAAAGGTTTCTAGGTCCTCCGTAACTAGGCCATAAAATTTTGGAAGCAAGGAAGAGGGAATATTTTTAAGATTATCAGTATCTCTCTAGGGAACAATGGGAAACTCAAATGCAGGAGGTGGATTATTAGGTGGATTATTTGACATGTTTGGTTGTTGGAATAACAGAGCGAATGGATTTTCCTCAAGTTCGTTGTCAGCTAGGTCAAATGGTAGTTCAATAAACATGTTTTTAGGGAGGAACCTTCCCAGTGCGTCTCTTCTTCTTCTACGCATGCAATATGGTGAGTAGTGGCTTGAAGGATATATAAAATTTTACTCACAAGCTAAAATAATACTAAAAATGACTTCTGACAAACTTCTAGCTAGACGCCATCCCCGACAATGTCACCAAAAATGGTCGCACCCACAAAAAGATATGAACATCATAGTAAAACCTTTCCTGGGAATTGGACATTCCGACAGGTGACTAATATCTCTCTGTGGACATTCATTTACTTGTCAAATCAGGGGACATATACTTTAAATGGCTCAACAAAATATATGCACTAGGAAGTAGTTTCTGTCAAATCTTAGTAGAAATACATACTGGAAACGAATTCTATCTACGCCACAGGAAGGTAAAGAAAAATTCTTTAACTCAACTAGGATTTGCTTAAAACAGAAATCATAACAACTACGACTAATACACAAACTATGAACTGGCCTTATGCTATAGGAACAGTCATAGGGATGGACTCTCTATGCTGTAGGAGCACTATAAGACTGAGTTTGTATGAAAACTTCAAAGATGAAAGCTAACTGAAGATCAACAGAAAAGAACAACTAACTAACTAGCTATAGATACTTACTAAGTGGGCCCCCTTAGCAAGCATCTACTGATCATTCAAATGTTAAACTCAAAACTTCATTGAACTTTATTCATGAAAACAGAATGATATACATTGTTTTGTTCATATGGAGACTAACAACAAACTCTGTCTCTTGTCAAACAGATTCTATCTTTCATTATCATATTGATTCTTACATGATATCTGCTACTCTGTTTCTATCTTACTTTAACTATAATTTTTCTCCATCTTTTTTTTTCACTCGCGCAGAAGAAGAACTTTATTTAAAAATAGGAGAAAAACTAACTAACTAACCCTATCAAAGAAAGACGTGGAAGTAAAGTATATCCCCGAATCAAGGAACAAACTTCATAAATGAATTTATGCGTTCGACCCGATCTGGAGAGAATCTAGCACTCCACTCTTTCTAGATTGACTGTCATTAAAAATCTTTCCAAGGGTTTCGGTCAAAGAGTCTTCACCAGAGCTTCCTCAAAGTCATGGAAGAAATGGACTTTACTGCAAGGCCGAGATTGGTTGTGCTCAACTCAATCATTCTTCAACAACCTGTGAAACAAAAGGTAATAGATGCACAAGAAAAGGCATATGGCACATACACAATATCTATTCATTAATCACACATTTTAAATCTACTTCATCATTCAAAAATTGTATAAGATATACCAGTCATTTTAGGGAGTCAACGGGACAATAAATACAATCAAGTCAACACAATAAGTTGCAAGAATATAAAAGTATCTTGCTACAGGATATCCCCATAAAAGATTTCAACAAAGTTTAAACAGCCATGAAATGACAAAATTAAAGGCATTTAAAAGTTTATCATAACATCCAAATTATGAGCTCATTTTAAGCTCATCACAAGTCACAACTTTGTAAGAGATGAGGTATATATGGCTAATTATTCATTCTTTTTCCTTATGGAAATGCAATCATGAAATTCCAACTCATAAGGTCCTTCTCATAAGTGTGACTAGGAACCTTAAATGCAGGAGGAAATGTGCAAATATGAAATTTCCATGGGTGCAATTTTACAACACTACAATATCATATTTTTACAGCATGATAATCTTCTACTTTAAGTTCTATAAATTTTAATACCAACTATTTGATATTCAAAGAAAATACTTCCACTTTTTAGCTAAAAAGTGGAATCGACTTATTGCATTTTCCCATAAGATCAATGAATCAAGTGTTATAGAACTATAAAATTCTTTCTTCACATATAGTCCACAAGGTAGGTGATATTATGCTCAAATAAGATGAGAAATTTGAAAGTATTTGTTCACATGAGAAATGAGATGCATCATAGAGTTTTAGATTTGTTATTGCAAGATGCAAGTAAGTGAATGTTTTTGAGCTATTTGTAAACAAATCTTTTGGCACCCTAATCCTCTCTAACACTTCTAGGGTTTTTCACCTAAAAGGAGAGAGATGGGCCAAAATGCATGTTTCTACACTTAAGATTAATTTCATAAGGGATAAAATGTGTCTAAATGTATTTTCTTCAGTGCAATAAACTAGAAAAAGATGATTTATTAATGTAAAACCTAAGATGTACAAAGTGTTGGAAAGCACATTGTGATATCAAAACATGAACTAAATGACCTAGAAATCTAAATAAAATAAAATAAAAATAAGTAAGACAAAAAGTGTGCACCTATAAGTGTGTTGTAGACTTGAAGCAGCTCTGAAATAATGGAAATTTTATATTTTAATCCTAATAGGATATTTACGCTAGGTCGGGTGGCTTAGTTCACTTTTAGAAAAATTCTAAAAAACTACACTGAAGCTCACTTCAACCAAATGGGTATCAAAATCTACAAAAATTTCCAAAAAATAAGTTCAGTTGGACTAATTCACCACTAATGGTGACTTAGTTCACTTCAAAATCTCTAAAAATTTGGAAGTGGAAAAGGAAGCACTAGATCTACATTTTGGTTTCTCATTGTTATCTGCTTTTGAAACTCTAAATTTTGAGCTTGAAGGTGACTTTTTGTTGATATTTTGGCTACGTCAACAAAGAGAGTGCTTCAATGAGTCTTCAACCTAATCTTTAATGATATTTAAACCATCAATGTGCCTAAATTTTCAAACACAAAAAAAAGAGAAGGAGAAAGTGTTGATTGTTAGGGCATGGGAGTTTGCCTTGGTCAAACCCCCTTTAGGTAATTAAACCAAATGAATAAAGAATGTAATTAAGCATGAAACAATGGAGTTATTACCTTTCCATGATATTTGATCTTGAATTTTTGCAAGAAAACATGAAGAATCTACCCTCAAATGTCTTAGGAAGCTATCTTGATGACTTGCAATGATAAAACCCTAGCTTTCTTGAGAAGAATGATAAGTGATGATGATTGATTAAGGAGATTGATTGATGGAATGAATGAATTAGTAAAATGAGAGGTAAAAACCCTTTATTTATACATAATTATTTATTAATTCCCAAAAATACCTCATCATAGGCTGACCTTAGGTCTTGGGGAATAAAAAGCCAAAATAAATTAAAATTAATTTTGACTTTTGTGCCACATGGTACTAGGTCACCCAAGGTGGCTACTTAGTCCACCTATGCAATTTTGAGTGGATGTTATAGATTAAGATGTATTAAATGTTGTTTATCTGGTTCTTCTTCAACCAGACACTTAATTAACGCCTCTAAGTGGATAAAGGGCATGTTTAAAGCATAAGAAAGGTGTAAATATTAATGAAAAGCCTAGGAAAGTGTGAAATTTTGTTACAAGACTTTATAACACTTTTAAATAGGTCTTGGTAATTTTATTTAGGTGAATTATAACATTATGGTTTGAGAAAAGTGTGAAGATGTGTTACAACACCTTACAACACTCTTGCAAGACATTAATAAATGTATTTTATTCAATTTGAAAGTTTCCAAGACTTAATGTGGATGTGTAAAACACCTCACAAAACCAAATGAAGGCTTCATTACATTGAATTTATCATCAATTATTCTCATATCAAGCAAAGTATAATTTTTTTGGCGACACATTAAGCCCCCACTTTAGTGAGAGGTTGAAATTACTTCAAACTCACACTAAAGTAGACATTCAAGAGAGATCCAAGTATATAGATGTATATGGCAAAGAATGACAAAGATGAAGAAGTAAGTCAAGCCCCTAGGATCCAATATCCTAAGTCAAACCATCAAGATACATAATCATGCAATGGCAAGAACTAGAAAGAAGAGAAATATGAAAATGAAAAGGTGGATCAAGCTTCGATCATTTGTCCAACTAGTTGTGGATTAGATCTTGGTTGTTTATGAGAAAAGGAGAATGCATACTCACTCTACGGAAATGAAACTCATGGCATTCCACTAGGTGAGAGGGCCCAAAAAGTTAGAAACATACACTAATTGGTATGCACTCACAAAAACATAGGTGGCTATGGGGAAATTCATGCATTAGAATGGGATTCCTACTAAACCATACCAAAGTTATAGCTCCTGATAACTTTAATAGGGTGCTACAAAGAATATGATGTTTTTTCGAGCTCTATGAAATAAGCAATACTTCGTATGATTGACACTCATAGACATTGTTAATGGAGAATATTGTAAGGATTTTTCAAAGAGATTTTGCTTAGTTCATGCAAGGTATCATCTTAGGGAACATCATGCTCAATGCCTCCAAGAGAGGATAAGTCGAAAGAAGTATCACACTCTTGGAGGGAATCAAGTTGAATGACTCCACTAAGAACATGATGCATCACAAGAAGAAAGAAATTTCAAAATGAAATGTGAGTGGTGATGTATGCCTCCACTTTAAAGAAGTTGCGAACACCAGTACTATGAGAAATTTCTTTAAAGTAGAAGAAGAGGACATGACAGTTGAATCAGAAAGCCCTATGTGAAGTCATATGTTTCCAGTAAGCTACATCATGAAAAGGGTAGTATGTCCCATGCAAGTCAGTCTTAAGACATGCCATCCACATCCCAAGCTTTCTCTTATACTTTCATGAAAGGTTAACAACTATTCAAAAGAGACAACAAAAAGTGACATACAAGGAAAATGTTATTTAACTCCTTTCCCCCACTTAGTCTAGGACAAAGGTTAGCCAAATACAAAGAAAGGAAGTATTAGGTAGAAAAAATAGGTGTTTCCATGCAAGGAAGAGCACTACAACCCTTGAGAGGTTGAATGTTATTGTTGTACAAAGTCTTTGATGAAGGTGGAGATAAGTATGATATGTTAGATTTGTTCATGTGTTCATTGCATCCATGTGTAGGAGGAAGGTTGTAACTGATATGATAACAATCTTCCAAGTTAGAAGAACAGGGTGTGTGTTTGTGAGAAGGAGTGGCTTCTTTACATGAACACAAAGTCTTTTTAATGGGATGTGTCATTGCACCATGAGGGATGGGAGCTATATTTCCCCCATCACCACCATGCGGTAATTTGGTAGAGCTAAGTTGAGCAAATGGAACAAAAGGTTGTTTCGGTTGAGATTGGAATGTTGCACACCCTCCCTTAAAGGTAGGTGTGAAACTCCAATCACTAATAGAACTTGTTTCTAAAAATGAATCATTTGTATAGGACTCTTTGGACCATGAGGATGATATTTTGGAAATGTTATGGAAAGGAGGTGTAGAATCTAATGACCACCAATTATCATGAAAGAATTTTGTTCTGGCTGAAGAGTTAGGACCATAGGTTAAATTTTTTACCTAGGAATGAAAGGATTATGTGAGTTGGAAGTGTTTTGATCAGTTGACGGATTGCTCCACTCATGAACATCAATTTTTTATATCTTGTTGTTGTATTAAAATTTCATTACATGGTGACAAGTAGATGGGACTCCTTTCATAGCATGAATCCATGGTCTCCTAGGGAGAATATTGTATGGAAGGGGTCCTTCCATGATATGGATAGAGGTAGGAAACAATACAAGTCTGACCTCAATAGGTAATGTGATCATCCCAAGTGGTTTCTTATTAACATTGTCAAAGACATGAATATGAACATCATTAAGTTGAATGAGATTTTTTCAATGTCAAGTTTGTGTAGGAGGTCCATGCTACAAACATTAATTTTAGCTCCATTGTCGATGAGAGTGTGCCTAACTAAAGTTTCATTAATGATCACCTTTATCATCAAGGTATTTTTTTTTTTTGAATCTTAAGTGAGGATAACACATGTTTATGTAATGTGATTTCAAACTAGGTGGCTTGCATTGGGCAAGAAGAGGATGTTATATGATTTGATTTTATGTAAGATTGGATCTCCTCTTTCTATATTTGCAACATTTTGTGAAAAAGAAGTTTGACTATTGGTGAGAGTTGAATGAGTTCCCATACAAATATATTAGTATGATTCTTTTTAAATTCTTCAACAATAGACACTTTTGGAGGAAAAGGTAATGGCGTAGGAGTGTTGTGTGGTCCCCTAAATGTTTGAATCTCTAAGTTACAACTTAGTGGCTACAAAGCATTGTTATGAGTAGATGGCATTAGGCATTTCAAGACAACTCTAAAATTTTTATGTGATTCACTAATGGAAGGTGACTTAGGAAGCTCACTAATTAAAGGAGATCTCACTTGTGTCATCATAACCTCAATTTTTTTTTCTTTATTGGCATGATATGTTGGTGAAGGGGATTCAGATGTCACTTTATGATTGTCTTGCATCATGATAGGTTTCCTAGGAGGAGAGGTTTTTGGAGAACAACAAATCAATTTTTTTTTACATTCATAGGTTGGTTATTGTAAAAGTACTTCATCACAAGTAGGGGAATGATCAATTGTTGAATATTGTTGCTCAAGAGGGGTGTCACAAGGGGAAGGAGCACAACTAAGATATTCATGACCTTTCACCAATTGTGTTTTCTACCATTAAAGTATCTACTTCACAGCTAGGAGAGATACTAGAAGAAGAACAAATGTTGTTGTCATGATCATCTAAGAATGTGTTATGTTGGTTGTGAATGTTTTTTCCACTAAAAGAGGTAAAAGGAGAGAAAAAAATAGGATTCTCAAAACTCTCATTAATTGATTCTTCTACTACAATATATTTTTCACTAAGAGGAGCTTGATATTATGAGAAGAACAAGCATGATCATTAGGAATGGTCCAAGTTGTAGTCCCTTTCACTAAAAAAATCCCATAGGGATGGGATATGAAGTGTTTCTTAACATGTATACATATGAAGGCTACTAGGATTGTTTGAATAAGAATGAAAAGCACATGTAACCATTTCATGCAATGTTCCAGTAATATGAACAATGTAAATGCAAAGATACAAAACACTCTTATCCAATGTATGTAGGACCTTAAGAATATAAACAATGTATATGCAAGAATGAAAAGTACTTTTACCAAAAAAATGCAGAGATTTATGAATATAAATATTTTATATGCAAAAGTGAAAAGTACTTTTATCAATGTTATGCAAAATGGAAGAAATGGAAGCATGTTTAGATGTAAGGTTGCTTGAAATTCAAATGATTTCAAAAATGACTACCCTAAATTGATGCTTTTGAGCTAGATGAATAAAATAAATGTTCCCAAAAGCTTCTAGATTTATATTATATGATACTAGGAAGCTTAGGAAGAACAAAAATGAGGTTTCTAATAATATAATAGACAGTGAAAAATTAGGACTAGGACGAAGTCGCCTAGAAGGGTGAATTAGTCCCATTTCAGGATTTTCAAGATTTAAAGAAAATTTCAATGGTTTTTGATGTTTTAGATTTGGTATGATGTAGATATAAGAGGAAAATGCATATTTACAAATAATTTTAATGATTTTAGATGTCAAAAATGCAACCTAAATGCATTTTATATGAATGTAAAAATTTGAAACCTAACATGCAAATTAATATATGCAGCCGGTATTGGAATGGTGTGATGGTTTATAGGTGGCATTGTTGTTCTTTTCACCAAAGTTCAAACCCCGTTGGGTTGGTATTGTTGTATCCAGTTCATAGCTCCGGTCAAAAGCGTTTACCCCTTGATATATATATATATATATATATATATATATATATATATATATATATATATATATATATATATATATATATATATATATATATATATATATATATATATATATATATATATATATATATATATATATATATATATATATATATATATATATATATATATGCAAACCCTAATGAAAGGTCAATGCAAGCTAGATCTATGATGAATGATATAGATATATGATGAATGACTCAAAATCAAAAAATAAAATTACTCAAAAGTTGGGTTCAAATAAATGTAAATAAAGATTTTGGCACCCTAATGCTTTCTAACACTTCTAGGGTTTTTCTCCTAAAAGGAGAGAAATGGGCCAAAACGAACGTGTCTACACTCAAGATTAATGCCATGAGGGATAAAAAATTTCTAAATGTATTGTCGTAAGTGTAATACACTAAAAAATAAGATGATTTATTAATGTAAAACCTAAGAAGTACAAAGTGCTAGAAAAGACATTGTGATATGTAAACATGAACTAAATGACCTAGAAATGTAAATAAAACCAAATAAAAAGTTGTAAGACAAAAGGTGTGCACTTGGAAGTGTGTTGTAGACTTGAAGAAACTCTGAAATTATGGAAATTCTAAATTTTAAGCCTGATAGGACATTTACGCCCGCTAGGGCGGCTTAGTCCACTTTTGGAAAAAAAATGTAAAACTATATTGAAGCCCGATTTAGGAAAATGGGTATCCAAATATACAAAAATTTCTAAAAAATAAGTTTAGTGTGACTAATTTTCCACTAATGGTACTTAGCCCACTTTTCAATCTTTGAAAATTTAGAAGTGGAAACAGAAGCCCTAGATCTGTATTTTGGTTTCCAATAGGTGTCCACTTCTAAAACTCTAATTTCTGGGTGTGAAGGTGACTTTTTGTTGATATTTTGGCTAGGTCAATAGAGAGATGTATTTAATGAGTCTTCAAACTAATATTAAATATTCTTCAAACCCTCAAAGTTCCTAAATCTACAAACATAGAAAGAGAGAAAGAGAAAGTGTTGATTAGTAGGGCATGGGGGTTTTCCTTTGTCAAACACCTTTTAGGTAATTAAACCAAATGAAGAAAGAATGTAATTAAGCATGAAAAAATGGAGTTACTACCTTTTGATAATATTTGATCTTGAATTTCTGCAACAAAACATGAAGAATCTTCCATTGAATGTCTTAGGAAGCTATCTTGATGACTTGCAATGATAAAACCCTATCTTGCTTGAGAAGAATGTTGAGTGATGATGAGTGAGTAAGAATATTGATTTATGGAATGGATGAATTAGTGAAATGAGAGGAAAAACCCTTTATTTATACACAATTATGCATTAATTCCTAAAAATACCTCATCACAGGCTGACCTTAGGTCTTGGGGAATAAAAACCCAAAAGAAATTTAAATTAATTTTGATTTTTGTGCCACATGGGACTAAGCCACCCAAGGTGGCAACATAGTCCACCTAGGAAATTTTGAGTGGATGTCGAAGATTAAGACTATTAAATGTTGTTTATCAAGTTCTTCTTCAACAAGACACCTAATCAAGGCATGTAAGTGCATAAAGGGGCCATTTAAAGCATAAGAAAGGTGTAAATATTGATGAAAGCCTAGAAAAGTGTGAAATTTTGTTACAATACTTTACAACACTTTGAAATAGTTCTTGGTAAGGTTATTTAGGTGAATTATAACATTATAGTCCTAGAAAAGTGTGAAGATGTGTTACAAAACCTTACAACACTCTTGAAATACATCAATAAATGTATTTTATTCAATTTGCAAGGGTCTAGGAGTTAATGTGGATGTGTAAAACACCTCACAACACCAAATCAAGGAATCATTAATTCCAATTTCTCATCAATTATTCTCATATGAAGCAAAGTATACAAGTTTTGGTGACACACTATCGATGATCAAGGAAACCATATTAATAATTCTAGTAGTGAATTTTTCCTAGAGCATTACATATCACTTTTCTCCCTTCTATATATGTATTTTTCTTCCTATGTGCCTTTACACACACACATCTTTTTCTTCACTATAAGTTTTTATCAAATTCATAATGTGTCATTATTCTATATATAATATATTTTTCCCTTCTATTCATCTACCTTTTTATTATTTTACCCAACTTTAATAGTAATTGGTGAATATTTTCCTATAGAATTATTTTCATTCGCATAATATTCATTAAAAAAATGATACACAAATAAAATCATATAGAAATTTTTTTATCTAAAATAAAACTAGTTTTAATGAGATTTATTCTAAAATATAGTTTCAACAAATGATTTTAACACCAATTCTTGATTAAATTACTGCCACTCATTCAAAATAGTAGTGTTGAAAGAAAAATCTAAAATAATTTTTAAATATTTGATAGCTCAATACACTATAATATTCATTATTAATCATAAAGAGTGTCATCCACTTACAATATAGTCTAAATAAAGTGTTATCCATTGGATGTTTATAGCTTGACTTGATCTAATGAATCTCACTATCCCAAAATATCTAAACTAGCCAATCAACCAAGATATTTCCTAGGAAAATAGATTATATCAACATTCCCACTTCATCATCCCATAAGAATTATTTGAGGAGCTAATGATTAAACAAAAATAAGGT
The DNA here is from genome assembly GCA_007258455.2 of Sequoia sempervirens. Lineage (NCBI taxonomy): Eukaryota > Viridiplantae > Streptophyta > Pinopsida > Cupressales > Cupressaceae > Sequoia > Sequoia sempervirens. Next base: position 231,695,681 of record VDFB02000015.1, read on the forward strand.
GTTTCCAAATTGGATAAGCTATCATTTGTGTCTACAATAAAGGAATGCCTATTAATTTTAAAGTTGTTGGATAAATTAGTGGAACTAATATAGGCGATGATGGCTTAAGCACAAGATAAATTTAATATGAGAAAAAAAATCAACCCTAAGAACTTTTACATGATTATTCCAACTATCAAAGTATAGGCTTAAGATGAATAGTTGAGAGAAAAATTGATTCCCTTTATCATATATAAGATAGGTATCGTTAAATAGTATTTTTATTCAATTTAGAAACTTGAGGTTAATGCTATGCTCAATGGATATGATTTCTAGATTTTTCCTTCCATTGGTAAATGAATCCTAAAGAGTCACCAAAACTATAGTGAATTATTCTTTATAATTTAAAGGTTGATTATGTCTTGTTCAAATTTAAAGAATAATTTGCAATGGAATTAACAAATCAGCCATGCTCTCACATATTTGAACTTTTGTTTCATTTTGTATTGCCTAAAAAGTGTTCCAAGTGTCAATAAATGTGCACTATTAGATGTGATAACATACATGAATATCTAATAACTTGTGGGTATTTTCAATGTTACAAATTAATACTCCATCTAAATCCTTGCCATTGGTCCATATTATCCAACAATTTATTTTTTAATAGTGTAATATAATATAATGTATAGTGGTAGGCACCACTCATCCCAGCAATGCTAGATTGTTAGTTATGCTATAACTAGCACCATGTGGTTAAATCATAGGACTTCATAAAAATTAGAATAGTAATAAGTAATATAAAACCGAATTAATATGATGAATATGATTTTTCTAAATTTCAAATATTTTCATGCACCTTTCTCATTGTAGCAATAGATCTATTATTATATTCAATAATTGATTTATATATTTAGATTCTTATGGGATTAAATCATTAATAATACAGTTTTGATCTAATATAACTCCATACTATATTCCAAAATCTCTCATGAACTCATCCCAAAATTTAATACTTTGATCGAGAAAACCTTTAATGAAATATATACCATATTATTATAAACCCTAAACAAAAAAAATAATGATGACATCATTGTCTCCTATCTCATAAGAATCATTCCTATTGACAGATAATCAAGTAATATTTTTTTATGAATATTTGGAATTATATGAATAATTCTATTTATTACTAGATTAGAGTTAAAAGGAGGCTAAAGGCCACACTAACCATTTAGAAAATAAAGCAGTTGATGAGAAGATAGACTCCCTACAAATTCTTCTCAAGGAAGGAATTCTCTAAAATTTTTGAGTAATTACATGCAAATTCTTCTTTCTAACATGGGTATTGCAAGTTGGTCATTCATGTGTTTTGATCTACAGATTGCTTGGAAGTCTCTCGGTTAAGATTTGAATTAATTAATAATATACATTGAGCAAGAATTTTAAAGCACAACACCTTATTTGAATGGTTGTCATCAGTTGAGTTGGACACATTTTGGAAAATCCATCAACAATCCCTATGCTATCTAGGCTAAACAAACATATTACTTGGCACATATTACTTTCAGATGGTTGAGTACACATGTAAGCCCCCTTCTTTGCATTAATTTCCTATAGGGAATCTCTCCTCAAAGATGGTTAATGGGCAGTAGTCTAGGCAACACGTATTTATAATCTTATTTATATTTATCTGTATAAGCATTGTATGGAATTCAATATTTCTAGCACATGTCATTTCCAAAGTTAGCAAGAATGGAGGTATTTGGGTTCACTTGGTGCCTCCAAATTTAGGGCACATTTCTTTAAGGTTTATATCATCTCTATATCTCTAGAAACTATGTTATATTGATTGATAGTACTAACCTCTTTATTCACATAAAGTGCCTCATGAAACTATTAATAATCTTGATATAATCTGACAACACATGGGAATTAATCAATCCACCTAAGCTGCCACCTCTATCTAGCTTATTTTAGAACCTTATTTGGCATATGACATCCTTATTTTGTGATCTCTATATATTTGGCACTAATTATATAACGCATTTTAAAAGGTACCATGAGGTAATATTGCCATATTTTGGTGATGTATGGTTGTGTTTTTTGGTGTCATGATCTATGACCAAATATTCTTTGTACCTATTCTTAAATTTGTACTATCTCTTTGTGCAATGAGATTACAGTTGCATTAATTTTTTCACTTTGATAATCTAGCAAAGCTCATGGGCACTTTGTTATCAATGGGTTGTTTTGGGTGCTTATTTCACATTGTAATTTTCATATTGTGCAAGGCACAATGCAAGCCTCCTTTATATTTATGTTCTAGTGAGATATTTTTGGGAAATTATTTCTCATCCTTGTAATTATATAATTATTTATTGTTGATAGGATGTATATATATCCTAGTTACACTGATAGGTGTATATAATGGAATAAGGGGGGAGAGTGGGATGCATGTAAACAAGTTTTTGTTATTTTTTTCAAGAAACTACTAAAATGGTTGACTTACGTTAGATAAATGATACATTGTAAATCTAGATTGTTAATTATTAGGTTTTAGATCTAATGGTCGATATTTTGTTGGCCTATCTTTCCATAGAATGTAACCCAATTTTATGAGGGAACTATATTACAACTGCAATAAAAATAAAGATGGTGATGTATTCTGAAAGTCTAATACCAGATGTATTGTGCCTTGATATGTGAGTGGTGATACTCCTATGAGAAGCATGCTTTGCAATTATATTGTAATCTTTATGATTTATTGAAAAATATATTGTGCAGCTTTTGTAGTGTGGAGTTTTTCTCCCTAAAGGATTTTTCCCATGTATATCACTGTGTCGTGGTATGCATGATATTTATGTTTATTTATGTTTAAGCTTCTTTAACTTTTAAAGATTTGTCAAATTTTTTCATTATTCTCCTCTCAATATTACTGTAGGAAGTTGTTCCACTACCTTAGCTTCCTTACAAGTGGTATTAGATCGTGATAACCTTCAATTTCAATTGTGGGTTGTTGGGTTTTCTTGAACTAATCTAGATTTGAGTGGGAGCTTGTGTAGAAGACACTTTGTGATCTTGTTGCAATAATTTTTAGATGGAAAGTTCACTAGGTAGAATAGAGATGGAGAATTTTTTTGGAAATAATTTTGAAATGTGGAAGTTAAAGATGGAGGATTTGTTGATAGATCAAAATCTATGGGATTTTGTTGATGAGAATGTTTCAATGCTCATAGATCCTACTTAGGCTACTCAATATGATGTTATAGACTGTAAAGCTAATATTCTACTTAGATTGTTCTTGGTAGACTCTATTATAATTAATTTCCATGATGATACCTCTACATAGAAACTATGGAAGAAGTTTGGTGAGATGTATCAAGCCAAATATTTAGTGAACAAGATTTTCTTGAGGAAGAAGTTATATTCCTTGAGAATCAAAGAGGGTGGATGAATCACAAATCAGTTGGAAGAATTTAATATGTTGGTGGCTCAATTGGCATCAATTGGTGTCAAAATGGATGAGGAGGAGAAATGTCTGATCTTGCTTTGTTATTTTCTTGATTTGTGGAATTCTCTTGTTATGGTTATTTGGAAAACTATTATTTTAAAGATTGAAGATGTGTTGGGTTCTTTTATTTCTAAAGAGTTGAGGAGGAAGGTACCCATCACTGCCAAGGAGGTCCTAAATTTTCATGGAATACCTAAAGAAAAAGGAAAGAATAATGAGAAGCATGATAAATCCAATTCTAGGGGAAGATTTAAATCTCCTAGAAATTCCAAAGTTATTTGCTAGAACTGTGATAAGCCTAGACATGTTCATAAGGAATGCAAAGAAGAAAAGAAGAAGAAAAAGAGGAAATTTGATTATGATTTTGAGTCTGAGAAGGAAGATGGTGAAACATTGATTACAAGTTTGGCAACTCGTGCAGGTAATGATGCATGGTTAATTGAATTAGGTTCATATTTTCATATGACCTTTAATAGAGATTTATTTTATGAATATGAATAATTTAATGGAGGTAAGGTGTATTTGGGTGATGATTCTCATTTAGACATTGTTGGCTGTGGTAAAGTTAAAATTAGGTTTCATGAGAATAAAAATGATTAATGGTGTGTTGTATATCCATTGATTAGCACAAAATTTGTTATATGTGAGAAAAATAATAGATGTAGGTGTACAGGTATTATTTTCTAATGTAGGATGCAAGAAGCTTAAAGGTGTTGTGGTGATTACTAGAGGTGTTAGATATGACACATTGTATAAGCTAGATGCATGCATTGTTGAGTGTAATAGTACTTTTGTGAAAAGCAAGTATGTGGAAGAAGTGAGTATTTCACCTCTAACAAATGGTCATGGATTTTGGGTACCTAAGGGTGCTATTTATTTTGAAACTAATTTACCTATAGAGAAAACTATGTTATGGCACTAGAGACTTGGCCACATTGGAGAAAAGGATCTAAGGAACTTGAAAAATGAAAACCTTGTTGAAGGTTTTTCTAATTGTAATCTTCAATTTGATTTTTGTGAGCATTACATTTATGAAAGAAAAAAACTACATTTATTTTTACTCGAGTTCTCATAAATATTGTGGTGTATTGATCTTATACATTTTGATGTGTTTGGTCATATAGATGTTCCTTTAATTCATAAATCCACATATTATATTTCATTTATTGATTATTATAGTAGAAGGACATGGGTATATTTTCAAAAGATTCAATCTAAAGTTTTGAGATGATTTAAATAATTTAAAGAAATGGTTGAGTTGTTCAACTATAGATTTTTGGTTCACTACGGACAACTCTAGCTCTTCTAGGGTTTTTCACCTAAAAGGAGAGAGATAAGACCCAAAAATGCATGGGGTTCATTCAATTAATGTTTTGTGTTATGTTTTCTAACCTAAATGAAATTTAATAATCTAAATGAATTAAAATGAACGCAAAAGTGCAATTTAGGCTATGTTTGAAAACACGTTGTGTAATGCAATAATGAACTAAATCAAAGAAATATGTAGAACAAAAAGAAAACAAATGAATCTAAGTGCATCTAGATGAAATGTGATGATTCTATAGTGTTATGAATGCTGATGGAAATTACTAATTTTTCATAGTGGGAATCATTCACCTAGGGTGGTGAATTAGTCCTCCTGGTAAAACAGTGTCAAGAATTGGTTTCTGACAGTCGAGATCCAAAATGTGAAAAAACTCAAATTTTTAATCCTAAAGTGTGACTTATTAACCATTTATGGTGAATAAGTTCTCTCCCAAAATTTTGCAAACTGAAGAGACAACTTTACAACACCAGATCTAGAAAAATCTGCTTGTCGGGTTATCAAAGTCAAATAAGTAGGAAACAAACAGGAAACCTTATTCAAGCTTGAAATAGACTTGAGTTGACTTGAAACAAATATTTGACTTTTATTTCCAGTTTTCAACACAAATTCTTGATAAATATGCATACCTAAGTTTGCAAACGCACATGCAAGACAAAAAAATAGTTGAGGGTTAGCAAATAGGAGTTTACCTTGTTCAAACCCCACTTTTGGTAATCAAAATGATAATAAAATAATGGAATGTAAAGGAATGATAAACTAAAAAAATGAGTGTGCTATCATCCTACCAAATCCTTGATAATGCAAGTCTAAAGTAATGCCAATGGATTCTTGAAAGTGCTTGATTTTTTCTTGATTTGATGTTGTAATATGATTGAATACTTGAAATTGTAGGAGATTGATTGAATGAATTGGGAGGATTGAATACTTGAATGAGGAGATTTAAAATGAGATGAAAAATTCCTATTTATACAATCTTGTGTTTTAGTTTCCTGTTCATACCTTATCACAAGCTGACATCAAGTGATTTTTCATTAAATCCCAAAAAGAAATTTAAAATATTTTGAATTTGGGGCCAATGGGGACTCATTCACCACCCATGGAAAATGGGTCCCACCTACGACCTAAAAACAAGTATCAAAAATTAAGTTGCATTAAATGTTGTTTGTCAGGATAATATCCAAAAATACACTTAATAAAGGCATATAAGGGCATAAAGGGGTCAAATAAGTCATAAGAAGAGATAAATAGTGAAGATGTTCCTATGAAAGCATGAAATCTTGTTACAAGACTTTACAACACTTCAAATAGGACTTCATGATTTGTAAAAGATTACTTTCAGGTGAATTGTAATGAATAGAGTCTAGAAGAATGTAGAAATGTCTTACAACACTTTGCAACAGCTTCACAAGACATCATTATTTAAATTTTGGTATGTAAATATGCATGCTCAAGCCATGTTTCAATACAAAATCAAATCAAAACATATCAAATACCATGAAAATGACAAGGGAGCATTTTTTGATGGCGCATTTATCCCCCACTTTAGTGAGAGGATGAACCTACTTCAAACTCACACTAAAGTAACCATGAACATCAAGAGGAGGGTTTGAATTCATTTATGCTAGTAAGATGGAATGAAAACAATAAAGAGAGATGATCAAGCCCCCAGGATGAAGATCCCATGGAAAACTAAACGTAAGAACAAAGGAACACACAAGTGTTGAGAATTAGATGAAACTTTGATCACTAATCCAACTAGTTGTTTATAAGATCTAGGCTAAAAGAGAATGTGTACTCACTCTAGGGTGACATAACATAGGATGGTCCAGTGGGTGAGAAGGCCCAAATGTACTAACTCTAAGGCCACATAACTAGTTGTTCATGTGGGGAGAAAACTCAAAAAGGTAAGATACATACGCTAGTTGGTATGCACTCACAAACACAAAAAGTGGCTATGGTGAAAAGTCATGCCACTAGGTGAGCTTCCCATTCAATCATGTTAAAGTTACACCCATTGATAGCTTTAACAAGGTTCCACAAAAAAAAAATCTAATAAACAAAAAGACAAAGGTACCATAGTCATGCAAGTTGCATTATGAAAGGTGGCAAAAAATGAAAAAATATAAAAGATGTTCAAAGGAGTCTTGTTAACTTTATGCAAGGTCGGTCACTTAGGGAACATTGTTTCTAATGTCTCCAAGAGAGGAAAAATAAAAGAATAGTATATTCACAACTTAGGGGATGCAATGCATCGCATCAAGCCACCAAGAGGAATGCAATATGCTAAGATAGATCACAATTATGAAAGGCATCACAACTAATGTCATCCACAAAGTAATAAACACATCACAAAAATGACAAGGATACACTAGGAACCAAGAATTAAAATGGATTATGGTAGCGTATGCCCCCCACTTTAAAGGAATTGCTACACATCGTTCTGTGAGAAACTAGTTGAAAGTAGAGAAGGAAAGAAAATGAAAAAAATAAAACAAGACATAAGAGCTAACTCAGAAAGCTCAATGCCAAGTCATGTGTTTTGAAGTTAGGTTGTGTCATGTCAAGGAAAATGAAAAAAAAGGAAAGGTAGTTTCCCCCTAGAAAATAAATCACACCAAACACATAAGGGATCTATGGATTTGGGGTTAGTATGTTCATTTTTTCAATGTATTCATGAAAGAGCTCAAAACTATCATTATTCGCCAAATACACATAGAACTGGAAGAATGAAACAAAGAGAGGGAAAAGAAAGGTAAAAGTATGTCCTTTTTGAGTCAACATGGAAGAGGCGTTGTACTCTCAATGCTTTCCATAATCTCCAAAAGGAAACAAAAGAAAATAAAAAATCTTTTGGGTCAACATGAAGGAGACATTTTGGTCTCAATGCTTTTCACTATCCCCAGAAGGAAAACACAAAACAAAAGAAAAGAGAAAAATACAAAGAGCTTTGGGGTCAACATATAAGAGACATAGGGAATCACTACACTTTACATCATCCCCAAATGGAAAACACAAAACAAAAGAAAAGAGAAAAAGACAAGGACCTTTTGGGTCAACATTGAAGAGACATAGGGCATCTCTACACTTTACATCATCCCAAAATGGAAAAAACAAACCAAAAGAAAAGAGAAAAAGACAAGGAACAAAGATTAGAAGAATAGAGGTACAAATAGAAGAAGTATACAAAGAGATGGAACATCAAACACACATCACGGGGGAAAACAATACACACATGAATTAAAAATAAAAGAAACAGCAGAAAAGGTTTAGCAAGGTGAATGCAAGTCAACCATCTAACAAGTCATCCACCTCCCAATCATGTTCAGTGTAATGAGAGGGAGGTTGACTATCCAAAGGAAGAATTGCAAGTGCCAAACTAGGAGTCGTACCACATTCTACACTTGATGGAGAGGATTTATCTTTCAAGCTCATTGTGGATGAGAATAAAGAATTTAAATTATTGTGTATTTCTTCGTCGATTTTCAAAATCTCCACATGGCCATCATCATCTAGATTGATGACAATAGGAGGACAAAGGGTGATTTTTAAAGATGGATGTATCAAAATTTTTGGTTGTTTGATCAGTTCAAGTTGTTGTGAATGTTGTACCAGAATATCAAGTGGTGGATCAAGAGAGGTAGGGTGGTCATCTATTGCTCCTATCAAAGGTGAAGGTGGGTTGTCTTTTTTTCTTCTATGCTAGATTGACAAGTGAGGAGACGATGACGACACCAACATTCCCTAGTAGCATGATTTATGTTAATGCATTTTTTGAGTTGTTGAGGTGTAAGAGTGGATTGAGTCATCATAGGTTGTTCTACTTCCAAATAAGGAAGAATAGAATAAGCCAAATAAGATGGTTCAACTACTTTCTCTTTTTTTGTATAGACTTGTCTAACATGAGAAGGTATGATAGGATTAGTTTCAGTTTCTCTTGGTCATTTAGATGATGGCATGGAAATGTATAAGGATGGTTGTTCAAAAGGTTGTATGGTTTTCTTAATGTCTAAATTAGGGTGAAGCATGGTTTCATCTATGATGGGAGGTGCAAAAGTGGATGGGGACATCCTACAAAGAGATAATTTAGTTATTTTCTTGGCTTTAAAATTTTGATAAGCAATGAAAAAGAAGCCATTTCGAAGTGTTATAGGTTCCATGGGTTTAGGCCAAAATGATTCTAAGGAAAAAAATCCTTTAGAGGGGAGGGGATTAAATCCACTATGGTGTACAATAAATACTTCATTACCATGTGGAAAATTCAAACACTTGTGAAAAACTAATGGGACCTCTTTCATTTAGCGAAGCCAAGGGTAGCCTAGCTACAAACGAAATTGGTCAAATTTTGGAATAATTGAAAATGTTAACTCCAAATTTCTATGTCCTATTTGTAAAGGAAGTATGATCAATCTAATTGTAGGGCATGCAAAAATAGTATGTGTCTTAATCCATGCATTTTATTTATTATAATCATCTTGATATAGCTCATGTAATACAAGAAACTCTTCGGTGATCACTTTCTCACCACAAGTGGGATCTATTAATATCCCATTAGTGGGATTATCATAGATTCTGCCAACTATGTAGAGAAGACCATCAAGAATTTTATGTAATATATCTTTAGTAGAAAAAGTGATATCAAGAGATTTAGTGGTTTGGCCCTTTCAACAGATAACATCTGTCACACCCACAAGTTTATCCATAAGATCAACTTGGGTAACATGTTGTTCATTTGTATCAATAGTCATTACATCATGTTTTGAAGGTTCACTAGCCTTGACGAATGAAGTAGTGTGTTTAGGCATAGGATTGGTAAAGATTTATAAATTTTGGTTAGTGGGTGCAATGGACCTATTGCCTTTATCATTAACACCCATAATGTTTAAATGTCCTAAATCAATGAGGTCTGGAACTAAATGTTTTAGATTCTTGCAATGTTAAGTTCCATGTCCATTTTGGTGATGAAAATGACAATAAGAATTAGTTTTGAATGTAGGTGGTAATGGCTGATTTGGGTCAAGTGGTTGAACATGTGGAAAAGTGATCATGCGTTGTTCAATTAATTGGTTCATTGTATTATGGAGGGTGTCAGGTAGGGGAGTAAATTTTCTGTTGGAGTCCCCATAATCATAAGGAATCACTGCCTTAACAACTGCCACTTGATTTCAATTTTGTTGGGTTGGTTGTAATTGTTGTTGAGGAGGTGGCTTAAACTGAAAAAAGCTTCTATTTGGTTTGCAAAAGTTTTGATTGTTATTGTTGTTTTGATTGTTGTGTTTAGGTTTTTCAGCTCGGTGAGAAGCAGATTTTGAATCACAACTTGAAATCGAGCTATCATATTCACACAAGGTTGTACAGAAATACATAAACAAAGGGAATTTCATCATAGTTAGCTTATCCTAAAGATTTGTGTGCAGTTTTTTGATAAACATCTTTTGTAGATGTGCATCAGGAATATTGACTTCTATTTGGGCATACAAGGATGTGCATGAGGTTAGCCATTATTTTCTTGGGTATCATGTGAACTTGGAAAAATTACTTATGAAAGCATCTAGAAGTTCATTGAAGGAGAAGATGGAATGATCAAGAAAATTGGAAAACCACTCTAATGTAGTATCTTTCAAGGTTCTCTAAAAAATATTGGCTAAAATTCTCCCATCAAGGAAAAAATCACTACATAAAGTTGTGTATGTATTAACATGGTTGATAGGGTCTCCTTTTCCTCCGTATTTCTCAAATCGATGAATTTCTATCCCTTGTGGCATCAGGATATGTAATATTTCTAAGGATAAGGGGCTGCTACAGACATGATATGTGGGTGGGGTATTTTTACCTTGACTAATGGTGGAAGTTGGTGCTGCATAGAAAAAATTGTGGTAAGGAGTTGTGTAAGAATGGGATCAGGGTATGGAGATTGTGATGGGAGATAAAATGGCAATGGAGTGTAAGAGATGTTAGGTGAAGTGAAAGGAATACTAAGGGATGTGAAAGTGGTGGAAGGTACTTGTGATGCCATAAGAGAGGTAGGAATGTTAGGTGGAATTGCAAAGGAAGGAGCCACATACCTAACTTGATACATAGTTGTAGTGACCTATTGATTGGTATAAGTTGGTATAGATGCTATAGTTGAAGGGGGGGAACTAGAGGTCCTCTTTGGCTGGCAGGAATGTTTGTGGATTGGATATTGGAAGAAGCATCTTTATTGTAAATCTCAGAAATTTTCTTCATCACTTTCAATCAAACGATGAAGATTATCAATGGTAGGTATGCTAGTTTGGGAAATTTTTTCAAGTGTCAAGTCTTGTTGTAAATTTCAAATTCTTCATGAAGACTAATGACCTTTTCTTGAGGAAGAGAATTTTTTTGAGTGTCAACATTCATTGGATGGATGGGTGAAGGCATGGAAGTGGTATGATCAATGCCTAATGCACCATTATCTATATTACAAGTAGGAGCATGTGAGATCCCAAGGTCCACAATGAAAGTTCTATAGTGGGAAGCAATGAGTCTAGAACTTCTTCTCACTAAAGTATTATCAATAGGATACCAACCACTCATAAAAGGTAATATAAGATGTCTAAATGCAAATATTAAAAAGACTATTAAGTGTAGCAAATAACAAAATACAAAAAATAGAAATGCAGGAAAATGCCAAAAAAATGCCAAAAATATTGTCTAAAAAGTGTAGAGGGATTGATTCGCCCAAGGTGGGGAATGAATCTCAGTATGCAATTTTTTTGTGGTTTTCAGAATTTTTAAGATGATTTTAATGTTCTACAGAATGCAAATAAGGATGCAAAATGCATATTTTCTATTTTTTCAATGAGATGCAATGCAAAAGTGAAATCTAAATGAAGTTTTCACCAATGCAATATGAAAAGTCCTAGAATGCAAAAACAAAACAATGGCCTAATTGAATGTTGATGAAAATTTAAACTAGGATAGAATATGAGAATTAAATTAGAAATGAAAATTGTCCAAAAGTCAAGTTCACCAAAATGAACTTTAGATTTTTGGGTCACTATGGACAAGTCTAGCTCTTCTAGGTTTTTTCACCTAAAAGGAGAGAGATAGGACCCAAAAATGTGTGGGGTTCATTCAAATAATGTTATGTGTTATGCTTTCTAATTTAAATGAAGAAAACTAAATTAAATACAATTTAATAATCTAAATGAATTAAAATGAATGCAAAAGTGCAATTTAAGCTATGTTTGACAACACATTGTGTAATGCAATAATGAACTAAATGAAAGAAATATGCAGAACAAAAAGAAAAGGGATGAATCTGAGTGCACCTAGATGAAATGTGATGATTTTGGAGTGTTCTGAATGCTGATGGAAATTACTAATTTTTCACTATGGGACTCATTTTCCTAGGGTGGAAAATTATTCCTCCTAGTAAAACAATGTCAGGAATTGGTTTCTAACAGTCAGGATCAAGAAAATGAAAAAACTTAGATTTATAGTCCTAAGGTGGGACTCATTCACCACTGATGGTGAATCAGTCCTCTCCCAAAATTCTAGAAAATTAGGGCACAACTTTGGAACAACAGATCTGGATATATCAACTTGTTGGGTTGTTGAAGTCAAATCTACATGAAACAGACAAAAAACCTTATTCAAGCTTGAAATAGACTTGAGTTGGCTTGAAACACCTAGTTGAATTTTCTTTCCACTTTTCAACACATAAATGCTTGATAAACATGCATACCTAAGTCTACAAACACACATGCAAGAGGGAAAAATGGTTGAGGGTTAGCAAAGAGAGGATTTCCTTGGTCAAACCCCACTTTTGGTAATCAAACCCTTAATGAAATAATGAAATGTAGAAGAATGATAAATTAACAACATGAAAATTCTATCATCTTACCAAATCCTTGATAATGCAAGTTTAAAGTAATTCCAATGAATGCTTCAAAGTGCTTGAATGCTGCTTGAGTTGATGTTGTAATATACTTGAATACTTGAAATTGTAGGAGATTGCTTGAATGAATTAGGAGGATTGAATACTTGAACGAGGAGATGTAAAATGAGATGAAAAATTCCTATTTATACAATCTTGTGTCATAGTTTCCCGTTCATACCTCATCACAGGGCGACATCAAGTGATTTTTAATAAAATATCAAAAAGAAATTTAAAATATTTTGAATTTGGGGCCAAGGGGGACTCATTCACCACTCATGGAAAATGGGTCCCACCTAGGACCTAAAAACAAGTGTCAAAATTTAAGCTGCATTTAATGTTATTTGTTAGGATAATATCAAAAAATACACTAATAAAAGCATATGAGGGCATAAAGGGGTTAAATAAGTCATAAGAAGAGATAAATAGTGAAGATGTTACAAGACTTTACAACACTTCAAAATAGGACTTGATAATGTGTAGAAATATGAGTTTTAGGTGAATTGTAATGAATAGAGTCCAGAAGAATGAAGAAATGTCTTACAACACTTTGTAACACCTTCACAAGACACCATTATTTGAATTTTAGTACCTATATATGCATGTTCAAGCCATGTTGCAATATAAAATAAAATAAAAACATATCAAATACCATGAAACAAGATCTAAAAGGCTATGAAAATGACAAGGGGCCATTTTTGTATGACATAGTTGCATACTGGAAAGAAAATAAAATTTTTGAAGACTGATAATGGTGGTGAATTTTTCTCTAATGATTTTTTTAATATTCTATAAAGATTGTGGTATCCATAGACAAAAGACAACTCTTATTCTCCACAACAGAATGGATTTGCAAAAAGAATGAAAAAGACACTAATGGAGAAGGCTAGGAGTATGTTGAGTGGTATTGGTCCAGAACAAAGGTTTTGGGCTTAAGCTATTTCCATTGCCTATTACCTGATTAATAGGTTTCCTATATAAACTCTTGTTGATAAGATGCCTATAGGGGAATGGTCGGTTTGCAAGCCTTCATTAATACATCTTAAAGTTTTTGGTTGCATGGTATATGTAGATGTGCCAAAGGAGAAGTGAACAAAGTTATAGAACAAGGGTGTGAAATGTATCTTCATCGAATATAGTTATGGTGTGAAAGGATGCAAGCTTTGGGAACCTATTGTACAAACAATAATATAAATTATAAGTGTTATTTTTAGAGAAACTAATCCTTCTTCTATTGTATTTTAGCCAACACAAAGTAAAAAAGAAGATTCAATTCAATTTCCTACTACAGCTAAGAAAGTTTATTCAAGACCCAAGGATAGACAAGAAGTTGAGGAGAGCTCATCTAGCTCTAAATATTCAAAAGAGGAGGAAGAACCTCCAACTTAACTTCTTCATAGATCTACAAAGATTTAACATGTAGGATTTTAGACCATTGTGTGTTCCCCTTTCTATTGGAACAAACTTATCTATTTAAGAATATCCAATATATCCATTAGATATGGAAGACATGAGTAGAGTTCCTTACCATACTATAGTTGGAAGTTTGATGTATGTTATGGTTTGTACTGGATCAAATTTCTAATGTAGTGGGATTTCTTCCCAAATATATGTCCAATCCTGGTAGGGTTCATTGGGATGCAGTTAAAAGGGAATTCACATATTTGTGTGGTACTTTAGATTATTCCTTGTGTTATCATAGTAATATGACTGAAGATGAGATTTCCCTTTATATTCATGGTTATGTGGATTCAAACTAAGCAGGTGATATTGATAGCAAATGATCCACCAGTACTTATGTGTTTGGTTGTGGCTAGTTTGTCCACTACTAAAGTAGAGTATATCTTAGCTACTCATGCTTGTAAAGAAGCCATTTGGCACATGAGATTGTGTTCAGATATTAGAATAAAAAAAGGTGCAATGACAATTTATTGTGACAATTAGAATGCGATGTGTCTAGCTAAGAACTCGACATTTCATTTCAAGAACAAGAACATTGATGTAGAGTATCATTTTGTTCAAGATATGGTCCAAGATGCTAGGGTGAAGCTAGTTAAGGTAGAGACTCTGATGAATGTTGTAGATTCATTAACTAAGCCTATGAGCACAATGAAGTTGAGAGGGCGTTCAAAGACTATGGGCCTTTTGACCCCTTGTAATTAAGAAATAGTTTTTGCTCCCTCTTATTTCTCTTGCAAGGTGTTTCACAAGTGGGAGATTTATTTGAAAACTGTGTCTACACCTTGCAACTATATAGAGATTTATTCTTCATAGGATGCATATATATTTATATATATATATATATATATATATATATTTCCTAGTTACGCTAATAGGGAGATGCATGTAAATAATTTTTTTGTTAAATTTTTTAGGAAAGGTTTTGGGCTTAAGCTATTTCCATTGCCTGCTACCTGATTAATAGGTTTCCTACATTATCTCTTGTTGATAAGATTCCTATAGAGGCATGGTTAGTTTGCAAGCCTTCATTAATAAATCTTAGAGTTTTTGGTTCCATAGTATATGTACATGTGCCAAAGGAGAGGTGAATAAAGTTATAGAACAAGGCTGTGAAATGTATCTTCATTGAATATAGTTATTGTGTGAAAGGATGCAAGCTCTGGGAACCTACTACACAAACAGTAATATAAATTAGAAGTTTTATTTTTAGAGAACCTAATCCTTCTTCTATTGCATTACAACCAGAACAAAGTAAAAAAGAAGATTTGATTTAATTTCCTACTACAACTAAGAAAGTTTATTCAAGACCCAAGGATAGACAAGAAGTCAAGGAGAGGTCATCTATCTCTGGATGTTTAGAAGAGGAGGAAGAACCTCCAACTTAACTTCTTCATAGATCTACAAAGATTTAACATGTAGGATTTTAGACCATTGTGTGTTCCCCTTTTTGTTGGAACAAAGTTATCTATTTAAGAATATCCAAACTATACATCAGATATGGAAGACATGAGTATAATTCCTTACTAGAATGTAATTGGAAGTTTGATGTATGTTATGGTTTGTACTAGACCAAATTTCTAAAGTAGTGGGATTTCTTCCCAAATATATTTCCAATCTTGGTAGGGTTCATTGGGATGCAGTTAAAAAGTACTTCACATATTTGTGTGGTACTTTAGATTATTCCTTGTGTTATCATAGTAATATGACTAAAGATGAGATTTCCCTTTATATTCATGGTTATGTGGATTCAGACCGAGTAGGTGATATTGATAACAAATGATCCACCAGTACTTATGTGTTTGGTTGTGGCTGGTTTGTCCACTACTAAAATAGAGCATATGGTAGCTACTCATGCTTGTAAAGAAGCCATTTGGCTTATGATATTATGTTCAGATATTAGAATAAAACAAGGTGCAATGACAATTTATTGTGACAATTATAATGCGATATGTCTAGCTAAGAACTTGACATTTCATTTCAAGAACAAGAACATTGATGTAGAGTATCATTTTGTTCAGGATATGGTTGAAGATGCTAGGGTGAAGCTGGTTAAGGTAGAGACTCTGATGAATCTTGTAGATTCATTAACTAAGCCTGTGAGCACAATGAAGTTCAGAGGTTATTCAAAGACTATGGGCCTTTTGACCCCTTGCAATTAAGAAATAGTTTTTTCTCCCTCTTGTTTCTCTTGCAAGGTGTTTCACAAGTGGGAGATTTGTTTGAAAACTGTGTCTACACCTTGCAACTATATAGAGATTTATTATTCATAGGATGCATATATATTTATATATATATTTCCTAGTTACACTGATAGGTGTATAAAATGGAATAAGGGGGAGAGTGGGATGCATGTAAATAATTTTTTGTTAAATTTTTTAGGAAAATACTAAAATGACTAACATACATTAGATAAATGATACATTGTAAATCTAGACTGGGTGATCCCACAATACTAGTTTACAATTTTTGGCCAAACTAGACACTAACGCATTTTTTTATAAATAAATCTTCACTTTCGAGCACCTATAGCGGCTAAACCGTGAGGAATTTCAAGATGATGCAAACTAGTGATTTGTGACATCTTTTCTATAGATTATAAATATATTTTTTTCAAAAAGTTTGGAATTAGATTGCACTTCTTTTCTCATCTCCCTCAAAAACTAGTTTTTTCCAGTAAACACCATTTTTAAGGAGTGATGTTCACCATATAACACAACTTTTTTTCCATGAAGTATAAAATTCTAATTTTTTCAAATTTAGATTTGTATCTATGATATCTAGTGCTTCCAATTGGTTTCATAGTGTTTTATTGAATATTTTTTCCTTTATCAAGTTTCAAAATCAAACAAATTACAATTCAAAAATACGAAGTGTATAACACAACTTATTTTATATGTATCAAAATTCAAATTTTTTTTTGTTGGATCAAGGACTTCAATATCTGGGGCACTCATATTTTTTAATTATTTTTTTATAATCTTCTATTTTTCCACATGTGCATAACAAGGAGCTTGATTTTTGGTGAAAAACCTACATTCACAAGAAATAAAAAATAAATATAATAATAAAATTAAAATTTTTGGGAAGCTTATAATAAGGATTACATACAAAAAATAAATTTTAAAAGAATTCATTTGAACCCCAAAAGTTAAATCAAAAGTGGTTTTTATCAACATTTTGATAGGTGTAAAGGAGACTCTGTTGTAGTTATGGTTTAAAAATAGTGGGGTTCTATCCAAGGGAGTTTGATCTAAGGTATTTTGAGAAAACCCTCTTCAATTGGAATGCTTTAAATCAAACTTTTTAAGGATTAAAACATTATATTTTCTAAAAATATGTGATTTCAGCAAAAAAGAAAAGCTTGTAGAAATTCTAAACCAGCTTTGTGGGATCACCCATCTGTTAATTATTAGGTTTTAGATCTAATGGCTGATATTTTTTTGGTCTATCATTCCCTTGAATGTAACCTTATTTTATGAGGGTGGTATAATATCGTTTTGGTACAGAAAGAGATGGTGATGTATTTTGATAGTCTAATAGTAGTCAAGTTGTCTCTTGATCTCTAAGTGGTGATACTCTTGTGAGAAGCTTTCTATGCAAGTATATTGTAATATTTGTGATTTACTAAATAATATATTGGGAATCTTTTGGAATTTGTGATTTTTCTCCTGAAAGGGTTTTCCCTATGTAAATCATTGTTTCATGGTATGCATGATTTTTATGTTTATTTTTGTTGAAGTTTTTGTAACTATTAAAGATCTGTAAATTTTTTGCATTATTCTCATCTCAATATTAGTGTAGGAAGTTGCTTCACTACCTTAACTTCCTTCTAGGTATCATGAGATTTGGGATGCTAGGCCCTTCACAACTAAAAACCTGAGATGTTCTTGTATTCTTGAATGCAAGCAAGTGAAAGATGTGATCATTATTGTGTTGGTCCAAGAATGGTTGAAATTCCATATAATTTCTCTCCCACATGAAATTTCTTCCCATTTTGTGCCCAACCTAATTGATGTGCTATGGTGTGGAGAAATGCTAAAATTATTCATAATGAGAATGACGATGAGAAAATTGCTAGGTACTTGGGTGGTTTGAGATTGAATATACATGATGAATTGGTTTTCAAAAATCCTAGGAGTGTAGAAGAATGTTATCAAATGGCATTAAATGCTAAAGAAAAAGTAAAAAGAAGACAAGATAAGATAGTTAGAGGAAGAGACAACTTAACAAGAGGAATAGTATCTTTCTCTACACCAAGACAAACAAATGAAAATAAAGAAGATCGAAACAAAATAGATGAGCAAGTTGTAGATTTTAGAGGAGGTTTTAGAGGCACCAAGGGTAGGTTTGCTGGTGGAAGGAATCCTAACATTTTTGCAAGTAGATACATTTCAATTTCCAATATTTTGGTCATCCTTCTTGGATATACCTTGAAAATTTTGGTCCAACATCAAGTGGTGAAGAAAGGAAAACTGAAAGAAGAGCACAAATTGTTCAAGAACATGACACTGAAATTTCAAGTTCCAATAGTCTTCATGCTAGTACTAAAGTAGGTGAAAGCTTGATGATGAAGAGACAGCTCCTAAAGAAATCCAAGGAGAAAAAGTTGATTTAGAGAATAGCATTGTTTCAGACAACTTACAGATGAAAAAACAAGGTATGGAAGGTGATAGTTGATTCAGGATGCACTAATAATGTGGTATCTAGTGAAATGGTGGATAAATTGAACTTTAAAAGAGTACCTAGATAAATTCCATACAAAGTGTCGTGGGTTAGTGATAACTAGTGTATTGTGGTGAGTGAACAAGCTTCAGTTGAATTTCAAATTGGTAGATACAAGCATAAGGTTGTTTGTGATATATTTCCTATGAGTGGTTGCCATATTTTGCTAGGAAGGCCCTGGTAGTTTGACAGGTCAGCAATGTATAGTGGTAGAAGAAAAACTTATTCAATTGAAAAAGATGGGATGACATACATACTAACTCCATTGAATAAAGATACAAAAGAGCAAGGTGAAATCATCATGATTGGGAGAAAAGAATATGTGAGTGTTGAGGAAGGTAAGAGTACAAGTTTGACAGCCAATGCAAGGCATGACAAGGTTGGGACAATATATAGGAGAAGTGAAGATAATTTACATTTGGTTGTGAAGAAGAACACTTTCATGTGGAAGAAGAAGGAATATGGAATGGTGTCTTAAGTTAGTACAGTAAGGTTTGAGAGTGAAGTGCTTGTAGAAAAGTAAGAAAATAGTGAGGGAATCATGGTTGGGATAGTTATGTGCCTTATAATAGTGAAATAAGTGAAGTATAAAAATGGTGACAAAAAAAGGTTTGTAGGGTTGTTGAGACAATGGAAAAGGTTATTGTAGGTCTAACAGAGGTACCCAAGTGTGATGCTACATTTGGTAATAAGTCTAAGAGAGAAAAGGATGAGAAGAAAGGTACTTGGTAGATTTTAAGCCTAAAATAAAGGTGTAAAAATGTATAAATGAGAGTACAATTAATAAGACTTTGTCTGCAGGTATAAAGGAGAATGTGACATTAGTGTTTGATGGTGGAAAAGCTAAGGGACACCACATAGTATAGTATGATAGAATGGAGCCTTTTTTCAAAGAAGACAAGGAAAAACATGATAAGGATAGTGTGAATCAAGAACAAGGTGAACTGGATGAAGAAATTCATGATGGACAGAGGCAAAATATGATCAATGGTGTACAAGCTGCAATATAATTTCTAAGAGACTTGGAAAAGTTACAAGTTGGGGTGTATGGTGCAAGAGCACCTTGGAACCAAAATTATCAATCAAGGTTGATTAGGAGTAGGCTCTAGATATGTGACATTTTTTCCTTTAAATAAGGTCCTTGAGAGAATTTAATATTGTAATAAGTCCTATTAGTCATATTATGGGTCATTTGTGTTAGTTTTGCAAAGTTGCAAATTGTTGTGAAAAGATGTCAAGCATAAAAAGTTGCAAAATTGCATTTTTATGGAATACAAATGGTCAAATCATTTTAAAAGTTAGTTTAGGAAACTGTAGGAGTTGGATTTGGGTGAAAATGTTATAAAAGAGGTTGTATATTTGTTGGATGGTTGTTGTGAACTTTGTAGAAGAATTTCAATCAATAAAATTACTATTTTCCTCTAATTTATGAGTTTTTCCTCTATATAGTGATATTTCTAAAGATTGTATGGCCTATACAGGCCCCTTCTTTGTAATTTTTGAACTGGAAGTTTTATTATGGTGAATTAACTTTCTAATCCTTCAATTTTGGTGAGTTGTTATGGAGGTTTCAATAAATCTTCCTATGTAAGACAATTTTAAGGGTTTTGTAGGGTTAAATTGCAAAATGGACCCATTCCACCTTCAATGATGTATGTACCTTAGTGTAATAGGTGGATACAATTATTATATGGTGTTAACATGTTTTTGTACAAGGGAGGCCAAGAGATGTGTTTGGAATCAAGCCCTAGAGTGGAAAATTATGTTTTCCAAGTGAAAAAGAGAGGTTTTGGCATGGAAAAGTATGAATTAGGTTGGGTAAGTGTTATTTCATGAGAAATTGAGTATGTACAGGAATACTAGGACCTAATTGAGGTGGTTGCAAAGTTCTGTGAGAGTTGAAAGTGAGACTTTTTATAAAACCCTAGGTTTTTGGCTTAAAAGGAGGGTTTTGAGTTTTGGCAGTTGGGTATGTGAATTTATGAGAAAAAATGAAGGAATTCCCAGTTTGATTACATATAGATTTCTTCCCAAATAATGTTAGTTATTTTGAAGAAGCTTTGAGGCAATATCCTTTGTAAAATAGACCTAATTTGAGGTCTAGTTGGCATAGAAAACTAGTTTTGAGAAATATGTTTCAAAGAAGTCTATGGAATGTTTGTGGTATGTTTTTGTGTGTTTTTATGGGTGTTTGAAACCATACTGGTCCATGTCTAAAATTAATCCATCGAAAGGATACACCTAATTAAGTTAGATTGCAGTGCTACAAGGAATTGTATTGGTTTGGTGAAAAGAGGAGATTTTTGAAGAATTGTGACTTTAAGGTTATAGTTTTTCTATGGAATTTTGTTGTGTGGTTGCAATACTTCCCCTTTTTTCTATCAAAATATGATTAGGGTTCAATATATTTGACATCATTCATAGGCGAATATGATATCATAAAAAAATTCTAAAAAGGGGAAAAATGGTAATTTCATCACAAAATTTAGAAGAACCTTCAAAAGCATCCACTCCAAACACTTGAGAATAAAAGAAAACAAATTACACAACAAAATTTGATGAACTTAATTATCAAAAACCATTGAATCAAAAAGAAATGAAATTGCTCTATGGAAAATATTATGAACTTATGAAACAATTTGGATATAGTGGAAAATGATGTGGTGCTAGAGAACAAGGTATTTGTGTCCCTATAGAGCCTCACATGAAAGAAAAGACTAGTGGTACTGGTTATTATCCTTCAAAAGAAACCAACATCAACACTATTACAAAAGATTCTTCTAAGCCAACTTTAACATTGGTGCATCAGGAACTGACAGACACTAGTGGTGTTGATTATGGTCCTTTGAATGAAACAAAAGAAACAAAGAAATCCTCACTTAACATCAATGCCATCATCCAAAATAGTAATGCTTTTAATTTGATATATTTTATACCACACTGTAAAGGAGAGTACAAAATATCACAATCTATAGATCCTTGTGTAAGTATGACATCCTATACTAACAAAGATATATTTTTGTTGCAAAATAAAGGAATATCCTCTACTATTCATCAAGAGGGTATCTTGTTGAGACTCCTCCAAGTTTTTTTTATATCTCTCCCTCCATGAACATGAAAGAAATTTTACTACAATATTTCATTTTGTGCATATCATAGAGTTCATGGTCATTCTACTAATGAATGTGAGGCTTTAAGTGATAAAATTCAATGTCTTAAGGAGTGTGGGGCTCTTCCTTATGTTGGGGCACCTAATTGATATTTATTTTCATGCTAGCATGTTTTTCAGCTCACCTTTTTCCTACACTAAGTGGGGGTAGGGGGTTAGGTAGCCTAGTTCTGATATTTCACTTATCATTATATCTTTTATGTAGTTAACTACTTTTCATATATATAAAATACCAAGCTGGGATGTGGATGAACAACCTTATGTTGGCTTGCCTATGAAATATTGAGTTATCTTTAATTGTTGCATTTTGGGGGCAACCCATTCCTTTTTCATGACATAGCTTATTAGAAACATGTCTTGGCATAGGTTTTTCTGAGTAAGCTCTCAAGTCTTCTTATACTTTAAAGTAATTTCTCATAATAATGGTGTTAGCAACTGCTTTAAAGTGGGGACATAAATTGACACTCATGATTCATTGTGCGATCTTCTTTATTCTTGCACAATGTGTTATTTTCTTGGTGGTTTAATTAGGATTGATATCCTTGGAGAGTGTGATATTTCTTTGACTTTTCCTCTCTTGGAGACATTAGGCATGATCTACCATAAGATGATACCTTACTTGAATTAAGAAAAATCCCTTTGAAGATACTTTACACTATTTCAAATTTAAAATATCTCTCATATGGCTACCTTGCATAATACACTTTTCCTTCCTATGGTGCCATCCTATTTGTTCATAAGTTTCAATCATACAAAGTTTTTCTTGCCTCATGAAGCTCAATGTTCATTATTTTTTCACACCTTGTCAAAGTTATCGAGAGGTATAGATTTGGTATTGTTCATATAATGAGAAACCTAAATGTGGGCATGGATTTCTCATTAGATGGTGAGAAGTTGACACAAAGGCATGACTTTCGCACTAAGCCGCCCTTTGGATGTACTCACCTAGTGGACAACCCAATGCTCCATTGCCTCAAAGTGAGCGTGCATTTTTGGATAAAAAACATAGATCTAATCCATAATCTGTGGGAGAAATGGTCAAGGCTTGATCCACCTATTTCTATTTTTTTCTTTTTCATTTTTTGTATTTTCTTTCTTTTAGTCATTGACATTGCATGTTTATGTATCTTTATGTTGCATATCATGCACTTTATGTGTGTCCTTTATGTGTTTATGTTGGTTTTGCATAGTGTGCCACAAAAATTGTATACTTTGCTTGATATGGGAATAATTTATGTTAAATTGGACTTAATGAGTCCTTGATTTAGTGTTGTGAGGTGTTTTACACATCCACATTAAGTCATGGTCCCTTTCAAATCAAATAAAATACATTTCTTAACATCTTGAAAGAGTGTTGTAAGGTGTTGTAACACAACTTCACACTTTTCTAGTACCATAATGTTATAATTCACCTAAATAACCTTACAATGTCCTATTTCAAAGTGTGTTAAAGTCTTGTAACAAAATTTCACACTTTCCTAGGCTTTTTATCAATATTTACACCTTTCTTATGCTTTAAATGGCCCCTTTATGCACTTACAAGCCTTAATTAAGTGTTTGGTTGAAGAAGAGCCTAATAAACAACATTTAATACATCTTAATCACTAACATCCACTCAAATTTTCCCAAGTGGAATAATTCACCACCTTGGATGACTTAGTCCCATGTGGCACAAAAATAAAAACTAATTCAAAAAACATTTGGGTTTTTATTCTTTAAGACCTAAGGTCGACCTGTGATGTGGTATTTTTAGGCACTAATGCATAATTGTGTATAAATATAGTGTTTTCCCTCTCATTTTGAACTAAATAATCCTAATTCATAACTCATCATCATTCATCCATCATTCATCATGTTCTCAAGTCAAGCAAGTTAGGGTTTTATCATTCCAAGTCATCAAGATAGCTCTCAAGGAAATTCAAGGGTAGATTCTTCATGTTTTGTTGCATAGATTCAACATCAATCATCATGGAAAGGTAATAAATCCATAATTGCATGCTTAATTACATTATTTCTCCATTTTGGTTTAATTACCTAAAGGGGTTTGACCAAGGCAAACCCCCATGCCAGAACAATCAATATTTTCTCCTTCTCTCTTTGTGTGTTCATAGATTTAGAAACTTTTAGGGTTTGAAGATCATTGAATAAAAGGTTTAATACTTTATGAAAACCTCTCCTTATTGACCAATCCAAAAATATCCACTAAAAGTCACCTTCAGGCCCAAAAATCATAATTTTAGAAGTGAACACCTATGAGAAACCAAAGTGTAGACCTAGGGCTTCAATTTCTACTTCCAAATTTTCAAAAATTCATAAGTGGAATAAGTCACCACTAGTGGTGTATTACTCCCACTAAAAAAAATATTCAGATATTTTTGTAGATTTGGATGCCCATTTGACTGAAATGGATTTCTAGGCAGTTTTCTCAAAACTCGAACTAAGTCACCCAGCTTGGCATATATGTACCAATTGACTTTTTCAATAGTTTCATGAAGATCCCAGGCCTTCATTCCATCCTTTTCCAACCCCCAGGTGCATCTCTCTGATTCAATTATGTTATTTCATCATTTACTTGCATTTTTTGGCATTTTGCATATCTAACTGTGTTTTCCAGCATTTTGTATTTCTTAGGTTTTTCATTAATAATCATATTTATTTTTCAATTTATTGCACTTAGGACATTAAATTTAGGCATTTTTCATCCTTCATTACATTAATCTTGAGTTTCGAGATTAGTATTTTGGTCCATCTCTCTTCTCTTAGATGAAAACCCCTATAGGAGTTAGAGAGCATTAGGGTGCCAAAATCATTGTCTACATTTTGGTGAACCAAAATTTTGAATACTCTTAATCTCTTATTTCTAGTCCTTCATCATATATCTAGCTCACATTGACCTTGCATTAGGATTTGAATGGATTTGCATGTTAGGTTTCAAGTTTTGCATTCATAAAAAGTGCATTTAGGTTGCATTTTTGACTAAAATCATTAATTTTTTTTGTAAATTTTCATTTTCTTCTTAGGTTTGCATCGTACCACATATAAAACATCAAAATCCATTAAAAAAATATGGAAATTTTGAAAAAATTCCTAACTAGGAATAATTCACGATTCTGAGCAACTTAGTCCTAGTCCCGATTTTTCACTATTTGATAAAGCAACATAAACCTCATTTTTATGCTTCCTAAGCCTCCTAGTATCATATAATATAAGTATGGAAAGTTTTGAGATCATTTTTTTAATGTATTTTGGTCAAAAATGTCAATTTAGGGTAGTCATTTTTAAAATCACTTTAATTACAAACATCATTAGATCTGAAAATGCTTCTAAAATTTTGCATAACATGGATAAAATTACTTTTCACTTTTTCATATACAATGTTTCTATTCATACAAATTTGCATAAGTTTGATCAAATTTCATTTCATTCTTGCATATTCATTGTTTGCATTCTTAAATCTTTGCATATACTAGATAAAAATGTTTTGCATCCTTGCATATACATTGTTTATATTGCTAAAACATTGCATGAAATGGTTATAAGTGCTTTTCACTTTTGGTCACACAATTAGTAAATTGCATATTTAGAAATGTTAAGAAATATTTCTAATCCCCTCCCTATGAGAATGTTTTTGTGAAAGAGAATATGATCTTGGACATTCCTAACAATCATATTTTTTCTTCTCCTCATATCTTTCCTATTGGCTAAAAAGATATTTTAGTAGAATAATCAATTGATGAGAGTTTTTGAGAATCCTAGTTGTTTCTCTCCTCTTAGCTCTTTTAGTGGACAAAACATTGCTAAACAAGACACCACAACCATCGTTAATCATGACACTAACATTTTTTCTTCTCCTAGTATGTCTCATAGTTGTGAAGAAGATAATTTGTTGTTAGAAAACACAATCGATGATGATCATGAAGATATTAATTTTCCCACTTTATCTAGTGAAACCCTTCTTGAGAAACAAAATTCCACCATTGATTATTCCCCTACTTGTGATGAAGTCATTTTAGAAGAAATAAACTTTGAATTCCAAGAACATTTGACTTGTCATTCTCCTAAAAACTCTCCTCCTAGGGAGAATATCATGGTACAAGAAAATAAAACCAATAGTAATGTGTCTCCCTTAGATAAAATGGTGACTCTAGATTTCCCTTCATTAGAGATACATCACACCAATATAGCTAAGGTTATGAATGCGCAAGTGTCCATTAGATCCCCTCGATCAATGGACCTCATACATACCTCATGGGACATCCTAAGAACCCTCTAATTCTCTACCAACCTTCAAAAAAACAACAAACTCAATGCCAACCTGAACTCATCCTTTACCCACCGTCACCTAAACTTGACTTTACCCATTACCCATCTAATCATGATGTTGTCGCTCACACACACTACACTATAAATAATCCATCCCCACAACAATCAACCCTGACTTCCTTACCTTTGCCTAATTTTCCTCTTCCTCCTTGATTAAGCGAGTATGATCTTGTTGAACAAATTAAGAACACTCCTGCAAATATATCCCTTTGGGACCTTCAAAATTCACCTACCTATCACACTATGCTTCAAATGACTTTACAACAGGTTCCTATCCCTTCTAATGTACAACTACATGACATAGCAACTATAATTCAAGGATTGACTATTGACATTGTTTTCCACCAAATTGAACTCCCCCCTTTGTACATGCAAAAAAAAAATGAAGCTTTCATAATCCTATCTCAATACAAAACAATAGGGATAAAGAGAGCCCTTGTTGAAAATGGTTGTGCTCTTAATGTTTGTAGCATAAACCTCTTGGATAGGCTTTGTGTGGATAGATCACAAATTCAACCCAATTCTTTATTTATTAAAGGCTTTCACAATGAAGAAAAGAAACTGCTTGGTGTGATCACTTTACTTATTACAATTAGAGTGGCCACATTGCAAACACCGATTCATGTCATGCCTCATAATCTTTCATATAAACTTCATCTAGGTCAGCCATGGATTCATGAAATGAATGGATTTCCTTCCACTCTTCATCAAAAAATGAAATACATTCACAACAAAAAAGTGCACATACTTGAAGTTGACCCTAATCCCAATAATTGTTTGAACATTGAGAAAAACAACATGAATCATTTAAACACATTAACACCAACTATACAAAGGGAACCTATGCAACAACAAGATAAACAAAAACATATGGAACAAGCCACAAAGCTATTAGACGATGATTGGGGTTCCCTGGACTTCACATTGACACTCATGGATGATCCTTCAAAAGCATCCGCCTCAACCACTTTAGACCACATCATAAGCAATTACACAACCTTTGACAAACACAACAATGACCAACAACCTGACTCAAAAGAAATGAAAAAGATTTATGGAAAAGGTTATGAACTTTTGAAGCAACTTGGTTATAGTGGAAAAGGATGTGATGCTCACGAACAAGGAATTTTCAAACCTATAGATCCTATTATACAACAATCAAAAAATGGTCTTGGTTATTATCCTTTGATATTGTATTGTGTGAATTGTGAAATGTGAGTAAATAAGAAATAAAGCCACACATACAATGAAACATATTATATTATAGAAATTAAATCACAAAACTAATCAAAGTGAACCAAAGAAAATTCCCTAAAAATTTTCCATTTTTTTCTATCTTCAAGGATTTTTTAGATCATAATGGCTCATAGATTTTGTATGCACTTATGACCTTTTGAATGACAATCTAAAGAACAGAATGTTGTAAAATGCAATAAATCTATTCCTACATGATGATTGAATTATATGATAATGATGTTAATGCTTCTATATGAAAATGGAGATTAAGCTATGATAATGATGTGATGAAATTAAAGAAACTAAGATATAGCTAATAACTATGCCATGATTCTAAATTAATATTGTTCTAAATACTAATTTTCTAAATGCTCTCATCAAAATTTTGTTGAGTAAGTTCGCACAAAGATGGGATATCCAATGTTGGAGAATGAGGTTGCATTTATAGGATTTCCAAGGCATAAACTGATTTGGTAGCAACCAATGGTCAAGATTTTGGCTAGAGAGATGAACAATGGAGGAAGAAGAAGTTAGAGGGAATCATGGAGATTGTTCCCTTTAAGAAAAAAAATTTCCAAGTGTTTAGAAGAATAAATGAAATGGAAGAGCCAAGTGTCCAAGGTTGTTTCAAAATTTGTTGAAAATAATTCCAATTTCAATATTAAAGATATTTAAATTCATGAGACACTTGATGATGTCACAAGAGGAAAAGTTGTAGACATGTGACTAAATTTGAATTTGGAATTATTCAAATTTAGTGAGAAGATATTAATTAAATAAACAAAACTATTTGAATTTTTTTATTTAATTAAAATTAGGGGAATATGAATTAAGATGAGAAGAATTAGAAAAAGTGAACTATATAAATAAAATTAGAATTTATTTATAAGTAGATGAAATAAGAGGTTTATTAATTAAATACCTTGTATTTAATTAATTGATTATCCTCAATGATGTTAGGTTTATACATTTTTACCCTCTTTGAAGTCATGTGTTTACACATTGCTTCAAAGAAAACATTGATGGTGATGCTGACAAAAAAAAATTGATGCCCCAAATGCTGATTTTGTAATGATGATGTATACATGCCCCCTAGGAGATAAATCGATGAATTTTTGAATTTTTAAGATTTTTAGGATTTTTTTATTTTTTGAAAAAATAATTATGATTTTTTGTTGATTTGATGATGATAGTATTTTTTTATGACGCAAAGATGATTTATCCCCTGAAAAATTATGTTGAACCTACCAAGTGATGAATTGATTAATTAATCCCCTTTGAAAAAATAGAATAAATTAATCCCACTTTAATCCCTCTTAATCACCCTTTATAAGGTTAAAAGATGTGATTTAAAGTTCATTTGTGCATTTACATTTTGAAGAAATTGAGTGATTAGAGAAATTTAGTGCAAATTGAGAAGAAAGTGATTTTGACCTAGACCCATCGATTCAAGCTTGTGCAATGTCACAACTGCCTATTCATGTATTGACCTTTGGTATGTACCCCAAAAAACATCCTTGTAAAATTTGAATGATGTTTTTCATGCTTTTTTGCACATCTAAAATTTTCATTTTTCATTTTAAGGCATACGAGCTCTGATGTAGCACATAGATGAAATAGTTTAGTGCATAGATTAAACATTGTAGTGCATCTAGTTAATTGGCACATAAGTGGATATATTTAGCACATTTGGTGATTGTTTCAGTATATTAGATTTAGAGTATGGGTGAATTTAATTAGTGCATACAAAGAATTTTGTAGCACATAGAGTATTTTAGCACATTGATGGAGGGAAATGGTTCATTGGAAAAATTTGATGGTGCATTTGGTAATTTAGCACATTGAAACATTGTAATGGCACATTTAGTGAATTCTCTAGTGCATCCATGTTTTTAGAGCTTTAAGACATTGTTTTAGCACATCTAGGGTAGAATGATATAATTTTGAGTAGATTTGTTGATTTTGATGATTGTTGATTGTGTTAGCTTTTGATTTGATGATGTTTGATGATGTTTGATAGATTAGATGATGATTGATCTCATGATAGGTGAGAATCAGTGATAGGATGATGATAATTGACCTCATCATAGGTGAGGATCAATGATAGATTGATGATTGACATCATGATAGAGGAGGATCAATGATAGATTGATGACTAACCTCATAATAGGTGAGGATCAATGATAGATGCTCATGATATCTAATCAAAATCTAATAAGATCTAATTATATTGATAGGCTGATTGATGTTGATTGATCGATAAGATTGCTAATTTGTGATATGTTATGATGATAGGAGCCTTCGATAGTCCACATGTCATGGGAGCATTTCCCGAGGACCTAGGATTTTATTCAAAATTTGGATTAGGCTGATCTAAATGTTATTGGATGATGAAGATTGACTTATTTTCTTAACTTGCCCCAACATAGGATTAACATGGGACTTTTGATTGCTTTGGTAGAGAGGTGGCATAGTGACCATAATAGCTTTCACTTACCCACTACTGATATGACAATGATACTAGAGGATGTTTACCATATTTTGAGGATTCCTATCATTGGAGAGTTGGTTGTGTATGTTTCTACTAAGAAAGGAGGTACAAATGCATTGTAGAGAGTCTTTGAAGATTATTATATTTGTGGTTATGAGATTCCATGGCAAGAGATGGTTGATGCATACATGGAATTTTCATGTGTGCTTGTTGGATTTATTGGAGGATTTTTATGTCCCAACTGCAGGTCAAAGGGACTCTTAGTCAATTGGGGTCATATTTTAGAGAGCATGATCACACAAGGGACTAGATATGCTTGGGGATCCTGATTACTTGCATATTTGTGCCACAATATACATCAAGTTGTGTACCATACAACATCTAGTTTATTAGTTATAGTTACATTACTATAGATATGGGTGTGGGAGCATATAGTTGTCACTCATCTCATTACAGATAGACAGTTTCCATCCAGTCATCCATATGTTCACAGATACAGAGGTCCAACTATCTAGCATAAGCTGGGAAAACTAGAGTATTGGAGGAGGGTATTGGATGATCTAGAGACAGTGACATGGTGGCCATACATGGACTATGAGTAGTGGCTGGAGGATGATACTAAGATGCCATATGCATGCTTGTCGAGGTACATGATTGGGAGGACACCATTTTTTATTGAGAAATTCCTTCTTAGCAGAGTGCTATGACAATATGCCAGGGTATAGGGCATGCCCCAGGGAGTGGTTCTTTATGCACACAAATAACAAGACATTCCAGAGTGGGGACCTTGCTCATCATATGATGAAGCAGTTGAGGAGTACCAAGGTTTAGTGGTAGTTATTTGGGATTGTCATCCTGTATCATAGAAAAATGGCCCCTTGTCATTTCCATGGCCTTGGTCTTGTTTCATGGTGTTGGAACTATTTTTCTCTAATTTTATGTTGTAACATGGCTTGAAGATGCATATTTAGGTAGTAAAATTCAAATAATGACATCTTTTGAAGGTGTTGTGAAATGTTGTAAGACTCTATTTATTACAATTCACCTAAAAATCACCCTTTTATTCATCATCAAGTCCTATTTTGAAGTGTTGTAAAGTCTTGTAACAAAATTTCACGCTCTCCTAGGCACATCTTCACTATTTATCCCCTTCTTATGACTTATTTGACCCCTTTACACCCTCATATGTCCTATTTAAGTGTATTTTTTAATATTATCTTGACAAATAACATTAAATACAACATAATTCCTGACACACATTTCCAAGTCCTAGGTGGGACCCATTCGCCATGGGTGGTGAATGAGTCCCCTTGTCCCCAAATTAAAAATATTTTAAATTTTCCTTTTGGGTTTTTATTCAAAAACACTTGATGTCAGCCTAAGATGAGGTATGAATAGTTACAAAGACACAAGATGGTATAAATAAGTGATTTTCACCTCTTTTCAACTCCCCCATTCATTCCAACATTCAATCATTTTACAACATCTTTTGAAGCACTTTGAAGCGGCCATTGATATTACTTCAGACTTACATCATGAAGGGTTTGGTATGTTGATATCATTTGCATGTTGTTTGTTTATTATTCCTTTGCATTTCATTATTTTATTAAGGGTTTGATTACCAAAAGTGGGGTTTGACCAAGGCAAACACCTATTTGCTAACCCTCAACCATTTTTCCCCTATTGCATGTCTATTTGTAGACACAGGTATGCATATTTAACAATATTTTTGAAGTTAAAGATTGGTTTACAAGTCAACTAGGTGTTTCACTTCAACTCAAGTCTATTTCAAGCTTAGAAAAAGTTGTCTATCTGTTTTCTGCAGAATTGACTGCAACAACCTGACAAGTAGTGATTTCTAGATTTGGTGTTATAGAGTTGTCTCCTAATTTTTTAGGAATTTGGGAGAGAAATTATTTTCCATCAATGGTGAATGAGTCCCACCTTAGGACTAAAAATCTGAATTTTGCAAATTCCAAACCTTGACAAATAGAAACCTACTTCTGACAGGTTTTCACTGGGAGGACTAATTCGCCACCCTAGGTGAATGAGTCCCACTATAAAAATTCAATGATTTCCTCTAGAATTCACAACATTCTATATTCATCAAAATTCATCTAGGTGCACTCAGATTCATCTCCTTTCTTTTTGTTCTGCATATTTTCTTCATTTAGTTAGTTGTTGCATTATACAATGTGTTTTCAAACATAGCTTAACTATGACTTTTGTATTCATATTCATTCATCTAAATCAATCAATTGCATTTATTTTACTTCATTTAGACTAGACAACATTGCATATAACATAATTTGAATGAACCATTAGTATTTTTCCCCCTATATCTCTCCTTTTAGGTGAAAAAACCAAGAAGAGTTAAAGAAGTCATAAGGTCCCAAAAATCAATGATTCATTTTGGTGAACCTACATTTTGAACACCTTGAATTTATTATTTCATTTGAATATTGCATCTTAGTTTACATTTGCATTAGAATTCACTTAGGACATTGTTTTGTTTTGTTGTTTTTTTCATTTTTGTATTACATCTCATTGAAAAAACAAAAAATCCACATTTTTCATCTTTAATTGCATTCTATAGAGCATTAAAAGCATCTTAATTTTTTTGAAAAAACACACAAAAACATCATATGACTAGGACTCATTCACCACCTAGGGAAAATCAGTCCCTCTACACTTTTTCCACAACATTTCTAGCATCCTTTTAGAATCTTTCTACATTACAATTTCATGTTCTTGTATTCTGTTTTCATTTCCAAAATCTTTGCTTTTCATCATTTATTGCACCTTAGTTTATTTGCATCATGGAATTTTCTTTCAATAAGTTTTGGAATTCATTAAAATAATTAGTAGACATGTCCAATTGTGCCCTTGGTTGTGACCCTAATGACTTTGAACTCACACATGCTCCTTCAACTCCTCATGATTGTCCTCCTAGTGATGTAGACATCATTGGAGAAGATGGTGCTAGCATGACCAAGTTCTACAATTATTTTCTCGATAACCTTGAAGCCAATGCATACTTTTATCCATCCAAGAAGTCACAAGATCTTCCTACTATTGTACCTCCTAATCACTTTGCATATTTACATCCAAGAATCAATGTAGGACCTAAGGTTCGTTTCTCAAGCAAACCTACTTCCTCTAAATCCTTTAACAAACATAAAGTCAAAAACACTCATATCAACCTTGAAGACACATATGGTAAAGGATTTACTATTTTAAGTAAACAAGGTTGTGATATAAAGCATGAACATGACATCCATCAACTTCTTGAACAACAATCAACTAATGCACACACAATAGGATTAGGATACTAAGATCCTTCTCATCCTGAAAGACATCCTTTTCAACCTAGGAGACTTTGAGATGCTAGTACAGTGATCTTGGATGCTCCTCCTAACTTAAACATTCTCCTTCCACACGAACAACCATTCTCTCCTTCTAATGACAAGGATGATAGTATCCCCATTGGTCCCCTTCCTCCTATTCATGAACAAGGAGAATCTAGCAAACGAAAAAAACCCTACAAATTGATGAAGCTCAAGTTTCCTACACATCCTCCACCTGAATATGAAAGGAGACTCCAACTTATTTAAAACAAAGGTCTTATACATTTACTGCCTATGAATAGGTTTGTTATTCATCTAAAATAATCTAACATACCATTTTGCATATATCATTGTATTCTTGGACATCGAATAGAATAATGTCAGACATTGAAGGACATACTAGATAAGTATCACTTCATGGATGTAAACTGTTTCCCTATCATACCTTAAAGCAATATAAACCCCTTCATCATGCCATAGTTGTGGAGTTTCCTATTCTCACTATTGCATGATCCTTTCCCATCACCCACCTCAATGCATTCTTGCCTTTACACTTTGTTAGTGGCACAAAGTTGTTAGCCTTGTCCTTGTAATGCATTTTCCTTTCTCTCTTAACTATGCTATTCCTTTTCTACTTATCCATTTAATATTTTGAAACCAATAAGTTATTTAATGGTTGACTTGCATTTGCATTACCTGTCCCTTTATATTTTTGCATTTCCATGTTTTTATCATGTTCCCCTTTATTGTGTGTTTGATGTTTCATGTCCACTTCCTCTATTTGTATCTCTATAATTCTATATGTCATCTTTGTTCATGTTTTTTCTTTCTTTTTTTCTTTTTCTTTTGGGGATGATGCAAGACATTGAGACCACAATGTCTCTTTCATGTTGACCCAAAAGATTTTTCATTCTTTTTCACCTTTTTCATTTTCTTTTCGCTTTTGTTTTCCTTTTGGGGATGACACAAGGAATTGAGATCACAATGTATCTTTCATGTTGAACCAAGATATTTTTCATTCTCTTTCACCTTTTTAATTTTCTTTTCACTTTTTTTTCACTTTTGAGGATTATAGAGGGCATTGAGAATGGAATGTCTCTTTCATGTTGACCTAAAAGTTTTTCCATTTTCTTTCACCATTTTTGTTTTCTTTTCTCTTGTGTTTTCCTCTTTGGGGATGATGAAAATCATTGAGACCACAATGTCTCTTCCATGCTAACCCAAAACAAACTTTATTTTTCCTTCTTCTTTTTTCTCTCTTTGTGTCATTATTTTAGTTCTATGTGCTTTGTGGAATGATGATAGTTTCACTCTCTTTCATAAAAATATTGGAGCAATGAGCTTACTAACACCAAATCCATAGATCTCTTATGTGTTTAGTGTGACTTCTTTTATGAGGGGAAACTACCTTTCTTTGTCTTTCATTTTCATTGACATGACATAGCCTATCTTTGAAAAATATGACTTGGCATAAGGCTTTCCAAGGTACCTCTCATGTCTTGCTTTCTTTTTGAATTTTCATTTCTTCTCTACTTTAAAGTAATTGCTCATAGAATGATGTGTAGTAATTCCTTTAAAGTGCGGGGCATGCATTACCATAATTCATTTGCATTCTTGATTCCTAGTGTAGCCTTGTAATTTATGTGATGTGTTTGTCACTTTGTGGATGACATTAGCTATGATGTCCTTCATAATTGTGATCTATCTTAGCATATTACATTCCTCTTGGTGGCTTGATGAAACACACTGCATCCCTTAAGTTTTAAATATACTATTCTTTGATTGGTCCTCTCTTGGAGGCATTAGACACAATTTTCTCTAAGTGACTAACCTTGCATGAACTGAACAAGACTCCTTTGAACATCCTTTACATTTTTACTTTATATTTTACATTTTTCACTTTTGCTACCTTGTATAACGCAACTTGCATGATTGTGGTACCTTTATTTTTGTTCATGGAATTTTCCTTGTGGCTCCTTGTAAAATTTATCAATAGGTATAACTTTAATATGGTTGAGTGGGAAGCCTGCCTAGTGGCATGAATTTTCCCCATATCCACTTTTGTGTTTGTGAGTCCATACCAACTAGAGTATGTATCTTACCCTTTTGGGCTTTCTCACCCCACAGACAACTAGTTTTGTGGCCCCAAAGTGAGTACATTTGGGACTTCTCACTCAATGGACCTTTATGTGCTCTTTCACCCCAAAGTGAGTACACATTCTCTTTTTCAAACAATCAACCTAGATATAATCCACAAAGTTAGTTGGACTAACGATCAAAGCTCCATCCAGTTCATTTCAACACTTGTGTGTTCCTTTGTTATTATGCTTAGTTTTCCATGGGATCTTCATCCTGGGGGCTTGATCATCCCTCTTGACTATTGTCCTTCCATCTTGCTAATTTAATTGCATTTGAACCCTCCCCTTGATGTCCATGGCTGCTTTAGTGTGAATTTGAAGAAAGTTCATCCTCTCACTAAAGTGGGGGCTAAATGTGTCATAGAAAAATGGCCCCTTTTCATTTTCATGGCCTTTTAGCTCTTTTTTAATGGTGTTGAAACTATTTTTCTCTGATTTTATGTTGTAACATGGCTTGAACATGCATATTTAGGTAATAAAATTCAAATAATGATGTCTTGTTAAGGTGTTGTGAAGTGTTGTAAGAAATTTCTACATTCTTCTAGACTCTATTTATTACAATTCACCTAAAAATTTCCCTTTTATTCATCATCAAGTCATATTTTGAAGTGTTGTAAAGTCTTGCAACAAACTTTCACACTCTCTTAGGCAAATCTTCACTATTTATCCCCTTCTTATGACATATTTGACCCCTATCTGCCCTTATATGTCCTATTTAAGTGTATTTTTGAATATTATCCTGAAAAATATCATTAAATACAACATAATTTCTAACACACATTTTTAGGTCATAGGTGAGACCCATTCACCATGGGTGGTGAATGAGTCCCCCTTAGCCCCAAATTCAAAATATTTTAAATTTTCCTTTTGTTTTTTTATTCAAAAACTCTTAATTATAGCCTGTGATGAGGTATGAACAATTACTAAGGCACGAGATGGTATAAATAAGCGGTTTTCACATCATTTGAACTCCCCCATTCATTCAAACATTCAATCTTACATCACATTCAAGCATTCAATCATTTTACAACATCTTTTCAAGCACTATTCAAGCACTTTGAAGCAGCCATTGACATTACTTCAGACTTGCATCATCAAGGGTTTGATAAGTTGATAGCATTTACATGTTGGTAATTTATCATTCCTTTGAGTTTCATTATTTTATTAAGGGTTTGACCAAGGCAAACCCCTATTTGCTAACCCTCAACCATTTTTCCCCCATTGCATGTTTGTTTATAGACCTACGTATGTAGATTTAACAAGATTTTTTGTGTTGAAGATTAGTTTACAAGTCAACTAAAGACTTTTTCAAGCTTTGAGAAGGGTTTTTTTTGTTTCCTATAGAATTGACTTCAGCAACCCCACAAGTAGTGATTTCCAGATCTAGTGTTGCAGAGTTGTCTCTTGATTTTTTAGAAATTTGGGATAGGAGTGATTCACCATGTATGGTGAATGAGTCCCACCTTAGGACTAAAAATCTATTTTTTTCATATTCTAAATCCTGATAGATAGAAACTTACTTTTGATAGTTTTTCACCAAGAGGAGGACTAATTCACTACCTTGGGCAAATGAGTCCCACTATGAAAATTTAGTGATTTCAACCATCATTCAAAAAATTATAGATTCATCAAAATTCACCTAGGTACACTCAGATTCATCCCTTATCTTTATATTCTACATATTTTCTTCACTTAGTTCATTGTTTCATTACATAATGTGTTTTCAAACATAACTTAAATCTCACTTTTGCATTAATATTCATTCATCTAAATCAGAAAATTGTATTTATTTTACTTCATTTAGGCTAGAAAAAATTACATATAACATAATTTGAATGAACTACTAGTATTTTTTCCCCTATCTCTCTCCTTTTAGGTAAAAAACCCTAGAAGAGTTAGAGAAGTCATAGTGTCCCAAAAATCAATTGTTCACATCCAAAGGTTAGAGAGGCTCTTGTCTCAGAGGAGTATGCATAGTAATTATTTGTTGATCCCTTACCATGGATATCTAGTCTAGATGAGATAGTACCTACACTAAAACATGATGAGAGGACACCACCACATGCACATAGGTGGAGGAGAGATGAAGGAGATGATGAGGATGAGGAGGGAGATAGTAGTGATGATGGAGATGATGGAGGTAGAAAAGATGGTGATGGGGGTGATGGAGGTTGAGGTGGATGTGATGGTGATGGAGGTGGAGGTAATGGTGGCGGAGGTGATGGAGGTGGTAAGCATGTGTTGATCTCAGATTTCCCCAAAAGAGGTGATCATTGGTGGCTGCAACACAACAACATGTTTAGATTTGGTTGCCATCACAAAAACATCAGACATAAATAGCTACTCTATAGGTCTAGGTATAGACTTTGCAGGGTTAGCTAGCACAGGTATAGGCTTTGCTATAGACACAAGAACATGCCTAATCTTAGCCACAGGCCTAGGCTTACCCACAAGAATAGATTTCCACCCTTACAGCTAAGAGAGGTACCCTTAGATAGTAGTGTGAGTATGTAGAGGGATTGGAAGAGAGACCAAAAAGAGTAGCTAAGGGCACATCAAAAAAAATTACCTCAGAGAGGTACGGCGCTTAATTAGGGAGGATGAGTATTATAGAGGACGATATCATGAGGTAGTGCCTCCAGAGTGTCGAGTTCGCTATGCACAGTCTACCAATGTCAAAACTCATTCTATGACTACTAGCAGGGGTGTCACCAAGCCACTATGTAGAGATCTAAGGGTAGGACCGTTAGGTGTTACAATAGGAGGCATAGGGCCAACATTGTCTGGGGGGAGTGACATAGAGCTCCATTATGATCACTTATGATGTAATTTAGCCATGATGTATACACTGATTTAGTTGAGACATTGATGATTTATGCCATTTTGATGATGTACATCTTGACATATTTAGATATCATTGTACACTTGACATTATGATTTTTGAGATTTATATGATATGCAATGATGATTAGCAATCTACATGATTTTTATACGCTTGTGTGATGGATACCTCTAATGGATGCATTTAATTTCTACATTATATATGATATGTGATGT
Source organism: Sequoia sempervirens (assembly GCA_007258455.2). Taxonomy (NCBI): domain Eukaryota; kingdom Viridiplantae; phylum Streptophyta; class Pinopsida; order Cupressales; family Cupressaceae; genus Sequoia; species Sequoia sempervirens. Next base: position 231,734,339 of record VDFB02000015.1, read on the forward strand.
TTATATGATGCTTACATGATTATGGCATGATTATGTATGGATCCAATCATGATATGATTAAATGATGATGCATGATTTATGTTTCTATATGTTTTATGGATGATGTTTTATGCTATGAGATGGATACAAATGAAATTTGATACCCATTATGTTTTTGTATTTTCTTAGTACAAATATATGATACTTCTATACCATATGGAATGAATTTGATTATGCTAGTGAGATGCAATGCACTTCTTTTTGTGTTTTCTAATGCAAATATTATGATGTAATGCATGGATGGATGAATGATGTAATAATACTTTCTAATGTTTGTATGATATGAAAATGATTATGCAACTACATGAGAATGGTATGTTTTTGTTAATGTCAAATGTACTCAATCCATTAATGATAGAGATAACATCATTTTGAAAATTGTGCCAACCTTGGAAAATCCATACTATAAATGCAAAACTAATATGGATGCAATCTAACTTAACCATGTAGATCTAATATAAAAAATTTGTCATCGTAGTAGTCGATTGGTCATGCTTTTATCATCATTGAGCCTTTAAGATGTTGAAAGTGAGTACAAACATCAATGTTATAATTAGACCATGATGAGCTAAGAAGTACTTTCATGATTTTTGATATTGCAAGTTAACACAAGTATCTAGGTATAATTAAACTAAGATTACCTAATCATTGCTTACATAAATAGACAAGAGTGAGTCGTTTTCATATGAAAATTCATAATTTCATCAGTGATACTTTGTAGAGCATGTCTCACAATAATTTGCATAGTAGTAATGGTTAACTCACAAATAGCAGACAAATAAAATATCATTCTCCTTCCTAGCTTCTCTAGTTCTTATCATCATCAAGTTTCTCTAGAGAAATGATAACAAAAGTCAAAGTACAACAATTGAAAATTCATGCCAAAGTAATATCATGATTCAAAAGGAACATCAACCATTTAAATTCATTTTGATTTGATTGATTTAGCTATTTGATATGGATGGTTGATATGCAATTTTTAATGATCAATGTTCAATGTTGAGTTGCACTATGATTGTTGTATTTGTGACATTATGTTACTATTGTTTTCTTGTTTGTTTGTTTAAGCTCAAAGTTTATTTCCTGTGGTGAGTTTAAGATTTTTCTCCCAATCCAGGGCAAGAGACGACTACAATGCCAAGATATGTATATGAGGTTTTCTGATCACTAGCATAGAGATGGTGAAAGTGAAAGGTCAACACATGCTCAAATAGATGGAAAAGATAATCTATCACAAATAGCACCTATTGCTAGGTTTTCAATACATGTTTTATTGCAATTTTTAGATTTTATGATTTTTTTGAACTTTTTTTATTTTTCACTTTTTTTGTATTTTTCAATGTTTGATTTTTTTATTTTTTTCTCTTTTCTTGACCTTTTTGTTGTCACTGAAATGCCCATTTGCTAGGTTTTCATTAGGGTGATCATTTTTTAGGATTTTTTTTATTTTTTTGTATTTTTTAAGGAAATTTTCCATGCACTAGATGAATTATGTGTAGAACTTCTTGAGATGTAGGTTGTTGATGGGTTATGTGAATAGGTCTCCTTCATTCATGGATAACTGATATGCTCTAGATTAAAAGACTAGTAAAATGACAAAAGGACCTAGTCAATTTGGTTCAAACTTCCCCTTTTTTTCTTGATCTTGTTGATTTCAGGGATTATCTTTCAAGACCAAGTCAACAAACCTTGTGATTGTAACTTCATGACATCCTCTATTGATAGGATTGTAGATGATCAATTGAATGCTAACAATGCTCATCCAATAGTTCCAACTCTTCTAGCTTCGATACTCTATGATCTTCATCAGAGATCATTCCCTTCAAAGACACTCAAAGTGATGGTAGCTCAACCTCAATAGCTAAAATGGCCTTTGATCTATACACTAAAGCATAGGGTGTAGATCTTGTCAAGGTGTGGATACTGGTATGATGAGCCCACAAAGCAGGATTCAGTTGAACATGCCAATCACGTCCAACATCATTGACAATTTTCTTCAGGATTTTCATAATGGTTTTATTTGAGGCCTCTTCCTGGTAGTTTCCTTGAGGGTAGCATGGTGTGGAAAAATGATGTTGGATATGAAACCTTTTGTAAAGTTCATAGAAATACTAATTCTTGAAAGGTCTACCATTTTACATGACAATGGACTGAGCAATGTCATACCAACAGATAATGTAATTTAGAATGAAGATGCAATTTGTTTTCCGATGATGGTGGATAAAGGAACAACTTCAATCCACTTTGTAAAGTGATTTTTGGCTATGAGGATGAACTTGTGTGCATTGGAGGATGAAAAATGAATCTTACCTGAAAGTTCAAGTCCCCATTGACAAAAATTCCATGTTGATGCAAATGGTTGCAATTCTTGTGCCAATGCATGTATCAAGTTTCCATGCACTTGAAATTTTTGGCACTTGTTAACAAATTCAAAAGACTGCTTTTCCATATTCATCTAGTATTACCCCAAGCATAGGAGTTTTTTAACTAAAGTTAGTCCACTTGAATGTGTGTCACATATACCTTCACGAACCTCGTGTAAAATGATTTCATCTTTGTTATGTTAAACACACCGAAGGAGAGTACCATCAAGACCTCATCAATAAAGTACATCAACTATCAGTGTTTGTCAAGCTGCTTGTTGAATGAAGTTACATTTTTGGTTCTGGGATAGATCTGGTGGTAGGGTATTGTCTCTTAGATAGGTGTAGATATTCCCATAGATAAAAGCTTTAGCCTTGACTAGATGGTATATGATTTGGGATTTCAGCTTATCATATGTAGGGTTAAATAGTTGTTCCACCATGAATTCATAACAAGCTCATTTCTCTAGTATCTATAGAAGAGAGGAAATGGTCACCATAGCATCAACAACTTTGTTGTCCCCTCTTGGAATCTCCTCAAATTTGATCTCCACAAATTAATTCTTGAAATCATTCACCATTCCTTAATACAACATCAATTTTTCATCTATTTTCTGGTAATCCTCATTCACCTAATTGATGACTAGGTCAAAATTGCCATAGACTTGCAACTCCATGATATTCCATTCAACTACCACTTGGATTCCAATGATCAATGCTTCATACTTGAATGTGTTGTTAGTGCAGGGAAACATTAATCTGTAGGAATTTGGAATGGCATGTCCTTGAGGTGTAAAAAACAAGATTCCTACACCTAATCCTTGTTGTCTGTAATATTCATCAAAATATAACATCCACTATTGTGTTGACACTGTAAGGACATCTACATCTGGAAACTCAATGTTAATGGGATGATCATCTTGTCATGGTGCTTCAACTAGTTGATCCACTATGGCTTGACCCTTGATTTCTTTTCTATCCACATATTGAATGTCAAACTTTCTAAATATCATTACCCACTTGGCTACTCTTCCTATCAAGATAGCTTTGCTAAGAAGATACTTCAATGGATCAATTTTCACTATGAGTTGGATGGTGTGGGTTAACAAGTTATGTCTTAGTTTTCTAGTAATGAATACTACCACTAGAAAAGCTTTTTTAATGAATGTGTAGTTGATTTCATAGCCATTCAAGGTCCTACTGATGTAATAAATAGCTCTTTCTTTTCCCATAGAATCTTCCTATGCTAATAGAGCACCCAAACATACATTTGTTGTTGCTATGTAGAGTAATAATGGTTTTCCTTCAATTGGTAGTACTAGTATAGCTGGTGACATTAAATACTGCTTTAGTTGATTAAAAGTTTCTTCACAATTTTCATCCCATTTGAAAGAAACATTATTGTGTAGTAAGTGATTAAAAGGTGAGTTTTATCTGCTAGTTGTGTGATGAACCTTCTAATAGATTGGAATCATCCCTATAAGGATCTGAGTTGGTTGATATTCTTAGGAGGCATCTCAATGATGGATTTGAATTTTGTAGGATCCACCTCAATTGCTTTAGCTAATACTATATATCCTCAAAGTTTAGCTGATGTCACACCAAATACGCATTTCTTGGAATTTAACCATGCATTGAATTTATCTTGTCGAACATAGATTTTATCTAGAATTTCTAGATTTCACTCTCTAGTGAATGATTTTACCAATAAGTCATCTACATAATCCTCCATAAAAGTGTACGACATATCTTGAAAGATAGTGGTTATCAAACATTGATAAGTGGCTCTAGGGTATGTGCAGGATCATCATGGAAAAAACAGGCCCTTAAGTGGTGAAAAATATAGAAAAAATAGAGTTAGGAATCTTGATGTAAAAATTTGAATGAGTTATCTATATTAGTTCAAAAATATATAAGAATAGAATCTGTAGGAAATTGACTCGAGTTTCTAAACTACTAGGTTTATTTAAAAAAAATTAATAATCTATTTGGTGAAAATTGAAATTTCAATGCAACAGTACTTAAATTTCAGAGAAAAAATAAGTAGATATAAGTAGAGGAATCATGTCCCAATGTGATGCATATTTTTCTGTAATTTTTTTCCAAGTAAATAATTAATTATAAAGTTTTTATTGTAACTTTTAAAAAATATAAAAACTCGTATGCCTGACCAACTTAACTTGGTCAAAACTTCATGAAATTATTATTTTTTAAATCCTATAGTGTGTGAAGCATAGAATGCAATGCATTTTTTGGATTCAAAAAATGTGATAACATTTGAAAGCTATAGATTTTTTTCAATTAGCCTATCAATTAGGACTTTAGCCATAATTCAAATATAAAATGAATAATAATTATGTATTAAATTCAAAGTAAAACATAATTTATATTGGTGGAAATATGAGAATCTCCTTTAAAAACCCTTTTCGTTTCATCAATCTTGGGTATAGAAAAGGCCACTAGCCACATACCATACAGATACCAATCATATCACCACTTTTTCTCCCATAATGATCCTGCACATACCCTCCAACATTTTTCAATCCAAATGGAAATATTTTCCAACATAAAGTACCCCATGGACATGTGAAGGTTGTCTTATATTGGTCTTTTGGTGCATTTTTTATCTGGTTATACCCTAAAAATACACCCATGAGTGAGAGAATTTCATGTCCAGTTGTCAAATCTATAATTATGTCAATGTTAGGTAAAGGAAAATCATCTTTCAGACAAGCCCTCTTAACATCTCTTAAATCCATGCATATCCTGATGTTATGGTCAAGTTAGAAATTGGTACAATGTTTTATATCCATTCATCATAATCAATAGGTTGGATAAATCATGTGCCCAATAGTTTCTTCAATTTAGCTTTCACCAGAAGGGCGATATGGGGATGCATTTTTCTCAACCTTTGCTTCACTAGTTTTACTCCAGGTGGTAGGGATAAATGATGCATGATAAGCTCTAGATCCATGCCTAGCATGTCAGCAAAGGAACAAGCAAAGTTAATTTTTCTCTCTTCAAATAACTTAGTGAAGCTTGGTTTTTCTTCCTCTATCATGGATGCTACTAGATGTAGAGTTTTGTAGTTTTACTTGTACCAATGTTGATGGACTATGTGGGTTCAATCAACACTAAAGATCTGTCATGATAGTGCTTGGGAAGAGTGTCAAATATCTAATCTTTTAGTTCCTTAGAGAGGTTTTCAATGTTAGATGTGCTCTTTATTTTTACATTTTCTTGATCTAATATTACCATTAAATGGTTTTCACCATTAGATCAATTTTTTATATTCATTGTTTTGTAGTAGAGAGATTTGAAACTACCCTTGTCTAAATCTTCATTATGAGATTCAATGATGGAACATGTTTTGGGATTATTAGAGAAAAGGAAGTTCACAATGGTGTCATCATTTGGAAATATAGGTATATCCAGTAGCTCATTTTGGTCCCATTCAATTAGTTCAGGGTGTACCAATGGAAAGGAATTGTTAGATTGGTTAGGGTCAAAAGGGGTAAGTGTCATGATGGCAATTCCATCAAAGTGTTTGATAGAAATTTAAAGTGTATGATGCTACTCTTCTCCAAGTGATCTATCTAGTTTGAAGTCTAATCATCTTCACTTGAGTCATCAATATGTTGTGATCCAAATTCAAGAGGTCTAGACCCTGAGAATTGTCCCTCCATATGTGTTGGTGCATACATTTGTATCACATCAATTTTTTGTCATGACAAGATTCTTCAAAGAGTGAGTCCCATTCATACTCATTAGAATCTATTTTGGAACTATCTCATAATTGAAGGATTTGCTCATCAATATGCTTCCTGGTTTCTTTGACTCTTCTCTATATCCTAATCCCGTTTTGTCCTTTTAATTGATTATGGTAGGCTATATTGGTTCTATGATACCCTCTTTTCTTTTTCCAATAGGACCTTTTCCAACATATCCCATCTTCTCTAGGATTGTAAACCCTTTACCATATGGTTCAGTTAGCACGTTGGAATTTGATGCTTGTGATGCTTCCTCATCTTTGTACAACCAATTTAAAACATCGTTGTCTTCATATTTATCCACTAAGGTGCCTGCTTTTACAAATGTGCCATCAAATAGTGTAGTTGGTTGTGAGGATTGTTTTCTTGAGGTTGATGGTTTCCCATATGACTTAGGAGAAGATAGTAGCTATGAAAAACATAATGACTACTCAATTGAATATTCACCTAGGCCTTTGTCTTTCAACTGGATCTTTTTCTAAAATTGTTTTGATAAGGAATTTTGTTGAATTTCATGATTTGATGGAGTGGAATCACCAACACCTTTGTCTCTTTATTGAAGCTTTTCCTCAGACAGATTTGACAAAGAATTTAATTGAATCCCATTGCTTGATGAAGAAAAAACACTTATACTCTTATCTTTTGATTGGTCCATTTTCTCAACCCACTTTGACAAGGATTTTAGTTGTCTTTCATTATTTGATGAACTGGTAGTGGGAGCTTCCTTGTTATGTGGCATAAAATTATCTTGGAGCAATTTGAGCATGTTGCAATATTGAGGATTGTTGGAATTAGATGAAATAGTGATTTACTGCCCATTATAAGGAAACTTCAGGCATTGGTGATACATTGATGACACTGCTTGCATCTCATGGATTGAAGGACGTCCCAAGAGTATGTTATATGTTAACTCCTTGTCCAATACTTGGTAGATTGTATCTTTTACAATTAGTCCCACTTGAATAGGTAACACTATCAATCCTTGGGAGGATCTCTCTTCATCATCATAGGATTTTATAGTGATTTTTCTTTTGGCATCAATGTCATTTTTTGAATATCTAAGTGCACAGATAAGTTTTAAAGTGAAAATATTTAGGTTAGCTCCATAATCTATTAGAACACATTTGACCTAGTGTTTGTGAATTAAAACCTCAATGTGGAGGGCAACATTATGTGGATGGGTGAGTGATACATCATCATTTTTAGAAAATGATAGGCAATGAGGTGCAGTCATGTGTCCCAACATAGCTCAAAATTGGAAAAATTCTAGATGATTTGGTATTGTGGTCACTACTAGATTGTGTTCTACAATTTATTTTTGAGCTGGTGAGATTTTTAGGAGTTCCAATATTGATATTTGAGCTAGATTTTCTAAAATAAATCAACGATGTTGTACTAATTTGAAGGGACAACAACTGCTTTGGATACAGAAGAGGAAGCGAGTGTTTTAGATGTAACTCCTTTCAATATTACTTTATCCTACCCTCTCATGGTTGCATTGACTGGTTGATAAGCTTGTTTTTCTCTTATTTTAATGACATTAATCTAATTATCATTTGCAGAAACATTTGTCACCAAATTCATTGGCATGATGTCATTATTTTGATGTGGTTTAGTGTTGATGTCATGAAGATTATTTCCAATTGTAACAATATTTTGGTCATGCTCAATTGTGATGTCATTCATTTGACTATTGGCTATAATAATGTCTTGTTTTTCATGGGTTTGATCATCAACTACCTCAATATGAATAATGGTAGAATCATAGACATACTTCACATTTTTCCCTTTGGTGTTTGATGAAGAGGATTCCCCTTTTTCATAGTTTGGTAAAGATTCTTGAATGCTCCATGATCATTGTTTGTTTTAGATCCTACAAATATTGTCTTGTTATCAATCAAATCTTGTATCAAATGTTTCAACTGCATACAATCATTTGTTTTATGGCCCTTGTTTCTATGAAAATCACAATAATGTGCATCATTCCACCATGAAGGCTATACTCTTGGTTCCCAATCTTGTGCCTTTGGTTATGTTATAACCTTGACTAGAAAAATTTCCTTTAATCTTGATTCAAGTGACTATCCCAAAGGTGTAAATCTTCTTCAATTTGATGATGTTCGATATGGCAGTGGTTTAGATTCAGCATTGCTTGGATTGTTACTTTGATTGGTATTTTGATATGTGTTTTGGTTGTTCTTGGTGGCAGTGCAACTGTCAAATTAAATACTAGTTTTTTTTTTTGTTTTTCAACTACAACATCATTATTACCAGTATTTTTGTTTCTTTTCCAAAACTTTGGTTTATCATTGTTGTTATAATTATTGGAGGAATTTTCTGAGTTGTTTCCTTCATTGCAGATTTTTAAGACTCCTCTTTTGACCAAGGCTTCTTCAATTTTGATTCAATTTTCAATCATTTTCTCAAAGGTAGGTGGAGATTGCATTTCAAGTATATAGCTCATCTCATTATTTAGATTTTCAATGAATATTTCCATATTTTCCTTTCCAAGTATGGGATTAGCATATCTTGCAAACAGTGTTCTCCATCTTTGTAAAAATATGAGGAATGATTCACCCTTTTTCTATTTTTTGTTGCAAAGGTCTTTCATGGTTACCTCATGTTGGATGTTATAGGAGTATTGGGTGATGAATTTATTAACCATCTCTTCAAAGGTCTTAATACCTAGTGCAAGTTTGCATAACCATTCCATGCATTGGCTACCTAAGCTTTGTGGTAACAATCTCATTAAATAAGTCTCTTCATGTGCAAACTCAAGGCTCATGGTGTGAAATTCCCTTACCTGATCAATAGGAATTTTTTTTCCATTTTATTTAACATACTTTGGGAATTCATAATGTTTGGGAAAAGTAATCATTTTAACAGTTTGATCAAAAGGGTATGGAAAAATATCTTGTATCAACTATCTTTCTGTGGTTCCTCTTTGCATGTCAAGAAGTAATTGTTGGAGATTTTTCATTTGATGAGTTAATGCAACCACTGGATCTATGTTTGATGGATCAGTTTCAGTTCTTTTAGGAGCTTCTTTCATTTTCTTAACATCAAAGTCATGTGGAAGTTTGATGCCTTGATTATCCAACATTAAGAAGTATTTTTCTCCATCTCTTTCTAGAAATTTGTCCACAAATTTGTGGAATTTGGGATCTTTTCAGTTGTTTGAATATCTTCCTCAATTATTTAATCATTTTTAGGTTGGTGGAATCTATGCAAAGGATTTTCTTTAGGGTTAGCCATGGTGTTTTGAGTTTCAATTTCTTTTTCCTTAAGTTTATGCTCTTGGGATATTGTTTGAATAGACATACAAGTGTTATAATTTGACTAAATTTTGATCTTTTCTTGGAGGAATGACAAGGATAATAAATAAGTTAAATAGAATGAAAAATCTATTTATGAGACTAAGTTAAATCTAATTATACAGTGTTGTTTTGTAATGAAGGATGAAAAATGCTGATAATGAAACTTATCCTAACAATTAGAGGTATGATGAATGTTTAGGAACTTTAAGGTGTTAGATCTTAGTTTGGTTTGAAGAAGTTTTCTTGTAAAGACCTATTTCAACAAGTTTAAGGGACTGTTGTAATTGAGCAATGATTCTATTTTGGAAAAGATCCTAAATTCTGGTTTTAATTATTTGGCAGGGGGTGAATTCTACTCTTTGATTTTGAACTTCCTAGATGAGCTAAAATAGCGCATGGATGCACTAAAAGATGGAATCAATGTGCTAATAAGTAGCATGGATGCACTAGACTATACCCTAGATGTGCTAGTAAATAAACTCAACGTGCTAAATAATGGACTAGATGCATTGGAGAATGTACTAAATTCGCCAAAAGATGGTCTTGATGCACTACAAAATGACTCAAATGTGCTATAAAATGGGTTGTATGCACTAGAAAAAGCCAGTGATGTGCTAGACTACCCTTAAAATGTTATTTCAACTTGGCATTTTGTAGGTGAATGCACTAAAAGGATTTGCAAATGCACTGAAAGATGGAATAGATGTGCCAAAGAATGACCCAAATGCACTATAAAATGGACTATATGCACTAGAAAATGACTCAAATGCACTATACTGTCCCCTATATATACCAGAGCATGGACTCAATATGCTAAAGGGTGTTGTGAATGCACCAAAAAATGCCCTATATGCACTAAAAGATGGAAAAAATAAACTGGAACAAGGAATGTATGTGCTAATCTAGAAGTATTCATTGTTTTTGAAAGTTTGTCTGGCTATTTTGTTTTGAATCAATGAAATGGATGTTTCCAAGGGATGCTTTTCTCAATAGTGATTTTTTTTTTCTTGAGTTGGTGAATTATGAAAATTAAGTGTTCTTAAATGGATGACTTCTTGAATAATTACTTCAAACACAACAACAAGTTGTGACATAGTTGTTTCCAACCTAGGAACTAATCATTGAGTCTGTATTCAAGAATATGGTCTAATTCCTTTGATTTTCATAGGTATAGCACAAGACCAAATAAATCAAGAACGTTTCTAATGTCAAGGATCACTTAAAATACCAAAGCCCACATCTTAGAACTATGCCATCTCATACAACTATGTCACCCCTTAGAGGGCATCCGTCTTTTTTCCTTTCCCTAGTCTTAACTAAAGTCAAATCCTCCACTTTTGGCCAATTATCCCTGATAGTTATATGGTGAGTATCTTGGGGGTAGATTATTCCCTCTCCTTGTACTTTGATATTAGAAATGTTCATAGATTGACTAAGTTAGCTTCTAAACTTAAGGTTCATAGTAAAGGTTCTCATTCAGTGTGGAAAAATGATAAACTCACGTAAGAGACCTCCCAACCATTAGAAAAAGGGCTTTGGGGATGGTTATCAATGCATACTACTATCGAATTGTGAGTTTCCTCAAATTTTATTTTGATCATAGTCGGTCAAAAAACTTGGATTTAGTTGTTCCCATTTAGGTCATTCTTGTAGGGTGATTACTTTTTCCAACTATGGTAGGCCTTCTAAAGGTGCTATCAAAACATAAAATAGTGAGTTAGGCATTCTGGTCACCGAGTGAAGGGGAGAGCATAGGCCTATCACTTTACAAGAATAATAAATAGGGTGTTCATTAACCTTTTAATTAAACTAGATTCCTAATTTAATCAAAAGAAAGCATTAAAGAAAATCCAGCCCCTGTAAACATCATCAGTAGTTTTATATAATTTTCTTTGACAACGTTTAAAAGTACTTGCAAAACAAAAAGTATTGATCAGTTCTTAGAATTTTGAAATTTTGTAAAGAAAAATAGATGCACTAAAACATAACTCATAATCAAATTGAACCAAAGAAAATTCCCTAAAATCATTTCATTGTTTCCTATCTTCAAGGATTCATTAGATCATAATGGCTCTTAGATTTTGTATGCACTTATGACCTTTCGAATAACAACCTAAAAAATGGAATGTTGTAAAATGCAGTAAATCTATTTCTACCTGATGATTGAATTAATTGATAAGGATGCTATTATAATTATGTTAATGTTATTGTGTGAAAATGGAGATTATGCTATGATAATGATGTGATGAAATTAAAGAAACTAAGATGCGGCTAACAACTAAGCCATGATTCTAAATTAATATGCTTCTAGATGCTAATTTCCTAAATGCTCTCATGAAAATTCTGCAAAGTTTTCACAAAGATGGGATATCAAATGCTGGAGAATGAGGCTGTATTTATACGATTTCTAAGGCATAAAATAATGTGGCAGCAACCTATGTTTAGGATTTTGGCTGGAGAGATGAATGGTGGAGAAAGAAGAAGTTAGAGGGAATCATGGAGATTGTTCCCTTTAAGAAATTTTTTTTCTAATTATTTAGAAGAATAAATGAAATGGAAAAGCTAAGTGTCCAAGGTTGTTTCAAAATTTGTTGAAGATAATTCCAATTTCAATATTAAAGATATTTAAATTCATAAGACACTTAATGATGTGGCAAGAGAAAAATTTGTAGACATGTGACTAAATTTGAACTTGGAATTATTCAAATTTAGTGAGAAGATATTAATTAAATAAAACAAATTATTTTTTATTTTTTTATTTAATTAAAATTAGGGGAATATGAATTAATATAAGAAGAATTAGAAAATGTGAACTATATAAATAAATTTAGAATTTATTTATAAGTAGATGAAATAAGAGGTTTATTAATTAAGTACCTTGTATTTAATTAATTGATTATCCTAACTGATTTTAGGTGTATACAAATAGAAATCACCAAGCCTTCACTCAACATCAACACATCTTTGCTTAATGTCAATGTCATCATGCAAAACACTAATGACTTGAATTCATTAGATTTTACACCCTCCTCTAAAGGAGAGCCCAAAATCTTGCAGTCTAAAGAGTCGTGGATAAGTATGACATCTTGTACTAAGCAAGAAGTATCTTTGTAACAAAGTACAGGACCACCTTCTACCATTGGTCAAGAGGGTATTTTGTTGAGACTCCTCTAAGATCACTTGATATTTGTTCCTCCAAGAAGTCGAAATAAATTTTATTACAAGAATTCAATTTTTGCATATCATATATAGTTCATGGTCATTCTACTAATAAATGTAAGTTTTTTAGTAGTAAAATGTAACATTTTAAGGAGTTTGGTGTGATTCCAGGTTATGTGGGGGAACTTAATCCCTCTAATTGATATTTATTTGCACTCTTTTATGCATCTAATCAATCATTTTTAGCTCACCTTTGTCCTAAACTAAGTGGGGGCAAGGGGTTATGAAGCCTTATCCTCATACATCACTTTTCATTGCCTCTTTTGACTAGTCGTTAACCTTTCATGATCATATAAAAGCAACCTTGAGATGTGGATGACATTCCTTAAGTTGGCTTGCATGTGACATACTACCCTTTTCATGACGTAGCTTATAGGAAACATGTGACTTGGTATAGGGCTTTCTAAGTAAGCTCTCATGTTCTCCTTCTTCTACTTTAAAGCAATTGCTCACAGTACCAATGTTCACAACCACTTTAAAGTTGGGGCATACATTGACACTCACATTTAATTGTGCAATTTCTTTCTTCCTATGATGCATCCTCTTCTTGGTGGTTTCATTGAGCTTGATTCCCTCCAAAAGTGTGATACTTCTTTGACACATCCTCTCTTGGAGATGTTAAGCACAATGTTCCCTAAGATGAGACCTTGCACGAACTAAGAAAAATCCTTTTGAACATTCCTTGCACTATTTTTTTTCATTTACAACAATCATTATATGGCCACCTTGCATAACACAACTTGCATTCCTATGGTAACATCTTGTTTGTCTATGAGTGTCAAGCATACAAAGTCTTCCTTACCTGATAGAGCTCAAAAATTATTTTCATTATGGGACCTTATCAAAGTTATCAGGAGATATAAATTCGGTATGGTTGAGCAGGAAGCCCATTCTATGGCACAACTTTCCCCATAGCCACCTTTTGGGATTTCCCACCCACAGACAACCAAAACTTTTGTGGCCCCAAAGTGAGTATACCTTTGTCCTTCTCACCCAATGGACAAACAAGAATTCCATTAGCCCAAAGTGAGTATGTGTTTTATTTCTAAACAAATAAGCCTAGATCTAATCCACAATGTGTTGGACATATAATCGAAGCTTGATTCCCCATTTTCATTTCCGTCTAGTTCTTTCCATTGTATAATCATGTATCTTGTCTTGCTGCATATTATACATCTTGCATGTTTCCTTTGCACTTATGTTGTTTTGACTTATGATCTTGGATCCTAGGGGATTGCACAACCTCCTTTGATCTTTTTCATTCTTTTTCATCCCCATTGGCTTGATTGGACTACTTTAGCAAGAGTTTGAAGCAAGTTTATCCTCTCAATAAAGTCGGGATGTAATGTGTTGCCAAAAAGTGTATACTTTGCTTGATATGGGAATAATTTATGATAATTTGGACTTAATGAGGCCTTTATTTGGTGTTGTGAGGTGTTTTACACATCCACATTAAGTCTTAGGCCCTTACAAATCAAATCAAATACATTTATTGATGTCTTGCAAGAGTATTGTAAGGTGTTGTAACACATCTTCACACTTTTCTAGGACCATAATGTTATAATTCACCTAAATAACCTTACAAATTATTATTTCAAAGTGTTGTAATTTATTCTTGTAACAATATTTTAAACTTTCCTAGGCTTGTCATCAATATTTATGCCTTCCTTATGCTTTAAATGGCCCCTATATGCACTTACATGCCTTAATTATGTCTCTTCCTGAAGAAGAACCCAATAAAAAACATTTAATACATCTTTATCTCTAACATCCACTCAAATTTTCCTAGGTTGACTAAGTCGCCACTTTAGGCGACTTAGTCCCATGGGGCACAAAAATCAAAACTAATTCAAATTCTCTTTCGGGTTTTTATTCTTTAAGACCTAAGGTCGGCCTGTGATGAGGTATTTTTGGGAATTAATGCATAATTGTCTATAAATATAGGGTTTTCACTCTCATTTTGAACTGACTCATCCTAATTCATAACTCATCATCATTCATCATGTTCTCAAGTCAAGCAAGTTAGGGTTTTATCATTCCAAGTCATCAAGATAGCTCTCAAGGACATTCAAGGGAAAATTATTCATGTTTTTCTATAGAAATTCAATATCAATCATCATGGGAAGGTAATCACTCCATTATTTCATTCTTGATTACATTCTTTCTCCATTTTGGTTTAATTGCCTAAAAGGGGTTTGACCAAAGCAAACCCCCATGCCCTAACAATCAATATTTTCTCCTTCTCTCTTTGTATGTTTACAGATTTAGAAACTTTAAGGGTTTGAAGATCATTGAAGAAAAGGTTGAATAATTCTTGAAGACATATCATTTTTGAACAAGCCAAAAATATCCACTAAAAGTCACCTCTAGGCCCGAAAACTAATTTCAGAAGCGAACACCTATGGGAAAACATAGTACAAACGTAGGGCTTTTGTTTCTACTTCCGAAATTTCAAAAATTAAAATGTGGAATAAGTCACCACTAGTGGTGGATTAGTACCACTGAACATTTTCTCAGATATTTTTGTATATTTGGATACCTATTTGGCTGAAATGAGTTTTTGGGCAGTTTTCTCAAAACTAGGAGTAAGTCACCTAGCCTACCATAAATGTCCCTATTGACTTCTAAAATAGTTTTATCAAGATTCCAAGCCTTTATGTGATCCTTCTCCAACCCCCAGGAGCACCTCTCTGATTCTATTATGTTATTTCATCATTTACTTGCATTTTTAGGCATTTTTGTATATCACACTATGTTTTCCAACACATTGTATTTCTTAGGTTTTTCATTAATAATCATCTTTATTTTTGAGTTTATTGCACTTAGGACATTACATTTAGGCACATTTAATCCCTTGTTACATTAATCTAAGTGTATATACTAGAATTTTGTCCCATCTCCCTCCTTTTAGGTGAAAAACCCTAGAGGAGTTAGAGAGCATTAGACTACCAAAATCATTGTCTACACGTAGGATCTTGGATCTAGGGGTCTTGGTTACCTCATTTATCTTTTTCATCCTATACCATCTACATTGGTACACTTGGAGCCCTCTTGAATGTCATACTTTAGTGTAAGTTTGAAGCAAGTTAATTCTCTCACTAAAGTGGGGACTAAATGTAGTGTAGAAAAACATTGTCTATTACATTGTCACACTTGTTTGGGCCCTTGCGAACTAAATGAACCTATTTTATGACTTAATATTGGAATTATTAACATTCAAATTTACCTAATTTCATCTTGATCTTAGTGTTGTAATGTGTTTTCCACATTCACATTGGATTTGAGGCCCTTTTAAGTTGAATAGACCTATTTTTCCTCAATTTAGTGATGTAAAGTAATTTTATTTGTAATTTTTTGGATCTCTTGCCTTTAGGACCTTCATACAATCATTAATTGGCCCCTAAGACACTATATTATGTATATTGAGGCTTATTTCATAAAAAAACTCAACAAGATCATTAAATAAACTTAATTTCTCAACTCTCTAACATTTCCTCCATGAAAAAAAAGGCCTGGTGGGACCCATACACCACCTTGGGCATATGAGTACCATCTAGATGGGACTTGTATGCCACAAGTGGTGTATGAGTCCCATTTGGCCCCTTTTTAGGGTTTTGAGTGGGAAATCAAGATTTTAAATTCAAATTTCATGTTAGCCTCTGTGATCTAATAAATAGTAACTTGGATGGATTGCATATACAAAAAATTTCTCAAATCATTATTTCACCAATCATATATGATATCAAGTCTATCCGTCAAGAGTTAAGCATTCCAAGACTTTACAAGATCATCAAGAGAGTTTACAAGAGAATTTCTTAGGTATCCAAGGGTAGATTTCTTCATCAATTGTTGTAGTAGTTCGAGATCCATCATCATTTTAAGGTTATCAAGAATCAAGAATGTTGTTGAGCTAGGGTTGTGATGTTGCATTCAATATTCAAGATTAAGCATTGTTCTACACTTTTTTCAAGATCTGTATCTACATCCTTCATGGCCACTTCATGCTAGATTGTAGATTTACAAGACATCATTCAAGGTATCATTGTTCATGTCTCATGTCCCTATTTCATTGTCTCATCATTTTGTTTAATTACCTAACAGGGGTTTGAGAAAGGAAAACCCCTATTCTCTAACAATAAATTTTTTATTTCTCTCTTTACATGTGTAATGGCATATCTAGGTGTCTTGGAGCTTGAAGAAAGTGATCAAGTTGTCACAAGGTTGTCATCTTCACAAAAAGGTCACCTACAGGTTGCAAATCAGGTTTTTAGATCTAAAAATAAATTGTGAAAGGAAGAGCAAAGATAGGAGAGAAAATTAGATCTTAACCCTCCAAAAAAAGAAGAGTGGGACTGATACACCACTTGTGGCATATGAGTCCCAATATAACATATTTTCTAGAATTCAATTGTTTCAAATCATACAAATCATACACTATTAGATTCTCGTTTCCACCCAAAAACCATAGTCTAGGACTAAATCTCCTAGACTAGCGTATGAGTCCTAGTGGGAATCAAAAATAAGTTTCATAGGTTTTGGAGCTTTTTTTGACCTCATCACTCTTCTAGGTGAATCCCTGCTTATTTCTTGTTTGATATTTTGCATTTCAGTTTCATTTCCTAGGTCATTTAGTTAGGTCTTGCATGCCTCTTTACATGATTCATTTATCTCTTATCTTTCCAAGCCCTAGCTTGGTGGTCAACCCTCTTATTGTCTTCAATCACACCTTAGGATACTTTATTGCAATATCACTTTCCCCTACGTCATCCTTGAATTGAGATATCTAAGGTTTACTTGAGTGTAACAAATGTTAAATAGGAATCCTACCCTTATCCTCCATTCCTCAAAGGAGTGGCATACTATTTCCATTGATATACATACTTATTTAGAAGAATATGATATTTTGAATGGCTCTAATTTGGACGGTGAAATTTTATGTTTGCAATTCCTTCTATTCAACCACTCACTCACTACTTTTCTTAGTGCAATAACACATGGTCTATTGGATGATTGGTCTCATGAATTCTTATGACATCTCCACAGGTTAAGGTCGCGACTAGAAAACATGATTTACAATATGTTTTTGAATTTATTTCATGTTGTGAAATTCCTAATTAGGCATGCCCTCGTGGAACCTCATTCCACCCCTTACTTTTCTCATCCTATTGCCTTGGAATCATTGGCTGAAACTAGTGTGTAATCTCTATATTCTTCTTGTGGCTTTTACTCTCCATATTCGGTGCATATCTCAAGGTTTTTATTCCACCACTTTCCACCTTTTGATGTCTCTCTTGGATATCCTACTTTGTTTCTCAAGGATCCACTTGTAATCAATATTGCTCACATTATATCTGTTGGGTTCAATAACTCTTTTTGGAGAAATCTATCCATGGTGTTTATTTAGAAATCATAGCTATGTATTTTTTATTTTTTTGCTCATTGTAAACCCTAATCTATATCGAGTTGTTTGTATTTTCTTCCTCCATCTTTCATTGTTTACTTTTCTTCTCGAGGGAGACTTTCATTTTCTCTTGGAAAAATTTTTCTCTATGTCTACTCCTAATGCATCTTCGATATGTATCTCAAAAATCTTATCAATAAATTTTGTGGCTTGCAACCTTTTTTCAAAAGAAAAAATTAGGTTCCCCAAAGATTTAAATTGTCTAGAGCTATCATCTCATAAGGGTGCACTCATTAGCTACATTCTTTTCATATTTATGTTTGGTAAAGACTTCTATGGTATTGACCATGAGTTTCCTAATATACTAGATGAAGTTGATAAAAGGTTTAATAGTGAGAAATTTATCCAATGTCTTAAGATAGTTATTGAGAATCTCAAGCTTACCTCATGGAAAATGAGGGTGACTAATTTTATACCATACCCTAACATAATCAAGCATTTAAGCTATTCACTTTTGCATGTAAAAATCTACTTATACTTTTCCTTATTAGGTGTAATATGTTCTTGGTCTATAACTTATTTATGGTCATAAAAATATGATTCTTTATCTAGCTCTTGACGAGAGGGAAAAAATAATATAGGGTGATGAGTAATTTCAATATTTATTCTAGAGATATTTGTTCTAAAATCATCCTTAGGACTAAATTTTAAGATGGGGCCATTTAGTTTTAATTTTTCAAATAAGAGGATTAAGATTGAAATCACAAGGATGAATTTACACCTATAGACACACCTTACGTTAGAAGGAAATTTTGGTTTAGGGCTTAGTAAAATTGGATTATAAACTTGGATTGGATAAATTATAACATTTAGATAAATAAGTTCATTTAATTGAAATTGTGTGCACATGCACATATAGATCATAAAGAAAGAATAAAAAATTACTTGAATGAAAATACACATTACCAAATAAGTAAGTAATGAATACTATAATAGGTTAATCCATAATATCCTCTTTTAACAAATTAAAAGGATAGATTATTACAAATAATGACATCATTTCCCCAAACAAACCACTTAACTTCCCCTAAGAAGAAAGTTAATGAATACCATGTAGCCGTACCCACTATTTACATATTCAACTCTTATGTTAAAGCTTGAAAATCTTTAGATATGTAGCCTCAATATCATAATTTATACCGAGAAAAAATTGTTGTACAATGATGAGAACCATAAACTATTTGTTTTCAGTCCCTCTTATTGTTGTGTCCACAAGTCTAGTCAATATATATTCTTAATCTGCTATAGCTTCAATATTAATTCATTCTACTTCACATGTACATATTGTTCCGACTTCCTTTGATATGTCCACTGTTGTGTCTGGTTCAAGTGTGCTTAGCGGCACATTGAGGACATGGATGGTGACTGGAGAATCTCGCACCAATTGTCTTCTTCCATGTCAGCAAAAGTTTCCAGGATAATTTTTGGGTACAATTAGCACGCGGCTTTTACCCGGCATATAACATATCGGACTGTCAGGATCCTTAGAACTCACCACCACACCTACATATTCGTATGTTACCCCTTGCGTCAATATCTTTATACAGAAGGGATATTGGCATACAAACAGGATAAAGCCCGCCACCACAGGAGACGCGCGTGGTTAAAAATATTTGGCCTTTGGGGTTTCGAAAAGAGGATGAAAAATGAAATGCGAAAATGAAATAAAATGAAGTACTGTATTTAGATGGTCTCGCTTTGAGGTCTTTTTTGTTGTATGAGGGAACTGCTTCATTGAACAGAGTTCTCTTTCTTAACTCATGTACATTTTCTGAGTACTAGTTTGTCTTATTTTGTCTCCTTTCCGCCAAATCAATTAGGCGTCCCATTCACGGAATTTCATAGAGTTAGCTATTATTTGGGAGAACATTCGGGTTAGAGGGACCACTGCCAACTTTTTCGTGAAGGTCAGTGGGACTAAGCTCATAAACTCCTGACTATTACTTTGTTTCGTTTTGTCTTCTTCACTTATGTTCAATTAGCATCCCATTCATGGACTTTATGAGTTAGCTATTATTTGGAGAACATTGGGGTTGGAGGGACCACTACCAAGGTCAGTGGGATTAAGGTCTTGCTATTTTCTGAAAATATTATCAAACATGGACGTGTACGCACAAAAACACTCCATTTAACTGTTGACAATGAATTATTAATGAAAAATTCAATTGATTGTGTTTAGGTTCTTCCATGTGACTGTATTACTCAGTTTGTCATGAATCACTATGTACATCATCAATTAAATAAATTTTAGCTTTAACGAAAGAAGAGACAATATAATGAGGCACCCACGTAGGCTAGGTCTATTATCTTTTTTTACATAGAACAATAGCTTCACGATTTGTTTGGCATATCGAAGAATTGGTGTTAGGGTTACGACACAGTCTCATGTAACCTTCCTGGGTAAGGGGAAAGTAATGGATTGAAGGTAGTGGAAATATCAATTTAATATTTAAGGTTAATTGTCATGAATAAAAATAGGATAAATATTTATCAATTTTTGATGTGGGTGATTTGTAAAATTGTTATTGATTGTTTAGCCTTTGAAATGGGTGATGCTTATATAGATTCGGTATAGGTTACCAACTTCTCATAATCTAAAGAAATGATTGGCTATGAATGGTTTTCTTCAAAATTCTCATAAATCATCTAATTATGATATGCTCCAAAATAGGTGGATGAAAGAGATCAAGGATTGGCATGCAGTCTTTTTTATATCTCTAATAGTTGAATCAGAGATGCAATTTTTTAGTGTAAAGTTTTCAATGATATTTTTTAGTGTAGGTCTTGTTTGATGAAGTGGCTTATTAAATGTCCTACTAACAAGGGAGCAAACCCGAGACACAGAAATAATGCACACAACTAGCAAGCTTCATTATTATTCAATAATGAAAATATTACATACAGAGGATCCCAAATCTTTGAGCTCTGCAATACATGCAAGCTATAGAAGTTTCAGAAATATTACAAACATTACAAAAAATCCCTTTTTCATAGCATGCAAGCTCTTTTCCCCAAAAAGCTACCCAAAAATTAGAAACTAGCCCATAAATAACCCCTTTTGGTTTGGAGCCAAAAACAACATTCAAGATATGAGTTTTTACAGTTTGGCACCAAAAATTACAATTTGAAATTCAAATTTAAATTCATATTTGAAAATTAGCACATTTTTAAAATATGCACCAACTTTTGGAAGCCATAAATTTCAATCTGACTGTCAGATTAAAATTATAATACCTCTATGGAAAGCTCTTGAAACTATGATGTGCATTTATTTTGGGGTTTCCACAAGTTTTCGAGCCCATCTAGAACCATTTAGTGCCTCAAATTGGACTCGGAAGGTTTTTCAAAGCAAAAAATAGAAATTGGAACTTGAATAACTTTCAAACCGTGAATGATCTTGACCTGATTCTTTCACCAAAGTGCTTATTTTTCCGTCCTAAACCTTCCCATAAATTTTTGTCTTTCCACGCTTTCAAATTCACACCTGCTAAAAATAGTAGTTGAGTAGAAAAAGTAGAAAAGCAGTTTTGAAAGTTGGAAACTCTTATTAGACAAAAAGGGTATCCAAAAATGCAAAAACATCTACAAAAAGAAAACAATAGGAACATAAATGGAAAACATTTTTTTGGGTGATGCAAGATTGCCCTCACACCACTGGATGCTCCTGCATCACCTACTATCGAAATGGTCATTGATTTTTTGGAGAAGGAATGTCATTATTTATAAATGATGCTTATATGTAATTTCAACTTGTTTTGGTAGATACTTAATTATCTAAATAGTTTGGTCATTTTTTCTAATTATGAAGAGATCATGTCACTAGCCCATGTAGACAACACTTCTCTCTTAATTTGTGGTTTTTAAAGTTCAATCCTTGTTTGGGAACTTTTTCTATGTTGTCAACTTATATAGGCCTTCCTAATATCCTTTTGTGATTAGAAGTACCCTAGGAAAGTTTATTTTTCTTGTTCCTAGAATGATTAATTATTTTCTCTCCATTTTTTGTACTTTATATTGAGTTGGATATTTCTAAGGGTCTATGTAAGGATATTAGTTTTCATGTTCAAGATCAATCTTGAAATCAGCCTTTGGGTTATTGAGTGTTGGGTTTTAGATGTATATTTTTCTTTAGTCTAGGATATATCATGGTTGTTTGTTTGTGAATTGAACATATTTTGGGAATCATAAATAGTGTAAAGATGTTGATCCTTGACTTTAGATTATTTTAGCGTTCTTTGAATCCCTTGGAAGGACTTCTTATTTTTGAAAATTTTAAATAAGATTAGGGTGTCGCCTTTTCCTTACCACAACGATCAATTACTAAACAGTAGTGCCATAGTGAAAATATTGGGTGGTCATACCAAAGTCCACAGTGGTTGAATATAATCGATGTTGGTATTTATTAGTAGTTTAAGTGTTACCACAAGTTAATGTGTCATGTAATATTTTCTCATTCTACACAAAATTTAATGGATGACCACATGACAATCACTTATTGGTTATGACTATGTTTGATGTTATTTTAAGCCCAATCATTGGGTTGATATGATTGGATCATTAGTGGTAGTCTTCTTTGTTTGGAAAATACTTTTTTGAAAAAATAGAGGATAGTTGTGTCATTTTATACAAACTCTATCATTTCATGTTAATATAAACTCTAGATCCATTGCATCTAACATTTGCATGAATTATAGATCCATTAAAGCTCAAAATAAAAAATCTACACACTTCATGTTAATATGAATTAACCTTATGCTCTACTGCGCATTCTCTTTACTTTCAAATAATTCACATACATAGACTCTTATTGTATCACCACACCATAAAACATTGAAAAATATCATACATATAATATCTGCTTCATCAATAAACCCTAACAACATTAGTTAGGTCACCCTGGGTAATTAGATGTAATATACCAAATATAACTTGTTAGCTCAATATCTACTTGTGCACAGTTCATGCCAAGATTCAAAAATCATAACAATTTAAAATAGGTTGAAATGGACCAAAAAAATCTCCCACATAATGGCTCAATACTTATTCAAACTCCCTAGTACACAAACTTCACTAGAAAAACACTGGTAATGACCTAATACCAAAATTTGAGGACTGTGCAATAAAGTTAAGACACACATACATCAAAACTATATCCCATTTGGAATACATGCTCTATTGACACCTGTAAACATCTCCACAAATTTGCAAAGCTATATTCCAATCCATGAAGAAGCAAAGATTCACCAAAACATATGCTCTAAACTAGAAAATACCTATTGCTACCAAATTGATATACTTTCACTCATAAATTGAACACCAAGAGCCAAAACAATATGAAATTCTAGAAATAGATTCCTCTATCATCCATCAATATTAGATCAATAGTATAGAGCAAGATCTTATATAGTGGACAAATGTTGACCCAAAAACTAGATGTCAACTACCTTGATTAGATCAAACCTTCTTACAAAATTGTACTTGATACGCATCATAAAAAATTCTCAAACTATGCAAATTTATTTGCACAATGGTCTTCATATTTGAATACAATTTTGACATCAATGACAACAATTAATTCCATAATTGTACAACTAGTGCTCATCCCATGTGCTCATGTTACCAACAAATGCATAAAAAAAAACTCCTTATTGTTCTAACAATCTCTCCCTTTGTCATTAATGGAAACATGCCTCGATTATCTCCAAAAATATTGTTCAATATTACTCTCCCCATTTGACATAAAGGGTAAAGGGTGCATACAACAATCTTCTCATACATCAAATCTCCCCCTAGCAGGTATGTACATATATAAAAGTTGAAAACTTATCTAACTCCCCCTAGGAGTGCTATCCAACAAAAAAAGTATACTTGATATATGCATTGTACCTTCCACATATGTACATAGAAATCTGAAAACAATAACTAAAATGTATAAAAAGGAAATAAATGTATCATCTTGAGGAAGAGTTTGACTCTTGTAGCATTTCAAGATTGGCTTTCCATTCTTATTTTCTATCCTCCTACATAAGCAAATATTTTGGCACCTATAATCTTTGTTGTCCTTCTAGGGTTTTTCACCTAAAACGAGAACGAATGGGCCAAAATACAATGACAACATTGAAATATTAATGTGATATGGATGCAATATTCCTAGATAATATGATCTAAATGCAAAGGACTGAAAAATAAAGTAGATTATTAATGCTAAACTAAGAAATGCAACCTGTTTGAAAACATAGTGTTGTATGCAAACATGAACTAGAAATATGAACAAATAAAAACAAAACTTAATGAAATTGAATGAGGTGAACCTGGAGCTTGAAAGTTGTTGAAGGGTTTTAGAATGTTGTAGAGATCAATGTTGAAGCCCACTAGGACTCAATTGCCATAGATGGTGAATTAGTCCTATTTCTAATAAAATCTCTCAGAACATGTTACGGGATGTCGGGAACACAAAACTTCAAAAAAAACTTTTTCAGGCTTGACAACATGACTCATTCACCATAGATGGTGAATTATTCCACCTATAGATTTCTGAAAAGTCAAAGGTCAACTCTGTGGGTCTTGAGCTACACTTTTCTGTCTCACAGCTTGTTTGATCCGAATCTGGAAAATCTAACATTAAAATGGTCTCCAAGCTTCAAATAGGGTTATGTTGACTTTTATGACTTTGATGAATTTTCAACACCTTTTATACACCTTTCTCTTTGAAAAATCTACCTATAAGACCTTCAAGCGCACATGTAAATAGGGGGAAAAGGGTTAAGGGTTAGAGTATAGGGTTTTTCCATTGTCAAACCCTTGATAATGAAATGAATTAAAGAGGAAATGATGAAAAAATAACATTCAATGTCATAATCTCACAAAATCCTTGATGTTAGAGTCTAAATATAGGCTACTCCAAGATGCTTGAATGCTTGATTGAGTGATAATAATGCTAAAATGTTATGATGAATGCATGAACACTTGAATGGATGAGTGAGTGGATGAACAAGATTGAATGGAGGTTAAAATTAATATAAAATCATGTATTTATAACAATGATTCCCTAATTTCCCAAAAATACATCACAGAATGATCTTTGGTCTTTAGGAATAAAAACCTACCAGTAATTTAAATTTATTCTGATTTTTGTGCCATGAGGGACTCATTCACCCCTAGTGGAAAATGGGTCCCACTCAAGGCATGTGAATGGGTGTCAGGAATTAAGTTGTAGTAAATGATTTTTGTCAAGTTTCTATTAAAAAATACACTTAATTAAGGCATGTAAGTGCATAAAAGGGCCAAATAAAGCATAAGAAAGGTGTATTTGTTGATGACAAGTCTAGAAAAGGGTTAAAGTTTGTTACAAGACTTCACAACACTTTAAAAGAAGACTTGGTAAGTGATAAAAATGGGGTATGTAAGTGAATTATAATAAGAAGAGTCTAGAAAAGTGTTAAAATGTGTCACAACACTTCACAACACCTTTACAAGATATCATAAAGTCTTATTTATTCATAAAGATTCAAGACCTAATGTGAATGTGTGGGCCACATTGTCACATTAAATCAAGGTGAAATCAAGCCAAATAAGCACAAGGAAAGACATAACTAGAAAAAGTGTTAGGGTTACTTTTTTGTGTTCACAGCTCCCAAATCTTCTTAGCAATGCCAAGCATTCAAATCTATGTTTCAAACTCCATCAAGAGTTATTCATCTTCATCCAATGTTCTTGATACCAAATTTAGCTTTGAAGCTCTATTAGCACTCAATAGGGCACTCGGAAAAAATATGAAATTAGAGTTCACAAGATCCCTATGATTACCAAACTACATTATGATCTTTTCCTTCTGAGCTTGTAGTTGGAAGTATTGCTCAAGCAAAGTTTCAATTGCTTACCTTATTCCTCCATCTATATCCTATGTTGAATCATAGGCATTGGAAGCTTTGTCAATTTGGGACTCAATTTATTCCATCTCATCTCTTGTGCTCTTATTAGATCTTGGCCATTTCAACAAAACTAAATAAAAAAAAATTCTTCTTCCACTCAATCTTGCACACACTTAATATTTTCCTAAAAAAATTGTGTGAAGTGGCACATTTCTCTGGAACATCCACCAATTTCTTGTCATTTATCTTTTTCTCTAATTCCTTTTATAACTTCCCTTTCAAACCACTTGTATACTCAAATAAATCAAGCAAAAATTCTAGGTTTTCCATACTGGTGAGAGGGAATTATTAATGGTAGTGCTACATATGGATTCATGCAGAACCTTTACTACCTCATCTATCATTTATCCACTCTTCTATGTATGTGTTTCTATGATTTATTTCTGGGTAGGTGCATGGAAACCATCACCTAATTGGAGCTTGTGAAGAGGTGAAATCGTATCCATTTCCACATACATGTACTATGCAAGAAGTTGTAATAGTTGAGTGAACACAAGAGGAACCAGAGGATTCACTAGTAGTGTTCACATTGTCCTCAGAAGTATTCTTCTTCAAAATCTTTTTTTTTATCACCAGTATCAACTACTGTCTCCACTTCCTTCTCTTCATTCCCAGATACATTCCCATGCTTCTCTCCATTATTCTTCTCCGCATTAACATCACCCCTATCTTGTTCATTGTTATCCGAAGGAGTGATTATCTTTGGTTTTCCTTGAATTTTCTCAATATTTTTTTTATATACCAAAGGAGGTGTTTGATGTTTTTTAGAAGTATCCTCCTTTGCAATTTCCTCTTCGATAGCTTCTCATTCTTCAAAATTTTCCTCAACTATAACATTTTCTTCTACAATTTCTTCCACTTCTAGAAAAACATTACCATATTTAGTTTCATGCTCATGTTGAGCACCATCATTTTGTTAGTTCATGTTTAGAGCAGGCATCTCAACATACATCTTTATGAAAACTCCACAACCTTCTTTATAGTCTCTTTTTTGGTCCTCTCAAGATCATTACGATCTTGGTTCATGAAGGTGGTCACCCTTTGCTTCATTTAAAACTACTTACTATATAATTTAGCCAAGGTGGCTTTATTCTCTTTAGAAAGTGGTGCACTAATAATTTCTAAAACATAGGATTTTAGCTTAGCTTCTTCTTTTATATCCTTTTGTCTACTCTCAAGTCATAAATTTTTATTTCATAGCTCTACAAGAAATTTTTTGTCAATATTTCTCATATCTACTTGAAAATAAATAATCTACTTTACAATGGCTTCTTCAATGGTAGCCTCTACTACCTCATCCATAGTAGTGTATGTTGCAAGTTTAGAGAAGTTTTTGTTGTCAATGATGTCAATTAGAAGAAGTGTCAATAGAATTCATTGGTTCTGTATGTATAGTTGAGATATTGAAAAAGTGTTATGAGTACATGGAGCTATCTTTATGATGTAGTGTGTGGAGATGATGTGAGATATTGAGATGATGTCTCTAATGCTTGGTTTTCAATTGCTTTTGAGAAAATTTGAAGAAAAGATAAAACAATGTGATGAAGGTGTGTTTAGAGTTTTAGAACATGCTTCGGGATGTGATCTACATTTCTTCTATGTTGATAAGTGGTGTTCAAATATTCTATATCAAAAATTTGGGCTTCTGGATCAATGTGTAGAGAGAGATATGTTCACTAGTGTACAAACTAGATTTGCAATATTATTTACTCAAGTGTCTCAGAGAAATGTCTTTGCTTCACATTTCTCCATAGTTGTGTTTCATGACTTGTGGTTTTTCAGGTGACTTGATGGTTGTTGTAGCTTACCTCATTCAAGAGGGTTCGAGGTTTTATGCCCTCAAAGATGGTTTTTAAGTTGTAGTGTATATAAAAGTAGGTTGAGTGTATTTGGCTTGTAGTTTCTTAGATTGAGAGTTGGTGCAATTTTTTTTTGGATATGAGGTGGTTCATGGATTGTTCTAGATTGTCTAGAAGCATGGTTTGTGGTTCAAAATTCATCCTTGGGCTTGTGGAAGTGTGTACTTAATTGATTAATGGTGTTGGCACAAGTAATGGTCACGCTAGTGTTTATAGCCTTTTGTCTACTCAAGTCATAAATTTACATTCCATAACTCTACAAGAAATTGTTTGTTAATATTTAATGAAGGTGCTGTGATGCATTTGAGAATTAATTTGGGTCCCAATTAATTTTTGATGTGGTCTTCTTTCATTCCTCTCCACTATGAGAATTTTTAGTGGAGACCTATTTTTGAATTTATGAGTATGAGATATGTATGGTTGAGTTGAAGATGCTTTTCAAGTCATGGATGGTATAAATACAAGATTATTTGATGCCAGATGAAGCGTATTCGTGTGTTGAGTATTGTGATGCAAAATTCAGAGTAGTCAAGTACAAAGATATGAAATAAAATGTGAGCTATAATGCAAGATTGATGGATGCAGTGAGCATAAGGTATCTTGATCCTTGTGGAAGCTACAAAGGTGTTGGATCCATTGTGGTGTATTCTTTGTTGCATTGAGATAATGTTATTTTTGTAACATTCTTTCCTTTTTCTTTTTCCTATTATGGTAATGAGCCTTGTCTATGAACCATTCAAGGTAGTGTGCCCCTTTTGGTAGTGATCCTTTATACTATTTTTGCAATTACTTATATTGTGAGCTAATTATCACCATGATTTTTCTATGCTATGGTTTTCCACATAAATTTAGTGTTCTCTTGTACATGATGTTAAAGTTATTTCAGTTTCTATTATTTTTGTTTCATGTTAAATCATCATAATAGTTTAGTGATTTAATATATTAATGTGGATCTGAATGTTAAAGAGGGTTTTGAAGGTTTAAGGTAAAACTAATGCAACCCCCCCAACCCCTGACGCCTCTCAATTGTCTTATTAATTCAATAATTGGTATTAGATAAAGGTTCATTGGGGAAAAGATTAACTACCTAAGGTAGATATAGGATGGAAAACAAGATGGATATCCCTATGTTTGATGGCACTAACTATGCCTTATTCAAAGCAAAGATGGAAGGATATTTGGTTTAACTTGGACATGATGTTTGGAAGTCAGTGAAGACTATATACACTATATCTAAAAATGGACCAAGAAAATGTGATGAGGTCAAGGCCTTTCAAACCAATGGTAAAGCAATGTTTTTTGTTTTCTATAGTCTTGCAAATTCTAAATTAGTGAAAGTTATGGATCTAAAAACTACTAAAGAAATTTGGAATAAATTGGAAAGCATTTATGAAGGGAATATTATGGTCAAACAAGCTAAGATGTAGAATTTGAAGACCACATTTGAGAACTTGCAAATGTATGAAGACGAAAACATTACAAGCTATATGTAGAGGGTAGATGAAGTGGTGAGCTCTATTAGATGTCTTGGAGGAAAATTCAAAGAACCAACTGGTAAAGAAAAGTCTTAGAACCCTTACTAAAGCAGCTTACAATCATAAAGTTGCTACTATTGAGGAATTTCAAAATCTAGATCAATATTATATAGATTAATTCTTTGGCTCATTAACTAAATTTTAAATGGGAGAGTTTGGTACTAAGAATGGTGCAAATATTGATACTACTTTTAATGCAACAAAAATAGACAAGATTGAAAAATTAGATCCGGAAGATATTGATGATGTGGAAGCTAACTTTGTGAGAAGGATGAAAAAGAGCACTGGTAAGTACAAAGGTAAATTACCTTTCAAATGTTTTAGTTGTGGAAAATAGGTCGCTAGGGTTTAAGGTGTCCAAACAAAGTTGTGAACACAAAAAATAAGGAGAAAAATGGTGAGATGATCAAGAAAAGCTATTATGTTAGAAAAGATGCTAGTATTTCTGATAATAAATCTAATTATAGAGATGATAATGATCATGAATGCTTTTTCATGGCTTTAAAATATGAATATGTTTCTGCTAACTCTAAAAGATGTGTGAAGGAATTCCCTCTAGATAAAATGGATAAGACTAAAGGTAATTTTGTGTCTTCTTTTCATGCTAGATAGGATAAGAAATATTGGATCATTGATATTGGTTTCTCTAATCATATGACAAGAGACATAATTAAGTTAAACTTGAAAAGTATGATAGAGTACTTGTTAGATTTCTAGATGATTCAGGAGCTAAGATTTGTGGAAAAGGTTCAATCGATTTTAATGGTAAGCATAATACTAAAGATTCTTAATATGTTAAAGGTTTAAGGAATAACATTTTGAGTGTTGGAAAAATGTGGGCCAAAGGATTCAATCTTGTGTTTCATGATGATGGATATGAGATTAGAAATGGGTCCAAAACTATGATTTTTGATAGGAGGGAAGATGGAAATGTTTATTAGCTAAAGGGTGTTGATGGTCAGTATTTTATGACTCAAATTAATGAAATTTAGTTATGGAATAGGAGGATGTGTCATATCAATATTGATAACTTGGTTAGAATCAATTTAGTTCAAGTAGTGAGAGATCTACAAAAGATTACAAAGCCTATCAATGTTGTCTACAGACATTGCCAATTTCAAAAATGAACAACAAAAAGTTTCAAGGGTAAAGAATAATTTTCTATACGATTGTTGGAATTGGTGCATATAGACCTTTGTGGTCCTACAAGAATGAAAAATTTTCAAGGTGACAAGTATTTCATTCCTTTGATTGATGATTATTCTAGAATGACATGGGTTACTCTTCTTAGAGAAAAATATGAACCTCTAGATAGATTCAAGGCATTTAAAGTTATGGTTGAGAATGAAATGGATTTGAAGATCAAATTTTTAAGGTCTAATGGAGGTGGATAGTTCACCTCCAATGCATTTAACATATTTTGTGAAAATCATAGCTTAAAGGGGCACTTGTCTTCCCTTAGGACTCCTCAGCAAAATGGAGTGGTTGAAAGGAGAAACAAGACTATTCAAGAAGTTGCAATAACTATGATGAAAGAAGCTAACCTATTGGAAGTATACTAGAGAGAAGAAATGCATACTATTGTTTACATACTTAATAGAGTTAAAGAAAAATAAATCAACACAGAGACTCCCTGTGAGTTGTGGTATGGAATGATCCCTATTTTTAAGTACTTCAGAGTGTTTTGAAGTAAATGCTATATCAGAAGATATAATGAAAACTTAGGAAATTTTGATGCAAGGTCTAATGAAGGTATCTTCCTTGGATATTCTACTAAAAGAAAAGATTATGAATGTTAAAAAAAAGGCTAAGAAGGATTGTTGAAAGAGAAAGTATCAAAGTTGATGAAGAATTGAAGAATTTAGTGGTGATAGATGGATATAAATTAGACGAACCTGCTTGTGGGGAAAATAAGGAAAGAATAAGGAACAAGAAGAACAAAATGAAGAGGAAGAAGCTCTGAAAAAGTCCCCTAAAGCTCCTAATTATGTGTAGAGAAATCATTGTGAAGAACAGATCATTGAAGATAAAAGCAAAGGTGTGTTGACAAGAAGAAGAGTTGTTGAAGAAGATGAAAATCTATGTTTACATTCCAAAGTTGAACCTAAAACAGTGATTGAGGCATGAAAAGATAAAAATTAGATGAAAGAAATGGAAGAACTTATTTAGATTGATAATAATGAGACTTGGGAACTTGTCCTAACACTAGCAAAAGGAAACATAACTGGAACCAAGTGGGTATTTAGAAACAAATTGAATGAAAATGGAGTAGTAATAAATAAGGAAAGGCTTGTGTGTAAAGGTTACTCACAAGTTGAAGGAATAGACTTTGAGGAGATGGGTATGTGTAGGATCATCATGGAAAAAACATGCCCTTAAGTGGCAAAAAATTCAAAAAAATTAGAGTTAGGCAACTTGACGTAAAAATTTGAATACTTTATCTATATTATTTCAAAAATATGTAAGAATAGAATTTGTAGCAAATTAAATATAGTTTCTAAACTACTAGGTTTGTTTAAAAAATAAAAAAACTATTTGGTGAAAATTTTAAATTTCAATGTAGTGGTACTTAAATTTTAGGGAAAAAATAAGTAGATGTCTATCTGACCACCCTAACCACAATAAAATGATAATATTTATTTATAAGATTTTAGATATATGTAGAGGACTCATGCCTCGATGTGATGCATATTTTTTTGTAATTTTTTTTCAAGTAAATAATTAATTTTGAATTTTTTATTACAACTTTTGAAAAAATTTAAAAACTCGTATGTCTGGCCACCTTAACTTGGTCAAAACTTTATGAAATTCATTTTTTCTATTTTTAATCCTATAGTATGTGAAGCATAGAATGTGATGCATATTTTGGATTCAAAAAATGTGATATCATTTGAAAGCTATACATGTTTTTCAATCAGCCTATCAATAAAAATATTAGTCATAATTTGAATAGAAAATGAATAATAATTACTTATTAAATTCAAAGTAAAGCATAATTTATATTAGTGGAAAGCTGAGAATCTCCTTTAAAAACCCTTCTTGTTTCGTCAATTTTGTGTAAAAAAATAGTCATCAACCACATACCCATCATATTGCCACTTTTTGGCCCATCATGATCCTACACATACCCAGATATTTGCTCTAGTGGCTAGAATGGAAGCAATCAAGATTTTTTTAGAATTTTTAGCACATAAGGAATGTAAATTTTATCAGATGGATGTGAAATTTTATTTCTCGAATGGAGAATTGGAAGAATTTTACATGTAAAAATCAAAAGGACTTTAGTTATCAGATAAACCTAATATGGTCTATAGATCGAAGAAGGATTGATATAAATTGAAACAAGCTCTCAGAGCTTGGTATGCAAGGTTGGAATTATATTTGATATAGAAAGAATTCAATAAAGGTACCGTAGATGGTAATCTTTACTGAAAATTTGAAAAAGATCAAATCTTGATTGCGGTTTTGTATGTTGATGATATAATTTTTGGAGGTGATGAAGCTATGTGCAAGAAGTTTGCAGATGACATGCAAAATCATTTTGAGATGTCTATATTTTGGGAGATGAATTTCTTCCTTGGGATACAAATCAATCAAACAAACAAATGCATATTCATTTCACAATCAATGTAGAAGAGATGTTGAAGAAGTTTTGAATAGAAGACTCAAAAATGGTATGTGCAAGATGAGAAAGGATGATGAATCTCCTAAGGTTGATCAAAGAAAGTAAAAATCTATGATTGGAAGACTACTATACCTAACTAGTACTAGTCTATATATCATGCATGCAATTTGTTTTGTGGCTAGTTTTCAAGAAGACCCCATAGAGTCACATATTGCAATAGTAAAAATGATATTTAGATATATAGAAGACACTCCAAATTATGGCTTATGGTATCTAAAGGATACTAATTTCACCTTAAGTGCTTATACAAATGAAGATTGGGTTGGTTGTGTGGATGACATAAAGAGTAGAAGTGGTGGTGCATTCTTTCTTGGATGCAAATTGGATGACACAAACGTTGTGGATTACAAAAATAATGAAGGATATCAAAGTAGTGTATGATGAGCCTATTTCTATATTTTGTGACAATACAAGTGAAATTAAAAATTTCAAAGAATCTAGTGATGCATTCAAGGAAAAAACATATCTCAAACAGATATCACTTTCTAAGAGAAAAGGTTGTGGAGAATGAAGTGAGGCTTGAATATGTGCCTACAAAGGATCGTATTGCTAACATATTCACTAAGGCTCTTCCTAAGGATAAATTTGAGTATCTCCTACAGAATTTGGAGGTTATTTCCCCTCGTTTTAACTAAGTTAATAAGGTTATGCATCATTCTGGTGAAGCTAATTAGTTTCATTCTTTGGTCTGGATTGATGGTGGCTACCCCTCAAGGGGGTGGGTAGCAGAAGTGATAGATAACTAGAGTATATCGTGCTCCCTTAAGGGGGTATTGTTGTAGTCAATGGTGTGTAATTTCAAAGGGGAAGAATAATGAAAAATACTTTGTCTCTTTCAATTGATGTCAAAGAAGCATAGAGAATCATGCAAAAATGTCTATGTTTAAAGGGGAAGAGGAAGTCAATTGAAGAGAGTCATGTAAGGGGGAGAGTGAGTAAAGTAAAAAGAGGAGTAAATTTGTATGATACAAAGCTATTGTGTCTTTGATTGTTTTTCACATCATGTGTTTCCATCAATAACAAAGGGGGAGATTATTGCAAGTTTGGAGAAGCTGGTGTCGTCATTGATGTCAACTGCATGTGTTGTCATTGATGTCAACTGGAAGAAGTGTTGGTATAATTATGTGATTGTGAATGTATAGTTGAGATATTGAAGAAGTGTTATGAGTACATGGGGCTATCTTGATGATGCAATGTGTGCAGATGATGTAAGATATTTAGATGTTGTCTTTGATTCTTGGTTTCCAATTGCTTTTGAAAATTTTTGAAGAAAAGAAAAAACAATGTTATGGTGTGTTCAAATTTTCAAAATGTGCTTTGAGATGATCTTTGTGTTTCTTCTATTTTTATTCTATGCATGTACATGGTTTAGATATGTTGATAAGTGGTGTTCATAGATTCCACATCAATAATTTGGGCATTTGGATCATTGTGTATAGAGAGATATGTTCACCAGTGTGTGAACTAGATTTGCAATATTTGTAACAAAGGTGTTTGGGAGAAATTTATTTGCTTTACATTTCACCATATTTTTGTTTCAGCACTTTTAGTTCTAAAGGTGAGTTGATGGTGGTAGTGGCTTACCTCATGCAAGAGGTTTTTAGGTATTATTCTTTGGAAAATGGTTTTTGAAGTTACAGTGTATCATGGAGTAGGTTGTGTTGTGTGGTCTCACAGCACACCCGAAGACTATAAGACTTGGGGACCCAAGTGAAAAATAATACTTATGGAAGATGCTGGCTAGTTGAAGAGATCACCAAAAATGAAGAGCAAAAGGAAATCTTTATTAAAAGAGTACTTTGTAATGTAGTGTTTCATGTACTAGATACCAAGAATTGAGAATGTTGAAAAGGAAAAATGTAATTCAAACATTGAGCAAAGTATTCCAATCCAATAGCTAAGGTCTGGTAAGATGGAAATTCTGGTAAAAATTTGAAGTCTAGGAAAATTCATGGGTAAAAGTTGAATACTGGGTATCGGGTACCAGGTAATGATGTGAAATGAAGTTTTAAAATCTTAAGGTTATCTAATGAGTTTGATAGTTTGGTAACCTAGTATATAAAAGATAACTATGCAAGGATTTATGATATGCTAAAAAGCATGTTATTTATGAGAAATTTAAATGATAATCAATCTCGTGATGGTTTTATTTACATGAGATTTTTTTTTAAAATGTTTTTTAGAAAAGGGGATTTAATGAGTGAAATTTGTAATTACAGGAGATGTAGATTGCAATGCAGAGTTTGGGTATGGATGGTCAAGAAAATCAAAGTTTCAAATAGATCCGGTAATGTTACAAGGTTCAATGGTATGCTTTAGAAGCTCATGCTAGAATAGAGTTTTTTGCAAAGATACATCGGATACCAAGAAACTAGAATCTAGAGTTTAAGAATGTAGAAAAGAAGCGTATACATTATGGGGATTACTCATTCCTGTAATTTTCAAACCAAGGATGAACCTAAATGTAGGAATGGAAATTCCACCTAATCATTTTGAATATATGGAAAGTTCCTACATTTTGTTTGAGCGGATTTGTTTGGTTCCAAGAAGGAACCATGAAAAACCTAAAGTGCTTCAACATGCATATTGGAGTTGACCTCCATTGACATTGGTTGCAATTCTCTTACCAGTCACTATATTCCACATGCCTTGATTTCATTCTCCCTTGGATTTCCTCTCATGTATTTGCCTTATCCTATCTATGTCTTATTTCTATAAAAGGCTAGAGAATATCCCTTTTTTATTTTAAGTTCAGAATTTGTGGATGTCGAAAGAGTCAAAACTTCTCTAAGTTTTGTTCTTTTTTCCTATTTTCTAAATAATTCTAGTCTAAATACTTATATGCATGTATAATTTAATCAATATCAAAGCCAATTTGATAGTTACATATCTCATGAATCTTTGCAACTAGTTTTGTTAGTTTAGATGAACAAGACTATGTATTGCACTATTAAAGGGTGCATGCAAAACCCAAATAGTGTCCAAAATTAAACCCCTCTCTTTAAAGATTGCATCATTTATATGTAGTTGTTTGCTTTTATTTGATTAACTCTTTGGCACGTGTGTGGAGAATAACTAGGGAAAATTTTAATTTTTAGTATTTTTATGGTTTATTTTATAATAGATGTTTAAATTCTTGAAAATATTCCAAAAAAGAGAGGAATGGATTGAAATTTCTAAATGCTTAAAACTAAATCTACTTAACTGATAGCAAAAAAATTTGTGGATGTTCATGAAATACTATTTCAAATCTTTCAATTTCATGTTATTATCTTATGATATAACTAAAACCTAGTATCCAATACATATGATTTCAAACAATCATATTCCCCTTGAGATTAACAACAATATCACATCATACCCTAAAGTGAACCTAGTATAGTCAAGACCTGATTGCCAAAGACGTGGGATTGAACTGAGCTAACATTTTCCTAGTAGAATGAATTCCTCATCTTTTAAGTTGTCTTTGTTCTAGATCTTTCAAGAAGGATAGGATCTTTACAATTTTCCTATGAGGAATTTATCTACACTGTTGCTATAAGTGATATCATTGCCAACAGAAACTAGCACTAGAAGAAGGGTGACTCCAGAATTTGTGTTATTCCCAAGTTTTAAAAGTAGCTTATAAGGTGAAAGTCTCATGCAAGCTAATTCTTGAATATGGAAGTTGAGAAACTTTTGAAAATATTTAACCAAAGATTATATCCTCTTAGTTTATTCACCTTTGGTAGAGTCACCGAGTGTAGAATTCATGATACAACTAATCAAGGTGAACTTAATTGTGCGATTTTTTTTAACGAAGGTAAGTTTGGCTATGTGTAAGATGATTCCATTAACTAAAAAAAATTTAACTACTAGAAGAAAGGGACTGTTAATGAGAAAAGAGACTAACCCTAGTGGAATTAAAAATACTAAAAAATTAGCTAATACATCAAAATTCTTTGATAACTGGAATTGTTATAAAGAAAATCGTAACGTTTTACAGGAAAATAAGCAAGAATGCCAAGATTTAGAGACATTGCATCAGAAATGAGGAAAAGACATTAATGTGTAATCATTCTCTTTATAAGTGGAAAATGCAAGTGAAGAGAAAGAGTAGGAAAATTGAGTAGGAGATGCAAGTCTTTTCCTCCAAGTTGAAAATTCGCAAGCTAAAAAAGAAAATTTTATGATTTCATACAAGATATAGAGTATCAAATTTTTACTTTTTCTCTCTTCGAAACATGGTCCCACACTCACTTCTTTTGTCCTAGTGACATAACTAGTCTTGGCTTCCCCTGAGTTCGCCATCACTCTTGAATCACTCGGTGCACCTGGCAGTGAATCTTGGGCACAACCTTCTCTGTCTGTTGAGGTAAAACATGGAATTCCTGCAAAGTCCATGTTTAACTCTTTGGATGAGGTTTTGGCCTTGTCGGCGATCTTCATGAAATTTATTACCTTATCTCCACAAGACTTGGTGGAGAGGACCTTGTAGGGCCATCTTCCTTAGCTCTTGTTGTGGCAGGGTTGAATGCTCCTCCTTTTAACATTCCACCATTGCAAGCTTGTCCTCCTCCCCCCTACAATGATCTAGAGTGGGAAGCAGATGACCTCTTGGTCAATTATTGTTAGTTAGAGGCCTCTTCTTTATCTTTAGATTGGATGTGTGTGTGTGTGTTGTGATGTGTTCCCCCATGATCATGCTATGTGTGGCTGGATGACCCTTGTCACTCGTATTGGTGCTTGGATACAGGTGTTCTTTTTGTGTAGTAAACCTTCCTCTATTTCTATCATCATTCTTCCATGTTTGTGAGTTTAGTTTTGATTTTTACTTTCTTCTCATGTATTCTTCACATGGTTTTATATAGTAGGGAGTTGATGACAGTTCATTTAATATACTATTACTATATATATATTTATGAGTAGTTCTGACCCAAAAATATTAGGCTACCCATGTTCCCTCTATTCATGTTATCTTTTATCCTTTTCTTTTCCTTTATCTTTCTCTCTTTGCTTGATTTTTCCCTCTCATGTGTGACAATGTCGCTTCTACAACACTTTGATTTTTAGAAAATGCATTTGTTTCCCACAAATATTTTCTCAAGAATCTTCACCAAATTTGTTTTGAGAATCACATTCTCGAATTGAAACCCTAATGGAATGTGTTTCCTTCATCATGGGTTTGT
Source organism: Sequoia sempervirens (assembly GCA_007258455.2). Classification (NCBI taxonomy): domain Eukaryota; kingdom Viridiplantae; phylum Streptophyta; class Pinopsida; order Cupressales; family Cupressaceae; genus Sequoia; species Sequoia sempervirens. The sequence continues at coordinate 231,772,686 of VDFB02000015.1, forward strand.
AAAGAAAGAACTTGAGAACCTTCCCCTCACATGAGGGCATGTTCTTCCTTTTGAATTCCTTCATGAAGTGAACATCTTTCAAAAGGATTCCTTAATGATATATTGATTCAAGAAAGAGACATATTTTTCTTAGTTTCAAATAGTGCACCTCTTGAGTGGACCCCTTCATTATGCTAGGTTCCTAAGGGACCCCCTCTGAATTTTTCCAACATGTTGGAAATCTGCATGACTGTTCGCTTACTTGCCTGTATGGCCACTTTCTAACATGTTCTATCTATGAGTAAACATGTTGCTTTACGGGTGTGCCTGTAAAGCTTCTTTCCGAATCTATGGAGTCCCCTTTCCTTGAGTTTCCACCATGCGAGAGATATTAGGGGATACCTTGTTGTAGATATCCAGGCCTATAGGGTGCTTCTTTTGAGCTTCCTCCATGCCAGAGATCTTGGGGGTCACTCCCGTGTAGATTTATGAGTCTATATGGTACTTTTTTTAGGTTTCCTCAATGTGAGATATCTTGGGGGATACATTCCTTGTAGGTATGTGAGTCTATAAGGAAAATTTTTTAGGTTACCTCCATGTGACAAATCTTGGGGGGATACCTTCCTTACACGTCTGTAGGTCTATATGGCGCTTTCTTGGAATTCCTTCAAGTGAGAGATCTTCAAGGAAACCTTCCTTGTAGGTTTGCAGGTCTGTAGGGTGCTTTCCCAGCTTCCTCCATGTGAGAGATCTTTGGGTATGCTTCCTTCTATGTTTTCAAGTCTATAAGGCACTTTTCTAGGTATCCTTCATGTGAGTGATCTTGGATGACACCTTCCTTGCAGGTTTGTTGGCTTGTGAGGCACTTTCTTCTTGAGGATTCCTTCATGTGAGAGATCTTGGGATTTTTCTCCTTGGAGGTCCATAGGCCTATAAGATGCTTTCATTCTTTAGCTTCGTAGTTAAAATCAACATCATCCCAATGCCTTCATTCAACTTGGTGTCTATTTTGTCGTCGACATGCAGTGTGTAAACGTCCACATGGCGTGCTTACATCCCTAAAAAATTCATGTGTCCGAAGTCAGCAAAGGCATTATAGTTCCCATTAGGGTCGATTTGTAATGCCCCTCTTCAACCAACTAACCCGAATATGGTCATTTTTCTCATTCTCCCTTCAAATTCACTCTTCCTTTAGGAATTTCATCTTCTTTTTGCACTCCCTTTGCATTCTAGCATTCATTTTTTGCACTCTTAACTCTCAAGTAGCACTTTGCACTCCATAGCAGCAACAACAACCCTCCATTAACTCCATGGAGCAAGTTTGGAACAACACCATTGTAGTAGGGGCTTGAGTCCTCTCATTTTCTCCTCCATTAGCTAGTGAGCTCTTGGTGGAGGTGGTAAGATTTTAACTCCTCTCCTCTATGATTCAGTTGAGTAGCATAATATTGTTTGGTAGTGTTATTGTGTTCTCTTCTTTCATTCTCCTTTATCATAATTTTTATCCATTATTGCTATCTTGGCTATCCATGGAGGTGGAAATAGCAAAATGAGGGTTTGATTGAGGTAGGACCTTATACATCCCCCCCAACAATTTTCCTCTTTCTTCTATGTAGGTGGAAGTGTACATGGAGCTAGCTGGTGAATAGGATCTTTTGTGAGATCATTCTTGTCACCCTAGATATAGTCTACTTTCTTTATCACATTCGTTTATATATCTTGTACTTCATAGTTTTTTTTTTTCTCATAAAAAATCATTATCTAGCCATGAATATATTTTCTACCGGTTCACATTTTCATTTTGGTCCTCTAGTCGTATGGACGCTAGTGTACCTAAGAGACACCATCATACCACACTATCATCCTGAAACCACACTTTCACCCTTGGGTAGAGAGCTACCTAAGGCACTATGTTGAACCTGAAAACCAGATTTCCTAGCCCCATTCTGAGTTCTAATTCTGCGTAGTGATTGAAGGACATTATATTCCTCATCGTTCTCATCCCTCATTTCCAAATACCCCTTTAAGCTGAGGTAAGTTAGGGAAGCCTTCCACTCTTAGCCCTCCGTGACTTGGGGCCTTGAACATGGTTAGTCCCCATCTCTTACAAGATTTCAAAAAAAAATTAAGTGAAAGTTGTTCTTTTTGATTTGGATGATGTCTAGGCTAAGTGAAAAAGTATATTTTAGATTAATTTCAATGATCCAAGATGTAAAAATGCAACCTATATGCACTTTCACTAATGCAAGATTTGGAAATCCTAGAATGTCAATTAACTAATGCAAACCCTAGAGCAAAGTTAATGCAAGATAAATATAGGTCTACGATGCACTCCAAATCAAAAAAAGAAATTTTCTAAGTGTAGGTTCACCAAAATGAAAGTTTGAGAATGGTCACTTTATGGTTTAGGACATAGAATGACATTTTTCCCTTCTCTCTCATTCAAGGAAACCCTAGAGATCTCAATCCATGGATGAAATGAGGGAAAGAGATCTATAATAGGGTGTCCTAGGGATTGATTAATGACTAAAAGTGGGTTCACCACCAAGCTAGGGCTTGGAAAGACTAACCACATTCAAGACCTAATTATGGAACTTAATGATATGCAAGACTTGAACAAATGACCTAGAAATGAATATAAAATAGAATAGAAATTTTGAAAAGTGTAGAGGGGCACTTGGAGACCTGTAGCAACTTGATTGAAGACCTAAAATGCTAAAAACATTGAATTTAGTGCCTACTAGGACTCATATGCCAGTCTAGGAGATTTAGTCCTAGATTAGGGTTTATGGGAAAGAACAAAAATTTGACAAATATAAGTTTGCAACACCTGAAATATGGAAAAATCATTGTATTGGGACTCATACACTAGAAATGGCTTATCATTCCTATTTGTATTTTCCTATTTTGAAGGATCAAGACCTAAATATTCTCTTTTATCTCTTCTCTATCTTCTCAACCTAATTTTTTGATCTAAAATGAAAAATTTTATGCTATAGACACCTTTTATAGATCTCCTAAACAATGTTACAACTTGAACAACATTGCACACTCAAAAAATTATTTCCAATATTTATCTTTAGAGAATATTCAACCTAGACCTATAAGTAACATACTAAAGAGAGGGAAAAATGTTGATTTGTTAGTAAAAATGGGTTTTCCTTGGTCAAACCCTGTTTAGGTAATCAAACCTTGTATGAAATCAAATGGAAAGGAGTAATGATGAATGAACAAAATGTAATGTTGCAACTCACCAAACCTTAGAAATAAAGACCACAAACATGCATGAAATGGGTCCAATGGATGTAGATCTTGACTGTTTTTTCAATTTTTTATATCTTGAATTGAATACTTGTTTGAATCATAAAACCCTACATCACAATTGTTAGCTAAAAAAAAACATGATGCATGATGATTTTGACATAATGCTTGATACTTGAATAATGCTCCAAAACACTTAATAATCAGCTCTTGAAGACTCTTGGATGCTCTTGCAAACTCTTGAATTCTCTTGGGATCTTTGATTTTCTAGAATGCATGAATACTTGAAAGCTTAGATGACTTGTAAACTTTCTAGGTAAAAAATGAGTGAAATAACCTTGTATTTATACTTGTGTATGCCAAATTTCCCAAAATTACAACACTACAAGTCGACATCAGATCTAGGAAAATAAAATCCCACCAAGAATGAAAATTTAATTTAATTTTAAGCCACATGGGACTCGTGCACTAGAAGTGGTGTATGAGTCCCATTAGGCTAGGCTACGGGACACATTTCTCAAGAAATGCTTAATTTAATGTGAAATCCATATCCAAGCCCTAAAACCTAGGTGGGACCCATACACCCAAGTGGAGTATGAGTCCCAGATCACTAAATCTAGGCCACACAATCCAAAAATGTTAATTTATGAGTTTTCATTACATATGTTTCAATATTATCCTCAAAAAGATGCATTAAACGAACCTTGTCGATGCAAAATAAGGCCAAATAAGCATAAAAATGCCAAATTTATTAATGAAAACCCTATATTAGTTTGAAAGTGTCGTATGACACTTTAAAACACCCTAAATAAGGCACAATTAAGTTCATTTAGTCCACAAGGGCCCAAACAAGTGTGAAAATGTAACAAACGACATTTTTTGACACTATGATAGCTTCCTTAGGAGTGACCCTAATACCTATTTTCATGGATCATAGTAGGTTCCATGGGCTATAGCCCTTACACAAATTTGTACTATTTACCATTTGTGAGATTGTATTAGGATTGTGGCTCCTAGTAGCTTTTCTCATTGTTGTTTTTCTCCTACAAGATTTTTGGTGTATATCTAGTGTTGTGTTACACGTGTATTATTTTAATCTTTCATGTTGATGTGTCACCAAAAAGTGTATACCTTGCTTGATATGGGAATAATTGATGACAAATTTGACTTAATGAGGTCTTGATTTGGTGTTGTGATGATTTTTTTACACATCCACACTAGGTCTTTGACCCTTGCAAACTAAATAAAATGCATTTAGCAATGTCTTGTGAAGGTGTTTTTAAAGTGTTGTAAAATACTTTCACACTCCTCTAGACTAAATGGACCTATATTTCCCCTATTTCAATGATATAAAATGCATTTAATTACATTATCACATCAGTCTAGAAGTCTTGTAAATTAGACATAATACTAATCTAGTGTTGTAATGTGTCTTACACATTCACATTGGATATTGTACCTTTCTAGGCTAATTGGACCACATTTTAGTGTTATAAAGTGTATTCAATCATTCTTTCACATTGAATTTTGTTTCCCAATCCCTAAAATTTATCATTTACATCATTATTAATAGGCCTGTATGAACACATATTGTGCATCCCAAGGCTTGAATTGATCAAATACATGATAAAATCATCATATAAACCTAATTTATGCATTCCCCCACAATCTAGCTAGCAAATTGGCCCCTTTAGGACTAAGTTGCCCATCTGGGTGAATAAGTCCTTTCCATGTGGGACTAAGTCACCCAGCATGGTGATTTAGTCCAGTTTGGCCTATTTTTGAGGTTTGAGCGAGAAATTTTGGATTTTAAATTTATTCTACCTTCATGTCAGCCTTGGGGATCAAATTAATGAGAAAATTAGAAGGAATTCCTATAAATACAAGCCTCTAAACCCTAATTCATAACTAATTCATCCTATTCATCATTTATCTTCTCTCTCAAGCCAAGCAAGTTAGGGTTTTAGCATTCTAAGTCATCAAGATAGCTTCCAAGGACATTGAAGGAAAGAATATTCATCTATTGTTGTAGAAATTCAAGATGAATATTCATGGAAAGTATCTAACTCCATTATTTCATTCTCAATTACATTGTTTCTTCATTTTGGTTTAATTACAAAAAATGGGGTTTGACCAAGGCAAACCCCAATGCGCTAACATCAAACATTTCTTTCTCTCTCCTTGTGCATTTCAATATTTAGGTGGAAATCATTGAAGAATAGGTTGAAGAATTATTAGAGTCATCTTCTACCTTGCAAGGTCAAAATATCAACAAAAAGTCACTTTCAGGCCTAAAATTCAAAATTTTAGAAGCAAACACATGTCAAGAACCAAAGTGTAGACCGAGGGCTTCCATTTCCCCTTTCAAATTTTCATAAATATAGAAGTGGACTAAGTAATGACTAATGGAGAATTAGTCCCACTGTACATTCCTTTTAGTGGTTTTTTTATAGATTCAGACACCCATTTGGCTGAAATAGGCCCTAGAACAATTTTTTCCAGATCTGTGACTAAGTCGCCCAGATTGGCACAAGTGTCTAGGTAGCTTCTACAATAGTTTTGTTAGGATTTAGACCTTCATTCCATCATTTCTTAACCTCCTGATGCACACATTCTATTTCATTTCTTTCTATCTAGTTTTGTTTGCATTAGGTCATTTATCACATGTATGCATATCACAATGTGCTTTCAAAAAATTGGCATTTCATAATTAGTTTTCATTTAGTAATAAATATGTTTATTTAGTTTTCTACATTTATATCATTTCATTTAGGCATATTCCAGCCATTCTTGAATAATCTTGAGTGTAGACATTACACATTTTGGGTCCATTTCTCCCCTTTTAGATGAAAAACCCTAAAAGAGTTTGAGAATCCTTGGATACCAAAATATTTGTCCACCTTTTGGTGAACCCAACTTTAGAATACTTTCTTTTATGATTTTGGAGCGTATCATCATCCTATAATTAGCTTGCATTAACATTGCATTTCATTTTGCATTAGTTAATTTTCATTCTAGGTTTTTCAAATTTTGCATTAGTAAAAATGAATATAGTTTGCATTTTTGCATTTTAAATCATTGAAAAACATATGAAAACTACATTTTCATTTAGTATGCAGGTCATAAAAACTAAAAATCATCCAAACCAATTGAAAATTTCTAGATTTTTTGAAAACAACCCTAACAGTGGGGTGATCCCATAATAGTGGTTTACAATTTTTGGCCAAACTGGACACTGTAATTATTATTTTTAACTAAATCTTCACATTTGAGCACCTATAGAAGCTAAACTGCGAGGAATTTGAAGATGGTGCAGACTAGATTCTCATCAAATTTTGTCTGTAAATTCTAAAAATATTTTTTTCAAAATTTTTGGAATCAAATTGCATTACTTTTTCCATCTCCCACGAAAATTGATTTTTTTCAGAAAACAACATTTTTAAAAAGTGACGCACACCGTATAATGCATAACTTTTTTTCCATGAAGGATAAAATTCTAATTCTTTCAAATTTAGATTTGTAACTCTGATATCTAGTGCTTCCACTTCATTAGATAGTTTTTTATTGAATATTTTTTTCTTAATCAAGTTTCAAATTCAAACGAATTACAATTCAAACATAGCGCGACCATATAATGTGTAACTTTTTTTGTATATGTCAAAATTTTATTTTTTTTTTTGTTGGATCAAGGACTTCAATATCTGGTGCACTCATATTTTTCAATTTTTTTTTGATAATCTTCTATTTTTCCACATGTGAAGAACAAATAAATTCATTTTAGATGAAAAACCTATGTTTAATAAAACTTAAAAAACAAATACATAAGAAAACCAAAACACATTAAAATTATATTCATTGGATAGCACTTAGGAATACCATAATCATTTGAAATAAATTTTAAATTAATTCATTTGATCCCCCAAAAGCTAAATCAAAAGTATTTTTTTATCAGCATTTTGATAGGTGTAAAGGAGATGCATTTATAGGTATGGTTTAAAACTAGCAAGGTTCTAGCCAAGGGGGTTTGATCTAAGGTGATTTGATCAAACCCTCTTCAATTGGAATCCTTAAAATGGAACTTTTTAAGGTTTAAATCATTATATTTCTGAAAATATGTGATTTCAGCTAAAATCCATTCCTCTCAGGAATTGTAAACCACTATTATGACAACACTCGGGGACTAATTCGCCATTCTAGGCGACTTAGTCCCATTCAATATTTTTCACTATCTAGTATAGAATCATAAACCTTATTTTTGTGCTTCTTAGGACTCCTAGTATCATATACTATATTTTTTGAAAGTTGTGGGAACATTTGTTTTATGGATCTAGCTCAAAAACATCAATTTAGCGTAGTCATTTTTCAAATTGTTTCAATATAATGAATCATTAGATATGAAAATGCTCACATTTCTAAAATTTGGCATAACATGGATAAAATTACTTTTCACTTTTGCATACACAATGTTTCTATTCATAAAAATTTGCATAATTTTGATAAAAGTTCTTTTCATACTTGGATATACATTGTTTGCATTCTTAAAGCTTTGCATATATTAGAAAAAGTGTTTTGCATCTTTGGATTTACATTTTTTACATTGTTGAAACATTGCATGAAATCATTACATGTTCTTTTCATTTTTATTCACACAATGTTAGTGTCTTGCATATTTAGACATGCTAAAAAACATTTCCTATCCCTTCCCTTTAAGAGTGTTTTTATGAAAGAGACTACAACCTTGGACATTCCTAATGATCATAGTTGTTCCTTTCCTAATATCTCTCCTATTGGTGATCAAGATATTTTGGTAGAAGAAACAATCAATGAGAATTTTGAGAATCCTAGTTGTTTCTCTCCTCTTACCTATCTGAGTGGATAAAACATTGATGCACAAGATAACACAACCATAGCTAATCATGACAATAACATCTATTTTTATCCTAGTATCTCTCCTAGTTGTGAAGAAGATACTTTGATGTTAGATAATGCAATCGATGAAGGTCATGAATATATTAGTTTTCCCCCTTCACCTAGTGAAACACTTCATGATCAAGAACATTCAACTGTTGAGAATTCCCCTACTTGCAATGAAGTTATTTTATAAGAACCAACCCTTGAATGTCAAAAAAATTTGGCTTTCTATTCTTCTAAAAATTCTCCTCCTAGGGAGAATCTCATGGGGCAAAAACATATGAACATTGACACATATCCTTCAAACACTAAACCTTCCCTAGGTGAAGATAATAAAATGACATTAGAATCCCATTCACTAACAAGTCATGCACATAAAGACAAGATTCTTGAGGTTATGACGACACAAGTGGGATCTCCTTTAATTAGTGAGCTTCCTAAGTCACCTCCCATTCATGAATCACACAAAAAACTAAGATATGTCTTGAAATCCATGATGCAATCTACTCATAACAATGTTTTGCAGCCGCTAAGTTATATCTTAGTGACTCAAACATCTAGGGGACCACACAACACTCCTACTCCATTACCTTTTCTTCTACATAGTGTGCCTAGTGTTGAAGACCTTAGAAATAATTTTGTTAATATATATGTATGGCAACTCATTCAACTATCACCTACAATCGAATATCTATTTCACAAAATGTTACAAATACAAAAGGAGGAGATACAATATTACATAAAATCAAATCATGTAACATCCCCCTCTCGTCCCATGCCAGTCACCCCATCAGATATCACATTCCTTAAACATGAATTAACCTCACTTGATATTGAAAACAAGAATGATACCTTGATGATAAAGGTAATCATTAATGAAACTTTAGTTAGGAACACTATCATAGACAATGGATCTTAAACCAATATTTGTAGCCTTGGCCTTCTAAACAAAATTGGCAACCTAAAAAAAGCACATTCAACTTAATTTTGTTCATATTTGTGGCTTTGACAATGTTAATAGGCAACCACTAGGGATGATCACATTACTTATTGACGTCGGACCTATAGTATTTCCTACCTCTATCCATATCATGCAAGGACCCCTTCCATACACTCTTCTCCTAGGAAGACCATGGATTGATGGTATGAAAGGAGTCCCATCTACCTTCACCGTACAATGAAATTTGAGTACAATAACAAGATATACATGGTTGATGTAGATGAAGGAAGCTATGAATCAACTAATCACAACATTTCCAATTCCCTTAATAATTTCATTCCTAAATAAAAACTTGAACATATACAAGTTGATGCTAATCCTTCATTTACAACAAACCTTTTTCATGATAATTGGGGTTCATTAGATTCTACACCTCCTTTCAATAAAATTTCCAAAATCTCAACCTCATGGTCCAAAGAATCATATACAATTGATTCCTTTTCAAATACAATTTTTAGTAGCGATTGGGGTTTCCCACCTACCTTTAAGGGAGAGTGAAATATCACAATCTAAACCAAAACAACCTTGTGTTTTCCATGCTCAACTTGGTTCTACAAAAACAACATTAACCAATGATAGTGATGGGGGCTATCTAACTCCCATCCATCATGGGGAGATGACACATAGTATTAAAAAATATTTGTGTTCTTGTAAAGAAATCAAACCTTTAAATTAGAAGCATAAACCCCCTTCATCTAACTTGGAAGATTGTTATGGTATTAGATGGGTATGTGCAGGATCATCATGGAAAAAATAGGCCCTTAAATGGCAATAAAATTAGAAAAATCAGATTTAGGCAACTTGATGTAAACATTTGAGCAAGTTATCTATATTATTTCAAAAATATGTAAGAATAGAATTTGTAGAAAATTGAATTTAGTTTCTAAACTACTAGATTTGTTTTTAAAGAAAAAAAATCTATTTGGTGAAAGTTTGAAATTGCAATGCAATGGTACTTAAATTTCAGGGAAAAAATAAGAAGTATGTGTTTGTTTGACCACCCTAACCACAATAAAATGATAATATTTTTTTATAATATTTTAGATATAAGTTGAGGACTCATGCCCTAATATGATGCATTTTTTTTTTAATTTTTCTCCAATTAAATAACTAATTATGAACAAGTAAATAACTAATTATGAATTTTTTATTACAAATTTTTAAAAAATATAAAAAACTCATGTGTCTGACCACCTTAACTTGGTCAAAAATTCATGAAATTCAATTTTTTTTTTAATCCTATAGTATGAAAAGCATAGAATGTGACACATATTTTGGATTCAAAAAATGTGATACCGTTTGAAGGCTATAGATGTTTTTCAATCAGCCTATCAATCAAGACTTTCGTCGTAATTTGAATAGAAAATGAATAATAATTACTTATTAAATTCAAAGTAAATCATAATTTATATTGGTGCAATGTTGAGAATCTCCTTTAAAAACCCTTTTCATTTCATCAATTTTGGGTAAAAAATAGTCGTCAGCCACATACCCATCATATTACCACTTTTTGGCCCATCATAATTCTGCACATACCTAGATACAATCTTCCTTCTTCACATGGATACAATGAAAACTCAAATAAAATTGACATATCATACTCTTTCAAGAAAGATCTAGGGGTATCTCCCTTTTCTCCACTTTCATTTGAGAATTTTTGCAACAAAATTGAACATCTCAAGGAGTGTGGTGTTGTTCCTTGTTTTGGAGCACCTAATTCCTCTAAATAATACATACTTTCATCTTATTTGTCTCACCTTTGTCTTGCACTATCTGGGGGCAAGGGGTTGGTTAGCCTTTTCCTCGTATGTCACTTGTCATTGTCTCTTTTGACTATTCGTTAACCTTTCATGAACATATAAGAGAAATATTGGGAGGTGGATGACATGTGTTAAGTGGACTCACATGTGACATACTTATTTATGGCGTAGATCAATTTAGAAACATATGACTTGGCATAGGGCTTTCCAAGTTGGCTCTCATATCTTCTTTCTTGTTTTCCTTTTTCATTTGCTACTTTAAATTAATTTCTCACAATACAGTGTGCAGAAATTTCTTTAGAGTGAGGGCATACATTGGAATTATTCATTTTCATTTTTCCTTTTCTTGGTTACTAGTGTAGCCTTGTTACTTCATACAATCCATTTCTCACTTTGTGGATTACATTAGGTGTGATGTCTTTCATGAGCGTGGTCTATCTTAGCATATTACATTCCTCTTAGTGGCCTGATGCAACACATCACATCCCATAAGTTGTGAAATTCCTATTCTTTGATTGGTCTTCTCTTGGAGACATTAGACCCAATTTTCCATAAGTTAAAGAACTCGCATGAACTAAACAAGACTCCTTTGAACATATTTTTCATGTTACATTTATATGGCCACCTTGCATAACACAACTTGCATGTATGTAGTGCCATCACATTTTTTCATGGTTTCTAAACACATGAAGCTTTGCTTGTCTCATGAATTACGAAATGACATTTTCCTTTGTGGCACCTTATTAAAGTTATCAGAAGATATAACTTTGGTATCATTGAGTGGGAAGCCCATTTTGAGGCATGATTTTTCCCCATAGCCACCTGTGTGTGTGTGAGTGCATAGTAGCCATGAGTGTATTTTTCTCACCTTTTAGGACTTCTCACCTCGTGGAAAACCAAGAGTTTTGTCACCTCAGAGTGAGTATGCATTTTTTGACAAGTATCCTAGATCTAATCCACAATAGGTTGAACAAATTGTCAAAGCTTGATTCACCTTTCACTTTTCTCTTCCTTCTAGTCTTTTCCATTGTATGATCATGTATACTATCTTGCTACATATTATACACCTTACTTGTGTCCCTTTATGCTTATGTTGGTTTGAATTAGGATCTTGGATCTTGGGGGCTTGATTGATTCTTTGATCTTTTTCATTCTTTTCCATCCACATTGGTACGATTGGACTCTTCTTGAATATATATTTTAGTGAGAGTTTGAAGCAAGTTCATCCTCTTGCTAAAGTAGGGGCTTAATGTGTCACCAAAAAGTTTATACCTTGATTGATATGGGAATAATTGATGACAAATTGGACTTAATGATTCCTTGATTTAATGTTGTGAGATTTTTTTACACATCCACACTAGGTCTTGGACCCTTGCAAACTAAATAAAAGGAGTTTAACAATGTCTTGTGAAGGTGTTGTAAAGTGTTGTAAAATTCTTTCACACTCCTCTAGAGTGAATGGACCTATCTTTCCCATAATTCAATGATATTAAATCTATTTAATTGCATTATCACATCATCTAGAAGGCTTTTAAATCAAACCTAATCAAGTAATATAGTGTTGTAACATGTCTTACACATTCACATTGGATATTTTTACTTTCTAGGCTAAGTGGACCACATTTTAGTGCTATAAAGTGTATTCAATAACACTTTCACATTGAATTTTGTGTCTCAATCCCTAATTATCCTTTACATTATCATTAATAGGCCCCTATGGCCCCAGACTGTGCATTTGAAGGATTGAATTGATCAAATACCCAATAAAATCATCATATAAAGCTAATTTATGGATTCCCTAACAATCCAGCTGGAAAAAGGGCCCGTCTAGGACTAAGTCACCCATCTAGGTGAATGAGTCCCTACCATATGGGACTAAGTCACCTCGCATTGCGACTTAGTCCAGTTTGGCCTATTTTTGAGGTTTGAGTAGGAAATTTTGAATTTTAAGTTTATTCTTCCTTCATGTCAACCTTGGGGATCAAATTAATGACAAAATTAGGAAGATTTCCTATAAATAAAATCCTCTAAACCCTAATTCATAATTCATTCATCCTATTCATCATTTATCTTCTCTCTCAAGTCAAGCAAGTTAGGTTTTTAGCATTCTAAGTCATCAAGATAGCTTCCAAGGACATTCAAGGGATGAATATTCATCTATTATTGTAAAAATTCAAGATCAATCTTCATGGAAAGTCTCTAACTTCACTATTTCATGCTTCATTACATTTTTTCTTCATTTTGGTTTAATTACCTAAAGAGGGGTTTGACCAAGGCAAACCCCCATGCCCCAACATCCAACATTTCTTTCTCCTTTTTTGTGTGTTTGAAAATTTAGGTATCTTGAAGACTTGGAAATAATTGAATAATAGGTTGAAGACTTATTGGAGTCATATTCTACCTTGCAAGGTAAAAATATATAAAAAAAAGTCACTTTTAGGCTTGAAAATCCAAATTTCAAAAGTAGACACTTGTCAAGAACCATAGTGTAGATTGGGGGATTTTGTTTCCCTTTTCAAATTTTTAGAAATATAGAAGTGGAATAAGTCACCACTAATGGAAAAATATTCCCAATGTACATGACTTTCAATGATTTATTTTTATAGATTTAGACACCCATTTGGCTAAAATGGGCCTCAGAACAAGTTTTTCTAGATCTAGGACTAAGTCATCTAGATTGGCACAAGTGTCTTAGTCAGCTTCTAGAATAGTTTTCTCAGGATTCCAGACCTTCATTCCATCCCTTTTCAACCTCCAGGTGCACACATTCTATTTCATAGCTTTCTATTTAGTTTTGTATGCATTTCTAAATCATTTATCATATGTTTGCATATCACAATGTGTTTTCAAGAAATTTGTTTTTCACTAGTTTTCATTTAGCAATCAATATATTTATTTATTTTTATAAATTTATATCATTGAATTTAGGCATATTCCATCCATTCTTGCATAATCTTGAGTTTAGACATTACACATTTTGGGTCCATTTCTCTCCTTTTAGCTGAAAAACTTTAAAAGAGTTTGAGAACCCTTTGATACCAAAATATTTTCCCATAGATGATTCTTATGCATTAGATATTAAAGTTTATGATTATTCCAAATGGTTTTAGATTGAATTTTCAATTATATTTATTTACTCCTCCTCTTAGTATGATTCTTTATTCAACATAGAGGAGCTTCCTATCTCAATTAGTAGGATTCACCTCAAGCATTGCTATTTAGGAAATGATCTAATTTTGTACATATTAGGATATTTTTATTCAAGTTAACAAGTGTTGTTTCATATTTTTTTAGTTTATCTTTTCCTCTAAGTGGTCATGCACAATTATTTAGGTGTTCTTTTAGATTTCTTTTGAGTATATTTTTTTGGTCTTTGTGTTTTTTTGTTATCCTAAGGTCTTAATATTATTTTCAAATATAGTCTTTTTTTTAGTTTGTTTCAACACTTCTTAACTCCCTGACTTATATATATTCCAAGGTTACTAGTATTTTTACTTTTAGAAGGAAGAACTCTCATATAATTTTCCAAATATGTTGACACTTTTACACCACCAGACTTATTCCATTTTAAAAGAAAAATATTTAAACTTTTTTCTTATTGAGAAATTCTAGGGTTTGTAGGCATTGAGTTTTTCAATCAAAAGGTCATATTGTTATTTTCCAATTTTATAAACTTCAAGTAAATTATAATAACAATGAAGAGGAAGTGACTATGTCATCAATTCCTTTAGCTTAAACGTATAGTTATTTTTTAGTATTAGTTATATACATTTCCCTTCTAATTAGAGGGATACAAGTACATGTGGGGTGTTTTATTCCTCTCATGAGATATGATAGTTTTTGTTGTTAGAATAATTTTTAAATTTATTATTATAAATATTTAGGATATGAAAATATCCAACAACTATGAAAATCCTTTTTTTGTAATGTTCTTTAATTTGAACATACATCACTTTGGGTGAGAGAATATCCAATTATTTTCCAAGTATAGTGACAAAAGAACACATGGTGAATATTTTAATTTATAGGTCAAAATATTTTTATTAACTATAATAATTTCATAATTGATATTACATATGAAACCTCAAAAATTATTGTTGGTATATGTGTAATTTAGGAGATACAACAACAAATTTTCTACATGTTTCGCTCAAGGAAACCCTAGAGATCTCAATCAAAGGATGGAATGAGGGAAAGAGATCTGCAATAAGGTGTCCTAGGGTGTGATTAAAGTTATAAAGGGGGTTCACCACCAAGCTAGGGCTTGGAAATAAAATAAATGTAAATGAAATGCAAGATTTAAGTAAATGACCTAGAAATGAATTCAAATCAAGACGGTAAATTGAGAAAATACAAAGGTGCACCTGGAAATTTAAGAGGCTTGAATTGAGGTATGAACTGTGAGAAATACTACTTTTTGATGCACAATAGGAATCATCTTCCAGTAGGGGAAATTTAGTCCTAGTTTAGGGTTTTAGGTCTAACTAAAATCTAAAACTATTGAATTAGGATCTATAGAAAAAGTCTTAAAATATGTATACTATTACTCATATGCCACAAGTGGTGATTTATTCCCAATATAAGGGTTGCTCTGAAACTCTAGTATCCTCTAATTCTTTCCTATAGCTTCTCTAATGTCTAATCCCTAATTTTGAAACACTAAATTCTACCTTATAGATGACTTTCTGTGATCTTGCAAGGTAGGTGACAATTTTGACAAATTTTCTCCAATTTTTCTCTTCAATGGATCTTCAATCTAAACCACCTAGATATTCAATCACACATCAAGGAGAGACAGAGAGAGAGAGAGATGTTGTTTTGTTAGTGTGTAAGGGCTTTCCTTCTTCAAACTACTTTTTGGTAATCAAACCTTGAAATGAATAGAAATATAATGAAGGAAAGATGAATGAACAAATATACAATGTTGCAACTCACCAAAATCTTAGAAAAAGGGATGCAAACTTGTATGCAATGGTGAGAATTAATGTGTATCTTGAATCTTGCTTGTAGGATATGGATCTTGACTTCAATGCTTGCTTGAGTAATAAGATACCTACATCACAAATGTTAGCTCACTAACAAACATGATGCATGATGAATTTGACATGATGCTTGAATCTTGAATAATGCTCCACAATGTTTGATAATCACTCTTAAATGCTCATGAATTCTCTTTTAGACTCTTGTGATCTCAAACTTGCTATAATCATTTATCTCAAAAAGTGTTAGGAGAAAATATGTGAAATAACCTTGTATTTATACTTGTTTATGCCAAATTTCTCAAAATTATAACACTACAAGCCGAAATTAATTCTAGGAGAATTAAATCCTACTAAGAATTTGAATTCAAATTAGGGCTAAGCTAAGTGGGAATCATACACCAATTGTGGTGTATGAGTCCCATTAGTCTAAGGTTGGGACACATTTTTCAAGAAAGATTTAATTTTATGTTAAATTCATATCTAGGCCCCAAAACCTAGGTGGGACTCATATGGCCAAGGTTTCGTATGAGTCCTAGATCACTAAATTTGGGCCATACAATCCAAAATCATTAATTTATGATTGGTCATTTGATATATGTTGGGGGTGATACAAAGTTGGTTTACAATTTGTGGGAGATTTTGATTTTTGCTGAAATCACATCCTTTTAGAAAGTATAATGATTTAAGCATTAAAATGTTCCATTTAAATTATTCCAATTGAAGAGGGTTTGATCAAACTACCTTATATCAAAACCCCTTAGATATAACCCTGCTAGTTTTACACCATACCTTTGATAGAGTCTCTTTTACACCTATCAAAATGTTGATAAAAAAACCACTTTTGATTTACCTTTTGGGGGATTAAATGAATTCATTCAAAAAAAAATTGTAAGTATGTAGTCATTAATATAAGCTTCCTAGAAAGTATAATTTTAAATAAATTTAATTTTATTATTATATTTATTTTTTATTTTTTGTGAATGTAGGTTTTTCACTAAAAATCAAGCTCTTTGTTCTGCACATGCAAAAAAATAGAAGATTATCAATTTTATTTTTGAAACATATGAGTGCACCAGATATTGAAGTCTGTGATCCAACAAAAAAAATTGAATTTGAATACATACATAAAAATTTATGTGTTATATAGTCGCATATGTCTAAATTGTAATTGGTTTGACTTCAAAACTTGATTAAGGAAAAAATATTCAATAAAACACTATGAAACCAATTGGAAGAACAAGATATCATAGTTACAAATCTAAATTCAAAAACAATAGAATTGTATCCTTCATGGAAAAAACATTATGTGTTATACGGTGAGCTTCACTCTTTAAAAATGGTATTTACTTAAAAAAAACTATTTTTCAAAGGAAATGGAAAAAGAAGTGCAATCTAATTCCAAAAAAATTAAAAAAATAATATTTAGAATCTACAAACAAAATGTCACAAATCACTAATTTGCATCATCTTCAAATTTCTCACAATTTAGCCGCTATAGGTGCTTGAAAGTGAAGATTAAGTTAGAAAAAATCAGTTCAGTGTCCAGTTTGGCCAAAAATTGTAAACTAGTATTGTGGGATCACCCTAGGATTATCCTTAGAAAAATGCATTAATTAAGGCTCATGGATGCAAAATAAGGCCAATTAAGGCATAAAGAAGCCCAATTTTAACAGGGATGGCCCAAACAAGTTTGACCATGTAAAGGGCTACATTTTTCTAAAGTATAACATATATTAAATATGAATACACTCAAAAAAAACAAAAAAAGCTAAAATATAACTCTATTCAAGACACAAGAAAGCATGTAAGAAGCCAATTAAATATAAAAGAAAAAATTATAGTTTTTTGTTGTAAGATACTATTTTCTATTGAATGTTGAATTTGATGTTTGTGTAAGTTTATTATAATTTAAAAATATATATAACCTAAAAATATTTTTAATAAATCTTTAAAAAAAATCAAACAATTAGAACAATATACATATTTCATTTATAAAATATT
The DNA here is from genome assembly GCA_007258455.2 of Sequoia sempervirens. Lineage (NCBI taxonomy): Eukaryota > Viridiplantae > Streptophyta > Pinopsida > Cupressales > Cupressaceae > Sequoia > Sequoia sempervirens. The sequence continues at coordinate 231,790,580 of VDFB02000015.1, forward strand.
TTTTCAATATTGTATATTTTAATGTTTAAATGTTCAAATGAATAACTATTAAAAAAATATTTTCTTATGAAGAAAGATTCAATGTTAAATCAAAGTTTTAAAGTGTAGATAACCATATTTCTGACAAATTGACAAAAATAAGATGTATATATTACCATAATTTATATATATACAACACAATAATAGAAATTATTTGTATTCTTTCTTTTTCTTTTTTTATGATTTATATCTTTTATAAGATTATTTTTCCATCCAACACAAGATTATGAGTCCTAGGCTAAAACCTCTTTGATGAGAGCCAAAGATTGAGTATTCATTTGATTAAAGTTGCTCATGGCTCAATCTTGGCCTCTTCCCTTATGATGACTCAACACAACTTTAACCCTAATAGACTCACTCAAGAACAAACCAACTCCACGAACACACCATGAACCCATGGACATTATATTCTTTTTCATTAAACAAACATTAATTATGAAAAGATATATTATTTTCTTCTATACAATTTTAAATAAAATTATTATTACTTTTTGGATAAGGAGAGGTCAATTTGTTGGAAAAGTTAGCATTCTATTATTGAGGGCACGAAATTTTTGTGGTCCACAAAAGACAATTGTGATTATATATCCACATGTGACGAAGATAAAAGCTCCAGAGATTAGTACTAAAATATTCCAAATTTTCGAAGGACGGAAAGGAACATTGACATGACAGCCATGTCGAAATTAAATGCAGTATATGTTAAAATTGATAGCATTCCATTGAGAGACTTTATGACGACAAAACATAAGACGCAGCGGGGCAACCCACGCAGAGAGTCCCCACTGCTTACGGCAAACGAAACATACAGCCTATCCAATACCAACAAACAAGTTATCCCACGTTTTTGTTTTCCTTTCTATGTTTTTATTATCACGTATGCCCCGTCATTGCCCTCTACCCTTGTATATAGCGCCCATTCCCTTCCCAATTATACATACCATACTTTCTCTGATTGTTCTGATTTCTGAGTAAACGGAAAAACCATGGCTGCTCGCGTAAAATGCCTCCTCCCACTACTCCTACTTGTTGGTATGCTCAGCCTTCTGACAGTCTCTGCTTCGGTATATAATCTGAGAAACCTCTCATCCTTTTCTATATTTCTAGTTTTCTTTTAAGATGGGCTTTACCTTGGAAGAAGTAGTTCTAAGAAACACATGAAATATCTATTCGATTGTGTCTGCAGGCGGAGAATGTGAATGTAACCTTTGTAGTCGACCAGCGTCTGGACTTTAACGGAGTGCTACTGATTAGTGGAAACAGTTCCTCACTGACACCTTCTCGGACCATGACACCCACGCCTGGTGACGTTTGGGTTCTTACTGTGGTATGTTATTTTCTTTTCTGTGAGATACTTTACTCCGTTCCCTCCTATTGCCGGAAGTATGAACTTGTTATTAATGCTTATTCTTCTGGATTTTTGTGTGTTATATGATAGACATTGACCAAAGGAGTAGCATACCAGTACTATTTGAGAACATTGCCTCAAGGATACTTCTATGAATGCGTCTGCTCATTCGTTAAAGACACCGTGTTGACCGTGCCTGAAGATTATGTACCGTCTTTGTATGTGGAACTTGTGACCGGCTACGACTGTAACAGGGCGGCGTGCCCTCTCTATACTGAAGGGAAGAGCGGGGACGGTATTCGCCAGGTTGTATGACAATCTCGCATAGTAAGGGTGTAGGGTAGACGGAGATGATGTCCCTACATACATAGGCATCGTATCATCGTTTATAGAATAAACGAAAGCTTTCTTAAAGCGACGTTGTATTTTGTATTTATCTATATACGGCTTATATAATGTCCTTCGCTCTGTTACTTTCATCGCAAGATTTTATTTTCCCTCAGAGAGACATTACAATATTACAATGCTATAAACATTTTAGATTTATTGAGCCGAATATATATAGTATTGTGTTCAAGATGATCATTTTTTTATTTTCTTTTTCTAGTATTTTTCTGGTTTGTGAGATATATAATTTTTCAACATTAAACATATAAATAATCGGTAGAAATGTTTCTAAATATTTAGATAATAGAATTCAAAAATAAGAAATTTGTAGGAAGAGTGAAATAAGGAGGATACTATTCTGCCACATTCTAGGGTCATTTTGGTTTTTTACAATTAGAATAAGATCAACTATACAAGTACAACCAAATCAATTTCATTAATGTGGTTCAAAAAAATTCAATATTATTATGACCAAATATTGTTAAAACTTAAACTAATGTTTGATAAATTATTCGATTTGTCTCAAAATTAAGCGAATTCTTAAATAATTGAAAGGTATTTTAGTAAATTAAAGCACTTGGTATGAAGGAAAATGTTGGTATAAACAACATCAAAAATCACACTATGAGCTATTTAATGCCATCCATTAATAAAATTATCAACAAGAAAAAAACTATAAAACCTACAAGATCATTTAAACTTGTAATAAAAAATAGTTTCAAAATAACTCTTAAAATCAAAGGAAAGAGAAAATGTTAGGATATTTGATACTGAGTGTATCATTGTGATTAGAATTTAATACTTTCTCTTGTGTGTAATTTTTAGGTATTGATGCTTAGAGAGAAAGGACATGCATTCCAAGCTTAAGATGGGAACATTTACAACTATGAAAAAAAAGACCTACATGGTAAAGAATGTAAATTGAATAAAGATCCAATGCTAGGTAAGTTAAATATTGAAGATAATTTATAAAAGTCTAAAAAAATTCAAGCAAATGCATTGGTAGTTATAAAGCCAAATTGTACAAAATTTGTTAGCATCCTACTTGTGCTAGAATAGGATCTTTGTAATAAGATATCAACACCCATCAAAGGATAAAGGAAGGGGAATTTTCTCTACTAAAGAAGTTTGGGATAAGTTAGAAATCATTTAAGGAGATCCAAAGGTAAAGCAAGAAAAGTTGCATAAATTGAAGGCATGGTTTGAAAAGATGCATATTTATGAGGATGAAACAATTAAAGGCTATAGAATTTGGAAGCATGGAAAAAGCATATGGACTAGTTTACATAATGCCTCAAATGGATATATTGACTTCGATTAAAATGATCGTGCGATGTGAAAAAAATGAATTTGTTAGAAAAGCTCTAGAAAATGTAAAGGAAAGATATTTAATTAGTGTAAATCCAAGTCCACACCTATGCTAAAATAATAGCTTCATAATAGAATAGGGACATCCTTTAAAGTATAAAGAATACAAATATTCTCTTACATGGTTTACTACTTATTTCTTTGTAGATGTGTGCACAAAATGTGGAAGCATATACAAGAGATGCAAAATTATAAAATGGATCGTCAAAGAGATGTGGTCTTATAGACTTATTTGGTAAGTGTAAAGCCAAAATTCATAATATTTGTTAGCATCTCCCTTGCTTGGTGTAAAACAAGAGCTTTGGAATAGAGTATGAGAAACAATACAAGAATAATGAAAGGGAAAATTTTATCAAAAAATAAGATTGTTTCTTCCTCTTCCTTCATTCTTGTAAATATGTGATCATATATCTTACAACTCTCGTCCCTAATATAAAATTTACATAAAAGAAAGGAGTGAAATAGATAACAACCAATCAAATTGTATTCATTCCTCTAATAATAAATATAACAACCTATTCACCTTCAATATTTCACCAATAGATGAGTTGGAGAATTCAACATGAATTTATATCATTTTTAAGAAGTATAGTGAAGCTCGTTGATTGAATAAGGTATGAGAGAGAATGCTGAAGTGAGTGCAGTGAAGGCTTTCTCATTAGTTTCCATAATGAAACAATCATCAAAATATTAAGGTAGTGAATAATATAAAGTTAGTTTACCATAAATCATTGTGTGTTGGAAAAATATATTTACATTTCATAGTAGAGTAAGACATTTGTACCACTCATATTTGAAGTCACAAGATTTTTTATAAGATACAATGATACATAAATGTAACCTACAAAATGAATAAAATGCTGCCATAAAAAACTTGTTAGATGCTATATATATTACCCCCTCACCGTTGAAAACATCTTAAAATTATTTACAACTCCATTGTAAAAATGTTGTGTGCATGAGACAATTATGTGGACTCAAAAGCCCACATAAGAAGCCTATGGAATAACTAGTATATTATAATATATAATTGATTATAAAACATGTGGTTTTTCCCCGCCCCCCACCAACCCAAATATATATATATATATATTTTACAAAGTTGATGTAATTGTCAGCACGACTATTTATCACGTGAAGCGCAACCATCATAGATGGCATGAAAAGAGCCTGGAAGACTATCTAGATATAATTTGCATGACATCTGTAAAGCTGATAACTTTGTTTTCTTGGAGTGGCTCAAGCACTATCCGCACGTTTCTTTTCCCACTGCATGCAAGCTCAAAAAATACGGTGACTTTGAAATGTGTTGTCCTTTGAAGACAACTAGTGACTTAACATTTACAATGGTGTTCACTAAGGTTGCACAATTCTAACTTTTACAGCCTTAAATTTCAAAGCACCACATGAGCTTGACAAAGATTGAGTTGATAGGCATGCTAATAATTCAAGGCCATTGCATTCATGTGCATTAAACGCACTAAATGTTCAATTTCCATATCATTCATGATATGAAAGTAAAACATACAGCCAATCAGATAATTACAAACTAATTACCCCACGTTTATGTTTTTTCTTTCCACATTAGATATGCCCAATGTTATTATCATTCCCATGCATATCTCTTGGTTCTCTGCAACCTTTCTATATAATGGAGATTACTTTCATAATAACTCATACCATACTCTCTTTGAAATTTTTGAATTCTGAGCAAAGAAAAAACCATGTCTGCTCGCGTGAAATGCCTCCTCCCGCTGCTCTTACTCGCGGTTATGCTCAGTAATCAAGCAGTCTCTGCATCGGTATGTAATCTCAAAAACTTTTCCTCCTTGTTTATTATTATTGTATTCTTTCAAGATGGATTTTTTCTGGGAGTCTTAGTCCTAAGAGACACATGATATATCTACTTGGCTGTCCTCAGGGGGAACAAGTGAAAGTCACTTTTTTAGCGTACCAAACGCTGGAACGTCCAGGAGTGCTGATGATTTTTGTAGACACTTTCCCAATGTCACGTAGTCGGAGCATGTAGCTGACACGTGGTGATGTTTGGGTTTTTACTACGGTATACTATTTTTTTCTGCAACATACCCCACTGTGTTTCTTCCTACTGTAAGAGCTATGAGTTTGTCATTGATCATTCTTCACTTGGATTGTTTGTTTGGTTTATAACAGACACTGACCAAAGGACAAGAATACAACTACAGAATGCTGGTGTTGCCAGATGGGAACTCTGTTCTATGCACCTATTCACCAAATGAATTCAACATTTTTACAGTGCCGAAAGATTATCAATTATCTCATTATGTGGAAATAGTGTCTGGGTATGACTGTAACCAGGCTAACTGCACTACCAAAGCTGAAGGGAAGGGCAAGGACCCTATTCGCCAGCTGTACGGCAATCTCCCATAGCCCGTGTACCTGTAGGAGACACTGTCACTCCATAGTTTTATAGATCATCATATTTGACCCAATAAATGCTAGCTTCTTACAAGCTATGGTAGATATGTGTGTGTGAGAGAATATAATCTATGATATTATCATTCATATGACGATATCATAATAACTATTTTATCATATGGTTTTGTACGTTATAATTATTATGAAATATATCAATGTTAAAGGTAGATTTATGTTTATAATATTTAAAATTATTTTAGCATTCACTAGAAATATAAAAAATATCATTTTCATGGTTACTTTTATTTTTAAAAGGTTATATTTAGTGTTTATAAGATTTATTTATCAATTTAAAAAAAAAACATATAAATATTTGTAAAGTCATATTCATATATTTATCGTTAATAGATTGGTCTAAAAGAAAATAAACTTTTTGAAAGATAGTAATCTAAGTTAGTTATATAAATTTAATCAATTAAATAGAGATAATCATCAATTAATTCATGCTAGTTGAAATTTTGTTGGTTGACGAAATGGTGCAGGACTAGATGAAGAGGAATTAGAGACACTCCTTGTCTCTTGAAAGGAGATCTAAGAGAATATCTATTCAAATTTCTAAATCAATAGATCTTGGCTATGCTAAGATACATGCATTCTTGTATTAATGTAAACAAAAACAAAATCATTTTTTTTAATTATATTTGTATTGTAGAAAATTGTACTCCCTTGTTGGAGATGGTACAATTTCACACTTACTTGGGACCTATTTTAGTACCCCTGCATTCATGACCCTTTAAATCATCATTAAAAGGCCTCTAAGACACTTTATTTCAAATCCAAAGGCTTATTTCGGCTGAAATCCTGACAAAATCAACAATGACATTCAATTTTCTAACTACCCAACATTTGCTCATCCCAAAAATCTAGGGTGGGACTCATATACCACCTTTGGCATATGACTCCCCCTAGGTGGGACCCATACACGACAAGATGCATATGAGTCCTATGTGGCCCCTTTTTGGGGTTTGAATGGGAAATTAAGGTTTTTAATTCAAATTTTTGTTTGATGTCTGCATTTGGGATCTAATAAATGGTAAATTAGATGAAGTGCATATATAAACAAGGTTTCAAATCATTATTTCACCTAGGGAAGTTGATTCAAATTCTAAGCGTTCATAATACCAACTTGAGTGCTCAAGCATACTCTCACAAGAGCATTCAAGAGTAAGGGACACATAAAGTTGAAGTCTTGGAGCAACATTATAGTGTTTTTATAGGTCTTCAAGCTCGCTTTCATCCAAGATCTAGCATTGTCAAGGATTGATGATGGTTGGCTATGGAGAATCATGATGGATTCTAGGTTGGGGAGATACAACTAGCCATTGAGCGAAGCCTTATGACTTGTTTCTTGAGTAATTCCATCCTCCATTATCATTCTACTTTTTACCTAAAGGAAGGTACATGCATTATTATGGCTTATTAGGGTGATTAGAGATCTCCCAATGTGAATCATCATCTCTACATTTCATTCATGCATCTTATTCTAGCACATTAGAATAGGGTCTTATGGTAGTTTAGATCTCCTAATCTTAGATGCACTTATTTAGGACTTGCATTCATATTTACTTCTGAGATCTATCATTTCTATCAAGGTTTAACTACCAAACTAGGGGTTTGACTGAGGTGCAGCCCCCATAAACAAATAAATACAATATTTTTTTTGCAAGATTTTAACAAGTTCAGATCTAGAAACAAAGTCAGGAAGAAAGAGCATAAATAGAAGAACAAATTTAGGCCATGAATTTCTAAAAAAATACAATTGGAATAATATGCTACTTGTGGCATCTGAGTCTTGGTATAACATATGTTCCTAGTTTCAGAGGATTCATACTTGTCACTACCAAATTATAGTTTCTACCCAGAAACCCTAATCTGGGACTAATTCGCCTAGCTTGGCATATGAGTCTCAGTGTGCATTAAAATCAACATTTTCAGGATTTCAGACCTTATTCTGAGCCTCTTCAGGTTTCTAGGTTTACCTTTGTACTTTCTCAGTTTACTGTTCTGATTTGATTTCATTTCTAGGCCATTTACTTTTAGTCTTGCATGTTATTTACATTTCTTATCTTTCCAAGCCCTAGCTTGTTGGTGAATCCACTTTTAGTCTTTAATCACACCCTAGGACACCTTATTGCAGATCTCTTTCCCTCATTTCATCCCTTTATTGAGATCTCTAACGTATCCTTGTATGAACTCTAGAAATAGGGAAAAGAGATACCCTCTCTTGGAGTGTTGTTCCTTCTCCTCAATGGTGGAGCAACCTTACCCTATTTTCTTATGTTTAAATATTTATGTAATCCTTTATTATTTTTTAATATTTTAAATAGATTACCATCATGCATATGCATATGTAAGGAGATAGGATGATTGTTTAATGTTCCATGAATTTTACTTCATATTGTAGTTGATTTTCTTTTATAAAATGAAACCATGTATATACATAAATATCTTGATTCTAGCATCAAATATATCTCAAGATAGACTATTTTAAGCCTAAAGCATACTTAATCTATTTTACTTGATTTGCTAAGGTAATGAAAGGGAAAAAAGATAAAAAAGATAGAGAGGGAAAGAGTAAATAAAAGGAGGAAGGAGAGGAAGATACGGTCAAACATATTTAGCACAACAAAAAAATCACTTACCTAGCAAGCCTCTCCTACAAACACTAAACAACCACTCAAACCATTGTTATTCTTAGTTTCCTATTCACTTTTACAGTAAATGAAATTATTGTTTTCATAGTGATGGAAGATTATCAATTCTCTTATTATGTGAAAATAGTGTCTGGGTATGACTGTAATTAGGTTAATTGTAGTATCAAAGCTGATGGAAAGAACATAGACCTTATTTGCCAATACTATGGGAATATCACATAAGATATGTAACTAGGAAAAAATATCACTCCATATTACTATGGATCATCATCCTTGACCCAACAAATAATAGCTTCATATAAGCTTTGGTACATATATATGTGTGTGTAACAATATAAAATGTTATATTATCATTCATATGGTGATATCATAATAACTATTTTATTACTAGGTTGTGTTTGTCATAATTATTATTAAATATATTAATATTAAATGTATATCTATTTTTATAATTCGTGCCTTTTTCTTTTCAGAAGGTCTTAAATCCTTCTCTTTCTCTTTCTTGGAAAGGATTTTTTCCCCACTGGGTTTTATCCTTTTTCTCCATTTGTGAGAAAATGCATTGTACATGGGTACCTAACATGGCCTTGTAGTGGGGACCCATTTCTATCTATTCTCATTTTTATGATCTCTCAAGTATTACTTAAGAGGGGTTATTAGAGTGAATAATTTATCTATTCACTATACTTATGTGTACTGAGGTTGATGAGGTTAGACAACATCTTCTCTAACTGAATGTGTAACCTTTCATCCTCTAGAGGTTACAAATTTATTTGATAAACCTCATTGATGAGCTTAAAATATGCTCATAATTTGATGTTCTGATAAACTTTTAAATGACATTACTTTTGTTATTCCATGGCTGTTTAAACTTTGTTGAAACCTTTTATCAGGATATCCTGTAGCATGATACTTTTATATTCCTGTAGCTTATTGTGTTGACTTGATTGCATTTATTGCCCTGTTGACTCTCGAAAATGACTGGTATATTGTATATAGTTTTTTGAATGATGAAGTAGATTTAAAATGTGTGATTAATGAATAGATATCGTGTATGTGCCATACACCTTTTCTTTGCATCTGTTACCTTTTATTTCACAGGTTGTTGAAGAATGATTGAGTCCAGTGCAGCCAATCTCGACCTTGTAGTAAAGTCCATTTCCTGCACGACTTCGAGGAAGCTCCGGTGAAGACTCTTTGACCGAAACCATGGGAAAGAATTTTAATGACAGTCAATCTAGAAAGAGTGGAGCACTAGATTCTCTCCAGATCGGGTTGAACACATAAATTCATTATGAAGTTTGTTCCTTGATTCGGGGATATACTTTACTTCCACGTCTTTCCTTGATAGGGTTAGTTAGTTAGTTTCTCTCCTACTTTTAAATAAAGTTCTCCTCCTGCGCGAGCAAGAAGGAGAGAGGGAGAAAGAGAGATGATAGTTAAAGTAAGATAGAAACAGAGTAGCAGATATCATGTAAGAATCAATATGATAATGAAAGACAGAATTTGTTTGACCAGAGACAGAGTTTGTTGTTAGTCTCCATACCAACAAAACAATGTATATCATTCTGTTTTCATGAATAAAGTTCAATGAAGTTCTGAGTTTAGCATTTGCGTAATTAGTAGATGCTTGCTAAGGGGGCGCACTTAGTAAGTATCTATAGCTAGTTAGTTAGTTGTTATTTTCTGTTGATCTTCAGTTAGCTTTCATCTTTGAAGTTTTCATACAAACTCAGTCTTATAGTGCTCCTGTAGCATAGAGAGTTCATCCCTGTGACTGTTCCTGTAGCATAAGGCCAGCTCATAGTTTGTGTTTCAGTCGTAGTTGTTATGGTTTCTATCATAGTTGAGTTAAAAAAATTTGCATTACCGTTCTGTGGCTTAGATAGAATTTCTTTCCAGTATTATTTTTGCTAAGATTTGACCGAAACTAGTTCCCAGTGCATATTTTTTGCCGCGACATTTAAAGTCTACGTCCTCTGGTTTGACAAGTAAAATGAACGCCCACAGAGAGATATTAGTCACCTATCAGAATGTCCAATTCCCAGGAAAGGTTTTACTATGATATTCACATCCTTTTGTGGGCGTGAGCCATTTTTGGCACCATTCCTGGGGATGGCGTCTAGCTAGGAGTTTGATAGAAGACATTTTTTGGCACTAGTTTAGCTTGTTAGTAAAAATTTCTAGATCCTTCAAGCCACTATTCACCATATTGCATGCATAGAAGAAGAAGAGATGCACTGGGAAGGTTCCTCCCTAAAAATATGTTTATTAAACTACCATTTGACCCAACTGACAACAAACTTGAGGAAAATCCATTCGCTGCATTATTCCAGCAACCCAACATGGCAAATAATCCACCTAATAATCCACCTCCTGCTTTTGAGTTCCCTATTATTCCCCAGTGAGATACTGACAATCTTAAGAATATACCTTCTTCACTACTTCCAAAATTCTATGGCCTGGTCACAGAGGACCCATAAACCTTTCTGTTTGAATTTGATGTTCTCTACGGTAGTTATGACTACAACACAGATGCTCATAAACTGAAACTATTTCCTTCCACCTTGAAAGAGGGAGTTCTTAGATGGTTCATGAGTCTGGGAAGAGGTGTCGTCGATAGTTGGGCGGCCATGCAGACGAAATTCCTTGAAAAGTATAAGGAATATTGTAAGAGTGCCAGCAAAGGTGATAACATATTCTGAATTCAGCAGAAGGACGATGAAAGCCTAGAAGATTATATTTCTAGATTTTTGTTTTCACTGAAGAGGAACTCAAACCATACTCTCAACGAGGACTCTCAAAAACTACTCTTTCTAAGGGGAATCAGTGATGCCTGTATTCACACCCTGGACCTGATGGGAGGAGGTGATATAACCTAGCTGCCTTAGGATGATATAAAGAAAATATGTATTAACTATTCTCGAGCAATAGTTAAGAAAGGTTGAGGTCATCATACTACAGTGGGAAAGTCTTCTTCTGGTGGAGTCTCTCGGGTGGAGATAACAAATTGCTATCTGATTTCAAGCAAGACATCATTAATAATATGGCTACACAACTGGACACCATGCAAGCTCAGAGGAAACATGAGGAGGCTGAGACAGTTTTGGTCGAGTTATGTCCATACTACAGACAAAAAAAGCGTGACTGCAGATGCAAGATGGTGGCTAATTTGGAAGCCAGACAACTACCTACTGACTTCAAGCTAGTAGAAGGTGATGATGATCAAGTGTTCTTTGTCACACAAAGGAGACCATGGGCCCAAAGACAAGGTATGCCTCAAGATCCTTGAACTTTTGGTAATCTTTATTCTGGCTATAATAACCAATGGCAACATGCATATGGACCACCACTACCATGGAATCCACCTCAACCAAGTTGGCCTAATTATCAGACCCCGCAATGGCAATCTCCTCAAGGAGGTTGGCAGTAGCCACAAGGGCAATGGACCCCACCTTTAGGGAATTGGCAGTAAAATCCTCAATGAAGAGGCCCTCAGCAATGGCAAAACCAGTCCTCTAGATTCCTGCAACTTCCACAGCAACAACCACAGGCCCTTATGCCGCCTCTTGCAGCAACTGCCACAAATCCTGAACCTCCAAAACAAACACCTATGCCTGCCCAGCTATTGCCCAATCCCAATAATAAGTAACAGCAGCAGCCATAGCAGCCTGTGTATCTTGCCGAAGCCAACCAATATCAAGCTTATGCCTTAAAAGTTAATGACATCCATTTGAGGTCTGAAACCACTTTACCCACTCCAAAACCATCTTTGATTATTGAAATACCAGATTCTCCCCTTGAAGAATCTACTGCACCTGTTGTTCCTGCTGAGCATATGCCCATAACTGATACGGTTTCTAAGGAGCCTATTTTGCAAAACCAAGACAACCCACCTTTTCCTCAGAGGTTGCAAATTACTGCATCTAAATCCATGGAAGAACCTACTTTTGACATTCTGGATTAGCTCAAGAATGTGCAGATTCAAATCCCCTTATTTCAGGCTATTAAAGATATTCCCATTTTTGAAAAAGCAATCAAAGAGGTCTGTTTGAAGAAGCCTAGATAAAAGAAAAAGGATCCTCAAACAATTCATGTCTTAGGGAAATCGGCTGATATAATGTTGGGAAATGTAGTTATTCAAAAGTATATTGATCCTGGAAGTCCTATAGTTCAGATACATATAAATGGCCAAGTTGTAAAACATGTTTTGATTGATTTAGGTGCTGCCATTAATGTCATGACAAAGCATACTATGGACTCTCTGAACATTTTAGACATTAGGTCTACACCCATAGTTCTACAGCTTGTAGACAGCTCCATAGTTAAACCTAATGGGATAGTGGAAGATGTAATTGTCACTCTTGAATCTTGGGAGTACCCTGCTGATTTCATAATATTATCAGTTAAGGAAACTTTAAGAGGGTATCCATTTATCCTTGGTAGACCATAGTTAGCAACTGCTGATACTTTTATAGGATGTTGTTCTAGAGATATGACCATTTCTGATGGATAGTCCACAAATAAATTGGCTCTGTACCCGCCTGCTAGACCTCAACCAGATTTGTCCCAACCTGTTTGGCCAGATGTGGGGGAAGAAATTGAAGAAGCAAATTCTTTGGCTCAATTAATGATGATTCAAAATGACCCATTCTCACAACTTCAGAGTGAGGATGCCTTGCTGTTTCAAATCCTATAGTACAACTCTGATACGGGTAGTACATTTGATCCAAATGGTACTCATTTACAGTGTTTCTTGCAGCAACCAGATTCTAAAAGTTCACTGCCTAAACTTCCAGCAATTTTTCATAATTTACTTCCACAAGAGGTATAAACATCACCTGTAGATTCTATAAGTAATCTCACGGAGCAGATAGAATTGTCTCAAGGTCATTGTTTGAATATCAATAGCAAGATGTCATAGTCTCAACGGGCTGACTTATTAAAAATGCTACAAGAACAACATATAGCTTTTGCATGGGAATATGGGGACATGCAAGGAATAGATCCTCGAGTCTGTACTCATAGGATATATATCAAAGAAGATTGTTCACCGATTAGACAACCTCAAAGAAGAGTAAATCCAACACTTAGAGAAATAGTTAAAAGTGAGCTTCAAAAGTTGCTTGATGCTGGTTTTATTTATCCAATCTCTGACAGTCAATGGGTTTCTCCATTAGTCATTGTTCCCAAGAAAGGTGGAAAATAGAGAGTGTGTGTAGATTACAGAGAGTTGAACAGTGCCACTAAAAAAGATCACCTTCCATTACCTTTTGTAGACCAAATATTGGACTCATTGTCTGGCAAAAGATATTTTTCCTTTTTGGATGGTTACAGTGGGTACAAATAGATAAAAAATGCCCCTGAAGATCAAGACAAGACCACTTTTACCTGTCCATGGGGAACATTTGCTTATTTGGTCTTGCCTTTTGGCCTGTGCAATGCATCAACAATATTTCAGAGAGCAATAATTAGTATCTTTGCTGATCTATCTCATGAATGTATGGAGATTTACATGGATAATTTCAATACCTATGGAGTCACATTTGAAGAAGCACTGGTTAATTTAGAAAATGTAATGAAAAGGTGTAGAGAGAAAAATTTGTCTCTAAATAGTGAGAAGTGTTTTCTAATGATGGAAGAAGGTATTGTTCTAGTTCATCATGTTTCAAAGAATGGAATATAGGTTGACTATGCTAAAATTCAAGTTATTCAGAATTTACAAACTCCTGAAAAACAAAAAGATGTCAAAAGTTTTCTTGGTCATGCATGGTATTATAGAAGGTTTATAAAAGACTTCAGTAAAATTGCCAACCCACTTTATGCCTTGTTAACAAAGGATTCTCAATTTGAGTGGACAGAGGCCTATGAAAAATCCTTCCTACAACTAAAGGACTTACTTACTAAAGCCCCTGTTCTTCAAGGACCAAAATGGAATTTTCCTTTTCACATACATGCTGATGCCTCTGATTTTGGCATAGGAGCAGTTCTGAGTCAAAAAGAAAATTCAATTGAACATACTATTTACTTTATCAGCAAGAACCTTTAAGGTCCTGAGCTCAACTATACTGTCACGGAAAAGGAGTTGCTTGCAGTAGTGTATGCTTTGAATAAATTTAGGCATTATGTCACAGGTTATCAGATATTTGTTCATACTAACCATGCAGCAATCAAATATCTGATGAACAAAACTGTCATCTCTGGTAGGTTGGCACGATGGCTCCTGTTGTTACAAGAATTTGATATTACAATCATTGACAAACCAGGAAGAGCTAATGTTGTAGCTGACTTTTTATCAAGATTTCAACCAGCTACACCTATTGAACATGAGGTCATTGATGATAGGTTCTCAGATGAACACTTGTTCTCCATTGCTGCACATACTCCATGGTATGCAGACATTGCTAATTATCTAACAGCAAACAGAATACCAGCCCACTTTTCTCCAAAAGAAAAGAGGTTGTTAATTGAGAAAAGTTTTAATTTTTCCTGGATTGCAAATAGTTTGTTTTATACTAGACCTGAACAAGTAATGCGAAGATGTGTAAGAGAAGATGAAACTTATGATATATTGCATGCTTGCCATGATGAACCATGTGGAGGACATTTTGCAGCAAAAAGAACATCAATGAAGGTTCTTACAACAGGGTACTACTAGCCAACACTACACAAGGATGCTGTGGCCTATATAAGAAAATGTGACAGATGCCAGTGTATGGGAAGACCAACCAAGTTTGATGAAATGCCACTATATCCGCAAAAAATAATCACCCCTTTTGATAAATGGGGGATGGATTTTGTAGGGCCAATTGATCCACTATCAAATGGAAAATCATGCATTCTAGTTTGCACAGACTATGTAACAAAATGGGTCGAGGTAAAAGCTATGACTCATGCTCGAGATAACAAAGTTCCCAAATTTTTGTATGAACAAATTTTTACAAGATTTGGAGTTCCCAGAGAGCTTGTAACTAATCAAGGAGCTTAGTTTACGTCAAATCTGATCACTGCACTAATGAATGACTATAAAATAAAACATAGGAAGTCTAGCCCCTATCACCCTCAAGCCAATGGTTAGGCTGAGGTAACAAACAGAGAAATTAAGGCGATCCTCACAAAGACAGTGCAGATCCATAAGAAGGACTAGAGCAGTAGACTTCCTGAAGAAGTTTGGGCTTACAAAACTACATGGAAGACAACAACTGGGTTTACACCTTTTGAGCTGCTTTATGGGAAAACAGCCATATTACCCATAGAATTTGAACACAAAAATTTGAGAACAGCTCTTGAACTCAACATGGACATATCTAAAGCACAGAAGAACCATCTCCTACAGCTAAATATTTTGGACGAAATGAGAAAAACCGCCCTGCAACATACATAAGCAATCCAACAGCAAAGGAAGAAATGGCATGATCAGCACATCAAAACCAAAAAAAATTCTACTGGTGATTGAGCTCTGTTATATGATTCTAGATATCAAGAAAATCAGGGTAAGCTCACAACACGCTGGCTTGGCCCCTATGAAGTTAAAAATGTGTTCGACAATGGAGCTGTACAGTTGGTGACAATTGATCCAGTCTATTTCAAATTGTTAGTCAATGGCCACCGACTCCGGTTGTACCATAAACCAGTCTCAAACAAAGAATTCATGTAGCAGTTCATTGAGGTTCCTCCCGCTACTCTTCCTGTAGCCGAAGGCTTTAGCCTTTCTCCTACAGTGTTACCGTAATTTTCAAAAAGCATGCCCATAATAAAGGTTTTCTTTTTAAAGGAAACCCCTTTTTCTCTATTTTTATTTATCGCCCCCATCTCAATTCTTTATCTTCCATCCATCCATCCCATCCATCCATTCCATTTGTACATCTCATCCGCCCACGTCACCCATCCACTTCATCCGTCCGCATCAACATTAATTAAGATATCTTTCCCACTTGTCAATTCATGCAGCGTCGTCATCTTTCTTCACACGTATGTGCAATTATCAAAGGTACGCCACATCTTTTCTTATAACATATTTGATTTATTTCATTCTATTCATTTACTACTATGCATGTACCAGTTATTATCACCCAAATCTCTACCTATTCTTTCGTACATGTGAGGACACATGTCATACTTTAAGTAGGGGGCAGGGTAATCCATCTTTTAAAACCAGTCTTTTCGCCACTGCCATAACTGCACAAATAATCTTTCTTTAATAATTTTTTGGTACTTTCAAAATATGATCGCATGTCCTTCTTTATTACATGTTTTTCTTGTAAACTATGATTAAGAATGCTTGTTTAAAAAGTTCATTTTTGGAAAAAAGAAAGAAATGTGACGGCACGACAGAAGAAAAACCAGAGTAGAAAGGGAAATAGAGAATTTGAATCTTCAGCAAGGTATTGAGTTCAGCTAAAGGAAAACTACAAATATGGGTGGTCAGTTGGTGTGACATGAGCCTATAGCTCATGAATTGTTACTACAAAATCCACAAGCAGTCCACGCATTCAGCCTCTGTGGATGGTTAAATTATTTCTTGAGCTTGAATGATTTTGATGAGGACGCTGCTAGAGAATTTTTGAGAACCCTTTCTGATGGGGAAGCCACCGGATGGGGTCTAACGGTTGTTGCAACCAAAGACAGAATTGTTGAAGTAACCAGGGTTCTAGCTATTGGAGAAAACTTATCTTCAGATGCTACAGCTACAAGGGCTGAGTTTTCAATGCCCACTGATGGACCTCTGAAAGTCTCCAAGCAGGGATGCAAGCGTGTGTCGTTGCCTCCTCCATATTCAGAGTATTTCGCTTATATAATCAGGTATTTAACCTGTGAAGGCCATTTTTCCTACCTGCATTCTCATCATTTTAAATTATTAAGCCATATGAGGCATGGGTTAGTTATAAATATTCCAAATTTTTTGTTAAATTTTTTAGAACAAAGTGCCTATGGAACTCAACAGGGGAAAGACAATTCTGTCACTCATCATGGCCTTATTAAATTACTGATTGAGGGCTCTTTGAGAGATGTCTCACCTCTCTCCTAGCAACAATTTGTTGCCCAAAAGAGTTTGAAAATTTCACAACCCCCTAGGGTACTTACCCCACGGCCTCAGAGAAAGAAGAAAGAAATTGCATCTACTAGTGGAACAGGGCAAGGTTCATCTACTCTTGTAGCACCAGGTCCTGTAGCTTTCACACCTGAATCCTCTACTAGAGTACAAAATAGGTCTGCCACTAGGAGAGAGAAAGGAAAAACAAAGGCAGAAGGGTCCCCTGAATCTGACCCTTATCCTCAGAAAAGACAATGCTCCTCTCCTACAACACCTTCCCCTGCAGTCGTTTCTCCTACAGCAACACCTGTTGCTATTACCAGTTCACCGTCATCCTCTGGTAGGGCAGAGCCCTCTTAACAAAAAAGAAAAAGAAAAGCTACCGGAACACCTCCTGCAGCCGCATCTGTGCCAGGAAAGGTTTCCACAAGGAAACAATCTAAGACCTCCCCTACTTCACCACAACCTGAGGTGATTGTAATTTCAGAAGGGTCTATTGAATCCGAATTTAATGTTTCTTAGAATATGTCTGAGAATGCTGCTTAGAATTCATTCGTTCCTGAAGAGAAACAAGTTGAGACAAAAGAAACAGGGCACAATGAGCAAGGGTTACCAAATCTTGATGATTTGGCTACTGCTGCTATGCAATTTTTGGAGGAAGCACAAACTTCTCCACCGCAGCAACAAGAAAAATTTATCTTGCAGCAAGAGCAAGAACAGACTGAACAACTGAATGTGCCTAGTGAAATTGTATTTCACCCTGCAAACTATAAAGCCATTGTTGTGTATAAGAGGACATTTTTAATAGAGTTTCTGGAATATGTTAAAGATAATTGGGAAATAGTTACATTACAAACCTTGACTTTTCGACACATAGCCTAGACTGACATGCAACAAAGTCTATGGGAAGTAGAAAAGAAGAAATTGTAAAAGAAAATTGAAAGTCAAAAATAGGAAATTGCTGAGTTCAAAGCAAAAATGGACGAAATGTTAAAAGTAACTAGTTAGATTATGGAATGCAGACCGCCACCCAGAGTTTATGCTATGTGCCTTAAAGAATAGTATTTATGGTTTCAATTGATGAGAATTTCCAGAAACCAAGACCCTATAATTCACACTACCAAAGAGTTTTATGAAGCATACCAGATAGCCCCTAACTGGTTAAGGAATTCTCTGTGTGAATTCTATTTGCATGGCTTTTTAATACCATTTGAAATAGAATGGAATCCTCTTCTATACATTGGTGATATTCATTTGAGAGCATTCATGTCATGGGCATCAAATGAGGTGAATTATGGTAGGCAGTGGGAAACATATGAGGAAGCTGAGAAAACAGAGCCTATTCCATTATGCTCTCAAAGTGCAAACCCCCATGCAATGTTGAAAGATTGGTTTGCTCTAACATATGGTATTAATAATGTTTCAGCCAGAAAGAAAATATTTGATATTAGAAAATAAGTATATGATGAATTCTAGGCACAACCATATTCATTTTGGAGACTGGCATACACCAGAGGTGAGAAAAGATGGGAGAGGTTAACTGTTGGGTTAAGGAAGTCAGAACCACATGGTCCCCTAAATTTCATAGCAGCTCTTAAACGAACCAGCAGATATATTCAACTGGGACTTCAAACAAGATTTGAACTGTGGATACCGCTAACATTCAGACCCCCTATGGTAATGTGGCCCCTCTATCCTCACCAGGCTACAAATCTTAACAATGAATTAGAAGACCGAAGGTATTAAAGGTGTCGGGATTTCAGAGGATTTTATTACAAGTTTGGACATCCATTCCAGAGTCATGCAGCCACCACTAACTTCAGAGAAACCACCAGGAAAGTTAATGCTGGAGGACTAGCATTGGGATAAGTAGGGGGCAGTGATGAGCTTAAAATATGCTCATAATTTGATGTTATGATAAACTTTTAAATGACTTTACTTTTGTTATTCCATGGCTATTTAAACTTTGTTGAAACCTTTTATCGGGATATCCTGTAGCAAGATACTTTTATATTCCTGCAGCTTATTGTGTTGACTTGATTGCATTTATTGCCCTGTTGACTCTCGAAAATGACTGGTATATCGTATATAGTTTTTTGAATGATGAAGTAGATTTAAAATGTGTGATTAATGAATAGATATCATGTATGTGCCATATGCCTTTTCTTTGCATCTGTTACCTTTTGTTTCACAGGTTGTTGAAGAATGATCGAGTCCAGTGCAGCCGATCTCGGCCTTACAGTAAAGTCCATTTCCTACACGACTTCGAGGAAGCTCCGGCGAAGACTCTTTGACCGAAACCATGGCAAAGAATTTTAATGAAAATCAATCTAGAAAGAGTGGAGCGCTAGATTCTCTCCAGATCGGGTTGAACACATAAATTCATTATAAAGTTTGTTCCTTGATTCGGGGATATACTTTACTTCCACATCTTTCCTTGATAGGGTTAGTTAGTTAGTTTCTCTCCTACTTTTAAATAAAGTTCTCCTCCTACGCGAGTGAGAAGGAGAGAGGGAGAAAGAGATAGATGATAGTTAAAGTAAGATAGAAACAGAGTAGCAGATATCATGTAAGAATCAATATGATAATGAAAGACAGAATCTATTTGACCAGAAACAGAGTTTGTTGTTAGTCTCCATATCAACAAAACAATGTATATCATTTTGTTTTCATGAATAAAGTTCAATGAAGTTATGAGTTTAGCATCTGCATAATCAGTAGATGCTTGCTAAGGGGGCCCACTTAGTAAGTATCTATAGCTAGTTAGTTAGTTGTTATTTTCTGTTGATCTTCAGTTAGCTTTCATCTTTGAAGTTTTCATACAAAATCAGTCTTATAGTGCTCCTACAGCATAGAGAGTCCATCCCTGTGACTGTTCCTGCAGCATAAGGCCAGCGCATAGCTTGTGTTTCAGTCATAGTTGTTATGGTTTCTATCATAGTTGAGTTAAAGAATTTTTCATTACCGTTCTATGGCTTAGATAGAATTTCGTTCTAGTATTATTTCTGCTAAGATTTGACCGAAACTAGTTCCTAGTGCATATATTTTTCCGTGCCATTTAAAGTCTATGTCCCCTGGTTTGACAAGTAAAATGAACATCCACAGAGAGATATTAGTCACCTGTCAGAATGTCCAATTCCCAGGAAAGGTTTTACTGTGATATTCATATCCTTTTGTGGGTGTGAGCCACTCATGTGCTACCTTTATGAGGTTGGAAGACTTTATATCTTACCTCAAATTTCACTAAACACTTGGACTCAATTTTGATGAATTGATCAAATAGATTGTATGTTTGCATATTACAAGTTATTTTAAGGTTGACACCTATAAGAAACTTTTCTACTCATTTGTGCCACATCATGGGGCACTTTCCAATCCACATGATAAGTGGATTTCCTATTCCTTTCCTATATAGGCATGTTCATATTGTAATCAACTCAACTCTTTTATTATTCTCTTTGATAATGGAAGATTAGGCTTATTGTGTGAAAGTGTATCGTTGTGGAAGCACAAGTTTTTTTTTGTCATGATCTTTGATGAAAATCCTAACTTTAAATATGTTTGGTCTCTTGAAAGGAGATCTAAGAGAAGATCTTTCCAAATTTATAAACCATTAGGTCATGTCTATGCTAAGATCTATGTAATCTTGTATCAAATATTTTTTGTGAATGCCTTCACCAAATTTTCTTCACATATCTCTTGGGTTATGTAAATGAAAACAAAATAAAAATTGTGTTTGAATTATATTTAAATAATCCTTCAATATTTGTCGATATTTTAAATACATGAGCATTATATACATGCCAGTGTAAGGAGTCAGTATGGTTGTTTAATGTTCCATTAATTTTACTCTATATTGTAATCATTTTTTTTCCTTTTTAAAAGAAAACCATGTATACAAATAAATATATTGATTCTAACATCAAATATCTCTCAATCTATCAACAACATATTTACCAAATCTTCAGAAAAGGTTATTCTAATTCAAAACCATCCCTAATATATCCTATTGGATTTTCTGAGATAGATAATGAGTAAATGGATAAGAAAGATAAAGGAAAAAGGGAAATAAAAGGAGGAATTTGAGTGAAAACTAGTATAAAAAATTATTATCCCAATAGAAAATGATTTACATTGCAAGCCTCTCCTACAAACACTTTGAAAATGACTCATTAGATTTTTAGTCTTATTTCAACATTAATCATGAATAGTGGAACTGTCCATGATAATAAATTTGATAAATAAATATATTTGGACATGTAATGTCAAAAAAAGTATCCCTTTTTATCACTTAATTTGGGAATAATTAATAGTAAAATGAACTTAATGTTGCCTTGATTTAGTGTAGTAATGTGTTTTACACATTCACATTAAGTTTAGGGACCTTTTTAATAAAATCAAATTAATTGTGCCTTATTTAGGGTGTTGTAAAGTGTATCCTTATACTTTCACACTAATCCAGGGCTTTATTAATTAATTGGGGTTATTTGTGCCTTATTTGGTCCTATCTTACATCCACAAGCCTTATTAAATGTAATTATTTTAGTATAATCTTGACATTTCTTAAATGACCAATCATAATTTAATGTTAGGGGTCGTGTCTTCTAGATTTAGTGATATGTGACTTATGCCGCCTTTGGTATATGATTCTCCCGTAGGTTTGGGACCTAAATTTGAATTTCATATTGAACAAGATAGCCCTAGATATTTGTGCCCCAAACTTTAGCCACTATGACCCATATGCCACAACTGGTGTATGAATCTCACTTTAACTTGGAACTATTTTAAATCTAATTCTTGGCAAGATTTTACTATCCTAGATTTGATGTTGGCTTGTAGTGTTGTAATTTCAGGAAATTCAACATAAACAAGTATAAATACAAGGTCATTTCACTTAGTTTCACCTATCAATTTTGGGTCAAGCATCCTAAGATTTGACAAGAGAATTATAGAGTGTTCAAGAGAATTCAAGAAGGCATTCAAGGGAATATTTGTAGATGATTATTGCAGAAATCAAGATACATTATCATGTTAAAGGATTGATGCATCGTGCATGTGGTTTTGAGCTAATGTTGTGATGTATTGTTCAAGATCAATTCAAGTATTCATAGGCATTCTCTTTCATCAAGAATCATGATCAAGATCTACATCCATAGAGGCTACTTCATGCTTGTTTATAGATCTACAAGGTTTCTATCAAGGGTCTATTATTTCATCTTATGTATCATGTTTCATTTTATTCATGCTTCATTTCTCATTAAGGTTTGATTACCAAAATGAGGTTTGACCAAGGAAATCACCAATTCCCTAACAAAACAACATTTTCCCCTTCTTTGATGTGTGATTGTAGGCTTATAGGTTTTAATAAAAAGTGGATTTGAAGCTTTTAAAAGTACCAAAATGAAAAATTTGTAGAAGTTTTCAAAATTTTCAAGGAGTTCTCATCTTCATGGAAAGTCACCTATAGGTCAAAATTCAAAGTTTTATACTTGGAGATCAAACAAGAGGGAAGATAAAGAAGATCACTCGAGGATACCAAAATTTCTAAAAAATCCTAATAATATGACTAAGTCACCACCTTGCGCGAATGAGTCCCAGTATACCACTTTTCAACCATTTTTTGTAGATCCTAGTTTAGTAGTTGTAGATTCTAGATTCAGCCAAAAACCCTAAACTGAGACTAAATTACCCAGCTTAGCGTATGAGTCCCAGTGTGCATCAAAATTCATCATTTGAGATTGTAGACCTTGTTTCAGGCATCTCCATATTTCCAAGTGCCTCTCTATTCATTCTCAGTTTAGTATTATGATTTTTAGTTTCATATTCTAGGTCATATAGTTAGGTTTTTCATATTACATTCAACTCTTTCTTTCTAATCACTTGCTTAGTGGTGAACCCCCTTTGTTTAGTCACACCCAAGGAGACCTTGTAGTAACTCCTTATCTTAATTGAAACAATAGGTCGAGATCTTTAGGGTTTCTTTGAGTGAACTAGAGCAAAATATGGGGGATCCCTTTTCCCTTTTAGCATTCCATCTCCTAAAAGGTGGAGCACCCTATTTCCTTGCATTCATTTTGGTCAACCTATACTTAGTACACCTTATTTATAATTTGGAGTGCATCATAGTCCTAGATTTACTTTACATTAGCTTTGCATTTGATCTTGCATTAGTTAATTTTCTTTTAGGGCTTCTAAATCTTGCATTAGTGAAAGTTCATATAGCTTGCATTTTTTCATCTTGCATCATTGAATTTTATTTGAAAGTTGTAATTACACATGATGAAGACAACATACAAACCAAAAACCTTAACATTCGCTTAGAATTTATTGAGTTTAGTGTGAAAACCCTAATCTAGGACTCATTCACCCATCTTGGCAATTTAGTCCTAGTATAGGTTATTTTACCTCAATTTTGGGAATTTTGTGTTGTTTTTTTTAGTATTTGAGCCTTCTAAGAACCATAACTGGGACTCACACACCCTTCTAGGTGATTTAGTCCCATATCAAACTAAAAACTACATTTTCTAGCATTAAAAACCTTGTTTCTGAACTTCCATTTAACATTGTTAGATATCTATTTTAGTTTGCTAATATTTTATTTCATTCATTTTATTAGATCTAGCTTAATTTTCTTCATTGATTGCATTTCTTAAATTCAAAATGGTATTTAAAAAATTTCATTTTTAGATTTTTACATAGCATACTGAGTCAATTATCATGTTCTAAATCTGAAAATTGCATTATCCTTCCGCATACTCTTCTCTATCATTCTCACATTTCAAATTTGTAAGAAATGTATTACATAAAGCTTTCATTAAAAAACTATATGGTTATTATACTTAATGTTCTATTTCCAGATATTGTTGATTACTGTAAGATATTTTTGTTATGTGCATATGAATATGAATTCCTCTCCCCTCTCTTTTTGTTCATCATTGATCCCTCTCCTAGTACCCCTCCTATGAGTGAGACTACTCTATTGAAAGAGAACACAACCTTTGGAAATCATAAAAAATCATATTCATTCTTCTACTAATATCTCTCCTATTTTTGAAGAAGGTATTTTGGTGTTAGAATAACTAATCAATGAGAGTTTTGAGATTCCTAGTTGTTTCTCTCCTCCTACCTATCTTATTGGGCAAGACAGTGCTGAACAAGAGGACACAACTATAGGTAATCATGATGATCACATAACACAAAAAATACCATTGAAACCTACCTAAATACCACTTCAACTAGTCTACATTCACCTCCCAACATCTTCCCCACTTATGAGAATGTTATAGCGAAAGAGGATGCAATTGTAAGAAATCATGAAAATCACATTACTTGTGAGAAGGATATGTTGCTATTGGATGATCAAATATTTAAGATATATGACAACCCTATTTACATTTCATTCCCTACCTCTCCTATAGTCGAATACATAATGGGACAAAGGAATTTATTCATAGATAACCATGATACTCATACTTTTTCTTCTTATAACATCTCTCCTATTTGTGGAGAAAATATTTTAGTGTTAGAAGATCAAATAAATGAGAATTATGAGAGTCCTATTTGTTTCTCTTCCCCTAGGAAAAACATTATTGAACAAGAAAATTCCATCATTGATAAACATGAAAACCCAACCATTGATAACTCCCTTACTTGTGATGAAGTCATTTTAGAATAATCAGCCTTGGAATGTCATGAATATCCAGTTTTTTGTTATCCTAAAAACTCTCCTACTACTAGGGTAGATATCATGGTGTAATAAAATGAGAACATTGACATGTTCCTTTCAAACAATAGTAATGCGGCTTCCTTAGATGAAGATGACAAGCTAACAGTAGACTCCCCTTCACTAAGACATGATGAATGTAAGGATAAGTGTGTTGAGGCTATGAACATTAGAACCTCCTTGAGTCCTTTGATTCTTAGACCTCCTATAAATCCTTTAATTATTGAACCACCTAGGCCTCAACTAATCCTCTCTCTATCCTCACAAAAAATACAAACTCAAAAAAAATCCATCCTAATCCTCGAGCCACCTAAGAATATTGTTTTATAGCAATCAAATTATAACACTATTTCTCATAGATATAATACTATAAAGAATCCACAACCAAGACAAACACCTTCAACATTGCTCCCATTGCCTAACCCTATCTTACCTGGTCCTCCTTGTTTTCCTTTAAAATGTGGAAAGGGATATAGGAAATCATTAGAGGATATCAAAGTTTTAGATTAGCCCTAGTACTAGGACTAAATCACCACTTGTGGTGTATGAGTCCTAGTATACCAGATTTCAAGTATTTTTTATAAATCCTGGTTTACCAGTTCTAGGTTCTAGTTTCCACCCGAAACCCTAAACTAGGACTAAATCTCCCCTAGTAGTGTATGAGTCCCAATGTGTATTAGTGTTAGATTTCCAAAAGTGTAGAACTTGTTTCAAGCTTATTCAGTTTCCCAAGTGCCCCTCTATCCTTTCTCAATTCATTATTCTAATTTTTAATTTCATATGTTAGGTTGCATAATTAGGTTTGCATATCATTTTCATCCTCTTAGTTCCAAGCCTTTTATTGGTTGTGAGCCCATTTTTATCTTTAATCACACCCTAAGACAACCTATTGCAAATCTCTAGGTATGTGTAGGATCATGATGGGCCAAAAAGTGGCTATATGATGGGTATGTGTAGGGTATGTGGCTAATGACTTTTTTTACCCAAAATTGATGAAATGAAAAGGGTTTTTAAAGTATATTCTCAACTTTCCACCAATATAAATTTTTATTTAATTTGAATTTAATAAATAATTATTATTCATTTTCTATTTGAATTACAACTAAAGTCCTGATTGATAGGCTAATTGAAAAGCATGTATAGCTTTCAAATGGAATCACTTTTTTTGAAACTGAAACATGTGTCACATTCCATGCTTCACATACTATAGGATTAAAAAAAATGAATTTGATGAAGTTTTGACCAAGTTAAGGTGGTCAGACATACAAGTTTTTATATTTTTTAAAATTTGTAATAAAAAATTCATAATAATTATTTAATTGGAAAAAAATTATTAAAAAATATGCATCACATCAAGAAATGAGTCCTCTATTTATATATAAAATCTTATAAAAAAAATATTATCATTTTATTGTGGTTAGGGTGGTTAGACATACACATTATTTTTCCTCTGAAATTTAAGTACTAATGCATTGAAATTTCAAATTCTCACCAAATAGATTTTTAAAAAAGAAGTAAACTTAGTAGTTTATAAAATTCATTCAATTTGCTATAGATTCTATTCTTACATATTTTTGAAATAATATAGATAAGTTATTCAAATTTTTACGTCAAGTTTCCCAACTCTATTTTTTCTGAATTGTTCACCACTTAAGGGCCTATTTTTTCCATGATGATCTTGCACATACCCCTCCTCCCTTACTTGCATTACTAGATTAAGATCTCTAGGGATTTCTTGAATGAACTAAACTAAAATAAGACCCCACTTTATGGTTCCATCTCCTAAAAGGTGGAGCCTCCTATTTCCTTCGTTTAATTTTGGTGAACCTATCCTTTGAACACTGTATTTTCTGATTTAGAGTGCATTATAGTCCTAGATCTAGCTTACATTAACTTTGCATTAGGTGTTGCATTAGTTAATTTGCATCTAGGTATTCTAAATCTTGCATTAGTGAAAGTGCATATAGGTTACATTTTTGCCTCTTGCATCATTGAATTTCATTTAAAATTTGTAATTGCACATTGTCTAGACATCATACAAACAAGGAAACCTAAAATTCACCCAAAATTTGCTGAAATTAGTTCAAAAACCCTAATCAAGGACTCATATTCCCCCTAGGCAATTTAGTCCCAGTATAGGTTGCTTTTCCTGAATTATGGGATTTCTATATTAACTATTTATCAACATTTGAACCCTTGAAAAACCCTAACTAGGAGTCATACACTCCTCTGGGAGATTTAGTCCTAAGTCAGACCTAAAATTGCATTTTACAACATTAAAGACCTTGTTTCTATGTTTCTATTTGTTGCTGTTAGATTCCTATTTTAGTTTCCTAAATTTTTGTTCCATTCATTTCATTACATCTAGCTTAATTTCATTAGAATTAGAATTAGAGAATATCATTTATCTTATGATCCTTGCATTCATTGATTGTCCCTTACATGAATTTTACAACTTGGTTTCCTATTGCTAATACTATAGTGAGATGAAGTTTGATACTCATGTCATCCTAGGATATCACAATTGTCGTGGATCATGGGTCATCTAGCTCTTTCACTCCTAGTATTGACACTAGTTCACTTAGTATGGACCATACCCTTAACAAATCTTTCCCTTCAAGTAGTGTGACAAGTGTTGAAACAATGGTTGCTAGTATTCTGCAAGAAAACATAATCCAAATCTATGAAGACTTAGCAAACCCACAACATCAACTAAGTACTAAAATATTTCTACCATTAATATTCCTACCATAGATAACATACATCACATGATTGAAATTGAAGAAGGAATATAGCTTTCATGTAACCTAGCTTAGATTTTTGGAAAAATTAGTACAACTTGTGCTCAACCTTCAAAAAATGTCAAAAGTCAAGGAGGAAGTCAAATTCCTCCTCCCACAACCATTTCCACTATTCCTACCTATACCAACCCTCAAGTTACAATAATAATACAACCTACTAGTAGTGTCCTTCCTACCTTGAGTATTTATGCTAGTCATCCTTGTACCTTTGTGGCATTGCATTTCATATCTCTTACCACTTTCCCTCTCGTAAGTATTCCATTCACTTACCCTCGAACACATATACACCTCCACCATATTCACCTCCATATCAAAATACAACCAATGATGCCATCCTTTACCAAAATTTGCAAAATGTTTCATCCCTTCAAAAGAAAATATCCACCATAAATAAGAATAAAAATGGCCAACCTACATACCATGTCAAAAGAAATCCCTTATCCTTCAAGATATTGATAACAACGATACCACAAGGTATAGAGATTCCTAGGTTTGAGAAATATGGGGGGGAAGGAGATCCTTCTAACCATGTTTTTGCTTATATCACCTAATGTAGTTATTTTTTCCTTGAGCTTGGCTAAGCTTTTCCCTAGGTCCTTGAAAGATACCACTTTAGAATGGTTTTCCTCATTACCAAACAACTCAATTCATTCATTCAATGAGATTTTTGAGGACTTTATAAATCATTTTCAAGTGCACATGACCCTGAATATGACATTAGCTGATTTGATGAGATGTAAGCAAAAAGATGATGAAAAGGTTAGTAACTTCATTTCATGCTACTAATCGCTTTATTCCCAAATCGACATAAAGATTCACAATCCTCACCTACAACAGATGTTCATTGATAAATTGCAAACTAAGATACAAGATAAGCTTGGCATGATGAAATTCCCTTCCTTTGTAAAGTGGTGTACTACCCTTTGTGATTATCAAATTTTGGTTAGTAGTCATGAAACAAAATCCACCTCTAGCCATCTTGAAAATTATAAATCAAAAAATCAAAATAATTATAAAACTTTTAGAAAATATAATAAATGCTTCCTTCAACTAAATCCCCCTCAAAAAACAACTCAACATATTGATACCCAAGTGTCTACTATAAAGAATACAAACCCTTTCACATTTGGGGATCTGGATAGATAATTTACACCCCTACCTGATACCCTCCATAACACATTGTTAAGACTTCTATAATAGAAAATGATCACCTAATCTCTTGTTAAAACACTTTATCCTAATAATCCTTTACCTCTGAAACTTTCAATCAATTTTGTATTGTCATTATCACTAAAAAAATGGAAATGATACTCGACATTGTAAGAATCTTAAACATCTTGTGTAAGACCTCATTGATTCTAATAAAATTCACATTATAGGTGTTAATGATCAAGGAAATAAATACATTGATCCTCCCAACCAAAACCTGCAAATCTTTACCAACCCTATGCCTGACCATAATATTTCATTTTTCAAAGCTAGTGAAACTAAGAAGAATGATGTGATGAATGTTGAAATGGATGATGACATCATGGATATTATTGAACAAGGTCCTATGGATACTATTAAATAAAATCCTATAGATGGTTTGATTACATTGATCAAAACTCAACCTCATAAGGGTCAAACTAAAAAGCCTTTTAACATTGGTTTCTCATCTAAGGATATAATTAGAAATGTACCCGATGGTACTCTTTATATAGTTGGTTAAATCAATGAAAATCCCACTAATGAGATATTAATTGATCTTATCTATGGAGAGAATATGATCACTAAAGAATTCTTACTTTTGAATGAACTCTATGAAGAAAAATACACTAAACTAAAAGAATGGATAAAAATGCATAATGGCTTTGCTTGCCCTATGAGGGGATCGATCACCCTTCCTTTAAAACACAAACCAAAACAATTAGATGTTTCATTCTCCATCATCTTGATATTGGATCAATTATGTGGAAAGCTTATTTATCCATGGCTACACTCCATGGAAGCCATCTCATTGATCATGGATAAATGATTAAAGTTTCCCACTGAAAATTAAATATATTTATTGTGCACCATAATGACTTTAATCCTCTACCTTCCTATGGGAATTTATCATTGGATTTATTTTTGTTGATAATTTATTGAGATGACTTACCATTTTTGTCATTGATGTCAAAACCTAGGATCTGGAAGGTTGTGCTCCAAATGATATACAAAAATGATCTATCCTATTGTGTTCTTTGATGTTGAGCAGTGTGGATATTATTCTTAATCCGGATATGATAGCACTTCTTTTTAGGACATCCATGGAAGACAGTTAATGTAGAATAATGAATTCTAATATTTTGATCTTGGTTATGTTTGTGGTGTTTTTTGCACATTAACAACTCAGACATAATATAATATCTTATCCCTCTTGAAAGGTAAATCTCAATCAACAAGCCTGAAGAGATCAACCCAAGGTCTCTAATGTCAGGTCTTGACAATGCAAAAACAACTCAGTGATAATGTGAAAATGTTGGTAATCACAAGGGGCCTTACAAAAAAAATGTTGGAAACTTCAAATTCATCAAATCTTGCAATATGTTGATGCTTTTAGTCCTAAAACTAACCCAAATTTTGAAAGAAATAGTAAAAGATAAAAGGGTTGAGAGAAATTTCTACAAACAAAACTAACTCCTAAGATCAATTGTGCAAATAATATAATATCCAAAGTGGACCAATCCTTCAACACCAATTCCTACTTAACCCAGATTAAACCTGTCATCTCATAGAAACAGTGCAATCTTCTAAGCAAACAAATATTTTTAGATCATGAAGCATTCACACAAATCAACCCTATTTTATAAGTGAAATGAATAAATACCCACAATTGAACTCAGCATATAAATTCAAGGCCCGGGCTAACTTTGCACAACAACTTACAATCAAAAAGCTGCTCAAAGTATGGACCAATGATTTCACAAACACCTAAAATTTTAAATTTCATTAATACAATTTCACCACATCTAAATCTAAAATCTAATATGCAACCACAACTCCAAATCAATTTCTCAAAGATCTGAAGAAAAAAGAACCATGCAAAGTGAATAACATAAGAAAGGGCACCAAAGAATAATGTCTTTACTTATATTGAATCATCCAAGTTTGTAACAATTCAAGTATCCACAATTTTTCAGCACTTGCTCTCAAAAAATAATAACTCCTGGCTAGGTTCTAACTATTCCAACTATGTCTAAAACTTACAAATGAAGTTGGAGCCTCAATTTATAGTAAAATAACATTAGGTCAGCCCAGAATTAGGGTTTACATGATTAGGAGGGCTAGGAAGTTCGGCCTAGAGAGTTTTTTAAATAAAATAAAATTACATTAAATGTTTGTAAACTAGTCCTAGGTCAGCCTAGACCCCTCTAGAAACATTCCTCTTAATGGTACATAAATCTAAGTCATCCTTTCTGGTAGTGAGGTCACATGATTGGCACAAATTCCTAGGTAGCTACAAGTTGGAAAATTTCCCCTCCTTTATTGGCTTCTAATTTGCTAGACAACTCTTTGACCTTTTCTAATATTTCCACCATGTCTGCTAGATTTGGAGCTGGGATATATTGAACTCTTGCCTTATGAGTTTTGTATTCTTCTAAATTCTAGGACATCACTTTATTCCATTCAACCTACAACTCATGATATTTATCCAACTTTGAGATATAGATAGTTGCATCCTCCAAATTTTCCTTGGTGATTTTGTCAGAAGGGGCATAAATTTCATGCCACCATGAATATAATCTATTGATGTTCATATTCTTTTGACCAAGCTTCCTTCTCCCAATCATTATTTCCAAAAAATTAATACAACTATCATATATCTCCTTCATTTTTCCCTGTAGCTTCATTATCTTCTTTAAGGCCTTAGAGAGGATCTCTTTTCTATAATTCTATACTTCTATCAACTCCTTCACCTTACCAATTTCATCAAAGGAAAACATGTTCATCTTGGCCAATTCATCCTTAGGCACTTGTAATATTTTCTTCAACTCTCCAATAGTTGATTCATCAACCTTATTGCAGTCTTAAGCAAACTGGGAAGTGTCCTCTAGAAATTCAATAGCCATAGCATGGATATTGAAGATTTTCATAATTGATTCATCTCCCCTGCTACTCACATCATGCAACTACACCTGAATGTTATGAATAGAAGACTTCAATCTCTCAATTTCTTATACGACTTCATTTGGTAACAATCCTTCAGGAAGGGTGCTATCACTACTAGCAGTTTGTAGAGACTTCAGTAGATGTTGGACATATTTGTGCACATCACTCAGTTGTTTCTACAACTTCTCCTTTTCTTCAGTATCTTTATCCAGTCTCCTTAAGATTTGCTAATAGGATTCTTGGAATTCTTCCTTCTCCTATTCCTTAGTAGTTGGACATAGATTAATGGCTTGTACCTTATAATCGGTGGGTCTCACCTCATCCTTGAATTTATCCCCTACAATAAAAACTACATGAATGACTCTATTGTTAAACTCATCTCTTGAAAACTTTGAAATTGTCCTAGCTCTTTTCCTCTGCTTGGGTTGTCCCCATTGTTC
>VDFB02000015.1:231823064-231984757 GCA_007258455.2 Sequoia sempervirens
TGAGAGAGAAGGTAACTTTTGATTAGTTATTTCATGCCAACAATCCAAGGATAGCACACCCTAGGGATTTATGCTCAAGGTTTCATGCCATTTGGTTAAGGGTATGATAATTCACCTTTAAAACCCCTTTAGAGTACCCATTACACACTTATGAGGAAAATCAATAGAGAGTGAAAGAGAGAAAATAAAGAGAGAAATAGAGAGGGGGACAAAGAGATATAGAGATACAAAAATAGATATATAAATATAAAGGAATAAATATGGAGAGAGGAAAAGAATAAAGAAAGAGAGGAAAAGAGAGAAGAGGAGAGATGCAGATAGATATAGTAACATAAAGAGAGATAGAGAGATAAAGAGGGAAAGGAGGAGAGAGGAGGGAGATAAATAGGGATAGAAAAAATAGTAAGGGGAGAAAGATAGGGAGAGGGAAATAGAAAAAAAGAAGAAATGTGAGAAAGATAGATGGATGAAGAGAGAAGGGAAGACAAATATGGAGAGAAATAGGGGAGAGAGAGAGAGGAAGAGAGAGATTGAAAGATAATAAAAAATAAAAATATAGAGAGGGAGACAAAGATATAAAGAGATCTCTCTCTTTCTCTTCTCATATCTCTTTAATATCTCCCCATATGTACTTCTCCCTACCTCTCTATATATACCTCTCTCTACCTCTCTCTATATATATACCTCTCTACCTCTCTCTATATAACTTCCTATCTCTATCTTTCTATCCCTCTATCTATCCCTCATTCTCTCCCTCATCTCCGTCTCTTAGTATCCCCCTCTTTCTATCTCTATTTCTCTCTCAATCACTCTCTATGTTTCCATCTCCATCTCCATCTCCATCTCCATCTTCCTATCTATCTCTCTCTCCCTATCTCTATCTCCTTACCTCTCCTTACATCTCTTCACCCTCTATCTTTCCCACTATATATCTCTCTATCTCTCCCTCTTTCTATCCATATCTCTCCTTCTCTCCTTATCACTCTCTTTTTCTATATCTCTCAACTTCTCTATCCTCTCTCCCTCCCTCTCTATCTATTTAAATATATATCTCTCTATCTCCCCCCTCTCTATCTCTCTCTATCTTATAATTTTCTATATCACCTCCTTTATCTCTCTCTTTCCCCCTCTATTTCTATCTTCCCATCTCTCTCTCTCTCTCTCTCTCTCTCTCTCTCTCATTTACTCCATCTCTCCCACTCTATTTATATATCCCTCTCTACCTCTCTCTATATATCACTTCCTATATCTTTATATATCTCTCCATCTCCCCCTCTTTCTATATATCTCTCTCCCTCTCCCTCTCCCTCTCCCTCTCCCTCTCCCTCTTCCTCTTCCTCTTTCCTTTCATCTCTCCCTTTATATTTATCTTTTTCTATCTTTGTCTTTGTCCTTTTCTCTCTCTCTCTCTCTCACCCTCTCTATCTTTCCTGTTATATTTATCTCTCTTTCTCTCCTTTATATCCCTATTTTCCCTCTCCCTCTCTCTCCATATTTAAATTCTTACATATATCCCTCTATCTCTATCTCAATCTCATTATCTATCCATCTCTCTTTAACCCTATATCTTTTCCTCTCTATATATCACTTTCTATCTCTATCTTTATAAATTTCTATCTCTCCCTCTCTCCCCCTCTATATATATTTATCTCTTCCATCTCTGTGTGTGTATTTCTCCTCATTTTTATCCACATATGTCCCTCTCTTCCTCTCTCCCTATTTCAAACATATCATGATCCTATTGATAATGGAGTCTTATTATCTTCCTGATTCAAAGGTTTTGTTTTAGTTGTGTTTGGATCCCTGTATGTAGATGCATATTTGATTTTAAGCGACACTTCTCCATTAAGACCTTTGTTTCACAAACAAAACCATTTTAAAAATAGCCTACCAATTGACTTCATGTATGCTACATAAATGTATGTAAACAATAAACCAAATAACTACCCAATTGACTATCCACACTTCTTCGCTTTACCCATTGGTTTCTAGTTTAAATTTTAATCTATGATGTCTTTTTTTCCTAGTCTCTAACTATATATAAAAAGTAACATATTATTAATGAGGTGGTTAATGAATCGATATGTTTCCTATAGTTTCCTATTCAAATCTTGGAACTGCTTAACCTTTAAGTAGAGTTTTGCTCGCTTAAAACAAGCATTCATTCTTGAGGGATCCTTTTGAGATTTTAAAAGATACTACTGAAATGTTCTGTGTGATGGTAATTGATGATTGACATGTTTGGCGCTTGATTGTTTTAGGTGAAGTGCTTAAAGCAGAATTTCACACATCTCAGATAAGCATTACAGGAAAGATTGAGCTCTTCTACAAATTATAAACAACTGGGTAATTTTGTTTCCAGATATCTTATTCAGATTTAGTTTTAATCCCCAGGGTCTTCTCACTGTTCACAATGGCGAATACGAGCATAAACTAGGCTGTCAATGAATTGGCAATAGAGGTAGTAGATTCAGAGGAACGTTACTCATGGTTTGATAATGTGAAGGGAAAATTCAAATATCACAAGGCCGAAGATGTTAAGCCAGATTATAACTCAGGAAAGCTTTCTCGTGTGTCCATAAACAAAGTACCCATGTATCTCAAGGGCTTAAACAGAGATGCTATGTGCCTCGAGTGGTCTCTTTGGGCCTCTTTCATCACAGGATGTCTCAGACACTCTCTGAAATAGAGTTACACAAAGTAGAGGATGTAAATCGATCAGCGAAAAGGTGCCCACAAAATCTGAAGCACGCACACTTTCTAGTGGAAAAAGTACAGAGCTTGCTTCCAGAAATTACAGCAAGCTACGAAGTAAAATCAGACTGTAAGGAAGAAATCATTGTGTGGCTCTTCACTCTGAATGGATGCTTCATTCTAGAGACTCTCAGGCTTCTCAGTGATGAATCACAAAGGAACCTGGATCCTGTTTTTAATAGAAACCGGGTCTGTTCTTGTCAATTAGATATCCTAACTAATCTACTATTGCTTGAAAATTAGGTTCCCATAGTCCTCCTCCTTGGGCTATTCCAAATGAAGTACAATTGCACAGAAGAAAAGGTAAGGATAGAGCTGCTTAGAATGATTCGTGATGGTATAGTTGCCTTGGCTCACCCTTTCTTGCAGCAAAAAAGAGGGGAATCGCCAACAGAGCATTATGAACGCGAGAAAAACTTGAAGGAAGAACCCAAGTTATAAAAATCTGAAGCAATACAACCACATTTTGGGATTTTTCCATGATTTCATTCTGTAGGAGTCGAAGATTACCGGTGAAGGAGAAAAGGCAGGGGATATTCATATTACAGTACCAGAGGGCAGACACCATCATTATCTTCGTGGTCTTCATTGTCATACAACAGCTCATAAACTGAAGAAAGAGTCTAAGTATCAATACCTCATGGCTTCCGCTACAGAGTTATACAAGAGGGGAATGATGTTTAAGTCGTACAAGGGAGTTCCCTCATCAAAGGACCTCTGTTTCGATGAATAGAAAAATACTCTGTTTCTCCCTGTGATATGGCTTTCTGATGCTACAAAATTGATCTTCAGGAACCTCATGGATGTGGACATCTGCCAAGAAAAAGAATTCACCGTTATTTTAGAGTATGTATTTCTGATGAATAGTTTGATGGAGACTGTGGAGGACGTGGCTTTGCTCAAGAAGAAGGGAATAATTCAGAGCTCCATTGGAACTAATGAGGAAGCGAGTGACCTATTCAATGGTCTGTGCAAAGGAGTTAATTTCACTTTCACTGATGAAGATAGGTTTATGGCATTGAAGAGTGGTGTTAATGAATGGTACAAACAACGGACTATGGTGAAAATTAGTGCGTGGGTGGAGAGTCATCCAAACCTTGTGAACAGACTGGTAACTCCAAAACACAGAATTATTCATCGCTCCTTGCTGACACTGTGGTTGCTAAGGATGAAGGGCCTGAAAATACAATTGGGGTTAGCTCCAAAGTATATGCTGGTGTTGCATACCCATTTAACGATGATGATGAAGACAAAGCAGTGAAACAACAACTCAAAGCCAAGGTAAATGGAGAAAAAGCAAGCATCTCAAGGAGGAAAGTGATTGCAGGATGTGAACACGACGGACTTATTGAAAAGGCTTTAGAATCTTTCAAGTAAATGCAACGGGAAAGTGATGCCAAAAGAATGATGAAGACTATTTAGACTAATAAACTTCCTAATATGTTCCAGTGCTACGGTTGAGACAGGTTCAAATGAAGCTAGGAGATCTCAAGAGTTCTCCCTCATATTTGAAAGGGTTCAGGAGGTCCACCCTGAGAACTGTGAAAGCTTAAAAGTTGTAGGCCATATATATGCCAGCAAGGGCAGGCAGAGAAGGCTTTTGGAAATTTTAAGAAAGGAAACTCGTGGAACAGTTGTCTGAGATAGTTCTAGTTTCAACTGACCGCCTTCTTAAGAAATCTCATTCATATTATATTCTTGCACGACCTTATGTAAGTGATTGTGACACCGCGGGCAGCTACTACATGGCATCAGTCAAGAAAAGCTAGAGGCCACAGGATTTTGTGCTACCATTCTTGGGCTGGGACAGGTTACGAATGGAATCAAAGAGATTATTTAGACCTCTACAACATTCTATTTCCAGTGCTGCAGAGGAGACGAGTTGCCAACGGTATCAGGTAGGCCAGTTAACTTATACACTCTCTAAAGGCCTAAAAGCTTCAGCTGTGATAGATGGAGAATGGTATCAGGGACATTATTTAGATTTATTTACCCTCCAAAGTCTAAGTTCTGCAGGTGCGATAGATTGCCCATGGAATGAAATGTAGCAATTGCAGAAGGTGCACAAAAAGGATTTTGCAAGGAAGCTCTCAAAATTTTGAATTCAAAATATATAACCCAAACATGACACACGACTACTTGACAGACTGCCCAAAAGAAACATGATCTCGTAATACAAACTCTATCAAAATTCATAATTTAAACTTATTAACTCATAATATACCAATACAATACACAACATATGTTATCAGATCGCACTTCATAAAGTAATTTTTTATCAAATTCTAGCTCCTGTTAAAAGGGAAGCGGAGACACAACGCGGGAAGGACGCATGACTCAGGCTGGGGTGCGTAGGTATAGAACTACTTGACAGAAGAAAATGTAAAAAATCAATTAAAAAAAGATGATAGTTTCAGTTCAAGAAAGACGCGGAGATCATTCCATTGAAGTAGTTAAAGTAAGATTTGAGAATAGCGAGGCAGGAGTAAGAGAGAATGTCCTGTCTCTTCCAACTGCAGCATATTCTGTGTATACTCACAATGTCTCCCAACAAGAGCTCTGCAAAGGGCATTACTTTAACTATTTGTTGTGAAGACAGTCGAAACCAGCCAGCAGCCTGCATCAATAAACAAGGCAATATTAGAAGATATAAACTAAGTTAATGAATTCCCAAGGAGATATTCAGAAAGAAAAAAAGGTACATACCCATGAAAAGTCAAGGCACCTGAGAATGGTAACATTGAGATATGGGGTCTTTTCGAGCACAGAGGCCATAGTGGCCATGTGCGCGACTGCATGGGCAATGTCGCAGCCCTCCTCGGGTTTGAAGATGCCAAAGGACACACTTTGGCTCCGGCGATGCTCAGAAAGTTTATATCAGACTGCCTAAGAATGTGCGTTTATAGAGGTTGCGTGTCAAACTTCCTCTGCGAACTGTCATTTCCATCCGATGGGTCACCATGCCATATTAATGGCACGAGCGTCCCTTTTCTCTGGAGGCAGGTGTGACGGATGGCCCCCGTACCAAATGGCTCACCATGCCATATTAATGGCATGAGCATCCCTTTTCTCTGCATGCAGGTGTGACGAGTGGCCCTGGCAACACCAATATTTATGAAGCGAGAATGGGGCAGGAGTACCTACCACAATCTAGCGGTTGTAAAGCTATAAAAAAATTCTCTGAAATATTTACCGAATACGTGACAGAAGCCTAAAAATTTTTTGGCATCAAGCGATAACATTTTCAGGTCAAATCTCCACCTATAATAGCCTATGGTAGTATTATGATATTGAGGCTACATATCTGGAAGAGTTTCAAGCTTTAACATAAGAGTTGAATAGGGTAAATATTGGGTACGGTTACATGGTATTCATTAACTTTCTTCTCAAGAGAAGTTAAGTGGTTTGTCTGGGGAAATGATGTCATTCGTATCAATAACCTATATTTTAGTTAAGAATCTGTATCTTCTATCTTATGATTTATGAGATTTGCATTTTCTTAATTTATTGAAAGATATTATAGTATTCATTAATTATTTATTTGGTAACGTATATTTTTGTTTAAGTAATTTTTTATTCTTTATTTATGATCTATATGTGTACGTGCACACAAATTTAATTCAATGGACTTATTTATCTAAATGTTATCATTTATCCAATTCATGATTTTAATCCATTTTTACTAAGTCCTCAACCAAAATTTCCTTTCAACGTAAGGTGTTTTTATACATGCAAATTCATCCTTGTGATTTCAATCTCAATCCTCTTATTTAAAAAATTAAAATTAAATATTTAACTAAATGACCCCATCTTAAAATTTAGTCCTAAGGATGATTTTAGAACAAATATCTCTAGAATAAATATTGAAATTACTCATCACCCTATATTATTTGTTCCCTCTCGTCATGAGGTAGATAAATAATCATATTTTTATGCCCATGAATAAGTTATAGACCAAGAAAATATTACACCTAATAAGGAAAAGTCTAAGTAGATTTTTAACTTAAGATTATCTTAGGGTATGGTATAAAATTAGTCACCTTCATTTTCCATGAGGTAAGATCGAGATTCTCAACAACTGTCTTAAGACATTGGATAGCTTGCTCACTATTAAACCTTCTATCAACTTCATCTAGTATATTAGGAAAATCATGGTCAATACCATAGAAGTATTTACCAAACATAAATATGAAAAGAATGTATCTAATGAGAGCACCCTTATGAGATGATAGCTATAGAAAATTTGAATCTTTGGGGAACCTAATTTTTTCCTTCTAAAAAAAGTGGCAAGCCACAAAATTTATTGATAAGATGTTTGAGATACATATTGAAGCTGCATTAGGAGAAGACATAATGAAAAATTCTTCCAAGAGAAAATGAAAGTCTCCCTCAAGAAGAAAAGTAAACAATGAAAGATGGAGGAAGACAATACAAAGAACTCGATATAGATTAAGGTTTACAATGAGCAAAAAAACCAAAAATACATAGGTGAGATTTCTAAATGAACACCATGAACAAATTTCTCCAAAAAGAGTCATTGAACCCAATAGATTTAATGTGAGAAATATTGATAACAAGTAGATCCCCGAGAAAAAAAGTAGGATATCCAAGAGAGACATCAAAAGGTGGCAAGTGGTGGAACCCTGAACAAAAACTCTGAGATATGCACTGAGTATGGAGAGTAAAAACCACAAGAAAAATATATAGATTACACACTACTTTCAACCAATGACTCTAAGTCGATAGGAGGAGAAAAGTAAGGGGTTGAATTAGGTTCCACGAGGGCATGCCTAATCAAGAATTTCACAGCATCAAATAAATCCAATAACATATTGGAAATCATGTTTTCTAGCTATGACCTTAACTTGTGGAGATGTCACAGGAATTCATGAGACCAATCATCCAATAGACCATGTGTCATTGCACTAAGAAGAGTAGTGAGTGAGTGGTTGAATTGAAGGAATTTCCAACATAAAATCCCACCCTCCAAATTAGAGCCATTCAAAATATCATATTCTTCTAGAGAGGTATGTGTAGCAATAGAAGTAGTATGCCCCACCTTTGAGGAATGGAGCATAAGGGTAGGGTTCCTATTTGACACTTGTTACACTCAAGTAAACCTTAGAGATCTCAATCCAAGGATGAAGTAGGGGAAATAGATATTGCAATAAAGTATCCTAAAGTATTCTTCCAGAGAGGCATGTGTAGCAATAGAAGTAGTATGCCCCACCTTTGAGGAATTGAGCATAAGGGTAGGTTTCCTATTTAACACTTGTTACACTCAAGTAAACCTTAGAGATCTCAATCCAAGGATGAAGTAGGGGAAATAGATATTTCAATAAAGTATCCTAAGGTGTTATTGAAGACAATAAGAGGGTTGACCACCAAGCTAGGGCTTGGAAAGATAAAAGATAAATGAATCATGCAAAGCATGATGCAAGACCTAACTAAATGACCTAGGAAATGAAACATAAATGCAAAATATCAAACTAGAAATAAACAGGGATGCACCTGGAAGAATGATGAGGTCAAAACAAGATCTAAAACCTAGAAAAATTGTTTTTGATGCCCACTCAGACTGATATGCTAGTCTAGGAGAATTAGTCCTGGACTATGGTTTTTGGGTGGAAATGAGAATTTGAAAGTGTATGATTTGAAACAACTAAATTCTAGAAAATATGCTATATTAGGACTCATATGCCACAAGTGGCATATCAGTCCCACTATTATTTTTTTGGAGGGCTAAGATCTAATTCTTCTCTCTTATCTTTGCTCTTCCTTCCACAGTTTGTTTCTAGATCTAAAACCTTGATTTGCAACCTATAGGTGACTTTTTTGTGAAGATGACAACCTTGTGACAACTTGATGACTTTCTTCAAGCTCCAAGACACCTAGATATGCAATTACACATGTAGAGAGAGAAATAAAAAATTGATTGAACATAGAGAATAGGGGTTTTCCTTAGTCAAATCCTTGTTAGGCAATTAAAAAAAATGATGAGATGGTGAAATAGGGACATGAGACATGAAACATGAACAATAATACCTTGAATGATGTCTTGTAAATCTGCAATCTAGCATGAAGTGGTTGTGAAGGATGTAGATATAGATCTTGAAAAAACTTTAGAATTTAGGTTTCATATGGGAACCACCAATGACAACCTCTAACTCCTTATTGGAGGAGGAACCCTCCTCAAACTGACTAATAGGCATAACACTAGACACTATCGTACTGGAGAACAAATACATCTACAAGGATAATAAATAAACTTTTCATGCACTTGATTTATCTTCCATACATTCCAAATATTTGTAAATTTTCTTTCTAAAAGGGATGTTAGACTTCCACTTAAGATTCTCCTTTGATGGTAGCAAACTGATAAGTAAAATACTGAACGTATGAGCAAAGACTCAAACTGAAAGGGATAACTATCAACCAAAGACATTCTAAAATTATCAATTAGGGTTTCCATTACGAGGCTAAACAAGTCAAACTATTTATTTTCCTTCACCATCTTATGTGCTAGATTTATAACAGTAGTTGAAGTAGAACCTTCATGATTTCAAAAATATATTTTGTAAGTGATAACGTAAGCAACATACCTTACTAGAGGATCATCAATGGAATTTATCAGTAGAGCTTAGGGATCTTTGTTGATATAGATAAGTTCCTCCACATCTACGTATTTCACCATTTTCTTTCTGAGGAGGTCACCAAAACTACACAATCCAATAATAGCTTCAATGGCTTCCTTAGTGGTCAGATAGGATTTTTCCAAAATGATGCTACCATCCTAGAATCAACTCAACAAGAACAAGATAGACTCTTTGTCAGAAATCCAGGGAAATTCTCCAAATAAATCTAGACCCAGGGCACTTACATTATGTAATTCATTAGTCTTCAACCCTATTTCCATTTCCTTCATCTTTTGATGATCAAATTCATCCAACTCTACTCCCTTCAACCTTACCAAAATAATACCATTGAATTCAATATTAACCAACACAAATTCCAATGTCATGCTTAGTTTATTCAATATTTTTATTGCTCAACAAAACCTCTTCTCCTTCTTTGCAAATTATGAGTAATGATTTGAAGCTCCACATTTTATCCTTAATTGCTCATGATGATTTTTCTGCCAAAAAATTACATTGATGATTCCATCAATAGTACTTCACTTTTCAATCAGTCAGATTAAGCTTAACCATACATCACCAACCGGATCAAACTTAGTCAAGTTGAAAACACATCAATATTACTTCGGTGAGGTGAGGGGGAACCGTTAGGATGTGCATTGCGAAACTCCCCACGAGTCAAGGTAGTTGGCTTAGATTCTAAAAGAGCTTGTACCAAGATTTTCTACCACAGAAGAGCTCCCCACACTCGTTTCCTTTTTCTTCTAAACCATGATGGTATTTTTCTTAGATTCATCTAATTTTGCAACCTTCTTTTTGTTTTTAGGCTTTTCTGGAGCAACATATCTATATATGTTAGCATAATGTCTGGGTTGACTACACTTGTAATATATTTGTTCTAACTTAACTAAGTAAACCCTATATTTGCACTGATTAGCTTTGTGACCATAACCATGGAATAAATAGCATAAACCATGAAAGAGATTATTCATTCCATTCCTTCTATCCGGATTAGATAATTCACTTTTGCAATGACTTGCTTTGTGACCAAATTTGTGATAGTTAAAGCATTAAGTACTTGGTTCCTTCTTGCTTCTACACTCTATAGCCTTATGTCCAAAATTTTTGAACATAAAACAATAGCCATGAAATGATAAGCACCTTTGAACATTTGCTTGCTTGACTAGAGGTCTTTTTGTAGGTTTTCTAGAGTTCTATTCCTTGCTTGTTACAACAGATCTCAATTTAGCTTCAACTATTGTTTCTTTACCCTTAGTGTTATGATTTGAGAATTCACCTGAGAAACTAAGTCCTCTATTATCATTGTGAAATTTATGCAGGACAAGAGTTGATGCTGAATTATGCTACTTTCACACTCTTTCTTTTCATTTCAACTTTCTTATCTTTTGATCTAACTTCTCATTTTCTTCTATTTTTTGTTTGATGGTATCCTTGAGATTTTCTTTAGTCTTCTTCCATTCTTCCATTTTCTATTTGATGGTATCTTTGAGATCTTCTTCACTCTTCTTGCATTCATCCAATTGATACTTTAAATCCACAATACTTTCATTTGACTGCTTTAAATCCTAGTTGACTTCTCTGTGTCTTGCTTTGAATTTCTATATTTTCTCCCTTAGCTATGCAATACAAGAATTTGCCTCCTTGATGTTTTCTTTCAATTCTTTATTTTTATATTTTTTGCTTTCCATATCATCTAACATTATCTTTAGTTCTTCCTCAAAGTAATAATCTCCTGCCATCTTCTTCAAGCTACCAAGATGTCCCTCAAGTGGTTAAGCTCTATTTGCAAGGGACCAAGCTCTGATACCAATTGTTGAACAATTTGGATAACTTAGACAATGGTGAATCGGTTATCATAAATAAAAAATCTTGACTTCAATTAATCTAGAGCAAGCTTATATCAATTAGATAATAATGAAAGAGATATGGACATGAATGAACATAACAACACCATGCACAATGAACACCGGAATTTATGTGAAAAGCCAAGATGGAAAAAACCATAGAGAATTCTAATTCTCAATTATAGAACACCAGTTAAGGTGACACTAGTTAAGGTGATTTTTACAAAGGGCTCACTTTCTGTGGGCTCATTTCCCAAATATTACATCCAAAGATAAAAGGCTCACTTCTAATGGGTTCACTACTTGATTAATACAAAACATATAATTATAAAATGAACTAATGAAGTTGAATCTACACAGGCATGAAGTCAGTTCTAGTTAATAACACAATATTTGTCTATAGGAGATCCAATCAAGAATCTTCTACCCACCTTCCCTATACAACCTTTTCACTATTGATTACTTCTTCCTAAGACTTTCCTTCTACTTCATTCTCTTTTTCTTATCACATAATCCTTTGCACCCTTGTTCACACATACCACACTTCTTGCTTCATAAAAAAAAAATGTTACTTATACCACCCCATTGTCTTCATAATCTCCTAAGTCTGCCAAATGCATTGTCTTCATAATCTTCTAAGTCAGCCAACCACAATTTGAATTAGGTCACCACGAAATTTTTTGGCTTGAAGAACAACCATCAAATATTCAATAAGGCTTGGCACACTA
Organism: Sequoia sempervirens; assembly: GCA_007258455.2. Taxonomy (NCBI): domain Eukaryota; kingdom Viridiplantae; phylum Streptophyta; class Pinopsida; order Cupressales; family Cupressaceae; genus Sequoia; species Sequoia sempervirens. The sequence continues at coordinate 231,835,047 of VDFB02000015.1, forward strand.
GCACTAGACCTAGAGGATAGGTCTCACATAAAGATCTCCTTACCACATTACCAAGGGACCCATAAATAGGTCATACATGATATAGAAACCTTTGATTTACTTGAAATATATTCTAGAGTCGATGGGAATGCCACAACCAAGACCAAATCTTGATTACCATCAATTTTAGTATCAATTGGAGAAACACAAATAGACATACCAAAACATGCAACATGCTACATGAATGTCCAGATAGCAAGGATACCTGCAATAAGCTTTGAGCATAGTAACCTGTTGTGCAATTTTTGCACAGATGCCCCACCAGAGGAAGGAAACCTCTTTCACTTGCTTGGTTTGCTTGTTTTCCTTAGGTTCCTAACCTTTCCCCCTTAAAGGATAGGTCTCTCGGTCTTGGTCTTGTTTCACACAAGAACTAATCATCATATATACACTTAAGGTGTCTTTCTACAACATTATGATGGCATGCTTGCTCTTTGAAAGATGTTTCCAATCTAAAATTCCAAATGAGGGGTAAATTTGGCTAAGTATGGGGAAACTTCAGGAAATCTAAGGTATCTCAGATTACCCGAGCCTCATTTCAGCCAAAAAATTTGAGCTCCCTTAGATTTTCTAATTCTAAGCTCCCTTCACATATCCAAGATTTGAAGTGTCTTTTCATGCATTAATGACGATGATTTATGACATGAAATGGGAATAAATTTGAAACATGCTATTCATTTTTGTCATTCTACTTGGTGAAGAGTTGAAACTTAGGAACTTGCTTCATTCTCCAATTTGCTGGAACTAAGAGGTGGAGGTTGTGCTCTGTGTGTGATCACTCTAGGGTTCGAGGGTCTCCATTGCAGGTTCCCACTTCTTACTTTCTTCGCATGAATTTTTTCAAGGTTGGTTCTTCAATCTCTCATTAATGATTTAATTGAATATCATGTTTCATTGTAGATATCTTATGGTGTATGCTTCAATCATCAAGTGAGGATTTTATATTGCTTGGTTTCTTGCCTTAATTTTGAGGGTTTTGAGTATTTAAAATATGTACTCCTAAGGGCTTGATGCAAATTTCAATTTGAATATTCTTAGGGTAGACTGAAGTGATTTGCTATGTTGAATATCTTTTAGATTTATCTTCTTGTATTTCATTTTTCATGATTGATAGTGGAATTTAAGAGTGTCTCCCTCTTGAAATTAGATTTGAAACCCTAGTTGTGTAAAACCTTACTTGAAGATTGAATGTGATGGATGAAATGAAAGGGATTGATGGATTTTGATGTAAAAGAGTGAATCAAGGCATTGGTAGTGAGTAAACATGAATCCAACTTGTGCAATGATCATACTTTATCTTTCAAACATCGAACAAACCGAACACCTAGCTAAATTGAACATTTGAATGAAATACTCATAAATTCTGAGGTAGCTTAGATTTTTCAAGACTTAATCTGCTTAAAAAATCTGAGCCCCCTTAGATTTTCTAAATCATTCCCATGATCAAAATCTTGAGAGCTTGGATACTTATAAGGTTTGAACTTAGCCTCCATTCGGTGATTCTGAGCTCTCTTGAATTTACCAAATCCAAGCTCCTGAGAAACACTTGAACCCTCTAAAACTTCAAGTCTTTAGTTTTCTTAATTAATCAAGCCTCAACTAAGATGATTCGAATGTGATCCTAAAGTGGTTAATGCTTGAACATACTTGATTGCATCTCACTTCATGATTCTAGGTCAAAAGGTGCCTAGTGTATAAATTTAAGGGAATTCAAGCTTGCTCAACTTACCCAACCTTTCTCACTTAACTTGAAGGAGTTTCACTTACATTTTTTACACAATATGATAATAAGATCTTCTAGAATGATTTTTCTACCTTGAATTTCCATTAGGGTTTGCATTGTCATTTTCATTCAATGTCATTGTTCTTTAGAGTGGTGCTTCATTGAGTTAATATAATATGTTATATTGTTACTTTCATCTTGGTGATTATGGTCCTTTCTAACAAATGCAGGAAGAATTGAGTCCTGAAAAAACATCTAAATCAAAGGTTGCTTTGGTGCAAGAGGAGGTGAGAAGAAGAGCATAAAGGATGAAGTATGATTTCAAAGGCATATGGACAGAGTCCAAGATTGCTTCTACTTGGTCAAATATTGTAGAGAAAAGCATGGGAGATGTGGACTACGATGATTTCCAATATAGGATGTATGGAAATGCACTAAATCAATTGGCTTAGATCCTCACTCATACTGGATTGGTTCAAACATCGGGGTTCCCTCCAACACAACATTGCCCAGAGTTGGTTTTGGAATGTGCAAGAAATTATGACTCTAGAACAAGAATTATAATTGGACCCCAAGGAAGAGTCATGGGAAATATTAATGAATAATCCATTGCAGAGGTGTTAAATATTACCTCAAATCACAAGCTTATTGAGGATATTAACATTAGGGAAGCAATAAATATTTATAAAGAAGACCCCAACAGAGCTTTGGATATTTTGAACAACTCTTGGATATTGAAGCCCAAACAACACTATTCTAAGCTACCTAAATGGTTGCATAGAAGTGAATTTAAGATGGAGTATCATGATGTTATAATTCTCCTAGGTAGGGTAATGGGAGTAGAAGAGGCTAACATTTTCAAAAATTGGATATTCTTCCCCATCACACATATTGTGGCTAGAAAGCATTATCAATGGGATATAATCATAAGCAATGACTTAGATGCCCAATTAAGAAGTGTACAAGAGAATAATAGATTCACAATGACTTCATATCTTTTCGACATGTTGGCAAAAAAAATCAAGCATGAATGTATCAATTGTAAAGGAACTTGTTGTGCATGTTTTGCCCACATGCCTTGCCATAGGGAGGGACCCCCTTTTTTCTCTCCTAACAGGCTACTTTTCTCCTGTCTTGTTTTGCATACCCCATTACCAAGCCCAAATTGGTCATGTGCCATGAAACAATCAAATTCCCCTACCCAAATTCACCTGCTTGGGGTATTCAAATCTGTGGAGAAATAAAGTCCCCCATCCCCTTTCTACCTTTTCTCTTGTTTTGGTTGTTTTGGAAACATCCGTGGACCCCTGTCGGTCCAGTTTCCACATTTTTGGCTTTGGGGACAACTTTTTGGTGGATTTGTGATGTGTTTGGGGTGTTTCAATGAACTGCCAAGGTTTTGTCAATGTTTCGTTAAGTTTTGATGGTTTCAAAACTTTCCCTCCAAAATTCCCTTCCTCCTTGGCTATTTGGAAACATCTGTGGACCCCCGTTGCTCCTGTTTCCTCATTTTTGACGTTGAGGTCACCCCTTTTTTGGATCTGGGATGTGTTCCTAGTGCGTAAATGAACTGCCAAGGTTTTATCAACGTTTGGTTGAGTTTCAATGGTTTTGGAACTTTCCCTCTGGAATTTCCTTCCTCCTTAGTTGTTTGGAAACATCCGTGGACACCCGTCGCTCCCGTTTCCTCATTTTTGACTTTGGGGTCACCCTTTTTTGGATTTGGGATGTGTTTGAAGTACGTAAATGAACTGCCAAGGTTTCGTCAACGTTTGGTTGAGTTTCGATGGTTTCAAAACTTTCCCTCTGAAATTCCCTTCCTCCTTGGCTATTTGGAAACATCTGTGGACCCCCGTCGCTCCCGTTTCCTCATTTTTGACTTTGGGGTCACCTTTTTTGGATCTGGGGTGTGTTTGATGTACTTAAATGAACTACCAAGGTTTCGTCAATGTTTGGTTTAGTTTCGATGGTTTTGGAACTTTCCCTCCGGAATTCCCTTCCAAATTGGCTGTTTGGAAACATCCATGGACCCCCGTCGCTCTCATTTCCTCATTTTTGACTTTGGGGTCACCCTTTTTTGGATCTGGGATATGTTTGATGTGCTTAAATGAACAACCAAGGTTTCACCAAAATTTGGTTAAGTTTCGGTGGTTTTGGAGCTTCGTCCCCCTTTTGTTGTTTGGAACATCTGTTGGCTCAGGGCGACCCGGCCTGCAGAGCCCGACCCCTCCATGGCTATTTTCGGGACTTTTCCCCTCCATGGCCATTTTTGAGATTCCACCTCTCCATCGCCATTTTGAAACATCCGATGGTTGCCTCCTTCCCGGCCTCCGGAGCCCGGCCCCTTCGTGGTTGTTTCTGGGGTTCCACCTCTCCATCGCCGTTTTGGAACTTCTGGCGGCCACCTCCTTCCTGGCCTCCGGAGCCCGGCCCCTCCATGGCCATTTCCGATGTTCTGCCTCTCCATTGCCATTTTGGAACTTCCGATGGCTGCCTCCTTCCTAGCCTCCAGAGCCTGACCCCTCCGTGGCTGTTTCCAGGGTTTTGACTCTTCGTCGCCATTTTGGAACTTCCGGCGGCCACCTCCTTCCCGACCTCCGAAGCCCGGCACCTCTATCGCCGTTTTTGAGGTTCCGCCTCTCCATGGCCATTTTGGAAGTTCCGGCGGCCACCTCCTTCTCAGCCTCTGGAGCCCGGCCCCTTTGTGGCTGTTTCTGGGGTTCCGTCTCTCCGTGGCCATTTTGGAACATCTGACCGCTGCCTCGTTCCTGGCCTCCGGAGCTCGACCCCTCCGTGGCCATTTTTGGGGTTCTACCTCTCCGTGGCTATTTTGGAACTTCTGGTGGCCACCTTCCTTTTGGCCTCCAGAGCCTGGCCCCTCCATGGCTGTTTCTGGGAGTTCGTCCCTCCTTGGCTGTTTTGAACATCAGGGAGCTTGCCTACTTCCTGGCTGTTTTGAACATCCGCGAGCCTACCTCCTTCCTGGCTATTTTTAACATCCAGGAGCTCGCCTTCTTCCCGGCTATTTTGAATATCCAGGAGCCTGCCTTCTTCCTGGCTATTTTGGCATCTGTCGCTGTCTTCCTTCTGGCTTTCTTCCACCGTCTTTTCGCCCTTTGGCACTCGCACCCTTGAAGCACGCATTAATGTTTATGGTCGAAATGAGCTCTAAATATGAATATCAAGATCTTTTGATGATGCATGGATAAATCTAACTGGAAATTTTTAGGTTTGACTGACATTTTCCTTAACTCATGTATAAATGCACTTATGACACTTTGTGTTTGTAGGAATCAAGAAGGCTTTTGTGGGTCTGTCGAAGAGGCCCATTGAGGGAGTTGTCCTACCTTTTTCCAGATGTGATGATTTCTAAGGAGTTTTCCACCCGAATTAGGGGCCACCAATCCATTGATGCCAATCATCGACAGACTCATTTGATCAAAGGAAGAATGCTGCAAGCACATCAAGCAAAAGACAACTTTCAGGAAGTTTTAGCTACAATGAAAAGGGAAATTAGCTAAATGACAAAATTGCTACAGTAACTGGCACTAGATGACAAAATAGGGAAAAAACAAGGAATGTATTTTAAATTACTAGATAATGTGGGGTAGGTGAAGCCCTAACTTGTAATGAATCTGAAGCATTAATTGGAAATTGATCCTAGCCATTCATTTGGGCTTAGGAAAACAATAAATAAGGGCTTGCCCCTTATTTGTAAGGGTTGGAGAGCTGTTGTAAAAAACATTTGTAGCAATAGAAGACAACATTGCATGATTTATGGATGTTCTCTTTGATTTTTCTCATCTTGCATGCATGGTTTTTCCTTCCATAGTAGTTTTAGTTGTAGATTCTTGAATGGTGGTGATAATGGAAATTGCTGTTTTGGTATTTGATGAGCTTTCAGCCCATACTTTTAGCACTTGTTGATGACAAGCTGCTGTGCAAAGTTACCCTGGGCTTCTTTATTACAATGCTGCAACTTAGTTCAATTGCATGTTCATGATGTGCATATGCAATCTAAAAATCAGCAAACCTTAGGAGATTGCACTAGTTTTGTGTAGCTGTAGGTTTCTCTTGGTCAAGCAAAACCCAGTTTAGGAAGTCTGTCTACTTTAGCAGCCAGCATTGTTACTGTTCATTTGTAGCTTAGGATTAGAATAGCTTTCTTAACCCTTCTCCTTTTGTTGTTTTTTTAATCCTTGGTTAGAGTAGGACCCAAAGCATCACCATGAAGCTAAATCAGATGAATTTGATGAGTTTCAACTTGCTGTTTTAAGTGGACAGCCACTGTTCATTCACTTTCAACACTTTGAAACTATATTTGCAAACCCAAATTCCATGCTTTGTAACTCATCCATAAGACCGCCTTGTGATTCTAGCAAATCACATCAAACTACTGAGGTATCTAAGCCTTGTCATGACCTGACATCCAAGAGACCTTGGGATAGTGTTCTGCAATTTGATTGTGGAAGATTGTCTTTCAAGAGAGGTAGTGCACCTATGCACTGCCTATGTTGAGAACTGCATAAAAAACACATCAACAAAACTAGCGCTAGAAGGAGGGCTTGACACGTTGGGAATACAAAGCTGAAGGTTGGAAGTGATTCATATTATGCCCTCCTCTGCCTAATGACATCAATAGAACTGGCGCTAGAAGTAGGGCTGACATGTTGGGAATGCAAAGCTGAAGGTTGGAATTGATTCATTTTATGCCCTCCTCCTCCTAACGCCATCAACAGAACTGGTGCTAGAAGGAGGGCATGACATGTTGAGGCTACAAATCTTAAAGTTGGAAATCGAAAGGAGCACTTGCAAAGAAGAAATCTGAAATAGGAAGATCTTTTTCAATGCTAAAAATCAAAAATTTCTGAAGGCAAAAGAAGCTAAGTCAAAATGGAGCAGCATTTACAAATCAACATCACTCAGCTACATGCAAATTTGAACAAGAGACTGAAGAAGCCATTAGAGCAATTTGTGTTGGCGGATAGATGTCAGATCCATTTCACTTGCAGGCATAGTGAATTGGGGTGTCTAACATTCTTGGATAAAATTGAGAAGGTCTTGCAGGGAGAAATTCCCTTTTGGGAAATATTCCAGCCCTTGGCCCTCATAGACCTGGAGGAAGAATTGACAACCATGGTAGCCAAGGCATTCAAGGAGTTGATCAAGGAAAATTTGAGCAGCAAGGATGGACCAAGGTTGGAGGAAATATTAATGTCTTGTTGGTGCAGATTTCACAATGCACCCCACTCTGAATTCACTTGCTCATCATGCACAAAAATCATCGCTCAAGCCAAGGGTTGTTTGGATAAGTTGGAGCATCCAACTCTCAATGAGGGGAAGTTATCGAATGAGGCAAAAGAGTTGTCAACATCTGGAGGGCAGAAAAATAAAAATGAACCAAGAAATTTGACACAAGTTGGTGTTGGGACAGTAGACATGGAAAATGAAAACCAAGAGGGAGGAGTTGAAAGTCTTGGGACAACAATGTGCATTGATAAAAATCTGATTATAACTAGTTTAGAAGATTTTCCCTCCATTGAAGAAAATCAGTCCTCCACTCAAGAAGAGGGATTGGCAGTTGGAGATGAATCAAACGAGTTTGCAGTAGTTTGTGTTGGGGCAGCAAATGAAAATGCTGAAAATCAAGAAGAAGAGGAGGCTGAAAGCCTTGGGATAGCAGAAGGAGACGGTAAAAGCATAAGAAAAATTAGGTCGAAAGACCTCTCCATCTACAATGACAGCGATCGAGAATCCAAAAATGCAGATTTGGAGGAGTGGGAGCAACCACTTGCCACAGCTGTCTACTATTCACCTTCCTTCCCAAATGATGATAAGGACTCAATAGCGGAAAGATATGGCCAACTCATCTCGAGACTAGCGAGGGATTGGACTGAGCTGAAATACCAAGTGGATTTGGAGATATTGCTACTCCCAAATTGGTGCCGACTCCATGATTCATCGCACTTAGAGCTCACATGTAAGCTATGCCAAGAGGCCATCAAACAAGTCAAAGAACAAGCAAGGCAGCCAAGTGCCGGAACTCCTCTACTTGTTGCTCAGATTGAAGTAGAAGACCAAGAGCCTGAGTCAATTGATGGCTCAGTTGAAGGTGGACTTCAAGAGGATGTTGGGGTAGCAATAGAAGGACAACAATATAGTCTTGAACTTTCGAGCGATGAAGTAGATCAAGCGAGAATGTTGTCCACCAGTCATCAAGAAGTTCTTCCTCTTGAAGAGTAGTTATTGGCCATGGATGGTGGGCTTTTTGACGAGTCTTTGGAGGGGAATTGTGTAGTGGACTTTGGTCCCCTTGATGAGGTTCCATCAATTGATGACTTCTTTCCATTAGGAGCTGCACTACGGAGGTATGCTCATGTTGAGGAAGAGCACATCCCATAAGATGATAATGACGAATACATACTCCTTGAGCCCTTGAAAGATGATGCACTAGAGTTTCCAGATTGGAGAGGAGCTCCTTCTCCATTTACAGTGATAGTGACCAAGAAGAAACAAGTGGGTGCCATGAGGAGATACATGAACAACAAAAGGAAGAAGATAAAGGTGGAGGTGTTTTGATGGCTGCCAACAAATACGATGAGCTTGGTCAACCACGGCTACAACTTGGAGTCCTTCCACCATGATCGTTGTTGATCCTCCTTCATATTCAGATGGCTCCAATAGGATAGATTCACATATGTCATTGTCCCATGACACTAAACATCATGAAAATAAGGCTGAGACCTGGGAAAGGAGATGGGAGAGCATGCTGCCCCTTGAAGACAATAATCAAAAAGAGGTTTTGGCAACGGAAGCCCAAGCAGATGAGGTGTACTTCCTTGAGGAACAACTAGTGGAGGTTGTGGGCCCCATTGGTAGATTGAAAGAGTTTTTTGCTGCCCCATCCTCCCAGCCTTATGAAAGCTCAATGTCTGAAGTACTGCACCCTCCACCACGCCCGCCCAAGGCTACCAATGCAACAATCAAGGATGTTATGCTTGCTCTTGACTGTCCAATGTTGCCACCTCTGTGTGACGACATCCAGGTTTTATCCTTCCTTGCCCCTATTATTTCTCATAATTGCACTTATTATTTTGATTATGGGAATGAGGGAAAATGAACATGTTTATGGATTAACCATGGGTTCAATGAGCCTCCTCAATTGCTGATTTTTTGTGATGACGTGATTGAACTTGAATGCTGCAATAGCGAATTTATTTTTTTAAAATATAAAGATAAATTTGCATGGTTAAGAATGATAATGATTGCCCATTAGCTTGTGTATGCTTTGCAAAATCCAATGAATGTTAATGTTGGTTTGTCATGCCTGAATATAGTGCTTTGTAAATACTTTTGTACATAGCTCATTTTTAAGTAGTATAGGCTTCCTGTAAATACTCCGCTTTCTTGCTTTCCTTAGGTTAGTTGGTGTGTGTAGGTTGCTTTCTTTGTAGGTTGTTTTCCTTTCATTTGCTTTTGCTTTGTTGTTGCTTTGCTCGGGGTCCGTCTGCTTTTAACTATGCACATCTGTGCGCACAACAACCATACTTATTGCTTGGGGTTGTTTTACGTATTTCTTTGTCAAACTCTAATCAAGTCTTCAGAGTGGATGGTGAAGGTCTTTTGTTATTGTCAAGTGATCTGGGTGTTTAATTCAAAGAGGATAAGTTGTTGGTTTAGTCTGACTTTGACATATTCTGAAATCTTATAGCTCTTACACATCTCAAGAATTAGACGGTCACTATAGGGCCTTTTGTGAAGTCTAGTTAACTAAAAAATCTAAAATTCTGCTCTAGTGCCACTGTGATTCTTAGCCCTAAGCACGAGCTTCAATGCTTGCAGGTTGAAATAAAAGAGCTGAAAAGAGAAAAGAAAGAAATAAAGAAAATATTGAAAATTAAAAGAAAGAGAAAATTCAAATTTTTAGGGGTATTCGAACAACTCTACCGGGGCTATGGACGCCCGCCCGACAGTAGAACAATGTTCGAGAGAATCACAGCGATAACCTCGTCGGGGCTATGGATGCCTAACTGGTAGCGAGGAAATGTCCTGGATACTTTTGGAGTTAGAATAAACTACGTAGTTTAACTAAACGGAGCTTGAGTTCCTATAGCAATTGAAGAATGGGAATTAACGCAATTGCACACACTTGGATTTTCAGCATACTGAAGGTTCGGTTGGCTAATGGTTTTGATCCTTTGGTTGAGTGTCTGGTTTGTTTGCCCCAGCGTGAAGGTCGAAACCAGAGATTCTGGGTTCATTATTCTAGTTTGTCATCAAAATGCTCTGGAGCATTTCCCCAGCGAGTCGCCATTTGTTGTGCATGTTTTGCACACATGTCCTGCCGTAGGCAGGGACCCCCTTTTTTCTCTTTTGATAGGTTGCTTTGCTCCTGTCTTGTTTTGCGTGCCCCATTTCCAAGCCTAAATTGGTCATGTGCCATGAAACGATCAAATTCCCCTACCCAAATTCACCTGCTTGGGGTATTCAAATCCGTGGAGAAATAAAGTCCCCCATCCCCTTTCTGCCTTTTCTCTTGCTTTGGCTATTTTGGAAACATCTGTGGACCCCTGTCAGTCCAATTTCCACATTTTTGACTTTCAGGACAACTTTTTGGTGGATTTGTGATGTGTTTGAGGTGTTTCAATGAACTACCAAGGTTTTGTCAATTTCCGTTAAATTTCGATGGTTTCATAACTTTGCCTCCAAAGTTCCCTTCCTCCTTGGCTGTTTGGAAACATCTGTGGACCCCCATCGCTCCCGTTTCCTCATTTTTGACGTTGAGGTCACCCCTTTTTTGGATCTGGGATGTGTTCCTAGTGTGTAAATGAACTGCCAAGGTTTCGTCAATGTTTGGTTGAGTTTCGATGGTTTCAAAACTTTCCCTTCGGAATTCCCTTCCTCTTTAGCTGTTTGGAAACATCCGTGGACCCCCGTCACTCCCGTTTCCTCATTTTTGACTTTTGGGTCACCCTTTTTTGGATTTGGGATGTGTTTGAAGTACGTAAATGAACTGCCAAGGTTTCGTCAATGTTTGGTTGAGTTTCGATGGTTTCAGAACTTTCCCTCTGGAATTCCCTTCCTCCTTGGCTATTTGGAAACATCTGTGGACCCCCGTCGCTCCTATTAGCTCATTTTTGGATCTGGGATGTGTTTGATGTGCTTAAATGAATTGCCAAGGTTTTTTCAATGTTTGGTTGAGTTTTGATGGTTTCAAAACTTTCCCTCCGGAATTCTCTTCCTCCTTGGCTATTTGGAAACATCCATGGACCCCTGTTGCTCCCGTTAGCTCATTTTTGACTTTGGGGTCACCCTTTTTTGGATCTGGGATGTGTTTGATGTGCTTAAATGAACGACCAAGGTTTCATCAAAGTTTGGTTAAGTTTTGGTGGTTTCAAAGCTTCGTCCCTCTTTTGTTGTTTGGAACATCTGTTGGCTCAGGGCGACTCGGCCTCCGGAGCCCAGCCCCTCCGTGGTTGTTTTCGGGACTTTTCCCCTCTGTGGCTGTTTTCGGGGTTCCGCCTCTCCGTCGCCGTTTTGGAACATCCGACGGTTGCCTCCTTCTTGCCTCCAGAGCTCGGCCCCTTCGTGGCTATTTCTGGGGTTCCGCCTCTCCGTCGCCATTTTGGAACATCCGACGGCTGCCTCCTTCTCGGCCTCCGGAGCCCGGCCCCTCTGTGGCTATTTCCGGGGTTTCACCTCTTCGTCGCCATTTTGGAACTTCTGATGGCCACCTCCTTTCTGGCCTCCAGAGCCCAGCCCCTCCATGGCCATTTCTAGGGTTTCGCCTCTCCGTCGCTGTTTTGGAACTTCTGATGGCTGCCTCCTTCCCAGCCTCCAGACCCCGGCCCCTCCGTGGCCATTTTCGGGGTTCCGACTCTCCGTCGCCGTTTTGGAACTTCCAGTGGCCACCTCGTTCCTGGCCTCTGGAGCCTAGCCCCTTCATCACCGTTTTCAAGGTTCCGCCTCTCCATGGCCATTTTCAAACTTTCGGCGGCCACCTCCTTCCCAGCCTCCAGAGCCCGGCCCCTCCATGGCCTTTTCCAGGGTTCCGTCTCTCCGTGGCCGTTTTGGAACATCCGACGGCTACCTCCTTCCCGGCCTCCGGAGCTTGGCCCCTCCATGGCCATTTCCAGGGTTCTGCCTCTCCATAGCCATTTTGGAACTTCTAGCGGCCACCTCCCTTCCGGCCTTCAGAGCTCGACCCATCCATGGCCGTTTCTAGGAGTTTGTCCCTCCTTGGCTATTTTGAACATCTGGGAGCTTGCCTCCTTCCTGGCTATTTTGAAAATCCGGGAGCCTACCTCCTTCTTGGCTATTTTTAACATCTAGGAGCTCACCTTCTTCCCGGTTGTTTTGAACATCCAAGAGCCTGCCTTCTTCCTGGCTGTTTTGGCATCCGTCACTGTCTGCCTTCTGGCTTTCTTCCGCTGTCTTTTCGCCCTTTGGCTCTCGCACCTTTGAAGCACGCATTAATTTTTATGGTCCAAATGAGCTCTAAATATGAATATCAAGATCTTTTGATGATGCATGGATAAATCTAACCAAAAATTTGTAGGTTTGACTGACATTTTTCTTAACTAATGTATAAATGCACTTCCGACACTTCATGTTTGCAGGAATCAAGAAGCCTTCCATGGGTCTATCGAAGAGGCCCAATGAGGGAGTTGTCCTACTTTTTTCCAGATGATGATGATTTCTAAGGAGCTTTCCACCTGAATTAGGGGCCACCAATCCATTGATGTCAATCGTCGATAGACTCATTTGATCAAAGGAAGAATGCTGCAAGCACATCAAGCAAAAGACAACTTTCAGGCAGTTTTAGCTACAGTGAAAAGGGAAATTAGCTAAATCACGAAATTACTACAGTAACTGGCACTAGATGACAAAATAGGGAAAATACAAGGAATGTATTTTAAATTGCTAGATAATGTGGGGTAGGTGAAGCCCTAACTTGTAATGAATCTGAACCATTCGCTGGAAATTGATCCTAGCCATTCATTTGGGCTTTGGAAAACTATAAATAGGCGCTTGCCCCTCATTTGTAAGGGTTGGAGAGCTATTGTAAAAAAACATTTGCAGCAATAGAAGACAACATTGCATGATTTATGGATGTTCTCTTTGATTTTGCTCATCTTGCATGCATGGTTTTTCCTTCCATAGTATTTTTAGTTGTAGATTCTTGAATGATGGTGATAATGGAAATTGCTATTTTGGTATTTGATGAGCTTTCAGCCCATACTTTTAGCACTTGTTGATGACAAGCTGTTGTGCAAAGTTAGCCTGGGCTTCTTTATTCCAATGCTGCAACTTAGTTCAATTGCATGTTCACGATGTGCATGTGCAATTTGAAAATCACAGACCTTAGAGATTGCACTGGTTTTGTGTAACTGTAGGTTTCTCTTGGTCAAGCAAAACCCAATTTAGGAAGTCTGTCTACTTTAGCAACCACCATTATTACTGTTCATTCGTAGCTTAGGATTAGAATAGCTTTCTTAACCCTTCTCTTTATGCTATTTATTTTAATCCTTGGTTAGAGTAGGACCCAAAGCATCACCATGAAGCTAAATCAGATGAATTTGATGAGTTTCAACTTGTTGTTTTGAGTGGACAGCCACTGTTCATTCACTTTCAGCACTTTGAAACTGTATTTGCAAACCAAACTTCCATGCTTTGTAACTCATCCATAAGACTGCCTTGTGATTCCAGCAAATCACATCAAACTACTGAGGTATCTAAGCCCTGTCATGACCTGACATCCAAGAGACCTTGGGATAGTGTTCTGCAATCCGATTGTGGAAGATTGTCTTTCAAGAGAGGTAGTGCACCTACGCACTGCCTGTGTTGAGAAGTGCATAAAAAACACATCAATAGAACTATAGGAAAGGACAGGATATGGGATATTTACCCACAACTGTATCATAAAACAACTAACTACAAGAGAGCAAAAAATTAATTTTTCATGTACATTCCTAGGTTGTAGGATTTTGTCCATATTAGGGTTTCTTCTAATGCCATAGACTTAATCAAATAATATGGTTAATGGTTTATTTAGTTTCAAAGGTTCACATACATCTGGGTACAAGGATCTCCTATTCTTCCACTCAGATTACTAGGGTATCCAACTAATAAGGTCCTAATGCTAGAATTGACAAGGAAAATGATAGGCTTTGAGGATATTTTACAATAGGAGTTACAAAAAAAGGGTTGGGAGAAAAATTCCAATTAAGAATTGGAACTTTAGAAGCATTCCCTTCTATTCAGAGTGCTAAAGATTCTGAAAAAGAGATAGAATAATTTGAATTATACTCTCACACTAACATAAATAATTTTGATCCTTATGGTAAGGCCCATAAATGAGTTAATAGAACATTTAGGCATAAGGACCACATTGAGGACTACTGGGCCAATTGTCGAGATGAATTTGAAGTTATAAGGAGAAGATTCTATAGGGTGCCCCTAATTTTAATTAAATTGTATAGAGTTGCAGAGGTTCCTAATCAAGTGCAGGATGATGATGCAAATTTACTTCAACACCATGATTTTCAGCCCTATAGAAACAATCACTTTCCTCCAATTAATTGGTGAGAAGAGGAAATAACAAACTTGGATCAAGTTACTGAACCAATGAAGAAACCCTCAAGGCTATTGGTAAAACACAAGGTGTTGGAGCTGGAAGATAATAGCACTGAATTCACATATGATTTGATGGGAGACTTAGAATCCCAATCTGAGGAAGAGGAAAAAGCTAAAAAGGATGATAATTTTGAGCCTCATAATGATGGACATGAAGAAGATAGACCCGTGTCAATAAAAAGAAAAACTAGGAGCTAGACACAAGATAAATAGGGTGAGAAACCATCTCTGAAAACAAAGAGGGCTACCAAGTTCAATACTATAATTGAAGAAGGTGAGACCTCATAGCCAGTAAGGAAGAGGAAGCTGGTTAGAGAAGGAAAAAAGGCAGAAAAGGAAAGGAAAGATATTACTTCTATTGTTGCAACTTCCTCACCTAAAGTGGTAGATGTACAAAGTTTAGGGGAAATGCCCCAAGTGTATGTTAGGAGAAATTCTCCTAAACATAAGAAATCCATGGTGATTAAGACAAAGACTATAGAGAAAGAAGTGTAGAATGAAGAGGCACCTACTAATGATGGAGAAAAGAGAGTAGCTATAGGAAATAATTCTCTTGCTCTTTCTCCTCATATTGTGCAAATTTTAGAGGAGGCAGTTAATGAAGAAGGTAACATATCAAATGACCCTGAATAGCCAGAGGAAGAAGATGATGAATTTTCTACTCCTAAGAGTGGAGAATCGATAAAACTTGTGCAAGATATGAAGCAATCAATGTCTGGGATAGAAAGCAAGAACATCAAGTCTGAGGTAGTTCAGGAAAAACTATCCAAATCCCTATAGAATGTGGTAATCGATGAATTAGAAGATCAACCAGAGATAGAGAAGAACATGGAAGAGTTTTCAAAAAGCCCTCATTAGGATAAGGATGAGCAAGAAGTTCCTTCCACAAAATTGGAAACAAAACAATCTATTGTTCCTGAATGGTTGGAGAAAAGGGCTTAGCAAGAATCCTATAATTTTCCAAGAAGAAACTCCTAGATGGGACAAATTGTTGGAACAATTGGATAGCCAAAGTAGAGGAAAAGAGTAGGACAGTTTCAAAGTTTTCAAGAGATGAGTTTAACAATAGAGTCATTCATGTATTTATTCCTGCTGGGGATAAATTCAAGGATGAGGTGAGACCCACCGATTATAAGGTTCAAGCCATTATTCTGCGTCCAACTACTAAGAAATAGGAGAAGGAATAATTCAAATAATCCTCTTAGGAAATATTGAGGAGACTAGATAAAGATACTTAAGAAAAAGAGTTGTAGAAACAACTGAGTGATGTGTACAAATATGTCCAACATCTAGTGAAGCCTCTACAAATTGCTAACATTGATAGCAACATTCCCGAAGGATTGTTACCAAAGGAAGAAGTGTAAAAATTGAGAGATTGAAGTCATCTATTCATAGCACTCAGGGGTGGTTGCATGATGTCTATATTAGGGGAGATAAATCAATTGAGTTAATCTTCAATATCCATGCTAAGGCTACTAAATTTGTAGAGGACACTTCCCATTTTTCTTTAAACTCCAATAAGGTCGATGAATCAGCTATTGGAGAGTTGAAGAAAATATTATAGGTGTTGAAGGATGAATTTTCCAAGATGAACATCTTTTCCTCTAATGAAATTGGTAAGGTGAAGGAGTAGATAGAAGTCTGGAATTATAGAAAAGAGCTCCTCTCTAAGGCATTAAAGAAAATAATGAAGCTATAGGGAAAAATGAAGGAGATATATGATAGTTGTATTAGTTTTTTTGAAATAATGACTGGGAGAAGAAAGTTTGGTCAAAATAACATGAACATCAATAGATTAGAGTCATGGTGGTATGAAATTTATGCCCCTTATGATAGTGTTCCAATAACCAAGGATAATTTGGATGATGCAATTATCTATATCTCAAAGCTGGATAAATATCATGAGTTGTAGGTTGAATGGAATAAAGTGATGCCCCAATATTTAGAAGAATACAAAAATCATAAGACAAGAGTTAAATTTATCCCAATTCTAGATCTAGCAGACATGGTGGAAATATTAGAAAAGGTAAAATAGTTGTCTAGAGAATTAGAAGCCAATAAAGGAGGAAAAAATTAACAAATTGCAGTCGCCTAGGAACTTGTGTCAATCATGTGACTTCATTTCTAGAAAGGATGATGTAGATTTATGTGCCATCAAGAGGAATTTTTCTAGAAGGGTCCAGGCCAACCTAGGACTAGTTTACAAAGGTTTAATGTAATTTTATTTTATTTAAAAAACTCTCTAGGCCGACTTGCCTGGCCATCCTAATCATGTAAACCATAATCCTGGGATGACCTAATGTTATTTTTCCATTAATTGAGGCTCCAACTTCATTTGTAAGGGTTAGATATAGTTGGAATAGTTAGAAGAGAGCTAGGAGTTAGTATTTTCTAAGAGAAAGTGCTGAAACATTATGATACTTCAATTGTTGCAAACTTGGGTGATTCAATATAAGTAAAGACATTGTTCTTTGGTGCTCTTCCTTATATTATTCACTTTGAATGGTTCTTGTTTCTTCAGATCTTGGAGAAATTTCTTTGGAGTTGTGGTTTCATGTTAGATTTTAGATTTAGATGTGATGCAATTGTGTTGATGATTTAATATTTGAGGTGTTTCAACAATCCTTGGTCTATACTTTTACCAGCTTGTTGACTGTGAGTTTTTGTGTAAAGTTAACCTGGGCCTTGAATTTATGTGTTGAGTTCAATTGTGGGTATTTATTCATTTCAATTGTAAAACAAGGTTGATTTGTTTGTGTGTCATATAAAAATGGTCCCTTATCATTTTCATCATTTTTTAGGTCTTGTTTCATGGTGTTGGAACTATGTTGCTTTGATTTTATGATGTATCATGGCTTGAACATGCTTATTTAGGTACTAAAATTCAAAGAATGATGTCTTCTCAAGGTGTTGTGAAGTGTTGCAAGAAATTTATACATTCTTCTAGACTCTATTTAACACATATCACCTAAAAATTAACTTTTCATTCATCAAAAAGTCCTATATTAAAGTGTTGTAAAGTCTTGTAATAATATTTCACACTTTTCTAGGCACATCTTCACTATTTACACCTTTCTTATGCTTTATTTTGTCTTTTTATGCCCTCATATGCTTATATTAAGTGTATTTTTGGATCTTATCCCAACAAACAACATTAAACATAATATTTTTCCTGACACGTGGTTTTAGGTCCTAGGTGGGACCCATTCACCATGGGTGGTGAATGAGTCCCCCTTAGCCCCAAATTCAAAATATTTCAAAATTTCTTTTGGAATTTTATTCAAATTCACTTGATGTCAGCCTATGATGACGTATGAATGGATAGTAAGGTAGAAGAATTGTATAAATAAGTGTTTTTAACCTCATTTTTACATATCCTAAGTCACTCAAGCATATATTAAAGCACTCAAGCATTCTACATCATCAACTCAAGCACTTTCAAGCACTTTGGAGTGGCCGTTGACATCATTTCATAATTGCCTTTACAAGGATATTTGTAAGTTAGTAACACTTTCATGTTGTTCATTTATCATTTTTGTTTAGATTTCATTCATTTCTATTTGGTTTGATTACCAAAGTGGGGTTTGACGAAGGCAAACCCCTATTCACTAACCCCTTAACATTTTCCCCTTTTTGCATGTGTCTTTGTAGCCTTGTTTTGTAGATTTAACAGGTTTAAAGGTGTTGAAAAGAGGAAATTTAGTCAACTAGGCTCCTGAAGTCAACTTATCATTCTTTCAAGAATTTTGAGAGTTTTATGTTTGTTTCTTATAGAACTGACCCCGATAACCCGACATTCAAATATCTCCAAATCTGTTGTAGCAAAGTTACCTCCTGATTTTCTAGAATTCTTGGGGAGGACTGATTCACCACCCTTGGCAAATGAGTCCCACTTGAAATATAAAAATACATATTTTTGTCAAATTCTAGATCCCAACTGTCAGAAATTAGTTCACAACACTTTCTCATCATTTGGATGAATAATTCACTACCCTTGGTGAATGCGTCCCACTGTAAAAAATAAATAAAATCTGTCAGCATTCTAGACACTCTAGACAACTCACATTTCATCTAGGTGCACTCATATTTACCCCTGTACCTTCTGTTCTACATAATTTTTTCATTTTCATAGTTGTTTGCATATCACAATGTGTTTTCAAAAATAGCTTAAATTGCACTTTTGCCTTCATTTTAGATCATCTTAATCGATCAATTGCATTTTTTTAAGTTCATTTACATAATATCACATTGCATACATCCTAATTTGAGTGTAATATAAGCATTTTTGGATCTATTCTCTCTCCTTTCAGGTGAAAAAGCCTATGAGTTAGAGAGTCCATTGGGTCCAAAAATCTGTCACATTTTGGTGAACCCGATGTTTGAACATTCTAAACTTTTGATTTCATTCATATCTTGCACCCTAGTTTCCATTTTCATTGACATTCAATTAGGACATTGATTTGTTATTGCATTCTAGGATCTTTCATTTTGCATTAGTGAAACATTCGTTTAGTTTTCAATTTTGCATTCAATTTCATTGAAACAAGTGAAATTATGCATTGTGCATCTTTACTTGTATTTTGAAAAGCATTCAAATCATCCTTAAAATTATGAAAAACATAAAAAATTACATCATGTAACTCATTCGCCACCTAGGGTGAATCAGTCCCTCTAAACATTTTAAACAATAGTTATGTGCTTTTTCTAGCATTTTTTTGCATTTATGTTTTCTATATTTGCATCTCTATTATAGTTAGCATATTTTCTATTATTTCCATTTGAATTCTTAGATTAGTTTGCATTTTCATACACCCTTTCTTCGTGTTACTTGCATGAGTGTTTGGTGCCCCATTGATAATACTTTAGTGAGAAGAAGTTATAGACTCATGGCATCCCATGATAGCACTTTCGTTGTGGACCTTGGGATCTCACAAAATCCTACTCTTGGTATGGAAAATGGTGCATTAGGCCCTAAAAATACCACTTGCATGCCTTCCCCATTCCATCCTATGCATGTTCACAATCAATGCATGTTTAAAATTATGAAAAACATAAAAAAATTACATCATGTAACTCATTCGCCACCTAGGGTGAATAAGTCCCTCTGAACATTTTAAACAATAGTTATGTTCTTTTTCTAGCATTTTTTTTCATTTATGTTTTCTGTATTTGCATCTCTATTATAGTTAGTAGATTTTCTATTATTTCCATTTGAATTCTTAGATTAGTTTGCATTTTCATACACCCTTTCTTTGTGTTACTTGCATGAGTGTTTGGTGCCCCATTGATAATACTTTAGTGAGAAGTTATAGACTCATGGAATCCCATGATAGCACTTTCATTGTGGACCTTGGGATCTCACGAACTCATACTCTTGGTATGGACAATGGTGCATTAGGCCCTAAAAATACCACTTGCATGCCTTCCCCATTCCATCCCTCTTGCAAGAAAAGGTTATTAATATTCATGAGGACTTTGCACATTTAAAAGAAGACTTGTCACTTGAAAACATTTCCACCACTACTATACCTGCCATTGAGAACCTTCATCACTTAATTAAGAGTGATGACAGCTTGCAAGTGCTGAAACAAATTGCCAAGATTTACAATAAACATGCCTCTTCCAATACTCAATCCGCAAACATTCCTATAAGCCAAGGAGCACCTCAAGTTCCTCCCCATTCAACTCTAGCTTCCATACCAACTTACACCAATCTGTAAGTCCACACAACTATGCATCAACCTAAATATGTGACTACTTCTTTCTCGATTTCCACTAGCATTCCCACCACTTTCTCACCCCTTAGCATTCTTTCAACATCCCTTAACATCACCTACACTCCATCACCATTTTCCCTTCCACCTCAACCCAATTATCCTAATCCTTTTATGACCCAACTCCTTAACACTGTTTCATCCATGCAACACCAAATTTCTACCATTAGTCAAGGTCAAACCACTCCATCCACATATCTTGTCTGTAGCAGCCCCTTATCATTAGAAATCTTACATACCTAGATGCAACAAGGGATGGAAATTTTGAGGTTTGAGAAATACGAAGGAAAATGAGACCCTATCAACCATGTGAATGCTTTTACTACCTTGTGTTGTGATTTTGTCCTTGACAATAAACTTTTAGCAAAAAAATTTCCAAGGAACTTGAAGGGTACTACTTTAGAATGTTCTTCCAACTTGCCTAATCATTCCATCTATTCATTTAATGAATTGGAAGAAGCTTTCATTAATCACTTTCAAGTGCACATGACACCTAGAAATACAATGATTGACCTTATGTGATGTAGACAAAACACTGATGAAAAAGTGACAAATTTCATCTCTTGTTACCAATCCTTATATCCTGAAGTGGATGTCAAAATTCTAGATGCACATCTGCAAAAGATGTTTATTGAGAATTCGCGCACCAACCTTCAAGATAAACTTACCATGATGAAATTCCCTTCATTCATGCATCTATGTACAACCTTATGTGATTATCAAAATTTAGTTTCAAATTGTGAGTCCAAATCCACTTCTTGCTAAGTTGACAAACCTAAACATAACAATCAAATCCAACACAACACAATTTTTTTTTCCAAACCTAACCGATCTTTTTATAATTTAATACACGTCCTTCAGCCCAACTGCAACCAACTCCACAAGTTCAAAACTCAATGGATGCTTCTAATACAGCTATGCCTTATCATTATGGTGATCCAAACATACACTTCACCCCTTTACTTGACACACTCCATCATACAATGAACCAATTAATCCAAAAATGCATGCTTACTTTACCACTTGTTTGGCCACTTTGTCCTAATAAACCCTTACCACCTACCTTCAAACCTAATGCTTATGGCCATTTTCATCATCAAAATGGCCATGACACCAAACATTGCAATCGTCTTAAAATTTTAGTTCAAGACCTCATTAATTTAGGTGAATTGACCATTATGGGTGTTAATGATCAAGGCAATAAGTTTGTTGCACCCCCTAACCAAAATCTCCAAATTTTCACCAACCCTATGCCTAAACACACTACCCCATTTGTCAAGGCTAGTGAACCTTCAAAGCTTGATGTAATGATTGTTGACACATGCAACGAAGAACCTAATACACCTCTTCTTACCCAAGCTAGTCATATGGATAAACTTGTAGCTACGATAGATTTTATCCCTCGCAAGGGCCAAACCACTAGATCTCTTGATATTACTTTTTCTGCTAAAGACATACTACAAAAGCTTTCTGATGGTCCTGTCTACATAGCTGGAAAAATATATGATAAACCTACTAATGGGATATTACTAGATCCCACTTGTGGTGAGAATGTGATCACAAAGAAGTTTCTAGTATTACATGATCTATATCAAGATGACTATAATACACCAATTGCATGGATTAAAACACATCATGGTTTTGCATGCCCTATGATTGGATCGATCATGCTACCTTTGCAAATAGGACCTAAGACTTTGAATGTAACATTTTCTATTATTCCACAATCTAACCAATTTCATTTGTGACTAGGCCTTCCTTCTCTTTGATCAATGAAAGCAGTCCCATCAGTTGTCCATAAGTGCTTAAAGTTTCCACATGGCAATGAGGTAGTCACTGTACACCATAGTGGCTTTAATACTTTATCTTCCAAAGGTAAATTTTCCTTAGAATCCTTCTGGTCTACAATGATGGAACCTGTCACCCCTTGGAAGGACTTCTTTTACATCACTTATCAAAAGTTTAAATCCAAAAAGATTGCTGAATTATCTCTTCATAACACATCTCGACCCACTCCCACCCATCCTATCCTAGATGAAATCATGTTTACACCTAAACTTGATATTGAACAAACCACCATAACTCCTTAAAAAATCCCTCTAGACTCTTCCCCACCATTGTTTAAACCACCAAGGGAACCTGACACAAACCCTACTCAACCTGCTTGAACCAAACAAGTGTATAAAGAAAAAGAGGAAGTGGTTGATCCCTCTTCTTTGGTTTCTTCTATTCTTCCCTCTTTGAAAGTAGAAGAACCTATGATGGCTGAATCTGCTTTTACACCTCAACAACTCCAAAAAAAAATTAAACAGAACAGTGGTGCTACGGAATGAAGGAATCTTTGTCATCTCCTTGCTAGTCAATCTCACATAGAAGACAATAATGACAATCAATCTTTAATTTTAATAGAAGTAATAGATAACCACCCTCCTTCTTATCTACCATAATAAATTATAGTACAAACATCACAGCAAATTGAACCAGTATAACAACAAACACTCTTGCTACATCCATCCTTAGAAATCACCCTTCATCCTCCTATTGTCATTAATCTTGATAATGATGATGATGCAAAAATTTCCAAAATCAATGAAGAAGCACATACCAATTTAAATTCTTTGTTTCCATCTACAATGAGCTTAAATGATACATCCTCTCCACCAAGTGAAGAACCTAGTACAACCCCTAGTTCAACACTTGTGATTCCTCCTCTTATAGCCAACCTCTTTCACATTATAATGAACATGATTGGGAGGTGGATGAATTGTTAGATGACTTGCATTTTCCTAGCTAGTATTTTATCTTTCTTTATTATTTTCTTTTCATGTGTGTATCATGTTTCCCCATATTATGCATTTGATATCTCCTCTCTTTGTCCACTTCTTCTATTTGTACCTTTATTCTTCTATTTATCATTCTTTGTTTTGTGTTTTTCCTTTTGGGGATGACACAAAGCATTGAGATGCCCTATGTCTCTTCCATGTTGACCCAAATAGTCCTTTCCTTTTTCATTTTTCTTTTGTGTTTTTCCTTTTGGGGATGATGCAAAGTGTTGAGACACCCTATGTCTCTTCCATGTTGACCCAAACAGTCCTTGTCTTTTTAATTTTTTTTGTTTGTGTTTTCGTTTTAGGGATGACCCAAGGCATTGAGACCAAAATGTCTCCTTCATGTTGACCCAAGATCTTTTTCATTTTATTTTTCCTTTTTGTTTTATTTTTGCTTGTGTTTTCCTTTCAAGGACAATGCAAGGCATCGAGACCAAAATGTCTCTTCCATGATTGACCCAAAATGAACTTTCTTCTTTTTTCTCTCTTTGTGTCATTCTTCTAGTTCTATGTGTATTTGGGGAATGATGACAGTTCTGCACTCTTTCATAGGAACATTGCAGCAATGAGTATACTAACCCCAAATCCATAGATCCCTTATGCATTTGGTGTAATTTCTTGTTTTGGGGGCAACTCCCTTCTTTCTTTGTCTTTTATTTTTCCTTGACATGGTGCATGCTAACTTTGAAACATATGACTTGGCATAGAGCTTTCTAGGTTGGCTCTCATGTCTTGTTTTCTTTTTGTATTTTCTTTTCTTCTCCACTTTCAAGTAATTGCTCATAGAACAATGTGTAGCAATTCCTTTAAAGTAGGGGGCATACATTACCATTATTCCATTGTTCATTCATGATTCTTAGTGTATCCTTTTCGTTTACGTGATTTATTTTTTACTTTATGGATGACATTGGGTGTGATTTCCTTCATAAGTGTGATATTTCTAAGAAAATTGCATTCATCTTGTTGGTTTGATGTGACACACTACAACTCCTAAGTTATGAATATACTATTCTTTGATTGGTCCTCTCTTGGATACATTAGACACAATTTTCCCTAGGTGACTAACCTTGCATAAACTAAATGAGACTCCTTTGAACAATCTTTCACATTAAATTTATCATTTTACATTGTTACATTTCTTGGCCACCTTGCATAACACAACTTACATGCCTATAGTGTCATACTATTTAAAACTTAACACTTGCATTTCCTTTTTCTTTTTGGTGCCTTGTAAAAGTTATCGAAAGGGTATAGCTTTGGCATGGTTGAGCGAGAAGACCAACTAGCGGCATGACTTTTCCCCATAGCCACTTTTTTGTTTGTGAGTGCATATGAACTAGCATATATATCTTACTTATTTTTGGGATTTCTCACCCTATGGAAAACTAGTTCTATGGCCCTAGAGTGAGTATACAGTTGGGCCTTCTCACCTTGTGGACAACCTAAAGTTCTAGGGCCCTAGAGTGAGTACACATTCCCTTTTTCAAACAATCATCATAGATCTATTTTCACAACTAGTTGGACTGATGATCGAAGATTCACTCAATTCTTTTTAACACTTGTGTGTTCCTTTGTTCTTATGCTTATTTTTCCATGGGATATTCATCCTGGGGGCTTGATCATCCCTCTTGATCATTTTATTCCATCTTGCTAGCATAAGTACATTTGAAAGCTTCCCTCGATGTTCATGGCTACTTTAGTCTAAGGAAGCAAGTTCTTCCTCTCACTAAAGTGGGGGCTAAATTTGTTGTAGAAAAATGCTCCCTTGTCATTTTCATGGTGTTGGAACTATGTTTCTTTGATTTTATGATGTATCATGGCTTGAACATGCTTATTTAGGTACTAAAATTTAAAGAAGGATGTCTTGTAAAGGTGTTGTGAATTGTTACAAGAAATTTCTACATTATTCTAGACTCTATTTAAAGTATTTCACCTAAAAATCACCTTTTCATTCATCAACAAGTCCTATATTGAAGTGTTGTAAAGTCTTGTAATAAGATTTAACTCATTTCTAGGAACATCTTCACTATTTACACCTTTCATGCTTTATTGTCTTTTTATGCCCTCATATGCTTGTATTAAATATATTTTTGAATCTTATCATAACAAACAACATTAAACATAACGTTCTTCCTGACACATGGTTTTAGGTCCTGGGTAGGCCCCATTTTCCATGGGTGGAAAATGAGTTCCCCTTGGCCCCAAATTCAAAATATTTCAAAATTCCTTTCAAGATTTTATTCAAATTTGCTTCATGTCGGCCTATGATGAGGTATTAATAGATATTAAGGAACAAGAATTGTATAAATAAGTATTTTTCACCTCATTTTTACATTTCGTAAGTCATTCAAGCAATCTCCACATTCAAACATATATTCAAGCACTCAAGCATTCTACATCATGAACTCAAGCATTTTCAAGCACTTTGGAGCAACCATTGACATCATTTTATATTTTCCTATTCAAGGATATTGGTAAGTTAGTAACACTTTCATGTTGTTGATCTATCATTTCTATTGGGTTTGATTACCAAAGTGGGATTTGAATAATGAAAACCCCTATTCACTATCCCCTCAACATTTTTCCTCTTTTTACATGTGTATTTGCAACCTTGCTTTGTAGATTTAATAGGTTTAAAGGTGTTGAAATGTGGAAATTAATTCAACTAGGCTCTTCAAGTCAAATTTTCATCCTTTCAAGCATTTTGAGTGTTTTTTATTTGTTTCCTACAGAATTGACCCCAACAACCCAACATTCAGACATCTCCAATTTTGGTGTAGTAGAGTTGCCTCCTGATTTTCTAGAAATCTTGGGGAGGATTGATTTTTCGCCATTGGAAAATGATTCCCACTTGAAATCTGAAAATCTATATTTTGTTAGATTCTGGATCTTGATTGTTAGAAATTAGTTCTCAACATTTTCTCATTAATTGGAGGACTGATTTTCCACCCTTGGAAAATGTGTCCCACTCTGAAAAATCAATAAAATCCATCAGCATTCTAGACACTCCAGACAACTATAATTTCATCCAAGTGCACTCAGATTTACCCTTGTACCATTTGTTCTGCATAATTTCTTCATTTTCATAGTTGTTTGCATATCACAATTTGTTTTCAAACATAACTTAAATTGCACTTTTTCATTCATTTTAGATCAGCGTAATCAGTCAAGTACATTTAGTTAAGTTCATTTACATCATATCACAATGCATACATCCTAATTTGAGTGTAACATAAGAATTTTTGGATCTAATCTCTCTCCTTTTAGGTGAAATACCCTATAAGAGTTAAAGAGTCCATTGGTTCCAAAAATCTATCATAGAGTGAATGCTCCATGATTTGAAAATATTTGTCTCCTTATAAGATTTCACCATTTCTACGAGATTTTAGGTTTAATCTAGGTTAAGGAAGAATTTATTTTGAAGGGCAGGTCCACTTTAGATATTAGATTATTTGCACAATTGATCTTAGGAGTTAGTTTAGTTTGCTGAAATTTCACTCAACCCTTTTATCTTTTGTTGTTTCTTTTAAAATTTGGGTTACTTTTATGACTAAAAGCATCAACATATTGCAAGATTTGATGAATTTGAAGTTTCCAACATTTTTGTTGTAAGGCCCCTTGTGACTACCAACATTTTCACATTATCACTAGGCTGTTTTTACATTGTCAAGACCTGACATTAGAGACCTTGGGGTTATCCCTTGAGGCTTTTTGATTGATATTTACCTTTCAAGAGAGATAGGATTTTATATTTTGTCTAAGTTGTTCCTGTGCAAAAAACACCATCAATAGATTGTGGCTAGAAGGAGGGCCTAAATAATCAAGCTAGAGTAATTTCTATCTGCATTTTCTCATTAGATATTTTGAAGAATAACTGGATCTACACCAAGGGAGGAAGATTTCCAAGAGTTACAAGAACAACTAGGCCAAGAAGGACTAGAAGAATGGGAAAATCATAATCAGCCCAACCACCTTTTCCATCCTGTCCATCATCTTCACCTTCATCAATCCCTTCATCATCTGATTCAAATGCTATCCACATTTAGTAGACCTAGCTAGCTATCAATCAACCACTACCACCTCCACCACCACCAATGGATTTCTTGGAAAACAACCCTTCACACTTGTCTTTTAATAACTACAATGTCATACCAAAAAATCCTAAACATTTATTTTCCAAGTTTCATGTCAATGACCCTAATAGGATAACTAAAGAACACATTAGGATTTTCCAGACCTACCTTGGGGATATGGGAATTAATCATGAATATGTTGCATGAAAACTCTTCCCATATTCCCTAGGAGAAGATGCTTTTTACTAGTATAATAATTTTCATTCTAGGTCCATACACAATTGGACTGAACTTGAGAATGCATTTCTCCAGAAGTTTAAAATTCCTATTAGTGCTAATGAGTTGTATTTATAGTTCACTAATGTTAATAGGGAATTTAATGAGCTAATAGGGTCATTCAACAATAGATTCCATCATGCATACACTAGGTTATAGGCTCCCCATGCTATGAATGATGCTACTTCCTTGGAAGTTTACTATGAAGTCCTTGATAGCCTTGTCACTATTTTCCTTATATGGAGACCAAACCCACTGAATACTTTGATCGATGCTTATATAGAGGTAGTCAAGGTTAACAAAAATTTGAGGCAACATTTGTTAGGACCCTTGTCATCTTTAGGAACTACTACTCACCCAGGGATGATTCAAGCACTTAATCAGGATTTGACCAATCATATACCCATCATGAATCTAGTACAGCAATTTCCTTTGGTTCCACATCGAGGTCCTCCAATGAATTAGGCCCCAACAATGGCTAGTTATTCTTAAAATATCAATTAGTCCCTCAATCCACAACAATAGGTTGGTTTCCCAATTTACTTAAATTTTTTTCAAGTACTAAGCCAGTCCATAGGTTCAGGAACAACACCAAGATATCGTCATAATAATATGGGCTCTGCATCTTGTAATAATTCCAACAAAGAAAGGCTAGATGAGATGACATAACAAGTTAAGAAGATGAATATGGAATGTATCTAAGGAACCAAAATAGTCAACTTTAGGCTACCTATAGAAATATGTAGTCCAACTATAATATGGAAAACATAGACTCTACACAAGTACATGGACAAAATTTTGATAGAGGGCAGTCATCTAGACAAGGATTTGATAGGAGGCAGCTTCTTAGGGAAAACATAACATGGAATACTAGGCCAAATAATGGAGGTGTTCCTACTCCATTGGATCAAACTCCCAATCAGGATAAGCCTTCAAGTGGTGTGTATTTAGCTAAGGAAGCTTTGTCCAAATGGTGCAAACTTCATAAGACAAATCAATAGTCTAAGTTGGATTGTCCTAAATTCCAAACTGTTGCATCCATATTCTAGTATGAAGTTCAACAAGCTAAAAATAACTTCAAAAAAAAGGAATTGGTACCATCCGGCCCTTATGATTTCTCAGTTATTGTGTTGAATCATGCTCCTTTCCCATGAAGTGAAGAGAATGGACCAGAACAAGAGCCAAGTGGGCAAGATGATAAAAATGAGATTTCACAATTGTTCTAGGATGGTACTGAGAATGATAATAGTCCTTTGGATGAAGAAGAAATGGGCATTGAAGAAGTCCAAATGTTTCAGCAATACACAATAAAATGTGACTTGAGGAGTAGGAAAGTTTCAAGTCTTTTCACCACTTCAACTCCTCCAAATAATTATGCCACACCACCTAATCCACATGCTAGTAACAATCCATCCTATACTGATGTGCCAACACAATATCTGTCAAAAGGGGGAAAAGCTAATTTCTCAAAGGGGAAGAGCACTGAAGCAAGTAAAAAGAAGTTGATGGATCATCCCAAAGATGCTTATGTTGTCATGAGTATAGATAAATTGGATGAATATGTAGCTAAGGAACTCAAGAAATTGAAGGTAAGTCTCTCTACTTTTGAGTTCTTAAGGGTTCTTGCTATTAGAAATACAGTTAATGAGGTAGCTAGGAAAACTTCTAGTTCACAAGAACCAAAAGATCAAGGTGAAGTACAGTCCAAGGATAGAGGGAAATAAAAGGATAGGAATCAAGTTGCACAAGCTAATATTTAGTTGAGTCTATTTCAAGGAAAGACTGAAACCCCTCCTTTTTTTATTTCTATATAAATCTTTGCAAAACATTTGCATAACTATCTCTAAGATTCAGGAGCTTCCATAAATGTCATGCCCTTCACTATCTATAGAACTTTAGGCATTACTCCTGTAGCCTCTTAATGGAAGGTTGTGTATTTGGATAAGATGGAGGTGAATGTAGTAGGGGAACTAAATATGATTCCTATGTAAATTGCATCAGATCCTAGGATTCAACAAATAATCAACATCCAAGTAGTAGACATTCCTAATGCATATGGTTTAATATTGGGTAGCAATTTCACTAAGGAACTGAATGGATATGTTTCAACTGATTATTCTCACATGTGGCTTCCTTGGAAAGGAGTGTCAAATCAAATTAGAATCAAAAGGGAACCAAGGATGAAGTTTGTAATTACTGAATATCAAAATAATTCAAATGAAGTATTGGTTTCTAAATCTAGTTTGGGGAATTATGTGTTGTTAGCCTCTACCTAGGAAGCAAATATAGATGAAATATTTAGGTTTCAAGATGTACCCAAAGATCTTACTAAAGATTCTAGTAGTACTGGAGCATTGGTAGAAACCATAGAAGAAGAAAATGATAAAAAAAAATGGCCAATTTAGCCTGTTGGATAGATTTCAAGAGTTTATTCAGAAGTGCATGGAAGACCAAATCCAACTAGGTAGAGACATGAATTTAGAAGAATTACTTCTTCCAAATTGATGCAAGGTCCACAATGCTTCTCACTCAGAGATGGAATGTTGCCTATTCCAAACAACAGTGGAGAAAATACAAAGTTGCATCAATCCACCTCCATCTATTAGGATAAGTGTACAAAGTATCCAGTATAATTCCAAAGGTAAAAACTTAAAGCCTCTAAATGAACCTCCAAGCAGTAGAAAAACTAATGAGGAGAGATCAAAAGGATCGGGGGCTATTGGTTGTTGGACAGTCAAATTTGATGGATCCAAGTCTAAGCAAGGTGTCCGAGCTAGGTTTGAGCTGATCATTCCTAAAGGTAAAACCTTTTTTTCCACCCATAGACTTCAGTTCCATTGTACTAATAATGTAGTTGAATACAAAGCCTTAATTCATGGACTCTCAATGGCATTAAGAAAGAAAGTTAAAATTCTCCAAGTTTTTGGAGATTCTGAGTTGGTAGCTAGACAAGTCAGAAAAGCAATATTCATGTCATGACAAGAGGATCACTAATTATAGACATAGAGTTTGGTATCTCATTAAGGATTTTGATGCTTTTAAAATTCAATTGATACCTCATAGAAATAATCAAACTATAGATGCCCTAGCTCAGGTGACAAGCACTATGTAGCCCTAGTCACTCTATGGATTGATGAAGTTCAATGTGGAGCTTACTCGAGTTCCTTCAGTGCCTAATAATGTAACTAATTTTTAGGTGTTTGATGATGACAAGCATATTATTGATTTTATTACAAGATATGATGTGTTCACTTCTTAGATAATTGATGAGGTGGAGCCCTAGGAAGCAAAAATGAACTTGGAAGGAGTTATCAATTTGAAAAAAAAACCATTCCAAGAGGGATGGTATAGCTAGAGAGAATCATTGATCTTCATAGAATAAAGGATCAAGAACAACAAGCTAAGAAGGATTACCTTAGGAGCTAGTGTGATACCTATAATATGGGAACCCTAGATGATGTTAAGAATATTTTCATTGGGAAGGTGTGTACTCTGGAAGAAAAGAAGTGAAAAATAGATGCACTTCATGCATATCAATATGTAATAGCTTGGAGTTACAAAGATTTGAAAATGTATGATACCTCAATTATTACACACAATATTCCTCTCAAGCTAGGTTCCAAGTCATTCAAACAAAGACAGAGACAAATCAATTCCCTGTTAGAACCAATTTTTTAGGAGGTATAGAAGTTGTCTAATCGCATCATATTTCTAGTCGGGCATTCCAATTGGGTTGCTAATTTGGTTCTAGTAAGGAAGAAAAATGGAGAAATGAGACTTTTTGTTGACTTCAAAAATCTTAATCGTGCTTCAAAAAAGGACAACTACCATGTCCCATCATTGGATAAGGTGTTAAAAATCATTAAGGGATCCCAAATGGTGTCTTTTCTGGATGGATACTCAGGATATAATTAGGTCATGGTACAATATGAGGATGGACACAAGATTGCCTTCACTATGAAGTGGGGTACCTTTGGTTAGAGGAGAATTCCCTTTGGGTTAATCAATGTAGAGGAAACCTTTTAGAGGGCCATGGAAATTTCCTTCAAGGATATCATTGGTAAGTGCATCATTATCTATATGGATAATTTAATGGTTTTCTCCAAGAAACAAGGTGATCATATTGCAGATTTGTGCAAAGTATTTCAAAAGGTGCAAAGAATTTGGTATTTCACTCAATCCTAAGAAGTGCATCTTTGGAGTCACTGAGGGGAAGTTGCTAGGACATGTCATCTTAGAAGAGGGCATATCCATTGATCTAGAATGAATAGAAGCTATATTGAAGATCCAACCACCAACCAATAAAAAGGAGATGAAATCCTTCTTTGGGAAAATCAACTTTGTCATGAAGTTTATTACTAGATTTGTATAGATACTTAAACCTCTTAATGCTATGTTGAAGTAGGATGCAAAGGTTCAGTGGAGTGCTAAAGCAAAAAAGGATTTTGCAGAAATTAAGAGGACAATATTTGATTCCCTAGTATTGGTGAGCTCCGATAATTCTAAGCCTTTCTATATATACTCATTTGCATTTGATCATTCTTGTTTTACTATGCTAACTCATAAATCTAACCAAGTAAGTGAGCACCCTATAGGATTCATGAGTTCTCCATTGAAAGATGCAGAATTGAGATATCATAGTGTAGAAAAACAAGCTTATGCTCTGGTTAGAGGTGTGATTTTTTTTTTACATTACATCCTTAGAAAAAAGGTCTTTGCCATAGTACCAGATCTTGCAGTTAAGCTTCTACTAATGAAAAATGAATTAGGAGAATAGAGGGATAGATGGGTTATAATGTTGTAGGAATATGACATTGAAATGCAACCCATGAAGCTTGTGAGAGGGAAAGGATTGACCAAAACTATGGCTGAAATTGGTCTTGATCTCATAGCCCATCAATACCACCTTCAAGATGAATCTTTAGATGAATGGTATGATGAAATTGTGTATTATTTGTTGAATCTAAGGTGTCTTGACCATGTCAACACTATACAGTGGAGAGTGTTGCATTTAAAGAATGACAACTACATGTTGAAAGAAGATATTCTATATAAGAAGAATGATGAAGGCATTTACCTCTACTACCTTGGAAAAGAAGAAGCTACAAGAGTGATGACTGAATTTCATGAGAAGTATGGCATAGGCCATGGTTCTAGACCAACTACTGTAAAGAAGATCTTGAGGGTAGGATATTATTGGCCCACTTTTTCTAAGGATGCACACAACCACATCAGAACATACCACGTATGTCAAACTATAACAAGGAGAAGCATTCAGCTCTTCCACTTCATCAAGTAATTGAGGTAAAACCATTCGCACAGTTGGCATTGGACTTTATCAGTCCAATTAACCCACCATCCTCTGTAAGACACATGTACATTCTTATTGTAACTAATTACTTTACTAGATGGACTGAAGGTATTTCTTGTAAGAAATGTACTTCTAAGGTAGTGATTAATTTTTTGGAATTAGGTATTATCAATCATTTTGGTTGTCATAATGCTTTAGTCTATGATAATGGTCATGCATTTGCTTCACTAAAGTTTTTTGGATGGGATTTTGATCATGGTATCACCATCAAGTTTTCTTCTAACTATTACCCACAAGGAAATGGTTTGGTTGAGTCCATAAATATTTTTTTTTTGATAGTCATCCATAAGCTCCTAGAAAGAAATCCCAAAGATTGGCATACCCAACTTAGATTTTCTCTCTAGGTAGATCATACTAGACACAAAGCCTCTCTAGGAACCTCTCCTTATCAACTTATGTATGGTCTTGAGCCAGTATTCCCAATCTAGCTAAAAATTCCCACCTTGCAATTCATTAATGATTGTTATGATGAATGGGATAGATGTGAGGCTCATTTGGCTAAGCTTCTGCAACATGAAGAGAAAAGATATGAAGTGTTAGAGAACTTTTCTATGCACCAAGGCATTGTTAAGAGATGGTTTGATAGAATATCCAAGGTGAAAGCCTTTAGAATCTATGATCTGGTCCTATATTGGGATAAAGCACATGACAAAAGGGGAGAACATGGAAATTTTGATAAGCTTTGGCTTGACCCATTCTAGATTTTAGAGATATTGGGAGATAATTCTTTTTCCCTTGAAGACTCTCATTGGGGAGGATGTCCCACTACCTATCAATGGGTAGTATTTGATGCATTACTTCTTGGCCTAGGCTGTTTACAACTCTTCCTTGTACATAGTTATTTTAGGGGTTGTTTTATTTTGGTTTTCTCTTTGCTTTGTTTTCTTTTTTGTTTTGGTTTCTTTTTCTTTCCTCTTTTGGTTAGTGTAGGTTTTCCTTAGGTTTGGTTTCTAGTTTGTTTTTTTTTTCTTTTTAGATATTGGGTTCCCCTATCCTCTTCCGGGAGTGTTGTACTCACACAACTATCATTATATTATATGAGACTATTTAGGTATTTATTTTACAAACTCTAATCATCCTTTCAAAAAAAGTTGGTGAAGTTCCTCTATTTGGTGTCACATGTGCTAAATGCTTGAAGTGGATGAGTCACTAGATTAGGATAGTTCTAGAATGTGCTTGAGTCTTACACTTACATATACATCTTAAGAATTCAAAGGTTGTTGAAGGTTCCTTGTAAAGTCTGGTCTAGTGAAAAATCCTATTTCCACTTCAATGCCACTATGGTTCTCAGCCATGAGTGTGAGCCTCGTTGCTTATAGGGTGAACAGGAAAGTTTAAATGATCTTGAAACAATATCGAAACAAAAAAGAAAAGAGAATATTGAAAATTAGAAGTGATTATTCACCTCATCAAAAGTATCCAAATATCTCTACCAGAGCTATGGATGCCTGACTGGCAGTAAATCTATGTTTGGGAGAACCATAGTGATAACCTCATCGAGGCTATGGACACTTGGCTAGTAGTGAAGCTCTATCTAGGTTGCTTTTGGAGTTATAATCTTTACATGGATTGATTAGACTAACCTTGGTTACCCTTCAGGAGCTAAGGGAGGGAAATGAACACATTTGCACACACTTGGAATCTAGTACAAGAAAGACCTACTTGTCCATTGGCTTTGAAATTTTGTTTATGGTTGACCCGATGTGAGGATTGAAACTAGAGATTCTAGGTTCTTCATTATAGTTTGTCATCAAAATGCTTTGAAGCATTTCCCCAATAGGAGTTTCCATTTTGTTGTTTCACGCGCACGCCCCGCTAGAGGCAAGGACCCTCTTTCACTTGCTTGGCTTGCTTGTTTTCCTTAGGGTCCTAACATTTTCCCCTTAAGGGATCGGTCTCTCAGTCTTGGTCTTGTTTCACTTAGGAACTAATGGTCATATATGCACATAAGATGTCTTATAACAACATTATGATGGCATACTTGCACTTTGAAAGATGTTTCCAATCAAAAATTCCAAATGAGGGGTAAATTTTCCTATATATGCGGAAACTTTAGGAAATCTGATGTAGCTCAGATTACCAAAGCCTCATTCCAACTAGAAAATATGTTCTCCCTCAGATTTTTCAAGTCTAAGCTTCCTTTGCATATTGTAATTTTGAAGCGTATTTTCATGCATTAATGACATTCATTTATGATGTGAAATGGGAATATATTTGAAACATGCTATTCATTTTGGTCATTCTTATTAGTGAAGAGTTGAAACTTAGGAACTTGCTTCATTCTCCCATTTATTGGAACTAAGAGGTGGAAGTTGTGCTCTCCATGTGATCACTCTAGGGTTTGAGGGTCTCCATTGCAAGTTCCCATTGCCTACTTTCTTCCTGTGCACTTTTTCGAGGATGGTTAGATTTAGTCTCTTGTTAATGATTTCATTGAATCTCATGCTTCATTGTAGATATCTTGTGGTGTATTCTTCAATCATCAATTGAGGATTTTATATTGCTTGGTTTCCTTCCTTACTTTTGAGGATTTTGGTCTTTTAAAAGATATGGGTACATGATGGGCCAAAAGAATATGATGGGTATGTGGCTAATGACTATTTTTTTACCCAAAATTGTGAAATTTTTTAAAGATTTCGACTTTCCACTTATATAAATTATACTTTATTTTGAATTTAATAATTTATTATTCATTTTCTATTCAAATTATGACTAAAGGATTGATAGGTTGATTGGGTATCACATTTTTTGAATGAAAATTTCACATTCTATGCTTCACAAACTATAGGATTGAAATAATTTCATGAAGTTTTGACCAAGTTTGGTAAACATACAAGTTTTTATATTTTTAAAAGTTGTAATAAAAAATAATAATCTTACTTGGAAAAAAATATATGCATCACATTTGAGTCCTCTACTTATATATAAAATCTTATAAAAAATATTATCATTTTATTGTGGTTAGGTGGTGAAAATTTAAGTACTATTGCATTGAAATTTCAAATTTTCACCAAATAGATTTTTATTTAAATAAAACCTAGTAGTTTAGAAACTACATTCAATTTGCCTATAGATTCTATTCTTACATATTTTTGAAATATAGATAACTTATTCAAATTTTACATCAAGTTGCCTAACTCTTATTTTGAATTTTTGTTAAGGGCATGTTTTTCCATGACGATCCCGCACATACCCATATACTCCATAAAGGCTTGATGTAAATTTTGATTTGAGTATTCTTAGGGAAGATTGGAGTGATTTTATATGTTGAATACCTTTTAGATTTGTCTTCTTGTATTTCATTTTCCATGATTGATAGTGGAATTTAAGAGTGTCTCCCTCTTGAAATTATATTTGAAATCCTAGTTGTGTAGAACCTTGCTTGAAGATTGAATGTGATGGATGAAATGAAAGGGATTGATGGATTTTGATGTAAACGAGTGAATCAAGGCATTGGGAGTGAGAAAACATGAATCCAACTTGTGCAATGATCATACTTTATTTTTCAAACATCAAACAAACTAAACACTTACCAAAATTGCACATTTGAGTGAAATACTTAGAAATTTTGAGGTAGCTTATATTTTTTGAGTCTTAATCTGCATGAAAAATTTGAGCCCCCTAAGATTTTTTTGATCCTTCCTATGATCAAAATCCTCAGAGCTTGGATACTTAGAAATTTTGAACTTAGCCTCCATTTGGTGATTCCAAGCTCCTTTGAATTTACCAAATCCAAGATCCTGAGAAACACTAGAACCCTGTTAAACTTCATGTATTCAGTGTGTTTAACAAATCAAGCCTAAATGAAGATTATTGGAATGTGATCCTAAAGTGGTTAATACATGACCATACTTGATTGCATCTCACTTCATGATTATAGGTCAAAAGGTGCCCAATGTGTAAATTTATGGGAATCTGAGCTTGCTCATATTACCCAAGCTCTAGTTCAGCCAAGCAATCTATGCTTGCTCAGATTACCTGACCTTTCTCATTTAGTTTCAAATTTTAAATATTAATGATAAACAATTTTTCGCATTCATATTATGATATCATTATCATGGATCTTGACTAACTTGAAGGAGTTTCACTTGCATGTTTTGCACAATCTGATAATGAGATCTTCTAGAATGAATTGTCCACCTTGCATTGCCATTAGGGTTTGCATTGTCATTTTCATTCAATGGCATCATTATTTATAGTCATGCTTCTTTAAGTTAATAAAAATGTGTTATATTGTTACTTTCATCTTAGTGATTATGGTCCTTTCTAATAGATGCAGGAAGAATTGATTCTCAACAAGAAATCTAAATCAAAGGTTGCTTTGGTGCAAGAGGAGGTGAGAAGAAGAGTAGAAAGGATGAAGTATGATTTCAAAGGCATATTGCTAGATTCCAAGATTGCTTCTACTTGGTCAAAGATTGTAGACACAAACATGGGACATGTCGACTATGATGATTTCCAACAAAGGATCTATGTAAATTCACCAACTCAATTGGCTTAGATCCTCACTCATACTAGATTGGCTTAAGCAGTAGGGTTCCCTCAAACACAACTTTTCCCATAGTTGGTTTTGGAATGTGTAAGACATTATGACTCTAGAACAAGGATTACAATTGGACCCCAGGGAAGAGTCATGGAAAATATTAATGGAGAATCCATTATAGAGGTATTCAATATTACCTCACATCACAAGCTTATTCAGGAGATTAAGATTGGGGAAGCAATAAAGTTTAATGATGAAGACACCAACAGAGCTTTGGAGATCATGAACAACTCTTGGATATTGAATCCCAAACCACACTATTCTAAGCTGCCTAAACAATTGCATAAAAGTGACTTTAAGATTGAGTATCATGATGTAATAACTCTCTTGGGCATGGTAATGGGAGTACAAGAGGCTCACATTTTCCAAAATTGTATGTTCTACCCCGTCACAAATATTGTGGCTAGAAATCATTATCATTGGGCTATAATCATCAGTAACAACTTAGATTCCCAATTAAGAAGTGTACAAGAGACTAATAGATTCACAATGACTTCATATCTTGTCTACATGTTGTTAAGAAAAAAAAAGTATAAAGATCTTAGTTGCAAATGAACTATAGAAAAGGACAAGATATGGGACATTTACCTACAACTAAAACATAAAAACATAAAACAACTAACTATTGGAGAGCCAACAATGCATTTTTCATGTACATACCTAAGTTGTTGTAGGATGCTCTCCATATCAATCTTTCTTCTGATGTCATGGACTTAATCGAGCAATATGATCAATGGTTTATTTAGTTTCAAAGGTTCACATACATCAGGGTACAAGGATCCCCTAATACTAGAATTGACAAGGAAAATGATAGGATTTGATGAGATTTTATAATAGGGGTTGCATAAGAAAGGGTTGGGAGTAGAATTCCCATTGAGAATTGAAACTTTAGAAGTGTTCCTTTCTATTTAGAGTGCTCAACATTATAAAAAAGAGATGGAAATATTTGAATTATATTTTCACACTAACAAAAATAAGTTTGATCCTTATGGTAAGGCCCAAAAACAAGCTAATAGAATATTCAGGCATAAGGACCACATTGAGGACTATTGGGCCAATTTTTGAGATGAATTTTAAATTATAAGGAGAAGATTCTCTAGGGTGCCCCTAAATTTAATCAGATTGCACAGAGTTAAAGAGGTGCCTGATCAAGTGAAGGACGATGATGCAAATTTACTTCAACACCATGATTTTGAGCCCTATAGAAACAAGCCCTTGCATCCAATTAACTAGTCAGAAAAGGAAATATAAAACTTGAACCAAGTTACTAGACCAGTGAAGAAATACTCAAGGCTATGGGTAAAACACAATGTATTGGAGCTGGAAGCCGATGGCACCAAATTCACATATTATTTGATTGGAGACTTAGAATCCCAATCTGAGAAAGAGAAAAAAGTTGAAAAGGATTATAATTTTGAGCCTCATAATGAAGAAGGACATGAAGAAGATAGACCTGTGTTAATAAAAAGAAAAACTAGGAGGTGGACATAGGCTAAGTAGTGTGAGAAACCATCTCCCAAAACAAAGAGGGCTCCCAAGTTCAATACTATAATTGAAGAAGGTGATACCTTATAGTCAATAAGGAATAGTAGGAAAAAGGAAACAAAAGCAAGGAAACATGGTATTTCTCTTGATGCCCCTTCCTCGGCTAAACATGTAGAAAGTCCCCAAGTGTATGTTAGGAGGAATTCTCCTAAACATAAGACATCTGCGATGATTGAGAAAAATACTGTAGAGAAAGAAGTGCATAATGAAGAGGCACCTATTGATGATGGAGAAAAGAGAGCAGCTATAGTAAATAATTCTCCTCTTTTTTCTCCTCATATTGTGAAAATTTTAGAGGAGGCAGTTAATGAAGAAGGTGACATATCAAATGACCTTAAACAACCAGAGAAGGAAGATGATGAATTTTCTACTTCTAAGAGTGGAGAGTGGAGAAAATTTGTGCAAGATATGAAGCAATCAACCTTTGGGACATAAAGCAATAACATGGAGTCTGAGGTAGTTCAAGAAAAACTATCCAAATCCCTAGAGAACGTGGTACTTGATGAATTGGAAGATTAGCCAAAGATAGAGAAGAAATTGGAAGAGGTTACTGAAAACCCTCATTACGATAATGATAAGCAATAATTTCCTTCCATATAATTGGAAATAGAACATGTTTTTATTGAATGGTTGGAGAAAAGAGCTTAGCAAGAAGCCTATAATTGTCCAAGAAGAAAATCCTAGCTAGGAAAAAATGTTGGAACAATGGGGACAACCCAAGCAGAGGAAAAGAGCTAGGACAATTTCAAATTTTTTAAGAGATGAGTTTAACAATAGAGTCATTCATGTAGTTTTTCTTGTAGGGGATAAATTCAAGGATGAGGTGAGACCCACCGATTATAAGGTACAAGCCATTAATCTATGTCCAACTGCTAAGGAATAGGAGAAGGAAGAATTCCAAGAATCCTCTTAGGAAATCTTAAGGAGACTGGATAAAGATACTAAAGAAAAGGAGAAGTTGCATAAACAACTGAGTGATGTGCACAAATATGCCCAACATCTACTGAAGCCTCTACAAACTGCTAGTAGTGATAGCACCCTTCCTGAAGGATTGTTACCAAATGAAGTCGTATAAGAAATTGAGAGATTGAAGTCTTCTATTCATAACATTCAGGTGTAGTTGCATGATGTGAGTAGCAGGGGGGATGAATCAATTGAGAAAATCTTCAATATCCATGCTATGGCTACTGAATTTCTAGAGGACACTTCCCAATTTGCTTAAGACTGCAATAAGGTTGATGAATCAACTATTGGAGAGTTGAAGAAAATATTACAAGTGCCTAAGGATGAATTGGCCAAGATGAACATGTTTTCCTTTGATGAAATTGGTAAGGTGAAGGAGTTGATAGAAGTATAGAATTATAGAAAAGAGATCCTCTCTAAGGCCTTAAAGAAGATAATGAAGCTACAGGGAAAAATGAAGGAGATATATGATAGTTGTATTATTTTTTTGGAAATAATGATTGGGAGAAGGAAGCTTGGTCAAAAGAATATGAACATCAATAGATTATATTCATGGTGGCATGAAATTTATGCCCCTTCTGACAAAATCACCAAGGAAAATTTGGAGGATGCAACTATCTATATCTCAAAGTTGGATAAATATCATGAGTTGTAGGTTGAATGGAATAAAGTGATGTCCTAGAATTTAGAAGAATACAAAACTCATAAGGCAAGAGTTCAATATATCCCAGCTCCAAATCTAGCAGACATGGTGGAAATATTAGAAAAGGTCAAAGAGTTGTCTAGCAAATTAGAAGCCAATAAAGGAGGGGAAATTTTCCAACTTGTAGCTACCTAGGAATATGTGCCAATCATGTGACCTCACTACCAGAAAGGACGACTTAGATTTATGTACCATTAAGAGGAATGTTTCTAGAGGGGTCTAGGCCGACCTAGGACTAGTTTACAAACATTTAATGTAATTTTATTTTATTTAAAAAACTCTCTAGGCCGACCTTCCTAGCCCTCCTAATCATGTAAACCCTGATTCTGGGCTGACCTAATGTTATTTTACTATAAATTGAGGCTCCAACTTCATTTGTAAGTTTTAGACATAGTTGGAATAGTTAGAACTTAGCTAGGAGTTATTATTTTTTGAGAGGAAGTTCTGAAAAATTGTGGATACTTGAATTGTTACAAACTTGGATGATTCAATATAAGTAAAGACATTGTTCTTTGGTGCCCTTTCTTATGTTATTCACTTTGCATGGTTCTTTTTTCTTTAGATCTTTGAGAAATTGATTTAGAGTTGTGGTTGCATGTTAGATTTTAGATTTAGATGTGGTGCAATTGTATTAATGAAATTTAAAATTTGAGGTGTTTGTGAAATCATTGGTCCATACTTTGAGCAGCTTTTTGATTGTAAGTCGCTGTGTAAAGTTAGCTTGGGCCTTGAATTTATGTGCTGAGTTCAATTGTGGGTATTTATTCATTTCACTTATAAAATAGGGTTGATTTGTGTGAATGCTTCATGAACTAAAAATATTTGTTTCCTTAGAAGATTGCACTGTTTATGTGAGATGACAGGTTTAATCTGGGTTAAGTAGGAATTGGTGTTGAAGGATTGGTCCACTTTGGATATTAGATTATTTGCACAATTGATCTTAGGAGTTAGTTTTGTTTGCAGAAATTTCTCTCAACCCTTTTATCTTTTACTATTTCTTTCAAAATTTGGGTTAGTTTTAGGACTAAAAGCATCAACATATTGCAAGATTCGATGAATTTGAAGTTTCCAACATTTTTTTTGTAAGGCCCCTTGTGATTACCAGCATTTTCACATTATCACTGAGTTGTTTTTGCATTGTCAAGACCTGACATTAGAGACCTTGGGGTGATCTCTTCAGGCTTGTTGATTGAGATTTACCTTTCAAGAGGGATAGGATATTATATTATGTCTGAGTTGTTGATGTGCAAAAAACACCACAAACATAACCAAGATCAAAATATTAGAATTCATTATTCTACATTAACTGTCTTCCATGGATGTCCTAAAAAGAAGTGCTATCATATCCGGATTAAGAATAATATCCACACTGCTCAACATCAAAGAACACAATAGGATAGATCATTTTTGTATATCATTTGGAGCACAACCTTCCAGATCCTAGGTTTTGACATCAATGACAACAATGGTAAGTCATCTCAATAAATTCTCAACAAAAATAAATCCAATGATAAATTCCCATAGGAAGGTAGAGGATTAAAGTCACTATAGTGCACAATAAATATATTTAATTTTTAGTGGGAAACTTTAATCATTTATCCATGATCAATGAGATGGCTTCCATGTAGTGTAGTCATGGATAAATAAGCTTTCCACATAATTGATCCAATATCAAGATGATGGAGAATGAAACATCTAATTGTTTTGGTTTGTGTTTTAAAGGAAGGGTGATCGATCCCCTCATAGGGCAAGCAAAGCCATTATGCATTTTTATCCATTCTTTTAGTTTAGTGCATTTTTCTTCATAGAGTTCATTCAAAAGTAAGAATTCTTTAGTGATCATATTCTCTCCATAGATAAGATCAATTAATATCCCATTAGTGGGATTTTCATTGATTCAACCAACTATATAAAGAGTACCATCGGGTACATTTCTAATTATATCCTTAGATGAGAAACCAATGTTAAAAGGCTTTTTAGTTTGACCCTTATGAGGTTGAGTTTTGATCAATGTAATCAAACCATCTATAGGATTTTATTTAATAGTATCCATAGGACCTTGTTCAATAATATCCATGATGTCATCATCCATTTCAACATTCATCACATCATTCTTCTTAGTTTCACTAGCTTTGAAAAATGAAATATTATGGTCAGGCATAGGGTTGGTAAAGATTTGCAAGTTTTGGTTGGGAGGGTCAATGTATTTATTTCCTTGATCATTAACACCTATAATGTGAATTTTATTAGAATCAATGAGGTCTTACACAAGATTTTTAATATGCTTACAATGTCGAGTATCATTTCCATTTTTTTAGTGATAATCACAATACGAAATTGATTGAAAGTTTCAGAGGTAAAGGATTATTAGGATAAAGTGTTTTAACAAGAGATTAGGTGATCATTTTCTATTATAGAAGTCTTAACAATGTGTTATGGAGGGTATCAAGTAGGGGAGTAAATTATCTAGCCAGATCCCCAAATGTGAAAGTGGTTGTATTCTTTATAGTAGACACTTGGGTATCAATATGTTGAGTTGTTTTTTGAGGGAGATTTAGTTGAAGGAAGCATTTATTATATTTTCTAAAAGTTTTATAATTATTTTGATTTGTTGATTTATAATTTTCAAGATGGCTAGAGGTGGATTTTGTTTCATGACTACTAACCAAAATTTGATAATCACAAAGGGTAGTACACCACTTTACAAAGGAAGGGAATTTCATCATGCCAAGCTTATCTTGTATCTTAGTTTGCAATTTATCAATGAACATCTGTTGTAGGTGAGGATTGTGAATCTTTATGTCGATTTGGGAATAAAGCAATTACTAGCATGAAATGAAGTTACTAACCTTTTCATCATCTTTTTGCTTACATCTCATCAAATCAGCTAATGTCATATTCGGGGTCATGTGCACTTGAAAATGATTTATAAAGTCCTCAAAAATCTTATTGAATGAATGAATTGAGTTGTTTGGTAATGAGGAAAACCATTCTAAAGTGGTATCTTTCAAGGACCTAGGGAAAAGCTTAGCCAAGCTCAAGGAAAAAATAACTACATTAGGTGATATAAGCAAAAACATGGTTAGAAGGATCTCCTTCCCCCCCATATTTCTCAAACCTAGGAATCTCTATACCTTGTGGTATCGTTGTTATCAATATCTTGAAGGATAAGGGATTTCTTTTGACATGGTATGTAGGTTGGCCATTTTTATTCTTATTTATGGTGGATATTTTCTTTTGAAGGGATGAAACATTTTGCAAATTTTGGTAAAGGATGGCATCATTGGTTGTATTTTGATATGGAGGTGAATATGGTGGAGGTGTATATGTGTTCGAGGGTAAGTGAATGGAATACTTACGAGAGGGAAAGTGGTAAGAGATATGAAATGCAATGCCACAAAGGTACAAGGATGACTAGCATAAATACTCAAGGTAGGAAGGACACTACTAGTAGGTTGTATTATTATTGTAACTTGAGGGTTGGTATAGGTAGGAATAGTGGAAATGGTTGTGGGAGGAGGAATTTGACTTCCTCCTTGACTTTTGACATTTTTTGAAGGTTGAGCACAAGTTGTACTAATTTTTCCAAAAATCTAAGCTAGGTTACATGAAAGCTATATTCCTTCTTCAATTTCAATCATGTGATGTATGTTATCTATGGTAGGAATATTAATGGTAGAAATATTTTAGTACTTAGTTGATGTTGTGGGTTTGCTAAGTCTTCATAGATTTGGATTATGTTTTCTTGCAGAATACTAGCAACCATTGTTTCAACACTTGTCACACTACTTGAAGGGAAAGATTTGTTAAGGGTATGGTCCATACTAAGTGAACTAGTGTCAATACTAGGAGTGAAAGAGCTAGATGACCCATGATCCACGACAATTGTGATATCCTAGGATGACATGAGTATCAAACTTCATCTCACTATAGTATTAGCAATAGGAAACCAAGTTGTAAAATTCATGTAAGGGACAATCAATGAATGCAAGGATCATAAGATAAATGATATTCTCTAATTCTAATTCTAATGAAAT
This sequence comes from Sequoia sempervirens, assembly GCA_007258455.2. NCBI lineage: Eukaryota > Viridiplantae > Streptophyta > Pinopsida > Cupressales > Cupressaceae > Sequoia > Sequoia sempervirens. The sequence continues at coordinate 231,879,558 of VDFB02000015.1, forward strand.
TAAGCTAGATGTAATGAAATGAATGGAACAAAAATTTAGGAAACTAAAATAGGAATCTAACAGCAACAAATAGAAACATAGAAACAAGGTCTTTAATGTTGTAAAATGCAATTTTAGGTCTGACTTAGGACTAAATCTCCCAAAGGAGTGTATGACTCCTAGTTAGGGTTTTTCAAGGGTTCAAATGTTGATAAATAGTTAATATAGAAATCCCATAAATCAGGAAAAGCAACCTATACTGGACTAAATTGCCTAGGGGGAATATGAGTCCTTGATTAGGGTTTTTGAACTAATTTCAGCAAATTTTGGGTGAATGTTAGGTTTCCTTGTTTGTATGATGTCTAGACAATGTGCAATTACAAATTTTAAATGAAATTCAATGATGCAAGAGGCAAAAATGTAACCTATATGCACTTTCACTAATGCAAGATTTAGAATACCTAGATGCAAATTAACTAATGCAACACCTAATGCAAAGTTAATGTAAGCTAGATCTAGGACTATAATGCACTCTAAATCAGAAAATACAGTATTCAAAGTATAGGTTCACCAAAATTAAATGAAGGAAATAGGAGGCTCCACCTTTTAGGAGATGGAACCATAAAGTGGGGTCTTATTTTAGTTCAGTTCATTCAAGAAAACCCTAGAGATCTTAATCTAGTAATGCAAGTAAGGGAGGAGGGGTATGTGCAAGATCATCATGGAAAAAATAGGCCCTTAAGTGGTGAACAATTCAGAAAAAATAGAGTTGGAAAACTTGACGTAAAAATTTGAATAAGTTATCTATATTATTTCAAAAATATGTAAGAATAGAATCTATAGCAAACTGAATGAATTTTCTAAACTACTAAGTTTACTTCTTTTTTAAAAATCTATTTGGTGAGAATTTGAAATTTCAATGCATTAGTACTTAAATTTCAGGGGAAAAATAAGGTGCATGTCTAACCACCCTAACCACAATAAAATGATAATATTTTTTTTATAAGATTTTATATATAAATAGAGGACTCATTTCTTGATGTGATGCATATTTTTTAATAATTTTTTTCCAATTAAATAATTATTATGAATTTTTTATTACAAATTTTAAAAAATATTAAAACTTGTATGTCTGACCACCTTAACTTGGTCAAAACTTCATCAAATTCATTTTTTTTAATCCTATAGTATGTGAAGCATGGAATGTGACACATGTTTCAGTTTCAAAAAAAGCGATTCCATTTGAAAGCTATACATGCTTTTCAATTAGCCTATCAATTAGGACTTTAGTTGTAATTCAAATAGAAAATGAATAATAATTATTTATTAAATTCAAATTAAAGAAAAAATTATATTGGTGGAAAGTTGAGAATATACTTTAAAAACCCTTTTCATTTCATCAATTTTGGGTAAAAAAAGTCATTAGCCACATACCCTACACATACCCATCATATAACCACTTTTTGGCCCATCATGATCCTACACATACCCAGAGATTTGCTATAGGTTGTCTTAGGGTGTGATTAAAGATAAAAATGGGCTCACCACCAATAAAAGGATTGGAACTAAGAGGATGAAAATGATATGCAAACCTAATTATGCAACCTAACATATGAAATTAAAAATTAGAATAATGAATTGAGAAAGGATAGAGGGGCACTTGGGAAACTGAATAAGCTTGAAACAAGTTCTACACTTTTGGAAATCTAACACTAATACACATTGGGACTCATACACTAATAGGGGAGATTTAGTCCTAGTTTAGGGTTTTGGGTGGAAACTAGAACCTAGAACTGGTAAACCAGGATTTATAAAAAATACTTGAAATCTGGTATACTAGGACTCATACACCACAAGTGGTGATTTAGTCCCAGTACTAGGGCTAATCTGAAACTTTGATATCCTCTAATGATTTCCTATATCCCTTTCCACATTTTAAAGGAAAACAAGGAGGACCAAGTAAGATAGGGTTAGGCAATGGGAGCAATGTTGAAGGTGTTTGTCTTGATTGTGGATTCTTTATAGTATTATATCTATGAGAAATAGTGTTATAATTTGATTGCTATAAAACAGTATTCTTAGGTGGCTCGAGGATTAGGATGGATTTTTTTTGAGTTTGTATTTTTTGTGAGGGTAGATAGAGGATTAGTTGAGGCCTAGGTGGTTCAATAATTAAAGGATTTATAGGAGTTCTAAGAATCAAAGGACTCAAGGAGGTTCTAATGTTCATAGCCTCAACACACTTATCCTTACATTCATCATGTCTTAGTGAAGGGCAGTCTATTGTTAGCTTGTCATCTTCATCTAAGGAAGCCACATTACTATTGTTTGAAAGGAGCATGTCAATGTTTTCATTTTCTTACACCATGATATCTACCCTAGTAGGAGAGTTTTTAGGAGAACAAAAAACTAGATATTCATGACATTCCAAGGCTGATTATTCTAAAATGACTTCATCACAAGTAAGGGAGTTATCAATGGTTGGGTTTTCATGTTTATCAATGATGGAATTTTCTTGTTCAATAATGTTTTTCCTAGGGGAAGAGAAACAAATAGGACTCTCATAATTCTCATTTATTTGATCTTCTAACACTAAAATATTTTCTCCACAAATAGGAGAGATGTTATAAGAAGAAAAAGTATGAGTATCATGGTTATCTATGAATAAATTCCTTTGTCCCATTATGTATTCAACTATAGGAGAGGTAGGGAAAGAAATGTAAATAGGGTTTTCATATATCTTAAATATTTGATCATCCAATAGCAACATATCCTTCTCACAAGTAATGTGATTTTCATGATTTCTTACAATTGCATCCTCTTTCGCTATAACATTCTCATAAGTGGGGAAGATGTTGGGAGATGAATGTAGAATAGTTGAAGTGGTATTTAGGTAGGTTTCAATGGTCTTTTTTTGTGTTATGTGATCATCATGATTACCTATAGTTGTGTCCTCTTGTTCAGCAATGTCTTGCCCAATAAGATAGGTAGGAGGAGAGAAACAACTAGGAATCTCAAAACTCCCATTGATTAGTTACTCTAACACCAAAATACCTTCTTCAAAAATAGGAGAGATATTAGTAGAAGAATGAATATGATTTTTATGATTTCCCAAGGTTGTGTTCTCTTTCAATAGAGTAGTCTCACTCATAGGAGGGGTACTAGGATCAATGATGAACAAAAAGAGAGGGGAGAGGAATTCATATTCATATGCACATAACAAAAATATCTTATAGTAATCAACAATATCTGGAAATAGAACATTAATTATAATAACCATATAGTTTTTTAATGAAAGCTTGATGTAATACATTTCTTACAAATTTGAAATGTGAGAATGATAGAGAAGAGTGTATGCGAAAGGATAATGCAATTTTCAGGATTAGAACATGATAATTGACTCAGTATGCTATGTAAAAATCTAAAAATGAAATGTTTTAAATACCATTTTGAATATAAGAAATGCAATCAATGAAGAAAATTAAGCTAGATCTAATAAAATGAATGAAACAAAATATTAGCAAACTAAAATAGATATCTAACAATGTTAAATGGAAGCTTAGAAACAAGGTTTTTAATGCTAGAAAATGTAGTTTTTAGTTTGATATGGGACTAAATCACCTAGAAGGGTGTGTGAGTCCCAGTTATGGTTTTTGGAAGGCTCAAATACTATAAAAACCAACACAAAATTCCCAAAATTGAGGTAAAATAACCTATACAAGGACTAAATTGCCAAGATGGGCGAATGAGTCCTAGATTAGGGTTTTCACACTAAACTCAATAAATTCTAAGTGAATGTTAAGGGTTTTGGTTTGTATGTTGTCTTCATCATATGTAATTACAACTTTCAAATAAAATTCAATGATGCAAGATGAAAAAATGCAAGCTATGTGAACTTTCACTAATGCAAGATTTAGAAGCCCTAAAAGAAAATTAACTAATGCAAGATCAAATGCAAAGCTAATGTAAAGTAAATCTAGGACTATGATGCACTCCAAATTATAAATAAGGTGTAAAAAGTATAGGTTGACCAAAATGAATGCAAGGAAATAGGGTGCTCCACCTTTTAGGAGATGGAATGCTAAAAGGGAAAAGGGATCCCCCATATTTTGCTCTAGTTCACTCAAAGAAACCCTAAAGATCTCAACCTATTGTTTCAATTAAGATAAGGAGTTACTACAAGGTCTCCTTGGGTGTGACTAAACAAAGGGGGTTCACCACTAAGCAAGTAATTAGAAAGAAAGAGTTGAATGTAATATGAAAAACCTAACTATATGACCTAGAATATGAAACTAAAAATCATAATACTAAACCGAGAATGAATAGAGAGGCACTGGGAAATCTAGAGATGCCTGAAACAAGGTCTATAATCTCGAATGATGAATTTTGATGCACACTGGGACTCATACGCTAAGCTGGGTAATTTAGTCTCAGTTTAGGGTTTTTGGCTGAATCTAGAATCTACAACTACTAAACTAGGATCTACAAAAAATGGTTGAAAAGTGGTATAATGGGACTCATTCGCGCAAGGTGGTGACTTAGTCCTATTATTAGGATTTTTTAGAAATTTTGGTATCCTCAAGTGATCTTCTTTATCTTCCCTCTTGTTTGATCTCCAAGTCTGAAACTTTGAATTTTGACCTATAGGTGACTTTCCATGAAGATGACAACTCCTTGAAAATTTTGACAACTTCTACAAATTTTTCATTTTGGTACTTTTAAAGGCTTCAAATCCACTTTTTCTTAAAACCTATAAACCTACAATCACACATCAAAGAAGGGGAAAATGTTGTTTTGTTAGGGAATTGGTGATTTCCTTGGTCAAACCTCATTTTGGTAATCAAACCTTAATGAGAAATGAAGCATGAATAAAATGAAACATGATACATAAGATGAAATAATAGACCCTTGATAGAAACATTGTAGATCTATAAACAAGCATGAAGTAGCCTCTATGGATGTAGATCTTGATCATGATTCTTGATGAAAGAGAATGCCTATGAATACTTGAATTGATCTTGAACAATACATCACAACATTAGCTCAAAACCACATGCACAATGCATCAATCCTTTAACATGATAATGTATCTTGATTTCTGCAATAATCATCTACAAATCTTCCCTTGAATGCCTTCTTGAATTCTCTTGAACACTCTATAATTCTCTTGTCAAATCTTAGGATGCTTGACCCAAAATTTATAGGTGAAACTAAGTGAAATGATCTTGTATTTATACTTGTTTATGTTGAATTTCCTGAAATTACAACACTACAAGCCAACATCAAATCTAGGACAGTAAAATCTTGCCAAGAATTAGATTTAAAATAGTTCCAAGTTAAAGTGAGACTCATACGCCAGTTGTGGCATATGGATCATAGTGGCTAAAGTTTGGGGCACAAATATCTAGAACTATCTTGTTCAATGTGAAATTCAAAATTAGGTCCCAAGACCTATGGGAGAATCATATTCCAAAGGAAGCATAAGTCACGTATCACTAAATCTAGAAGACACAACCCCTAACATTAAATTATGATTGGTCATTTAAGAAATGTCAAGATTATACTAAAAAAAAATTACATTTATTAAGGCTTGTGGATGTAAGATAGGACCAAATAAGGCACAAATAACCCCAATTAATTAATAAATCCCTGGATTAGTGTGAAAGTATAAGGATACACTTTACAACACCCTAAATAAGGCACAATTAATTTGATTTTATTAAAAAGGTCCCTAAACTTAATGTGAATGTGTAAAACACATTACTACACTAAATCAAGGCAACATTAAGTTCATTTTACTATTAATTATTCCCAAATTAAGTGATAAAAAGGGATACTTTTTTTGACATTACATGTCCAAATATATTTATTTATCAAATTTATTATCATGGATAGTTCCACTATTCATGATTAATGTTGAAATAAGACTAACAATCTAATGAGTCATTTTCAAAGTGTTTGTAGGAGAGGCTTGCAATGTAAATCATTTTCTATTGGGATAATAATTTTTTATACTAGTTTTCACTCAAATTCCTCCTTTTATTTCCCTTTTTCCTTTATCTTTCTTATCCATTTACTCATTATCTATCTCAAAAAATCCAATAGGATATATTAGGGATGGTTTTGACTTAGAATAACCTTTTCTGAAGATTTGGTAAATATGTTGTTGATAGATTGAGAGATATTTGATGTTAGAATCAAGATATTTATTTGTATACATGGTTTTCTTTTAAAAAGGAAAAAAAATGATTACAATATAGAGTAAAATTAATGGAACATTAAACAACCATACTGACTCCTTACACTGGCATGTATATAATGCTCATGTATTTAAAATATCGACAAATATTGAAGGATTATTTAAATATAATTCAAACACAATTTTTATTTTGTTTTCATTTACATAACCCAAGAGATATGTGAAGAAAATTTGGTGAAGGCATTCACAAAAAATATTTGATACAAGATTACATAGATTTTAGCATAGACATGACCTAATGGTTTATAAATTTGGAAAGATCTTCTCATAGATCTCCTTTCAAGAGACCAAACATATTTAAAGTTAGGATTTTCATCAAAGATCATGACAAAAAAAAACTTGTGCTTCCACAACGATACACTTTCACACAATAAGCCTAATCTTCTATTATCAAAGAGAATAATAAAAGAGTTGAGTTGATTACAATATGAACATGCCTATATAGGAAAGGAACAGGAAATCCACTTATCATGTGGATTGGAAAGTGCCCCATGATGTGGCACAAATGAGTAGACAAGTTTCTTATAGGTGTCAACCTTAAAATAACTTGTAATATGCAAACATACAATCTATTTGACCAATTCATCAAAATTGAGTCCAAGTGTTTAGTGAAATTTGAGGTAAGATATAAAGTCTTCCAACCTCATAAAGGTAGCACATGAGTGGCTCGCACCCACAAAAGGATATGAATATCACAGTAAAACATTTCTTGGGAATTGGACATTCCGACAGGTGACTAATATCTCTCTGTGGACGTTCATTTTACTTGTCAAACCAGGGGACATAGACTTTAAATGGCGCGGCAAAATATATGCACTAGGAACTAGTTTCGGTCAAATCTTAGCAGAAATAATACTAGAAAGAAATTCTATCTAAGCCACAGAACGGTAATGCAAAATTCTTTAACTCAACTATGATAGAAACCATAACAACTACGACTGAAACTCAAACTATGAGCTGGCCTTATGCTGCAGGAACAATCACAGGGATGGACTCTCTATGCTGCAGGAGCACTATAAGACTGAGTTTGTATGAAAACTTCAAAGATGAAAGCTAACTGAAGATCAACAGAAAAGAACAACTAACTAACTAGCTACAGATACTTACTAAGTGGGCACCCTTAGCAAGCATCTACTGATTATGCAGATGCTAAACTCATAACTTCATTGAACTTTATTCATGAAAACAAAATGATATACATTGTTTTGTTGATATGGAGACTAACAACAAACTCTGTCTCTAGTCAAACAGATTTTGTCTTTCATTATCATATTGATTCTTACATGATATCTGCTACTCTGTTTCTATCTTACTTTAACTATCATCTATCTCTTTCTCCCTCTCTCCTCGCTCGCGCAGGAGGAGAACTTTATTTAAAAATAGGAGAGCAAATAACTAACTAACCCTATCAAGGAAAGACGTGGAAGTAAAGTATATCCCCAAATCAAGGAACAAACTTCATAATGAATTTATGTGTTCAACCTGATCTGGAGAGAATCTAGTGCTCCACTCTTTCCAAATTGACTGTCATTAAAATTTTTTCCCATGGTTTCGGTCAAAGAGTCTTCACCGGAGCTTCCTCGAAGTTGTGTAGGAAATGGACTTTACTACAAGGCCGAGATCGGTTGCGCTGGACTCGATCATTCTTCAACAACCTACGAAAGAAAAGGTAACAGATGCGAAGAAAAGGTGTATGGCACATACACGATATCTATTCATTAATCACACATTTTAAATCTACTTCATCATTCAAAAAACTATATACGATATACCAGTCATTTTTGGGAGTCAACAGGGCAATAAATGCAATCAAGTCAACATAATAAGCTGTAGGAATATAAAAGTATCTTGCTACAGGATATCCCGATAAAAGGTTTCAACAAAGTTTAAACAACCATGGAATAACAAAAGTAAAGTCATTTAAAAGTTTATCATAACATCAAATTATGAGCATATTTTAAGCTCATCACTGCCCCCTACTTAGCCCAATGCTGGTCCTCCAGCATTAACTTTCCTGGTGGTTTCTCTGAAGTCAGTGGTGGCTGCATGACTCTGGAATGGATGTCCAAACTTGTAATAAAATCCTCTGAAATCCCGACACCTTTCATACCTTTGGTCTTCTAATTCATTGTTAAGATTTGTAGCCTAGTGAGGATAGAGGGGCCACATTAGCATAGGGGGTCTGAATGTCAGTGGTATCCATAGTTCAAATCTTTTTTGAAGTCCCAGTTGAATATATCTGCTGGTTCGTTTGAGAGCTGCTGTGAAATTTAGGGGACCATGTGGTTCTAACTTCCTTAACCCAACAGTTAACCTCTCCCATCTTTTCTCACCTCTGGTGTATGCTAGTCTCCAAAATGAATATGGTTGTGCCTGGAATTCATCATATACTTGTTTTCTGATATCAAATATTTTCCCTCTGGCTGAAACATTATTAATACCATATGTCAGAGCAAACTAATCTTTCAATATTGCATGGGGGTTTGCACTTTGAGAGCATAATGGAACAGGCTCTGTTTTCTTAGCTTCCTCATATGTTTCCCACTGCTTGCCATAATTCGCCTCATTTGATGCCCATGACATGAATGCTCTCAAATGAATATCACCAATGTATAGAAGAGGATTCCATTCTGTTTCGAATGGTATTAAAAAGCCATGCAAATAGAATTCACACAGAGAATTCCTTAACCAGTTAGGGGCTGCCTGGTATGCTTCATAAAACTCTATGGCAGTGTGAATTATAGGGTCTTGGTTTCTAGAAATTCTCATTAATTGAAACCATAAAAACTATTCTTTAAGGCACAGAGCATAAACTCTGGGTGGTAGTCTGTATTCCATAATCTAACCAGTTACTTTTAACATTTCATCTATTTTTGCTTTCAACTCAGCAATTTCTTGTTTATGACTTTCAATTTTCTTTTACAATTTCTTCTTTTCTACTTCCTATAGACTTTGTTGCATGTCAGTCTGGGCTATGTGTCGGAAAGTCAAGGTTTGCAATGTAACTGTTTACCAATTATCTTTAATATATTCCAAAAACTCAATTAAAAACGTCCTCTTATACACAACAATGGCTTTATAGTTTGCAGGGTGAAATACATTTTCACTAGGCACATTCAGTTGTTCAGTCTGTTCTTGCTCTTGCTGCAAGATAAATTCTTCTTGTTGCTGCGGTGGAGAAGTTTGTGCTTCCTCTAAAAATTACATAGCAACAGTAGCCAAATCATCAAGATTTGGTAACCCTTGCTCATTGCGCCCTGTTTCTTTTGTCTCAACTTGTTCCTCTTCAGGAACGAACGAACTCTAAGCAGCATTCTTAGACATATTCTAAGAAACATTAAATTCGGATTCAACAAACCCTTCTGAAATTACAATCACCTTAGGTTGTTTTGAAGCAGGGGAAGTCTTAGATTGTTTACTTATGGAAACCCTTCTTGGCATAGATGCGGCTGCAGGAGGTGTTCTGGTAGCTTTTCTTTTTCTTGTTTGTTCAGAGGGCTCTGCCCTACCAGAGGATGACGGTGAACTGGTAATAGCAATAGGTTTTGCTATAGGAGAAATAGCTGGAGGGGAAGGTGCTGCAGGAGAAGAGCATTGTCTTTTCTGAGGACGAGGGTCAGATTCAGGGGACCCTTCTACCTTTGTTTTTCCTTTCTCTCTCCTAGTGGCAGACCTAGTTTATACCCTAGCAGAGGATTCAGGTGCGAAAGCTACAAGACCAGGTGCTACAGGAGTAGATGACCCTTGCCCTATTCCACTAGTAGATGCAATTTCTTTCTTCTTTTTCTGAGGCTGTGGGGTAAGTACCCTAGGGGGTTGTAGAATTTGCAAACTCTTTTGGGAAACAAATTATTGCCAGGAGAGGTGAGACATCTCTCAAAGAGCGCTTAATCAGTAATTTAGTAAGGCCATGATGAGTGACATAATTGTCTTTCCCCTGTTGAGTTCCATGGGCACTTTGTTCTAAAAATTTTAATAAGAAATTTGGAACATTTATAAGTAACTCATGCTTCATATGGCTTAATAATTTTAAATGATGAGAATACAAGTAGGAAAAACGGCCTTCACAGGTTAAATACCTAATTATATAAGCGACATACTCTGAATATGGAGGAGGCAACGACACACGCTTGCATCCCTGCTTGGAGACTTCTAGAGGTCCATCAGTGGGCATTGAAAACTCAACCCTTGCAGCTGCAGCGTCTGAAGAAAAGTTTTCTCCAACAACCAAAAGCCCGATTACTTCAACAATTATGTCTTCGGTTGCAACAACCGTTAGACCCCATCTGGTGGCTTCCCCATCAGAAAGGGTTCTCAAAATTTTTCCAATAGCCTCCTCATCAAAATCATTCAAGCTCAAGAAATAATTTAACCATCCACAGAGGCTGAATGCATGGACTGTTTGCAGATTTTGCAGTAACAATTCATGAGCTACAGGCTCATGTCGCACCAACTGACCACCCATGTTTGCAGTTTTCCTTTAGCTAAACTCAATACTTTGTTGAAGATTCAAATTCTTTGTTTCCCTTTCTGCTCTGATTTTTCTTCTGTCATGCCGTCACATTTTTTTCTTTTTTCCAAAAATGAACTTTTTAAACAAGCAGTCTTAATCGTAGTTTACAAGAAAAACATGCAATAAAGAAGGACATGCGATCATATTTGGAAAGTACCATAAAAGTATTAAAGAAATATTATTTGTGCAGTTATGGCAGCAGTGAAAAGATAGGTTTTAAAAGATGGATTACCCCGCCCCCTACTTAAAGTATGACATGTGTCCTCACATGTACGAAAGAATAGGTAGAGATTTGGGTGATAATGACTGGTACATGTATAGCAGTAAATGAATAGAATAAAATAAATCAAATATGCGATAAGAAAAGATATGGCGTACCTTTGATAATTACACGTACGTGTGAAGAAAGATGATGGCGCTGTATGAATTGACAAGTGGGAAAGATATCTTAATTAATGTTGACGCGGATGGATGAAGTGGATGGGTGACGTGGGCGGATGAGATGTACGAATGGAATGGATGGATGGGATGGATGGATGGAAGATAAAGAATTGAGATGGGGGCGATAAATGAAAATAGAGAAAAAGGGGTTTCCTTTAAAAAGAAAAACTTTATTATGGGCATGCTTTTTGAAAATTACGGTAACGCTATAGGAGAAAGGCTAAAGCCTTTGGCTGCAGGAAGAGTAGCGGGAGGAACCTCAATGAACTGCTACATGAATTCTTTCTTTGAGATTGGTTTATGATACAACCAGAGTCGGTGGCCATTGACTAACAATTTGAAACAGACTGGATCAATTGTCACCAGCTATACAGCTCCATTGTCGAACACATTTTTAACTTCATAGGGGCCAAGCCAGCGTGTTGTGAGCTTACCCTGATTTTCTTGATATCTAGAATCATATAACAGAGCCCAATCACCAGTAGAAATTTTTTTAGTTTTGATGTGCTAATCATGCCATTTCTTCCTTTGCTGTTGGATTGCTTCTGTATGCTGCAGGGCGACTTTTCTCATTTCATCCAAAGCATTTAGCTGTAGGAGATGGTCCTTCTGTGCTTCAGATATGTCCATGTTGAGTTCAAGAGCTGTTCTCAAATTTTTGTGTTCAAATTCTATGGGTAACATGGCTATTTTCCCATAAAGCAGCTCAAAAGGTGTAAACTCAGTTGTCTTCCATGTAGTTCTGTAAGCCCAAACTGCTTTAGGAAGTCTACTACTCCAGTCTTTCTTATGGATTTGCACTGTCTTTGTGAGGATCACCTTAATTTCTCTTTTTGTTACCTCAGCCTGACCATTGGCTTGAGGGTGATAGGGGTCGGACTTCCTATGTTTTATCTTATAGTCATTCATTAGTGCAGTGATCAGATTTGACGTAAATTGAGCTCCATGATCAGTTACAAGCTCTTTGGGAACTCCAAATCTTGAAAAATTTGTTCATACAAAAATTCAAAAATTTTGTTATCTCGGGCATGAGTCATAGCTTTTACCTCGACCCATTTTGTTACATAGCCTGTGCAAACTAGAATGTGTGATTTTCCATTTGATGGTGGATCAATTGGCCCTACAAAATCCATCCCCCATTTATCAAAATGGGTGACTATTATCTGCGGATATAGTGGCATTTCATCGGACTTGGTTGGTCTTCCCATACACTGGTATCTGTCACATTTTCTTCTATAGGCCACAACATCCTTGTATAGTGTTGGCCAATAGTACCCTATTGTAAGAACCTTCATTAATGTTCTTTTTGCTACAAAATGTCCTCCACATGGTTTATCATGGCAAGCATGTAATATATCATAAGTTTCATCTTCTCTTACACATCTTCGCATTACTTGTTTAGGTCTAGTATAAAACAAACTATTTGCAATCTAGGAAAAGTTAAAACTTTTCTCAATTAACAACCTCTTTTCTTTTGGAGAAAAGTGGGCTGGTATTCTATTTACTGCTAGATAATTAGCAATGTTTGCATACCATGGAGTATGTGCAGCAATGGAGAACAAGTGTTCATATGGGAACCTATCATCAATGACCTCATGTTCAATAGGTGCAGCTGGTTGAAGTCTTGATAAAAAGTCAGCTACAACATTAGCTCTTCCTGGTTTGTCAATGATTGTAATATCAAATTCTTGTAACAACAGGAGCCATCGTGCCAACCTACCAAAGATGGCAGGTTTGTTCATCAAGTATTTGATTGCTGCATGGTCAGTATGAATGAATATTTGATAACCTGTGACATAATGCCTAAATTTATTCAAAGCATACACTACTGCAAGCAACTCCTTTTCTGTGACAGTATAGTTGAGCTCAGGACCTTGAAGGTTCTTGCTGATAATGTAAATAGCATGTTCAATTGAATTTTCTTTTTGACTCAGAACTGCTCCTATGCCAAAATCAGAGGCATCAGCATGTATGTGAAAAGGCAAATTCCATCTTGGTCCTTGAAGAACAGGGGCTTTAGTAAGTAAGTCCTTTAGTTGTAAGAAGGATTTTTCACAGGCCCCTGTCCACTCAAATTGGGAATCCTTTGTTAAAAAGGCATAAAGTGGGCTGGCAATTTTGCTGAAGTCTTTTATAAACTTTCTATAATACCCCGCATGACCAAGAAAATTTCTGACATCTTTTTGTTTTGCAGGAGTTTGTAAATTCTGAATAACTTCAATTTTAGCAGGGTCAACCTGAATTCCATTCTTTGAAACATGATGAACTAGAACAATACCTTCTTCCATCATTAGAAAACACTTCTCACTATTTAGAGATAAATTTTGCTCTCTACACCTTTTCAATACATTTTCTAAATTAACCAGTGCTTCTTCAAATGTGACTCCATAGGTAGTGAAATCATCCATGTAAATCTCCATACATTCATGAGATATATCAACAAAGATACTAATTACTGCTCTCTGAAATATTGTTGATGCATTGCAAAGGCCAAAAGGCAAGACCAAATAAGCAAATGTTCCCCATGGACAGGTAAAAGTGGTCTTGTCTTGATCTTCAGGGGCATTTTTTATCTATTTGTACCCACTGTAACCATCCAAAAAGAAAAAAATACCTTTTGCCAGACAATGAGTCTAGTATTTGGTCTACAAAAGGTAATGGAAAGTGATCTTTTTTAGTGGCACTATTCAACTCTCTGTAATCTACACACACTCTCCATTTTCCACCTTTCTTGGGAACAATGACTAATGGAGAAACCCATTGACTGTCAGAGATTGGATAAATAAAACTAGCATCAAACAACTTTTGAAGCTCACTTTTAACTATTTCTCTAAGTGTTGTATTTACTCTTCTTTGAGGTTGTCTAACCAGTGAACAATCTTCTTTGATATATATCCTATGAGTACAGACTCGAGGATCTATTCCTTGCATGTCCCTATATTCCCATGCAAAAGCTATATGCTGTTCTTGTAGCATTTTTAATAAGTCAGCCTATTGAGACTGTGACATCTTGCTATTGATATTCAAACAATGACCTTGAGACAATTCTATCTACTCCGTGAGATTACTCATAGAATCTACAGGTGATGTTTGTACCTCTTGTGGAAGTAAATTATGAAAAATTGCTGGAAGTTTAGGCAGTGAACTTTCAGAATCTGGTTGCTGCAGGAAACACTATAAATGAGTACCATTTGGATCAAATGCACTACCTGTATCAGAGTTGTACTGTAGGACTTGAAATAGCAAAGCATCCTCACTCTAAAGTTGTGAGAATGGGTCATTTTGAATCATCATTAATTGAGCCAAAGAATTGGCTTCTTCAATTTCTTCCCCCACATCTGGCCAAATAGGTTGGGACAAATCTAGTTGAGGTCTAGCAGGCGGGTACAGAGCCAATTTCTTTGTGGACTGTCCATCAGAAATGGTCATATCTCCAGAACAACATCCTATAAAAGAATCAACAGTTGCTAACTATGGTCTACCAAGGATAACTGGATACCCTCCTAAAGTTGCCTTAACTGATAATATTGTGAAATCAACAAGGTACTCCCAAGATTCAAGAGTGACAATTACATTTTCCACTATCCCATCAGGTTTAACTGTGGAGCTGTCTGCAAGCTGTAGAACTATGGGTGTAGACCTAATGTCTAAAATGTTCAGGGAGTCCATAGTATGCTTTGTCATGACATTAATGGCAGCACCTAAATCAATCAAAACATGTTTTACAACTTGGCCATTTATATGTATCTACATTACAAGACTTCCAGGATCAATATACTTTGGAATAACTGCATTTCCCAACATTATATCAGCCGATTTTCCTAAGACATGAATTGTTTGAGGATCATTTTTCTTTCGTCCAGGCTTCTTCAAATAGGCCTCTTTGATAGCTTTTCCAAAAATGGGAATATCTTTAATAGCCTGAAATAAGGGGATTTGGATCTGCACATTCTTGAGCTAATCCAGAATGTCAAAAGTAGGTTCTTCCATGGATTTAGATGCAGTACTTTACAACCTCTGAGGAAAAGGTGGGTTGTCTTGGTTTTGCAAAATAGGATCCTTAAAAACCGTATCAGTTATGGGCATATGCTCAGTAGGAACAACAAGTGTAGTAGATTCTTCAAGGGGAGAATCTGGTATTTCAGTAATCAGAGGTGGTTTTGGAGTGGGTAAAGTGGTTCCAGACCTCAAATGGATGTCATTAACGTTTAAGGCATAAGCTTGATATTGGTTGGCTTCGGCAAGATACGCAGGCTGCTATGGCTATTGCTGTTACTTATTATTGGGATTGGACAACGACTGGGCAGGCATAGGTGTTTGTTTTGGAGGTCCAGGATTTGTGGCAGTTGCTGCAGGAGGTGGCATAAGGGCCTGTGGTTGTGGCTGTGGAAGCTGCAGGAATCCAGAGGACTGGTTTTTCCATTGCTGAGGGCCTCTCCATTAAGGATTTTGCTGCCAATTCCCTGAAGGTGGGGTCCATTGCCCTTGTGGCTGCTGCCAACCTCCTTGAGGAGATTGCCATTGCAGGGTCTGATAATTAAGCCAACTTGGTTGAGGCAGATTCCATGGTAGTGGTGGTCCATATGCATGTTGCCATTGGTTATTATAGCCAGAATAAGGATTACCAAAAGTTAAAGGATCTTGAGGCATACCTTGTCTTTGGGCCCATGGTCTCCTTTGTGCGACAAAGAACACTTGATCATCATCACCTTCTACTGGCTTGAAGTCAGTAGGTAGTTGTCTGGCTTCCAAATTAACCACCATCTTGCATCTGTAGTCACGCTTCTTTTATCTGCAGTATGGATAGAACTCGGCCAAAACTATCTCAGCCTCCTCATGTTTCCTCTGAGCTTGCATGGTGTCCAGTTGTGTAGCCATATTATTAATGATGTCCTGCTTGAAATCAGATAGCAAATTTGTTATCTCCACCCGGGAGACTCCACCAGAAGAAGACTTTCCCACTGTAGCAGGATGACCTCGACCTTTCTTAACTATTGCTTGAGAATAGTTAAGACATATTTTCTTTATATCATCCCAAGGCAGCTAGGTTATATCACCTCCTCCCATCAGGTCCAGGGCGTCAATGCAGGCATCACTGATTCCCCTTAAAAAGAGTAGTTTCTGAGAGTCCTCGTTAAGAGTATGGTTTGAGTTCCTCTTCAGTGAAAACAAAAATTTGGAAATATAATCTTCTAGGCTTTCATCATCCTTCTACTGAATTTAGAATATGTCATCACCTTTGTTGGCACTCTTACAATATTCCTTATACTTTTCAAGGAATTTCATCTGCATGGCCGCCCAACAATCGACGACACCTCTTCCCAGACTCATGAACCATCTGAGAGCTCCCTTCTTCAAGGTGGAAGGAAATAGTTTCATTTTATGAGCAAGAGGTGGATTATTTTCCATGTTGGATTGCTAGAATAATGCAACGAATGGGTTTTCCTCAGGTTCGTTGTCAGCTGGGTCAAATGGTAGTTTAATAAATAGATTTTCAGGGAGGAACCTTCCCAGTGCATCTCTTCTTCTTCTATGCATGCAATACGGTGAATAGTGGCTTGAAGGATCTAAAAAATTTTACTAACAAGCTAAACTAGTGCCAAAAAATGACTTCTGTCAAACTCCTAGCTGGACACCATCCCCGGGAACGGTGCCAAAAATGGCTCACGCCCACAAAAGGATATGAATATCATAGTAAAACCTTTCCTGGGAATTGGATATTCTGATAGGTGACTAATATCTCTCTGTGGATGTTCATTTTACTTGTCAAACCAGAGGACGTAGACTTTAAATGGCGCAGCAAAATATATGCACTGGGAACTAGTTTCGATCAAATCTTAGCAGAAATAATACTGGAAAGAAATTCTATCTAAGCCACAGAACGGTAATACAAAATTCTTTAACTCAACTATGATAGAAACCATAACAACTACAACTGAACACAAACTATGAGCTGGCCTTATGCTACAGGAACAGTCACAGGGATGGACTCTCTATGCTATAGAAGCACTATAAGATTGAGTTTGTATGAAAACTTCAAAGATGAAAGCTAACTAAAGATCAACATAAAAGAACAACTAACTAACTAGCTATAGATACTTACTAAGTGGGCCCCCTTAGTAAGCATCTACTGATTACGCAGATGCTAAACTCAGAACTTCATTGAACTTTATTCATGAAAATAGAATGATATACATTGTTTTGTTGATATGGAGACTGACAACAAACTCTCTCTCTAGTCAAACAGATTATGTCTTTCATTATCATATTGATTCTTACATGATATATGCTACTCTGTTTCTATCTTACTTTAACTATCATCTATCTCTTTCTCCCTCTCTCCGTCTCGCTCGTGCAGGAGGAGAACTTTATTTAAAAATAGGAGAGTAACTAACTAACCCTATCAAGGAAAGACTTGGAAGTAAAGTATATCCCCGAATCAAGGAACAAACTTCATAATGAATTTATGCGTTCAACCCGATCCGGAGAGAATTTAGCACTCCACTCTTTCTAGATTGACTGTCATTAAAATTCTTTCCCATGGTTTCGGTCAAAGAGTCTTCGTCGAAGCTTCCTCGAAGTCATGCAGGAAATGGACTTTACTGCAAGGCCGAGATCGGCTGCGCTAGACATGATCATTCTTCAACAACCTATGAAACAAAAGGTAACAGATGCGAAGAAAAGGTGTATGGCACATACACGATATCTATTCATTAATCACACATTTTAAATCTACTTCATCATTCAAAAAACTATATATGATATACCAGTCATTTTTGGGAGTCAACAGGGCAATAAATGCAATCAAGTCAACACAATAAGCTGCAGGAATATAAAAGTATCTTGCTACAAGATATCCCGATAAAAGGTTTCAACAAAGTTTAAACATCCATGGAATAACAAAAGTAAAGTCATTTAAAAGTTTATCATAACATCAAATTATGAGCATATTTTAAGCTCATCAATGAGGTTTATCAAATAAATTTTTAACCTCTAGAGGCTTAAAGGTTACACATTCAGTTAGAGAAGATGTTGTCTAACCTCATCAACCTCAGTACACATAAGTATAGTGAATAGATAAATTATTCACTCTAATAACCCCTCTTAAGTAATACTTGAGAGATCATAAAAATGAAAATAGATAGAAGTGGGTCCCCACTACAAGGCCATGTTAGGTACCCATGTACAATGCATTTTCTCACAAATGGAGAAAAAGGATAAAACCCAGTGGGGAAAAAATCCTTTCTGAGAAAGAGAAAGAGAAGGATTTAAGACCTTCTGAAAAGAAAAGGCATGAATTATAAAAATAGATATACATTTAACATTAATATATTTAATAATAATTATGACAAACACAACCTAGTAATAAAATAGTTATTATGATATCACCATATGAATGATAATATAACATTTTATATTGTTACACACACATATATATATACCATAGCTTATATGAAGCTATTATTTGTTGGGTCAAGGATGATGATCCATAGTAATATGGAGTGATATTTTTTCCTAGTTACATATCTTATGTGATATTCCCATAGTATTGGCAAATAAGGTCTATGTTCTTTCCATCAGCTTTGATACTACAATTAACCTAATTATAGTCATACCCAGACACTATTTTCACATAATAAGAGAATTGATAATCTTCCATCACTATGAAAACAATAATTTCATTTAGTGTAAAAGTGCATAGGAAACTAAGAATAACAATGGTTTGAGTGGTTGTTTAGTGTTTGTAGGAGAGGCTTGCTAGGTAAGTGATTTTTTTGTTGTGCTAAATATGTTTGATCGTATCTTCCTCTCCTTCCTCCTTTTATTTCCTCTTTCCCTCGCTATCTTTTTTATCTTTTTTCCCTTTCATTACCTTAGCAAATCAAGTAAAATAGATTAAGTATTCTTTAGGTTTAAAATAGTCTATCTTGAGATATATTTGATGCTAGAATAAAGATATTTATGTATATACATGGTTTCATTTTATAAAAGAAAATCAACTACAATATGAAGTAAAATTCATGGAACATTAAACAATCATCCTATCTCCTTACATATGCATATGCATGATGGTAATCTATTTAAAATATAAAAAAATAATAAAGGATTACATAAATATTTAAACATAAGAAAATAGGGTAAGGTTGCTCCACCATTGAGGAGAAGGAACAACACTCCAAGAGAGGGCATCTCTTTTCCCTATTTCTAGAGTTCATACAAGGATACGTTAGAGATCTCAATAAAGGGATGAAATGAGGGAAAGAGATCTGCAATAAGGTGTCCTAGGGTGTGATTAAAGACTAAAAGGGGATTCACCAACAAGCTAGGGCTTGGAAAGATAAGAAATGTAAATAACATGCAAGACTAAAAGTAAATGACCTAGAAATGAAATCAAATCAGAACAGTAAACTGAGAAAGTACAAAGGTAAACCTAGAAACCTGAAGAGGCTCAGAATAAGGTCTAAAATCCTGAAAATGTTGATTTTAATGCACACTGAGACTCATATACCAAGCTGGGCGAATTAGTCCTAGATTAGGGTTTCTGGGCAGAAACTATAATTTGGTAGTGACAAGTATGAATCCTCTGAAACTGGGAACATATGTTATACCAAGACTCAGATGCCACAAGTAGCATATTATTCCAATTGTATTTTTTTAGAAATTCAAGGCCTAAATTTTTTCTTCTATTTATGCTCTTTCTTCCTAACTTTGTTTCTAGATCTGAACTTGTTAAAAATCTTGCAAAAAAAATTTTGTATTTATTTGTTTATGGGGGCTACACCTCAGTCAAACCCCTAGTTTGGTAGTTAAACCTTGATAGAAATGATAGATCTCAAAAGTAAATATGAATGCAAGTCCTAAATAAGTGCATCTAAGATTAGGACATCTAAACTACCATAAGACCCTATTCTAATGTGCTAGAATAAGATGCATGAATGAAATGTAGAGATGATGATTCACATTGGGAGATCTCTAATCAACCTAATAAGCCATAATAATGCATGTACCTTCCTTTAGGTAGAATGTAGAATGATAATGGAGGATGGAATTACTCAGGAAACAAGTCATAAGGCTTCGCTCAATGGCTAGTTGTATCTCCCCAACCTAGAATCCATCATGATTCTCCATAGCCAACCATCATCAATCCTTGACAATGCTAGATCTTGGATGAAAGCAAGCTTGAAGACCTGTAAAAACACTATAATGTTGCTCCAAGACTTCAACTTTATGTGTCCCTTACTCTTGAATGCTCTTGTGAGAGTATGCTTGAGCACTCAAGTTGGTATTATGAATGCTTAGATTTTGAATCAACTTCCCTAGGTGAAATAATGATTTGAAACCTTGTTTATATATGCACTTCATCTAATTTACCATTTATTAGATCCCAAATGCCGACATCAAACAAAAATTTGAATTAAAAACCTTAATTTCCCACTCAAACCCCAAAAAGGGGCCACATAGGGCTCATACGCCACATGTTGTGTATGGGTCCCACCTAGGGGGGCTCATATGCCAAAGGTGGTATATGAGTCCCACCCTAGATTTTTGGGATGAGCAAATGTCAGGTAGTTAGAAAATTGAATGTCATTGTTGATTTTGTTAGGATTTCAGCCGAAATAAGCCTTGAGATTCGAAATAAAGTGTCTTAGAGGCCTTTTAATGATGATTTAAAGGGTCATGAATGCAGGGGTACTAAAATAGGTCCCAAGTAAGTGTGAAATTGTACCATCTCCAACAAGGGAGTACAATTTTCTACAATACAAATATAATTAAAAAAAATGATTTTGTTTTTGTTTACATTAATACAAGAATGCATGTATCTTAGCATAGCCAAGATCTATTGATTTAGAAATTTGAATAGATATTCTCTTAGATCTCCTTTCAAGAGACAAGGAGTGTCTCTAATTCCTCTTCATCTAGTCCTGCACCATTTCGTCAACCAACAAAATTTCAACTAGCATGAATTAATTGATGATTATCTCTATTTAATTGATTAAATCTATATAACTAACTTAGATTACTATCTTTCAAAAAGTTTATTTTCTTTTAGACCAATCTATTAACTATAAATATATGAATATGACTTTACAAATATTTATATGTTTTTTTTTTTAAATTGATAAATAAATCTTATAAACACTAAATATAATCTTTTAAAAATAAAAGTAACCATGAAAATGATATGTTTTATATTTCTAGTGAATGCTAAAATAATTTTAAATATTATAAACATAAATCTACCTTTAACATTGATATATTTAAATAGTTATTATGATATCGTCATATGAATGATAATATCACAGATTATATTCTCTCACACACACATATCTACCATAGCTTGTAAGAAGCTAGCATTTATTGGGTCAAATATGACGATCTATAGTACTATGGAGCGACAGTGTCTCCTACAGGTACACGGGCTATGGGAGATTGTCGTACAGCTGGCGAATAGGGTCCTTGCCCTTCCCTTCAGCTTTGGTAGTGCAGTTAGCCTGGTTACAGTCATACCCAGACACTATTTCCACATAATGAGATAATTGATAATCTTTCGGCACTGTAAAAATGTTGAATTCATTTGGTGAACAGGTGCATAGAACAAAGTTCCCATCTGGCAACACCAGCATTCTGTAGTTGTATTCTTGTCCTTTGGTTAGTGTCTGTTATAAACCAAACAAACAATCCAAGTGAAGAACGATCAATGACAAACTCATAGCTCTTACAGTAGGAAGAAACACAGTGGGGTATGTTGCAGAAAAAAATAGTATACCGTAGTAAAAACCCAAACATCACCACGCGTCAGCTGCATGCTCCGACTACGTGACATTGGGAAAGTGTCTACAAAAATCATCAGCACTCCCGGACGTTCCAGCGTTTGGTACGCTAAGAAAGTGACTTTCACTTGTTCCCCCTGAGGACAGCCAAGTAGATATATCATGTGTCTCTTAGGACTAAGACTCCCAGAAAAAATCCATCTTGAAAGAATACTAATAATAAACAAGGAGGAAAAGTTTTTGAGATTACATACCGATGCAGAGACTGGTTGATTACTGAGCATAACCGTGAGTAAGAGCAGCGGGAGGAGGCATTTCACGCGAGCAGACATGGTTTTTTCTTTGCTCAGAATTCAGAAATTTCAAAGAAAGTATGGTATGAGTTATTATGAAAGTAATCTCCATTATATAGAAAGGTTGCAGAGAACCAAGAGATATGCATGGGAATGATAATAACATTGGGCATATCTAATGTGGAAAGAAAAAACATAAACATGGGGTAATTAGTTTGTAATTATCCGATTGGCTGTATGTTTTACTTTCATATCGTGAATGATATGGAAATTGAACATTTAGTGCGTTTAATGCACATGAATGCAATGGCCTTGAATTATTAGCATACCTGTCAACTCAATCTTTGTCAAGCTCATGTGGTGCTTTGAAATTTAAGGCTGTAAAAGTTAGAATTGTGCAACCTTAGTGAACACCATTGTAAATGTTAAGTCACTAGTTGTCTTCAAAGGACAACACATTTCGAAGTCACCGTATTTTTTGAGCTTGCGTGCAGTGGGAAAAGAAACGTGCGGATAGTGCTTGAGCCACTCCAAGAAAACAATGTTATCAGCTTTACAGATGTCATGCAAATTATATCTAGATAGTCTTTCAGGCTCTTTTCATGCCATCTATGATGGTTGCGCTTCACGTGATAAATAGCCGTGCTGACAATTACATCAACTTTGTAAAAAATATATATATATATATTTGGGTTGCTGGGGGGCGGGGAAAAACCACATGTTTTATAATCAATTATATATTATAATATACTAGTTATTCCATAGGCTTCTTATGTGGGCTTTTGAGTCCACATAATTGTCTCATGCACACAACATTTTTACTATGGAGTTGTAAATAATTTTAAGATGTTTTCAACGGTGAGGGGGTAATATATATAGCATCAAACAAGTTTTTTATGGCAGCATTTTATTCATTTTGTAGGTTACATTTATGTATCATTGTATCTTATAAAAAATCTTGTGACTTCAAATATGAGTGGTACAAATGTCTTACTCTACTATGAAATGTAAATATATTTTGCCAACACACAATGATTTATGGTAAACTAACTTTATACTATTCACTACCTTAATATTTTGATGATTGTTTCATTATGAAAACTAATGAGAAAGCCTTCACTGCACTCACTTCAACATTCTCTCTCATACCTTATTCAATCAACGAGCTTCATTATACTTCTTAAAAATGATATAAATTCATGTTGAATTCTCCAACTCATCTATTGGTGAAATATTGAAGGTGAATAGGTTGTTATATTTATTATTAGAGGAATGAATACAATTTGATTGGTTGTTATCTATTTCACTCTTTTCTTTTATGTTAATTTTATATTAGGGACGAGAGTTGTAAGATATATGATCACATATTTACAAGAATGAAGGAAGAGGAATAAACAATCTTATTTTTTGATAAAATTTTACCTTTCATTATTCTTGTATTGTTTCTCATACTCTATTCCAAAGCTCTTGTTTTACACCAAGCAAGGGAGATGCTAACAAATATTATGAAGTTTGGCTTTACACTTACCAAATAAGTCTATAAGACCACATCTCTTTGACGATCCATTTTATAATTTTGCATCTCTTGTATATGCTTCCACATTTTGTGCACACATCTACAAAGAAATAAGTAGTAAACCATGTAAGAGAATATTCGTATTCTTTATACTTTAAAGGATGTCCCTATTCTATTATGAAGCTATTATTTTAGCATAGGTGTGGACTTGGATTTACACTAATTAAATATCTTTCCTTTACATTTTCTAGAGCTTTTCCAACAAATTCATTTTTTTCACATCACACGATCATTTTAATCGAAGTCAATATATCTATTTGAGCCATTATGTAAACTAGTCCATATGCTTTTTCCATGCTTCCAAATTCTATAGCCTTTAATTGTTTCATCCTCATAAATATGCATCTTTTCAAACTGTGCCTTCAATTTATGCAACTTTTCTTGCTTTACCTTTGGATCTCCTTAAATGATTTCTAACTTATCCCAAACTTCTTTAGCAGAGAAAATTCCCCTTCCTTTATCCTTTGATGGGTGTTGATATCTTATTACAAAGATCCTATTCTAGCACAAGTAGGATGCTAACAAATTTTGTACAATTTGGCTTTATAACTACCAATGCATTTGCTTGAATTTTTTTAGACTTTTATAAATTATCTTCAATATTTAACTTACCTATCATTGGATCTTTATTCAATTTATATTCTTTACCATGTAGGTCTTTTTTTTCATAGTTGTAAATGTTCCCATCTTAAGCTTGGAATGCATGTCCTTTCTCTCTAAGCATCAATACCTAAAAATTACACACAAGAGAAAGTATTAAATTCTAATCACAATGATACACTCAGTATCAAATATCCTAACATTTTCTCTTTCCTTTGATTTTAAGAGTTATTTTGAAACTATTTTTTATTACAAGTTTAAATGATCTTGTAGGTTTTATAGTTTTTTTCTTGTTGATAATTTTATTAATGGATGGCATTAAATAGCTCATAGTGTGATTTTTGATGTTGTTTATACCAACATTTTCCTTCATACCAAGTGCTTTAATTTACTAAAATACCTTTCAATTATTTAAGAATTCGCTTAATTTTGAGACAAATCGAATAATTTATCAAACATTAGTTTAAGTTTTAACAATATTTGGTCATAATAATATTGAATTTTTTTGAACCACAATAATGAAATTGATTTGGTTGTACTTGTATAGTTGATCTTATTCTAATTGTAAAAAACCAAAATGACCCTGGAATGTGGCAGAATAGTATCCTTCTTATTTCACTCTTCCTACAAATTTCTTATTTTTGAATTCTATTATCTAAATATTTAGAAACATTTCTACCGATTATTTATATGTTTAATGTTGAAAAATTATATATCTCACAAACCAGAAAAATACTAGAAAAAGAAAATAAAAAAATGATCATCGTGAACACAATACTATATATATTCGGCTCAATAAATCTAAAATGTTTATAGCATTGTAATATTGTAATGTCTCTCCAAGGGAAAATAAAATCTTGCGATGAAAGTAACAGAGCGAATGACATTATATAAGCCGTATATAGATAAATACAAAATACAACGTCGCTTTAAGAAAGCTTTCGTTTATTCTATAAACGATGATACGATGCCTATGTATGTAGGGACATCATCTCCGTCTACCCTACACCCTTACTATGCGAGATTGTCATACAATCTGGCGAATACCGTCCCCGCTCTTCCCTTCAGAATAGAGAGGGCACGCCGCCCTGTTACAGTCGTAGCCGGTCACAAGTTCCACATACAAAGACGGTACATAATCTTCAGGCACGGTCAACACGGTGTCTTTAACGAATGAGCAGACGCATTCATAGAAGTATCCTTGAGGCAACGTTCTCAAATAGTACTGGTATGCTACTCCTTTGGTCAATGTCTATCATATAACGCACAAAAATCCAGAAGAAGAAGCATTAATAAGAAGTTCATACTTCCGGCAATAGGAGGGAACGGAGTAAAGTATCTCACAGAAGAGAAAATAACATACCACAGTAAGAACCCAAACGTCACCAGGCGTGGGTGTCATGGTCCGAGAAGGTGTCAGTGAGGAACTGTTTCCACTAATCAGTAGCACTCCGTTAAAGTCCAGACGCTGGTCGACTACAAAGGTTACATTCACATCCTCCGCCTGCAGACACAATCAAATAGTTATTTCATGTGTTTCTTAGAACTACTTCTTCCAAGGTAAAGCCCATCTTAAAAGAAAACTAGAAATATAGACAAGGATGAGAGGTTTCTCAGATTATATACCGAAGCAGAGACTGTCAGAAGGCTGAGCATACCAACAAGTAGGAGTAGTGGGAGGAAGCATTTTACGCGAGCACCCATGGTTTTTCCGTTTACTCAGAAATCAGAACAATCAGAGAAAGTATGGTATGTATAATTGGGAAGGGAATGGGCATTATATACAAGGGTAGAGGGCAATGACGGTGCATACATGATAATAAAAACATAGAAAGGAAAACAAAAACGTGGGATAACTTGTTTGTTGGTATTGGATTGGCTGTATGTTTCGTTTGCCGTAAGTAGTGGGGATTCTGTGCGTGGGTTGCCTCGCTGCGTCTTATGTTTTGTCGTTATAAGTCTCTCAATGGAATGCCATGAATTTGAACATTTACTGCATTTAATTTCGACATGGCTGTCGTGTCAATGTTCCTTTCCGTCCTTCGAAAATTTGGAATATTTTAGTACTAATCTCTGGAGCTTTTATCTTCGTCACATGTGGATATATAATCACAATTGTCTTTTGTGGACCACAAAAATTTCGTGCCCTCAATAATAGCATGCAACTTTTCCAACAAATTGACCTCTCCTTATCCAAAAAGTAATAATAATTTTATTTAAAATTTGTATAGAAGAAAATAATATATCTTTTCATAATTAATGTTTGTTTTTAAATGAAAAAGAATATAATGTCCATGGGTTCATGGTGTGTTCGTGGAGTTGGTTTGTTCTGAGTGAGTCTATTAGGGTTAAAGTTGTGTTGAGTCATCATAAGGGAAAAGGCCAAGATTGAGCCATGAGCAACTTTAATCAAATGAATACTCAATCCTTGGCTCTCATCAAAGAGGTTTCGGCCTAGGACTCATACTCTTGTGTTGGATGGAAAAATAATCTTATAAATGATATAAAATCATAAAAAAAGAAAAAGAAGAAAGAATACAAATAATTTATATTATTGTGTTGTATATATATAAATTATGGTAATATATACATCTTATTTTTGTCAATTTGTCAGAAATATGGTTATCTACACTTTAAAACTTTGATTTAACATTGAATCTTTCTTCATAAGAAAATATTTTTTTAATAGTTATTCATTTGAACATTTAAACATTAAAATATACAATATTGAAAAAATATTTTATAAATGAAATATGTATATTGTTCTAATTGTTTGATTTTTTTTAAAGATTTATTAAAAATATTTTTAGGTTATATATATTTTTAAATTATAATAAACTTACACAAACATCAAATTCAACATTCAATAGAAAATAGTATCTTACAACAAAAAACTATAATTTTTTCTTTTATATTTAATTGGCTTCTTACATGCTTTCTTGTGTCTTGAATAGAGTTATATTTTAGCTTTTTTTGTTTTTTTTGAGTGTATTCATATTTAATATATGTTATACTGTAGAAAAATGTAGCCCTTTACATGGTCACACTTGTTTGGTCCATCCTTGCTAAACTTGGGCTTCTTTATGCCTTAATTGGCCTTATTTTGCATCCACGAGCCTTAATTAATGCATTTTTTTGAGGATAATCCCACGGTGATCCCAAAATACTAGTTTACAATTTTTGGCCAAACTAGACACTGAACTGATTTTTTCTAACTAAATCTTCACTTTCAAGCACCTATAGCGGCTAAATCGTGAGAAATTTGAAGATGATGCAAACTAGTGATTTGTGACATTTTGTTTGTAGATTCTAAATTATTTTTTTTCAAAAATTTTGGAATTAGATTGCACTTCTTTTTCCATCTCCTTTGAAAAATAGTTTTTTTTTAGTAAATACCATTTTTAAGGAGTGAAGCTCACCGTATAGCACATAATGCTTTTTCCATGAAGGATACAATTCTAATGTTTTTGAATTTAGATTTGTAACTATGATATCTAGTTCTTCCAATTGGTTTCATAGTGTTTTATTGAATATTTTTTCCTTAATCAAGTTTTCAAGTCAAACCAATTACAATTTAGATATATGCGGACTATATATCACATTTTTTTCTGTATGTATTGAAATTCAATTTTTTTTGTTGGATCACGGACTTCAATATCTAGTGCACTCATAATTTTCAAAAAAAATATTCATAATCTTCTATTTTTCCACATGTGCAAAACAAAGAGATTGATTTTTAGTGAAAAACCTACATTCACAAAAAATAAAAATAAAAATATAATAATAAAATTAAATATATTTAAAATTATACTTTATGGGAAGTTTATATTAATGATTACATACTTACAATTTTTATTTTTTGAATGAATTCATTTGATCCTCCAAAAGGTAAATCAAAAGTGGTTTTTTTATCAGGACTTTGATAGGTGTAAAAGAGAATCTATTATAGGTATGGTGTAAAACTAGCAGGGTTCTATCCAAGGGGTTTTGATATAAGGTAATGTGATCAAACCCTTTTCAATTGAAATAATTTAAATGGAACATTTTCATGCTTAAATCATTATATTTTCTAAAAGGATGTGATTTCAGCAAAAATCAAAATCTCCCACAAATTGTAAACTAACTTTGTGGGATCACCCCCCAACATATATCAAATGACCAATCATAAATTAATGATTTTGGATTGTATGGCCCAGATTTAGTGATCTGGGACTCATATGACACCTTGGTCGTATGAGTCCCACCTAAGTTTTGGGGCCTAGATATGAATTTAACATAAAATTAAATCTTTCTTGAAAAATGTGTCCCAAGCTTAGACTAATGGGACTCATACACCACAACTGGTGTATGATTCCCACTTAGCTTAGCCCTATTTTGAATTCAAATTCTTAGTAGGATTTAATTCTCCTAGAATTAATTTCGGCTTGTAGTGTTATAATTTTGAAAAATTTGACATAAACAAGTATAAATACAAGGTTATTTTACATACTTTCTCCTAACACTTTTTGAGATAAATCATTATAGCAAGTTTGAGATCACAAGAGTCTAAAAGAGAATTCATGAGCATTTAAGAGTGATTATCAAACATTGTGGATCATTATTCAAGATTCAAGCATCATGTCAAAGTCATCATGCATCATGTTTGTTATTGAGCTAACATTTGTGATGTAGGTATCTTATGACTCAAGCAAGCATTGAAGTCAAGATCCATATCCTACAAGCAAGATTCAAGATACACATTAATTATCCCCATTGCATACAAGTTTGCATCCTTTTTTTCAAGGTTTTGGTGAGTTGCAACATTGTATATTTGTTCATTCATCTTTCCTTCATTCTATTTCTATTCATTTCAAGGTTTGATTACCAAAACGTAGTTTGAAGAAGGAAAAACCCTACCCACTAACAAAACAACATTTCTCTCTATCTCTTTGATGTGTGATTGAATATCTAGGTGGTTTAGATTGAAGATCCATTGAAGAGAAAAAATGGAGAAAAGTTGTCAAAATTGTCACCTACCTTGCAAGATCACGAAAATTCATCTATAAGGTAGAATTTAGTGTTTTAGAATTAGGGATTAGACATGAGAGAAGCTATAAGAAAGCATTAGAGGATACTACAATTTCAGAGAAACCCTGATATTGGGAATAAATCACCACTTGTGGCGTATGAGTACTAGTATACATATTTTAAGACTTTTTCTATAGATCCTAATTCAATAGTTTTAGATTTCAGTTAGACCTGAAACCCTAAACTAGGACTAAATCACCCCTACTGGAATATGAGTCCTATTGTGCATCAAAAAGTAGTATTTCTCACATTTCATACCTCAATTCAAGCCTCTTTGATTTCTAGGTGCACCTTTGTATTTTCTCAATTTACTATCCTAATTTGAATTCATTTCTAGGTCATTTACTTAAATCTTCCATATCATTTACATTTATTTTATTTCCAAGCCCTAGCTTGGTGGTGAACCCCCTTTATAAATTTAATCACACCCTAGGACACCTTATTGCAGATCTCTTTCCCTCATTCCATCCTTGGATTGAGATCTCTAGGGTTTCCTTGAGTGAAACTTGTAGAAAATTTGTTGTTGTATCTTATAAATTACACATATACCAACAATAACTTTTGAGGTTTCACATGTAATATCAATTATGAAATTATTATAGTTAATAAACATATTTTGACCTATAAATTAAAATATTTTCCATGTGTTCTTTTGTCACTATACTTGGAAAATAATTGAATATTCTCTCACCCAAAGTGATGTATGTTCAAATTAAAGAACATTACAAAAAAATGATTTTCATAGTTGTTGGATATTTTCATATCCTAAATATTTATAATAATAAATTTAAAAATTATTCTAACAACAAAAAATATCATAGCTCATGAGAGGAATAAAATACCCCACATGTACTTGTATCCCTCTAATTAGAAGGGAAATGTATTTAACTAATACTAAAAAATAACTATACGTTTAAGCTAAAGGAATTGATGACATGGTCACTTCCTCTTCATTGTTATTATAATTTACTTGAAGTTTATAAAATTGGAAACTAACAATATGACCTTTTGATTGAAAAACTCAATGCCTACAAACCCTAGAATTTCTCAATAAGAACATGTTTAAATGTTTTCCTCTTAAAATGGAATAAGCCTGGTGGTGTAAAAGTGTCAACATATTTGGAAAATTCTATGAGAGTTTTTCCTTCTAAAAGTCAAAATACTAATAACCTTGGAATATATATAAGTCAAGGAGTTAAGAAGAGTTGAAACAAACTAAAAAAAAGGACTATATTTGAAAATAATTTTTAAGACCTTAGGATAACAAAAAAACACAAAGACCAAAAAAATATATTCAAAAGAAATCTAAAAAAACACCTAAATAATTGTGCATGACCACTTAGAGGAAAAGATAAACAAAAAAAAAATGCAACAACACTTGTTAACTTGAATAAAAATATCCTAATATGTAAAAAATTAGATCATTGCCTAAATAGCAATGCTTGAGGTGTATCCTACTAATTGAGATAGGAAGCTCCTTTATGTTGAATAAAGAATCATACTAAGAGGAGGAGTGAATCAATATAATTGAAAATTCAATCTCAAACCCTTGGGAATAATCATAAAATTTAAACTATAATGCATAAGAATCATATGTGGGAAAATATTTTGGTATCCAAGGGTTCTCAAACTCTTTTAAGGTTTTTCACCTAAAAGGAGAGAAATGGACCCAAAATGTGTAATGTCTACACTCAAGATTATGCAAGAATGGATGGAATATGCCTAAATGAAATAATATAAATGTATAAAACTAAATAAATATATTGATTACTAAATGAAAACTAATGAAAAACAAATTTCTTGAAAACACATTGTGATATGCAAACATGTGATAAATGACCTAGAAATGCATACAAAACTAAATAGAAAGCTATGAAGTAGAATGTGTGCACCTGGAGGTTGAAAAGGGATGGAATGAAGGTCTGGAATCTTGACAAAACTATTACAGAAGCCAACTAAGACACTTGTGCCAATCTAGGTGACTTAGTCCTAGATCTGGGAAAAATTGTTCTGAGGCCCATTTCAGCCAAATGGGTGTCTAAATCTATAAAAGGTAATCATTGAAAGTCATGTACATTGGGAATAGTTTTCCATTATTTTTGAATTTTTCAAATTCTATATTTCTAAAAATTTGAAAGGGGAAACAAAATCCCCCAATCTGCACTTTAGTTCTTGACAGGTGTTGCCTTTTGAAATTTGGATTTTCATGCCTAAAAGTGACATTTTTTATATATATTTTGACCTTGCAAGGTAGAAGATGACTCCAATAAGTATTCAACCTATTATTCAATGTTTTCCAAGTCTTCAAGATACCTAAAATTTTAAACACACCAGAAAAGAGAAAGAAATGTTGGATGTTGGGGCATGGGGGTTTGCCTTGGTCAAACCCCTTTTTATGTAATTAAGCCAAAATGAAGAAAAAATGTAATGAAGCATGAAATAATGAAGTTAGAGACTTTCCGTGAAGATTGATCTTGAATTTTTGCAATAATAGATGAATATTCTTCCCTTGAATGTCCTTGGAAGCTATCTTGATGACTTAGAATGCTAAAAACCAAACATGCTTGACTTGAGAGAGAAGATAAATGATGAATAGGATGAATGAATGATGAATTAGGGTTTAGAGGCTTTTATTTATAGGAAATCCTCCTAATTTTCTCGCTAATATGACTAAGTCACAATGCTAGGTGACTAAGTCCCATATGGAAGGGACTCATTCACCCAGATGGGTGACTTAGTCCCAAAGGGGCCCTTTTGCCAGCTGGATTGTCAGAGAATCCATAAATTAGGTTTATATGATGATTTTATTGGGTATTTGATCAATTCAAGCCTTGGGATGCACAGTATGGGGCCATAGAGGCCTATTAATGAAAATGTAAAGGATAATTAGGGATTGAGACACAAAATTCAATGTGAAAGTGTTATTGAATACACTTTATAACACTAAAATGTGGTCCACTTAGCCTAGAAAGGAAAAATATCCAATGTGAATGTGTAAGACACGTTACAACACTAGATTACTTGATTACCTAGGTTTGATTTACAAGCCTTCTAGATTGATGTGATAATGCAATTAAATAGATTTTATATCATTGAATTAGGGGAGAGATAAGTCCATTTAGTCTAGAGGAGTGTGAAATACTTTTACAACACTTTACAACACCTTCACAAGACATTGTTAAATTCCTTTTATTTAGTTTGCAAGGGTCCAAGACCTAGTGTGGATGTGTAAAAACATCTCACAACATTAAATCAAGGCATCATTAAGTCCAATTTTTCATCAATTATTCCCATATCAAGCAAGGTATACACTTTTTGGTGACACATTAAGCCCCCACTTTAGCGAGAGGATAAACTTGGTTCAAACTCTCACTAAAATAGATATTCAAGAAGAGTCCAATCGTACCAATGCGGATGGAAAAGAATGACAAAGATCAAGGCATCGGTCAAGCCCCCAGGATCCAAGATCCTAAGTCAAACCAACATAAGCATAAAGGGACACAAGTAAGGTGTATAATATGCAGCAAGACAATATACATGATCATACAATGGAAAATACTAGAAGGAAGAGAAAAGTGAAAGGTGAATCAAGCTTTGACCATTTTTTCAACCTATTGTGGATCAGATCTAGGCTACTTGTCAAAAAATGCATACTCACTCTGAGGTGACAGAACTCTTGGTTTTCCACCGGGTGAGAAGTCCTAAAAGGTGAGAAACATACACTCATGGCTGGTATGGACTCACACACACAGAGGTGGCTATGGGGAAAATTCATGCCTCAGAATGGGTTTCCCACTCAACAATACCAAAGTTATATCTTCTGATAACTTTAATAAGGTGCCACAAAGGAAAATGTCATTTTGTGCTTCATGAGACAAGAAAAGCTTCATGTGTTTAGAAACCATGAACAAATGTGATGGTAGTACTAACATGCAAGTTGGGTTATTGCAAGGTGGCCATATAAATGCAACATGCAAAATATGTTCAAAGGAGTCTTGTTTAGTTCATGCGAGGTCTTTAACTTAGGGAAAATTGGGTCTAATGTCTCCAAGAGAAGACCAATCAAAGAATAGGAATTTTGAAACTTAGGGGATGCAATGTGTCACATCAGGCCACTAAGAGGAATGCAATATGCTAATATAGATCATGCTCATGAAAGACATCACACCCAATGTAGTCGACAAAGTGAGAAACAAATTGTATGAAGTAACAAGGCTACACTAGTAACCAAGAAAAGGAAAAATGAAAATGAATAATTCCAATGTATTCCCCCACTCTAAATAAATTTCTACACACTGTATTGCGAGAAATTAATTTAAAGTAGCAAATAAAAAAGGAAAAAAAGAAAGAAGATATGAGAGCCAACTTGGAAAGCCCTATGCCAAGGCATATGTTTCTGAATTGAGCTATGTCATAAATAAGTATGTCACATGTGAGTCCACTTAACACATGTCATCCACCTCCCAATCTTTCTCTTATATGTTCATGAAAGGTTAACGACTAGTCAAAAGAGACAATGACAAGTGACATACGAGGAAAAGGCTAACTAACCCCTTGCCCGCAATTAGTGCAAGACAAAGGTGAGACAAATAAGATGAAAGTATGTATTAGTTAGAGGAATTAGGTGCTCCAAAACAAGGAACAACACCACACTCCTTGAGATGTTGAATTTTGTTGTGCAAATTCTCAAATGAAAGTGAAGATAAGGGAGATACCCCTAGATCTTTCTTGAAAGAGTATGATATGTTAGTTTTCTTTGAGTGTTCATTGTATTCATGTGAAGAAGTAATATTGTATCTAATACCACAACAATCTTCCAAGTTAGATGAAGGGGGTTTATGCTTCTAAAAAGGTTTGATTTCTTTACAAGAACACACATATTTTTTAATATTATGTGTTGTCTTCCCATGATGGATGGGAGTTAGATAGCCCCCATCACTATCATTGGTTAATGTTGTTTGTGTAGAACCAAGTTGAGCATAGAAAAAAAAAGGTTGTTTTGGTTTAGATTGTGATATTTCACTCTCCCTTAAAGGTAGGTGGGAAACCCCAATCGCTATTAAAATTTGTATTTGAAAAGGAATCGATTGTATATGACTCTTTGGACCATGAGGGTGAGATTTTGGAAATTTTATTGAAAGGAGGTGTAGAATCTAATGACCCCCAATTATCATGAAAGAGGTTTGCTGTAAGTGAAGGATTAGCATCAACTTGTATATGTTCAAGTTTTTATTTAGGAATGAAAGTATTAGGGGAGTTGGAAATGTTGTGATTAGTTGATTTATAGCTTCGTTCATCTGCATCAACCATGTATATCTTGTTATTGTACTCAAATTTCATTGTACGGTGAAGGTAGATGGGACTACTTTCATACCATCAATCCATGGTCTCCCTAGGAGAAGAGTGTATGCAATGGGTCCTTGCATGATATGGATAGAGGTAGGAAATACTATAGGTACGACCTCAATAGGTAATGTGATCATCCCTGGTGGTTGCCTATTAACATTGTCAAAGCCACAAATATGAACATCGTTAAGTTGAATGAGCTTTTTTTCCTGGGTATGTGCAGGATCATGATGGGCCAAAAAGTGGCAATATCATGGGTATGTGGCTGATGACTATTTTTTTACCCAAAATTGATGAAATGAAAAGGGTTTTTAAAGGAGATTCACAGCTTTCCACCAATATAAATTATGATTTACTTTGAATTTAATACGTAATTATTATTCATTTTCTATTCAAATTACGACTAAAGTCCTGATTGATAGGCTGATTGAAAAACATCTATAGCTTTCAAACAGTATCACATTTTTTGAATCCAAAACATGCGTCACATTCTATGCTTCGTATACTATAGGATTAAAAAAATAAAAATTGAATTTCATGAAGTTTTGACCAAGTTAAGGTGGTTAGACACATGAGTTTTTATATTTTTTAGAAAGTTGTAATAAAAAATTCATAATTAATTATTTACTTAGAGAAAAATTACAAAAAAATATGCATCACATCGGGGCATGAGTCATCTACTTATATCTAAAATATTATAAAAAAATATTATCATTTTATTGTGGTTAGGGTGGTCATACAGACACCTACTTCTTATTTTTTCCCTGAAATTTAAGTACCATTGCATTGAAATTTCAAATTTTCACCAAATAGATTTTTTTTCTTTAAAAAAAAACCTAGTATTTTATAAACTACATTCAATTTCTACAAATTCTATTCTTACATATTTTTAAAACAATATAGATAACTTGTTCAAATTTTTACATCAAGTTGCCTAACTCTGATTTTTCTAATTTTATTGCCACTTAAGGGCCTGCTTTTTCCATGATGATCCTGCACATACCCTCCTTGCCAATTTTGTTTAGAAGGTAAAGGCTAAAAATATTGGTTTCAGATCCATTGTCTATGACAGTGTTCCCAACTAAAGTTTCATTAATGATTACCGTTATCATGAAGGTATCATTCTTGTTTTGAATATCAAGTGAGGTTAATTCATGTTTAAGGAATGTGATATCTGATGGGGTGACTGGCATGGGATGAGAGGGGGATGTTACATGATTTAATTTTATGTAATATTGTATCTTCTCCTATATTTGTAACATTTTGTGAAATAGAAATTTGATTGTAGGTGATAGTTGAATGAGTTGCCATACAGATATATTAACAAGAGTCTTTTTAAGGTCTTCAACACTAGGAACACTATGTAGAAGAAAAGGTAATGGAGTAGGAGTGTTGTGTGGTCCCCTAGATGTTTGAGTCACTAAGATATAACTTAGCGGCTGCAAAACATTGTTGAGTAGATTGCATCATGTATTTCAAGACATATCTTAGTTTTTTGTGTGATTCACGAATAGGAGGTGACTTAGGAAGCTCACTAATTAAAGGAGATCCCACTTGTGTCATCATAACCTCAAGAATCTTGTATTTATGTGCATGACTTGTTAGTGAAGAGGATTCTAATGTCATTTTATTATCCTCGCCTAGGGAAGGTTTAGTGTTTGAAGGATATGTGTCAATGTTCATATGTTTTTGCCCCATGAGATTCTCCCTAGGAGGATAATTTTTAGAAGAATAGCAAGCCAAATATTTTTGAAATTCAAGGGTTGGTTCTTATAAAAGAACTTCATGTAGGGGAATTCTCAATGGTTGAATGTTATTGATCATGAAGGGTTTCACTAGGTGAAGGGGGAAAAATAAGATATTCATGACCTTCATCGATTGCATTGTCTAACATCAAAGTATCTTCTTCACAACTAGGAGAGATACTAGGAGAAGAATAGATGTTATTGTCATGATTAGCTATGGTTGTGTTATCTTGTGCATCAATGTTTTGTCCATTAAGAGAGGTAAGAGGAGAGAAACAACTAGGATTCTCAAAATTCTCATTGATTGGTTCTTCTACCAAAATATCTTCATCACCAATAGGATAGATATTAGGAAAGGAACAACTATGATCATTAGGAATGTCCAAGGTTGTAGTCTCTTTCATAAAAACACTCTCAAAGGGAAGGGATAGGAAATGTTTTTTAGCATGTCTAAATATGCAAGACACTAACATTGTGTGAATAAAAATGAAAAGAGCATGTAATGATTTCATGCAATGTTTCAACAATGTAAACAGCGTATATCCAAAGATGAAAAACACTTTTTTCCAATATATGCAAAGATTTAAGAATGAAAACAATGTATATCCAAGTATGAAAAAAAGCTTTTATCAAAATTATGCAAAGTTTTATGAATAGAAAAATTGTGTATGAAAAAGTGAAATGTACTTTTATCCATGTTATTCAAAATTTCAGAAATGTGAGCATTTTCATATCTAATGATTCTTTAGATTGAAACAATTTGAAAAATTACTACCCTAAATTGATGTTTTTGAGCTAGATCCATAAAACAAATTTTCCCACAACTTTAAAAAATTATAGTATATGATACTAGGAGGCCTAAGAAGCACAAAAATAAGGTTTATGATGCTATACTAGATAGTGAAAAATATGGAATGGGACTAAGTCGCCTAGAATGGTGAATTAGTCCCTGTTAGGGTTTTTTTCAAAAAAATTAGAAATTTTCAATTGGTTTGGATGATTTTTAGTTTGTATGACCTGAATACTAAATGAAAATGTAGTTTTCATATGTTTTTCAATGATTTAAAATGCAAAAATGCAAACTATATTCACTTTTACTAATGCAAAATTTGAAAAACCTAGAATGCAAATTAACTAATGCAAAATGAAATGCAATGCTAATGCAAGATAATTAGAGGATGATGATAGGCTCCATAATCAGAAAAGAAATTATTCTAAAGTTGGTTTCACCAAAATGTGGACAAATATTTTGGTATCCAAGGATTCTCAAACTCTTTTAGGGTTTTTCACCTAAAAGGGGAGAAATGGACCAAAAATGTGTAATGTCTACTCTCAAGATTATGCAAGAATGGATGGAATATTCCTAAATGAAATGATATAAATGTAGAAAACTAAATAAACATATTTATTACTAAATGAAAACTAATTATGAAATGCCAATTTTTTGAAAACACATTGTGATATGTAAACATGTGATAAATGACCTAATGCAAACAAAACTAGATAGAAAGCTATGAAATAGAATGTGTGCATCTGGAGGTTAAGAAATTATGGAATGGAGTTCTAAATCCTAACAAAACTATTGTAGAAGCCGTTTGGACACTTGTGCCAATCTAGGCGACTTAGTTGCAGATCTGGAAACAACTGTTCTGGGGCCTATTTCAGCTAAATGGGTGTCTGAATCTATAAAAAAAAAACCACTGAAAGGAATGTGCAGTGGGAATAATTCTCCATTAGTCATGACTTATTCCACTTCTATATTTATGAAAATTTGAAAGGGGAAATCGAAGCCCTTGGTCTGCACTTCAGTTCTTGACATGTGTCTACTTCTGAAATTCTGATTTTTAGGTCTGAAAGTGAATTTTTGTTGATATTTTTACCTTGCAAGGTAGAAGATGAATCTAATAATTCTTCAACCTATTCTTCAATGCTTTCCACCTAAATCTTCAAATGCACCAGGAGAGAGAAAGAAATGTTGGATGTTAGGGCATTAGGGTTTGCCTTGGTCAAACCCCATTTTAGGTAATTAAACCAAAATGAAGAAACAATGTAATGCAAAATTAAATAATGGAGTTAGAGACTTTACATGAATATTCATCTTGAATTTCTACAACAATAGACGAAGATTCTTCCCTTCAATGTCCTTGGAAGCTATCTTGATGACTTAGAATGCTAAAACCCTAACTTGCTTGGCTTGAGAGAGAAGATAAATGATGAATATGATGAATTAATTATGAATTAGGGTTTAGAGGCTTGTATTTATAGGAAGTCCTCCCAAGTTTATCATTATTTTGATCCCCAAGGCTGACATGAAGGTAGAATAAACTTAAAATCCAAAATTTCTCGCTCATAAAAAATAGGCCAAACTAGACTAAATCACCATGCTGGGTGACTTAGTCCCACATGGAAAGGACTTATTCACCCAAATGGGAAACTTAGTCCTAAAGGGGCCAATTTTCTAGCTGGATTGTTGGGGAATGCATAAATTAGGTTTATATGATGATTTTATCAGGTATTTGATCAATTCAAGCCTTGGGATGCACAATATGTGGCCATACAGGCCTATTAATAATGATGTAAAGGATAATTATGGATTGGGACACAAAATTCAATGTGAAAGCATGATTGAATAAACTTTATAACACTAAAATGTGGTCCACTTAGCCTAGAAAGGTACAATATCCAATGTGAATGTGTGAGACACATTACAACAGTAGATTAATATTAGGTCTAATTTACAAGACTTCTAGATTGATGTGATAATGTAATTAAATACATTTTATATCATTGAATTGTGGGAAATATAGGTCCATTTAGTCTAGAGGAGTGTGAAAGTATTTTACAACACTTTAAAAAAACCTTCACAAGATATTGTTAAATGCATTTTATTCAGTTTGCAAGGGTCAAAGACCTAGTGTGGATGTGTAAAAAATCCTCACAACACCAAATCAGGACCTCATTTGTCATCAATTATTCCCATATCAAGCAAGGTATACACTTTTTGGTGAGACATCAACATGAAAGATTAAAATAATAAACATGTAACACAACACTGGATATACACCAAAAATCTTGTAGGAGAAAAACCACAATGATAAAAGCTACTAGGAGCCACAATCCTAATACAATCTCACAAATGATAAATAGTTCAACTTTTTGTAAGGGCTATAGCCCATGGAAGCTACTATGATCCATGAAAAGAGGTTTTAGGGTCACTCCCAAGGAAGCTATCATAGTGTCAAAAAATGTCATTTGTTACATTTTCACACTTGTTTGGGCCCTTTTGGACTAAATGAACTTAATTGTGCCTTATTTAGGGTGTTTTAAAGTGTCATGCGACACTCTAAAACTAATATGGGGTTTTCATTAATAAATTGTGCATTTTTATGCCTTATTTGGCATTATTTTGCATCCACAAGCTTCATTTAATGCATCTTTTTGAGGATAATATTGAAACATATGTAATGACAAATCATAAATTAATGTTTTTGGATTGTGTGGCCTAGATTTAGTGATCTAGAACTCATACTCCACTTGGGTGTATGGGTCCCACCTAGGTTTTAGGGCTTGGATATGTATTTCACATTAAATTAAGCATTTCTTCAAAAATGTGTCCCATAGCCTAGCCTAATGGGACTCATACACCACTTCTAGTGCACAAGTCCCATGTGGCTTAAAATTAAATTAAATTAAATTCACATTCTTGGTGGGATTTTATTTTCCTAGATCTGATGTCGACTTGTAGTGTTGTAATTTTGGGAAATTTGGCATACACAAATATAAATACAAGGTTATTTCACTCATTTTTTACCTAGAAAGTTTACAAGTCATCTAAGCTTTCAAGTATTCATGCATTCTAGCAAATCAAAGATCCCAA
The DNA here is from genome assembly GCA_007258455.2 of Sequoia sempervirens. Classification (NCBI taxonomy): domain Eukaryota; kingdom Viridiplantae; phylum Streptophyta; class Pinopsida; order Cupressales; family Cupressaceae; genus Sequoia; species Sequoia sempervirens. The sequence continues at coordinate 231,920,026 of VDFB02000015.1, forward strand.
GAGAATTCAAGAGTTTGCAAGAGCATCCAAGAGCCTTCAAGAGATGATTATTAAGTGTTTTAGAGCATTATTCAAGTATCAAGCATCATGCAAAATCATCATGCATCATGTTTTTTTTAGCTAACAATTGTGATGTAGGGTTTTATGATTCAAACAAGTATTCAATTCAAGATATAAAACATTGAAAAAAGAGTCAAGATCTACATCCATTGGAGCCATTTCATGCATGTTTCCAGTATTTATTTCTAGGGTTTGGTGAGTTGCAACATTACATTTTGTTCATTCATCATTCCTCCTTTCCATTGGATTTCATACAAGGTTTGATTACCTAAACATGGTTTGACCAAGGAAAACCCATTTTTACTAAAAAAATCAACATTTTTCCTTCTCTTTAGTATGTTACTTATAGGTCTAGGTTGAATATTCTCTAAAGAGAAATATTGGAAAGAAGTTTTTGAGTGTGAAAAGTTGTTCAAGTTGTAACATTGTTTACGAGATCTATAAAAGGCATCTATAGAGAAAAAAATGTCATTTTAGATCTAGAAATCAGGTTGAGAAGATAGAGAAGAGATTAAAGAGCATATTTAGGTCTTGATCCTTCAAAATAGGAAAATACAAATAGGAATGATAAGCCACTTCTGGTGTGAGTCCCAATACAGTGGTTTTTCCATATTTCAGGTGTTGCAAACTTATCTTTGTCAAATTTTTATTCTTGCCCATAATCCCTAATCTAGGACTAAATCGCCTAGACTGGCATATGAGTCCTAGTAGGCATTAAATTCAATTTTTTCAGGATTTTAAGTCTTCAATCAAGTTGCTACAGGTTTCCAGGTGCCCCTTTGCACTTTTCAAATTTTCTATTCTATTTTATATTCATTTCTAGGTCATTTGTTCAAGTCTTGCATATCATTAACTTCCATAATTAGGTCTTGAATGTTGTTAGTATTTCCAAGCCCTAGCTTGGTGGTGAACCCCCATTTAGTCATTAATCAGTCCCTAGAACACCCTATTGTTGATCTCTTTCCCTCATTTCGTCCTTGGATTGAGATCTCTAGGGTTTCCTTGAATGAGAGAGAAGGAAAAAATGTCATTCTATGTCCTAAACCATAAAGTGACCATTTTCAACCTTTCATTTTGGTGAACCTACACTTAGAAAATTTCTTTTTTTTGATTTGGAGTGCATCATAGTCCTAGATTTAGCTTGCATTAACTTTGCACTAGGGTTTGCATTAGTTAATTGACATTCTAGGATTTTGAAATCTTGCATTAGTGAAAGTGCATATAGGTTGCATTTTTACATCTTGGATCATTGAAATTCATCTAAAATATACTTTTTCATTTAGCCTAGACATCATCCAAATAAAAAACAACTTTCACTTAATTTTTTTTGAAATCTTGTAAGAGACGAGGACTAACCATGTTCAAGGCCCCAAGTCATATAGGGTTGAGATTGGAAGGCTTCTCTAACTTACCTCAGCTTAAAGGGGTGTTTAGAAATGAGGGATGGGAATGATGAGGACTATAAGGTCATTCAATCACTATGCAAAATTGAAACTCATAATGGGGCTAGGAAATCCAGTTTTCAGGTTCAACATAGTGCCTTAGGTAGCTCTCTACCCGAGGATGAAAGTGTGGTTTCAGGATGATAGCGTGGTGTGCTGGTGTCTCTCAGGTACACTAGCATCCATACGACTAGAGGACCGAAATGACAATGTGAACCACTAGAAAATAGATTCACGGCCTAGATAATGATTTTTCAGGAGAAAAAAACAAAACTATGAAGTACAAGATATATAAACGAACGTGATAAAGAAAGTAGACTAAATCTAGGGTGATAAGAATGATCTCACAAAAGATCCTATTCACCAGCTAGCTCCAAGTACACTTCCACCTACATAGAAGAAAGATAAAAATTGTTGGGGGGGATGCATAAGGGCTTGCCTCAGTCAGACCCTCATTTTGGTGTTTCCACCTCCATGGATATCCAAGATAGCGATAATGGATAAAAATTATGATAAAGGAGAATGAAATAAGAGAACACAATAACACTACCAAACAATATTATGCTACTCAACCAAATCATATAGGAGAGGAGTTAAAAGCTTACCAACTCCACCAAGAGCTCACTAGCTAATGGAGGAGAAAATGAGAGGACTAAAGCCCCTACTAAAATGGTGTTGTTCCACACTTGCTCTATGGAGTTGATGGAGGGTTGTTGTTGCTGCTATGGTGTGCAAAGTGCTACTTGAGAGTTAAGAGTGCAAAAAATGAATGCTAGAATGCAAAGGGAGTACAAAAAGAAGATGAAATGCCTAAAGGAAGAGTGAATTTGAAGGGAGAATGAGAAAAATGACCATATTCGGGTCAGTTGGTTGAAGAGGGGCATTACAAATTGACCCCAATGGGAAGTGTAATGCCTTTGGTGGCTTCAAACACATGAATTTTTCAGGGACGTAAGCACGCCATGTGGATGTTTACACACCGCGTGGATTTCCCCAAGAATTATTCTTTTGTCAATGCACAAAATAGACACCAAGTGGAACAAAGGCAGTGGGATGATCTGTTGATTTTTTCCTTTAGATTTGGTTTTCTAAGGTGAGGAAATGTGAAAGGGGAATTTGTGTAAGGGGTGAAAATTCGCTCCAATACATTTTTCCCCCACTTTAGCAAGCACAAATACTAATGACTTCTTCAAAAAAGTTGATCAAAGAAGTAGTAGAGTTAGAAATGTATACCTGAACCGTTGAGGAAGTAGACCATGATTCAGAAAACATGAGAGTGCAGTACAAGTAAAGTACTTCATAGCCCTGTAGAACTATGAACCTAAAGAATGAAAGCATCTTACAGGCCTATGGACCTGCAAGGAGGCAACTCGCAAGATCTCTCACATGAAGGAATCCTCAAGAAGAAAGTTCCTCACAAGCCCGCAAACCTGCAAGGAAGGTGTCGTCCAAGATCACTCACATGAAGGATACCTAGAAAAGTTCCTTATAGACTTGCAAACCTAGAAGGAAGCATCCCCCAAGATCTCTCACATGAAGGAAGCTAGGAAAGCACCCTATAGACCTGCAAACCTACACGGAAGGTGTCCTTCAAGATCTCTCACATGAAGGAATCCCAAGAAAGTGCCATATAGAACTACAGACCTATAAGGAAGGTATCCCCCAAGATTTGTCACATGGAGGTAACCTAAAAAAAATTCCTTATAGACTAGCATACCTGCAAGGAAAGTATCCCCCAAGATCTCTCACATTGAGGAAACCCAAAGGAAGTACCATATAGACTCATAAACCTACAGGGGAGTGACCCCCAAGATCTCTAGCATGGAGGAAGCTCAAAAGAAGCACCCTATAGGCTTGCAGACCTACAACAAGCTATCCCCCAATATCTCTCACATGGTGGAAACCCAAGGAAAGGGGACTCTGTAGAGTCAGAAAGAAGCTTCACAGGCACACCCGTAAAGCGACATGTTTACTCACAGATAGAACATGTCAGAAAGCGACCATGCAGGCAAGTAAGCAAAAAGTCATGCAGATTTCCAACATGTTGGAAAACATTCAAAGGGGGTCTCTCAGGAACATAGCATAAAGAATGGGTCCACTCAAGGGGTGCGCTATTCAAAACTATGAAAGATATGTTTCTTTCTCAAATCAATTCATCATTAAGGAATCCTTTTGAAAGATGTTCACTTCATGAAGGAATTCAAAAGGAAGAATATGCCCTCTTGTGAGGGGAAGGTTCTCCAGTTCTTTCTTTACAAACCCATGATGAAGGAAACACATTCCATTAGGGTTTCAATTTGAGAATGAGATTCTCAAAAAGAATTTTGTGAAGATTCTTGAGAAAATATTTGTGGGAAACAAATGCATTTTCTAAAAATCAAAGTGTTGTAGAAGCGACATTGTCACACATGAGAGGGAAAACTCAAGCAAAGAAGAGAGAAAGATAAAGGAAAAAAAGAAAGATAAAAGATATCATGAATAGAGGGAACATGGGTAGCCTAATATTTTGGGGTTAGAACTACTCATAAATATATATATAGTAATAGTATATAAAATGAACTGTCATCAACCCCCTACTATATCAAACCATGTGAAGAATGCATGAGAAGGCAGTAAAAATAAAGAATTGGGTCAAAATGGAAGGGAAGCCTAAATGCTCCCAATGCTTTGCATTGTCCCCAATTTATCAAAACTAAACTCACAAATATGGAAGAATGATGATAAAAATAGAGGAAGGTTTATGACACAGAAACCACACCTGTATCCAAGCACCAATACGGGTGACGAGGGTCATCTAGCCACACATAGCATGATCACACGGGAACACATCACAAAAAACACACACATCTAATCTAAAGATAAATAAGAGGCCTCCCACTAACACTAATTGACCAAGAGGTCGTCTGCTTCCCACTCTAGATCATCGTAGGGGGGAGGAGGACAAGCTTGCAATGGTGGAATGTTAAAAGGAGGAGTGTTCAACCCTGCCACAACAAGGGCTAAGGAAGAGGGCCCTGCAAGGTCCTCTCCACCAAGCTCTTGTGGAGATAAGGTAATAAATTTCATGAAGATCACCAACAAGGCCGAAACCTCATCCAAAGAGTTAAACATGGACTTTGTAGGAATTCCATGTTTTACCTTAACAGACAGAGAAGGTTGTGCCCAAGATTCACTGCTAGGTGCACTGAGTGATTCGAGAGCGATGGAAAACTCAGGGGAATCCAAGACTAGTTATGTCACTATGACAAAAGAAGTGAGTGTGGGACCACATTTCGAAGAGAGAAAAATTAAAAACTTGATACTCTGTATCTTGTATGAAATCATAAAATATTGTTTTTTAGCTTGCAAATTTTCAACTTGGAGGAAAAACATGCATCTCCCACTCAATTTTCCTACTCTTTCTCTTCACTTGCATTTTCCACTTATAAAGAGTATGATTACTCATTAATGTCATTTCCTCATTTTTGATGCAATGTCTCTAAATCTTGGCATTCTTGCTTATTTTCTTGCAAAATGTTAGGATTTTCTTTATAAAAATTCTGGTTATCAAAGCATTTTGATGTATCAGCTAATTTTTTAGTATTTTTAATTCCACTAGGGTTAGTCTCTTTTCTCATTAACAATCCCTTTCTTCTAGCAGTTAAAACCTTTTTAGTTAATGGAATCACCTAACACATAGCCAAACTTACCTTCATTAAAAAAATTCTCACAATTAAGTTCACCTTGATCAGTTGTATCATGAATTCTACACTCGGTGACTCTACCAAGGGTGAATAAACTCAAAGGATATAATCTTTGGTTTAATATTTTCAAAAGTTTCTCAACTTCCATATTCAAGAATTAGCTTGCATGAGACTTTCACCTTACAAGCTACTTTTAAAACCTGGGAATAACAAAAATTCTAGAGTCACCCTCCTTCTAGTACTAGTTTTTGTTGACGATGATGTCACTCGTAGCAACAGCGTAGATAAATTCCTCATAGGAAAATTGTAAAGATCCTATCCTTCTTGAAAGATCTAGAACAAAGACAACCTAAAAGATGAGGAATTCATTCTACTAGGAAAAGGTTGGCTCAGTTCAATCCCAAGTCTTTGGTAGTCAGGTCTTGACTGTACTAGGTTCACTTTAGGGTATGATGTGATATTATTGTTAATCTCAAGGGGAATATGATTGTTTGAAATCATATGTACTGGATACTAGGTTTTAGTTATATCATAAGATAATATCATGAAATTGAAAGATTTAAAATAGTATTTCATGAACATCCACAAATTCTTTTGCTATCACTTAAGTAGATTTAGCTTTAAGCATTTAGAAATTTCAATCCATTCCTCTCTTTTTTGGAATATTTTCAAGAATTTAAACATCTATTCTAAAATAAAGCATTAAAAAAACTAAAAATTAAAATTTGTCCCAATTATTCTCCACACACGTGCCAAAGAGTTAATCAAATAAAAGCAAACAACTTTATACTTCACCAGATTGCTTCACAACTACATATAAAATGATGCAATCTTTTAAAGAGAGGGGTTTTAGTTTGGACACTAAGTAGGTTCTGCATGCACCCTTTAATAGTGCAACACATAGTCTTATTCATATAAACTAACAAAACCAGTTGCAAAGATTCATTACATAGGTAGTTATCAAATTGGATTTGATATTGATTAAATTATACATGCATATAAGTTTTTAGACTGGAATGATTTAGAAAATAGGAAAAAATAGCAAAACTTAGAGAAGTTTTGACTCTTTCGACATCCACAAATTTTGAACTTAAAATAAAAAAGGGGTATTCTCTAGCCTTTTACAGAAATAAGACATAGATAGGATAAGACAAATACATGAGAGGAAATCCAAGGGAGAATCAAATCGATGCATGTGGGATATAGTGACTAGTAAGAGAATTGCAACCGAAGTCAATGGAGGTCAACTGAGCGAATATGCATGTTGAAACACTTCAGGTTTTTTATCCTTTTATTTTCATGGTTCCTTCTTGGAACCAAACAAATCCGCTCAAACAAAATTTAGGAACTTCCCATATATTCTAAATGATTAGGTGGAATTTTCATTCCTACATTCAGGTTCATCCTTAGTTTGAACATTACAGGAATGAGTAATCCCCATAATGTATATGCTTCTTTTCTGCATGCTTAAACTCTAGAGTCTAGTTTCTTGGTGTCCGGTGTATTTTTGGAACAAACTCTATTCTAGCATGAGCTTCTAAAGCATACCATTGAACCTTGTAACATTACCGGATCTATTTGTAACTTTGATTTTCCTGACCATCCATACCCAAACTTTGCATTGCAATCTACATCTCTTGCAATTACAAATTTCACTCATTAAATCCCTTTTTTAAAAAAACATTTAAAAAAAATATCTCATGTAAATAAAACCATCATGATATTGATTATCATTTAAATTTCTCATTAATAACATGATTTTCAGCATATCATAAATCCTTGCATAGTTATCTTTTATATACTGGGTTACCAGACTATCAAACTCATTAGGTAACCTTAAGATTTTAAAACTTCATTTCACATCATTACCTGGTACCCGATACCCAGTATTCAACTTTTACCCATGAATTTTCCTAGACTTCAATTTTTTACCAGAATTCCCATCTTACCAGACGTTAGCTATTGGATTGGAATACTTTGCTCAATGTTTGAATTACATTTTTCCTTTTCAACATTCTCAATTCCCGGTATCTAGTACATGAAACACTACATTACAAAGTACTCTTTTAATAAATATTTCCTTTTTCTCTTTAGTTTTGGTGATCTCTTCAACTAACCAGCATCTACCATAAGTGCTAGTTTTCACTTGGGTCCCCAAGTCTTATAGTCTTCGGGTGTGTTGTGAGACCACACAACACAACCTACTCCATCATACACTGTAACTTCAAAAACCATCTTCCAAAGAATAATACCTCAAAACCTCTTGCATGAGGTAAGCTACTACCACCATCAACTCACCTTCAGAACTAAAAGTGTTGAAACACAACTATGGAGAAATGTAAAGCAAAGAAATTTCTCCCAGACACCTCTATTACAAATATTGCAAATCTAGTTCACACACTGGTGAACATATCTCTCCCTGTACACAATGATCCAAATGCCCAAATTATTGATGTAGAATCTATGAACACCACTTATCAGCATATCTAAACCACACGGGTATGTGTAGGATCATCATGGAAAAAACAAGCCCTTAAATGGCAAAAAAATTAGAAAAATCAGAGTTAGGCAACTTGATGTAAAAATTTGAATAAGTTATCTATATTATTTCAAAATTATGTAAGAATAGAATTTGTAGCAAATTAAATATAGTTTCTAAACTACTAGGCTTTTTAAAAAAAAAAATCTATTTGGTGAAAATTTGAAATTTCAATGCAGTAGTACTTAAATTTTAGGGAAAAAATAAGAAGTAGGTACCTGTCTGACCACACTAACCACAATAAAATGATGTTATTTTTTTATAATATTTTAGATATAAGTAGAGGAATCATGTCCCGATGTGATGCATATATTTTTGTAATTTTTTTCCAAGTAATCAATTAATTATGAATTTTTTATTACAACTTTTAAATAATATAAAAATTGTATGTCTAACCACCTTAAATTGGTCAAAACTTCATGAAATTCAATTTTTATTTTTTTAATCCTATATTATGAGAAGCATAGAATGTGACACATGTTTGGATTCAAAAAATGTGATACCGTTTGAAAGCTATAGATGTTTTTAATCAATCTATCAATCAGGACTTTAATCATAAATTGAATAGAAAATTAATAATAATTACTTATTAAATTCAAGTAAAGCATACTTTATATTGTTGCAAAGCTGATAATCTCTTTTAAAAACCCTTTTTGTTTCATAAATTTTGGGTAAAAAAAAATCGCTAGCCACATACCCATCATATTGCCACTTTTTGGCCCATCATGATCCTACACATACCCACAAAGGCATAGAATAAACATAGAAGAAACACAAAGCACTTCTTAGAGCACATTTTGAACATTTGAACACACCTTCACATTGTTTTTTCTTTTCTTCAAAATTTCTCAAAAGCAATTGGAAACCAAGAATCAAAGACACCATCTAAATATTTTAAATCATCTCGACACATTGCATCATCAAGATAGCTCCATGTACTCATAACACTTCTTCAATATCTCAACTATACATTCACAATCACATAATTCTACCAACACTTCTTCCAGTTGACATCAATGACAACACATGTAGTTGACATCAATGACGACACCAACTTCTCCAAACTTGCAATAATCTCCCCCTTTGTTATTGATGGCAACACATGACGTGAAAAAAAATCAAAGACACAATAGATTTGTATCATACAAATTTAATTTTCTCTTTTTACTTTACTCACTCTCCCCCTTACATGACTCTCTTCAATTGACTTCCTCTTCCCCTTTAAACATAGACATTTTCACATGATTCTCTATGCTTCTTTGATATCAATTAAAAGAGACAAAGTGTTTTTCATTATTCTTCCCCTTTTAAATTACACACCATTGACTACAACAATACCCCCTTAAGGGATCATGATATACTCTAGTTATCTATCACTTTTGCTACCCACCCCCCTTGAGAGGTAGCCACCATCAGTCCAGACCAAAGAATGAAACTGATTAGCTTCACCAGAATGATGAATAACCTTATTCATTTAGTTCAAAGGAGGGGAAATAACCTACAACTTCTCTAGGAGATACTCAAAATTATCCTTACGAAGAGCCTTAGTGAATATTTTAGCAATATGATCCTTTGTAGGAATGTATTCAAGCCTCACTTCATTCTCCACAACCTTTTCTCTCAGAAAGTGATATCTGATTGAGATATGTTTTTTCCTTGAATGCATCACTAGATTCTTTGAAATTTTTAATTGCACTTGTATTGTGACAAAAGATAGAAATAGGCTCATCATACACTACTTTGATATCCTTCATTATTTTTGTAATCCACAACACTTGTGTGCAACAATATGTTGCTACAATGTACTCAACCTTTGCAATAGATAAAGAAACTTAATCTTGTTTCTTACTTAGCCATGATACCAATTTGCATCCAAGAAAGAATGCACCACCACTTGTACTCTTTATGTCATCCACACAACCAACCCAATCTTCATGTGTATAAGCACTTAAGGTGAAATTAGTATCCTTTAGATACCATAAGCCATAATTTGGAGTGTCTTTTATATATCTAAATATCATTTTTACTATTGCAACAGGTGACTCTTTGGGGTCTTCTTGAAAACTAGCAACAAAAAAAATTGCATGCATGATATCTGGACTAGTACCAGTTAGATATAGTAGTCTTCCAATCATAGATTTGTACTTGCTTTGATCAACCTTAGGAGATTCATCATCCTTCCTCATCTTGCAACTAGTAACCATAGGATTACATACCATTTTTGAGTCTTCTATTCTAAACTTCTTCAACATCTCTTCTACATTGATTGTGAAATAAATATGCATTTTTTTGTTTTATTGATTTGTATCCAAAGGAAGAAATTCATCTCCCAAAATATAAACATCTCAAACCCATCTTGCATTTCATCTACAAACTTCTTGCACATAGCTTCATCACCTCCAAAAATTATGTCATCAACATACAAAACCGCAATCAAAATTTCATATTTTTCAACTTTTGAGTAAAGATTACCATCTACGATACCTTTATTGAATTCTTGCTATATCAAATATAATTCCAACCTTGCATACCAAGCTCTAAGAGCTTGTTTCAATTCATATAAATCCTTCTTCAATCTATAGACCATATTAGGTTTATCTGATAACTAAAGTCGTTTTGATTTTTCCATGTAAACTTCTTCCAATTCTCCATTCGAGAAATAAAATTTCACATCCATCTGATAAACTTTACATTCCTTATGTACTACAAATTCTAAAAATCTCTTGATTGCTTCCATTCTAGCCACTAGAGCAAATATCTGGGTATGTGTAGGATCATGATGGGCCAAAAAGTGGAAATATGATGGGTATGTGGCTGATGACTATTTTTTTACACAAAATTGACAAATCAAAAAAGGTTTTTAAAGGAGATTCTCAGCTTTCCACTGATATAAATTATGCTTTACTTTGAATTTAATAAGTAATTATTATTCATTTTGTTTTCAAATTATGACTAAAGTTCTGATTGATAGGCTAATTGAAAAACATCTATAGCTTTCAAATGATATCACATTTTTTAAATCCAAAATATGCATTACATTCTATGCTTCGCATATTGTAGGATTAAAAATAGAAAAAATGAATTTCATGAAGTTTTGACCAAGTTAAGGTGGTCAGACATACAAGTTTTTATATTTTTAAAAAAGTTGTAATAAAAAATTCATAATTAATTATTTACTTGGAAGAAAATTACAAAAAAATATGCATCACATCGGGGCATGAGTCCTCTATTTATATCTAAAATATTATAAAAAAATATTATCATTTTATTGTGGTTAGGGTGGTCAGACAAACATCTACTTATTTTTTCCTTGAAATTTAAGTACCACTGCATTGAAATTTAAAATTTTCACCAAATAGATTTTTTTAATCTTTTAAATAGACCTAGTAGTTTAGAAACTACATTTAATTTTCTACAGATTCTATTCTTACATATTTTTAAAATAATATAGATAACTTATTCAAATTTTTACGTCAAGTTGACTAACTCTATTTTTTATGAATTTTTTGCCACTTAAGGGCATATTTTTTCCATGATGATCCTGCACATACCCATCTCCTCAAATTCTATTCCTTCAAATTGTGAGTAACCTTTACACACAAGCCTTTCCTTATTTATTACTACTCCATTTTCATTCAGTTTGTTTCTAAATACCCACTTGGTTCCAGTTATGTTTCTTTTTGCTAGTGTTAGGAAAAGTTCCCAAGTCTCATTATTATCAATCTAAATAAGTTCTTCCATTTCTTTCATCAAATTTTTATCTTTGCATGACTCAATCATTGTTTTAGGTTCAACTTTGGAATGTAAACATAGATTTACCTCTTCTTCAACAACTCTTCTTCTTGCCAACACACCTTTGCTTTTATCTTCAATGATTTGTTCTTCGAAATGATTTCTCTACACATACCTAGGAGCTTTAGGGGTCTATTTCAAAGCTTCTTCCTCTTCATTTTAATCTTCTTTTTCCTTATTCTTTCCTTCTCTTCCCCACAAGCAGGTTCATCTGATTTATATCCATCTATTAGCACTAAATTCTTCAATTTTTCATCAACTTTGACACTTTCTCTTTCAACAATCCTTCTTAGCCCTTTTCGTAACATTTGTTATCTTTTCTTTTAGTAGAATATCCAAGGAAGATACCTTCATCAGACCTTGCATCAAAATTTCCTAAGTTTTCATCATATCTTCTGATATAGCATTTACTTCAAAACACTCTAAAGTACTTGAAAATAGGGATCACTCCATACCACAACTCATAGGGAGTCTTTGTGTTGATTTATTTTTCTTTAACTCTATTAAGTATGTAAACAATAGTATGCATTTCTTCTCTCTAGTAGACTTCCAATAGGTTAGCTTCTTTCATCATAGTTATTGCACCTTCTTGAATAGTATTGTTTATCCTTTCAACCACTCCATTTTGTTGAGGAGTCCTAAGGAAGATAAGTGCCCCTTTAAGCTATGATTTTCACAAAACATGTTAAATTCATTGGAGGTGAATTATCCACCTCTGTTAGACCTTAAAAATTTGATTTTCAAATTCATTTCATTCTCAACCATAACTTTAAATGCCTTGAATCTATCTAGAGGTTCATATTTTTCTCTAAGAAGAGTAACCCATGTCATTCTAGAATAATCATCAATCAAAGGAATGAAATACTTGTCACCTTGAAGAATTTTCATTCTTGTAGGACCACAAAGGTCTGTATGCACCAATTCCAACAATCCTATAGAAAATTATTCTTTACCCTTGAAACTTTTTTTTTTTCATTTTTCAAACTGGCAATCTCTATAGACAACATTGATAGGCTTTGTAATCTTTGGTAGATCTCTCACTACTTGAACTAAACTGATTCTAACCAAGTTATCAATATTGATATGACACATCCTCCTATTCCATATCCAACTTTCATTAATCTAAGTCATACAATACTGACCATCAACACCCTTTAGCTAATAAACATTTCCATCTGCCCTCCTATCAAAAATCATAGTTTTGGACCCATTTCTAATCTCATATCCATCATCATGAAACACAATATTGAATCCTTTTGCCCACATTTTTCCAACACTCAAAATGTTATGCCTTAAACCTTTAACATAGTAAGAATCTTTAGTATTATGCTTACCATTAAAATTGATTGAACCTTTTCCACAAATCTTAGCTCCTTAATCATCTACAAATCTGACAAGTACTCTATCATACATTTCAAGTTTAACTTAATTATGTCTCTTGTCATATGATTATAGCAACCAATATCAATGATCCAATATTTCTTATCCTATCTAGCATGAAAAGAAGACACAAAATTACCTTCAGTCTTATCCTTTTTCTCTAGAGGGCATTCCTTCACACATCTTTCAGAGTTTGTAGAAACATATTCATTTTTTAAAGCTATGAACAAGCATTCATGATCATTATCATCTCTATAATTAGATTTATGATAAAAAATACTACCATCTTTTCTAACATAATAGCTTCTCTTGATCATCTCACCTTTTTTTTCCTTATTCTTTTTGTTCACAACTTTGTTTGGACACCTTAAACCCTAGTGACCTATTTTTCCACAACTGAAACATTTGAAAGGTAATTTACCTTTGTACTTACCAGTGCTCTTTTTCATCCTTCTCACAAAGTTAGCTTCCACATCATCAATATATTCTTGATCTAATTTTTCAATATTCTCTATTTTTGTTGCATTAAAAGTAGTATCAACTTTTGCACCATTGTTAGTACCAAACTCTTTCATTTAAAATTTAGTTAATGAGCCAAAGAATTAATCTATAGAATATTGATCTAGATTTTGAAATTCCTCAATAGTAGCAACTTTATGATTGTAAGCTTTAGTAAGGGTGACTTTTCTTTACCACTTTTGGTTCTTTGAATTTTCCTCCAAGATCTCTAATAGAGCTCACCACCTCATCTACCCTCTACATATAGCTTGTAATGTTTTCATCTTCATACATTTGCAAGTTCGCAAATGTTGTCTTCAAATTCTACATCTTAGCTTGTTTGACCATAACATTCCCTTCATAAATGCTTTCCAATTTATCCCAAATTTATTTAGTAGGTTTTAGATCCATAACTTTCACTAATTTAGAATTTGAAAGACTATAGAAAACAAAAAACATTGCTTTACCATTGGTTTGAAAGGCCTTGATCTCATCACATTTTCTTGGTCCATTTTTAGATATAGTGTATACAGTCTTCACTGACTTCCAAACATCATATCCAAGTTAAACCAGATATCCTTCCATCTTTGCTTTCAATAAGGCATAGTCCATTCCATCAAACATAGGGATATCCATCTTGTTCTCCATCCTATATCTACCTTAGGTAGTTAATCTTTTCCCCAACGAACCTTTATCTAATACCAATTATTGAATTAATAAGACAATTGAGAGGCGGCGGGGGGGGGGGGGTGAATTAGTTTTACCTTAAACCTTCAAAACCCTCTTTAACATTCAGATCCACATTAATATATTAAATCATTAAACTATTATAATGATTTAACATGAAACAAAAATAATAGAAACTAAAATAACTTTAACATCATGTACAAGAGAACAATAAATTTATGTGGAAAACCATAGCATAGAAAAACCATGGTGATAATTAGCTCACAATATAAGTAATTACAAAAATAGTACAAAGGATCACTACCAGAAGGGGCACACTGCCTTGAAAGGTTCATGGCCAAGGCTCATTGCCGAAATAGGAAAAAGAAAAAGGAAAGAATGTTCCACAAATAACATTATCTCAATGCAACAAAGAATACACCACAATGGATCCACCACCTTTGTAGCTTCCACGAGGATCAAGATACCTTATGCTCACTACATCCATCAATCTTGCATTATAGCTCACATTGTATTTCATATCTTTGCACTTCACTACTCTGAATTTTGCATCACAATACTCAACACACAATTACACTTCATCTAGAATCAAATAATCTTGTATTTATACCATCCATGACTTGAAAAACATCTTCAACTCAACCATACACATCTCATACTCATAAATTCAAAAATAGGTCTCCACTAAAATTCTCGTAGTGGATACGAATGAAAGAAGACCACAAAAAAAATTAATTGGGACCCAAATTAATTCTCACATGCATCACAACACCTTCATTAAATATTTATGAAAAAATTCTTGTAGAGTTATGGAATGTAAATTTATGACTTGAGAGTAGACAAAAGGCTATAAACACTAGTTTGACCATTACTTGTGCCAACACCATTGATCAATTAATCACACACTTCCACAAGCCCAAGGATGAATTTTGAACCACAAACCATGCTTCTAGACAATCTAGAACAATCCATGAACCACTTGATATCCAAAAAAAAATTGCACCAACTCTCAGTCTAAGAAAGTACAAGCCAAATACACTCAACCTACTTTTATATACACTACAACTTCAAAACCATCTTTGAGGACATAAAAACTCAAAACCTCTTGAATAAGGTAAGCTACAACCACCATAAAGTCACCTTCAAAACCACAATTCATGAAACACAACTATGGAGAAATGTGAAGCAAAGACATTTCTCTGAGACACCTGAGTAAATAATATTGCAAATCTAGTTTGTACACTGGTGAAAATATCTCTCTCTACACATTAATCCAGAAGCCCAAATTTTGGATATAGAATCTTTGAACACCACTTATCAACATAGAAGAGATGTAGATCACATCCCGAAGCACGTTCTGAACCTCTAAACACACCTTCATCACATTGTTTTCTCTTTTCTTCAAATTTTCTCAAAAGCAATTGAAAACCAAGCATTAGAGACATCATCTCAATATCTCACATCATCTCCACACACTACATCATAAAGATAGCTCCATGTACTCATAACACTTTTTCAATATCTCAACTATACATACAAAACCAACCAATTCTATTGACACTTCTTCTAATTGACATCAATGACAACAAAAACTTCTACAAACTTGCAACATACACTACTATGGATGAGGTAGTAGAGGCTACCATTGAAGAAGCCATTGTAAAGTATATTATTTCTTTTGAACTAGATATGAGAAATATTGACAAAAAATTTCTTGTAGAGCTATGGAATAAAAAATTATGACTTGAGAGTAGACAAAAGGATATAAAATAAGAAGCTAAGCTAAAATCCTATGTGTTAGAAAATATTAGTGCACCACTTTCTGAAGAGAATAAAGCCACATTGGCTAAATTATATAGCAATTAGTTTTAAATGAAGCAAAGGTTGACCACCCTCATGAACCAAGATCATAATGATCTTGAGAGGACCCAAAAAGAGACTGTAAAGAAGGTTGTGGAGTTTGCATAGAGATTAGGAATGACTCTAGAGAGCACACGAGATATGTATGTTGAGATGCTTGCTCTGAACATGAACTAACAAAATGATGATACTCAACATGAGCATGAAACTGAATATGGTAATGTGTAGGGTAATGTTTTTGTAGAAGTGGAAGAAATTATAGAAGAAAATGTTATAGTTGAGGAAAATTTTGAAGAATGAGAAGCTATCGAAGAGGAAATTGCAGAGGATACTTCTACAAAACATCAAACACCTCCTCTAGTATCTAAAACAAATATTGAGAAAATTCAAGGACAACCAAAGATAATCACTCCTTTGGATAACAATGAAAAAGATAGGGGTCATGATAATGTAGGGAAGAATAATGGAGAGAAGCATGGGAATGCATCTGGGAATGAAGAGAAGGAAATGGAGAAACTAGTTGATACTGGTGATAAAGAAAATGATTTTGAAGAAGAATACTTATGAGGAAAATGTGAACACTACTGGTGAATCCTCTGGTTTCTCTGGTGTTCACTCAACTATTACAACTTCTAACATAGTACATGTATGTGGAAATGGATAGGATTTCTCCTCTTCACAAGCTCCAATTAGGTGATGGTTTCCATGCATCTACCCAGAAATAAATCATAGAAACACATATGTAGAAGAGTGGAGAAACGATAGATGAGGTAGTAGAGGTTCTGGATGAAGCCATAAGTAGCACTACCATCAATAATTCCCTCTCACCAGTATGGAAAACCTAAAATTTTTGCTTGATTTATTTAAGGAGTATACAGGTGGTTTGAAAGGGAAGTTAGAAAAGGAATTGGAGAAAAAGATAAATGACAAGAAATTGATGGATGTCGCAGAGAAATGTGCCACTTCTCACAATTTTTTTAGGAAAATCTTAAGTGTGTGCAAGATTGTGTGGCAGAAGAAATTTTTTAGTTTTAGTTTTGTTGAAATGGCCAAGATCTAATAAGAGCACAAGAGATGAGATGGAATAAATTGAGTCCCAAATTGACAAAGCTTCCAATGCCTCTGATTCAACATAGGATATAGATGGAGGAACAAGGTAAGCAATTGAAACTTTGCTTCAGCAATACTTCCAACTATAAGCTCATAAGGAAAAGATCATAATGTAGTTTGGTAATCATAGGGATCTTGTGAACTCTAAGTTCATATTTGTTTTGAGTGCCCTATTGAGTGCTAATAGAGCTTCAAAGCTAAATAGGGTATCAAGAACATTGGATGAAGATGAAGAACTCTTAATGGAGTTTGAAGCACAGATTTGAATGCTTGGCATTGCCGCTTGAAGATTTGGGAGGTGTGAACACAAAAAAGTAACCCTTCCACGTTTTCTAGTTTTTTCTCTCCTTGTGCTTATTTGGCTTGATTTCACCTTGATTTAATGTTGCAATGTGGCCCACACATTCACATTAGGTCTTGAATCTTTATGAATAACTAAGACTTTATGATGTCTTGTAAAGGTGTTGTGAAGTGTTGTGACACATTTTCACACTTTTGTAGACTCTTCTTATTATAATTCACTTACATACCCCATTTTTATCACTTACCAAGTCTTCTTGTAAAGTGTTGTGAAGTCTTGTAATAAACTTTCACTCTTTTCTAGACTTGTCATCAACAAATACACCTTTCTTATGCTTTATTTGGCCCTTTTATGCACTTACATGACTTAATTAAGTGTATTTTTAATACAAACTCGACAAAAATCATTTAATACAACTTAATTTTTGGCACCCATTCACATGCCTTGAGTGGGACCCATTTTCCACTAGGGGCGAATGAGTCCCTCATGGCACAAAAATCATAATAAATTTAAATTACTGGTAGGTTTTTATTCCTAAAGACCTAAGATCATTCTGTGATGTATTTTTGGGAAATTAGGGAATCATTGTTATAAATACATTATTTTATATTAATTTTAACCTCCATTCAATCTCATTCATCCACTCACTCATCCATTCAAGTGTTCATGCATTCATCATAACATTTTAGCATTCTCATCGCTCAATCAAGCATTCAAGCATCTTGGAGTAGCCTATATTTAGACTCCAACATCAAGGATTTGGTGAGATTATGACATTGCATGTTATTTTTTCATCATTTCCTCTTTAATTCATTTCATTATCAAGGGTTTGATTACCAAATTGGGGTTTGACCATGCAAAACCCTATACTCTAACCCTTAACCCTTTTCCCCCTCTTTACATGTGTGTTTGAAGGTCTTGTAGGTAGATTTGTCAAAGATAAAGGTGTATAAAAGATCTTGAAAATTCATCAAAGTCAACATAACCCTATTTGAAGCTTGGAGACCATTTTAACGTTAGATTTTCCAGATTCGGATCCAACAAGCTGTGAGACAGAAAAGTGTAGAACAAGACCCATAGAGTTGGCCTTTGACTTTTCAAAAATCTGTAGGTGGAATGATTCACCATGTATGGTGAATGAGTCATGTTGTCAAGCCTGAAAAAAGTGTTTTCTGAAGTTTTGTGTTCTCGACATCCCATAACATGTTCTGAGAGATTTTACCAGAAATAGGACTAATTCACCATTTATGGCGAATGAGTCCCAGTGGGCTTCAACATTGATCTCTACAACATTCTAAAACCCTTCAACAACAAATTTCAAGCTCTAGGTGCAACTCATTTAGTTTCATTAAGTTTTTTTTTATTTGTTCATATTTCTAGTTCATGTTTGCATACAACACTATGTTTTCAAACAGGTTGCATTTCTTAGTTTAGCATTAATAATCAATTTTATTTTTCAGTCCTTTGCATTTAGATCATCTTATCTAGGAATATTGCATCCATATCACATTAATATTTCAATGTTGGCATTGTATTTTGGCCCATTCATTCCCCTTTTAGGTGAAAAACCCTAGGACAACAAAGATTATAGGTGCCAAAATCTTTGCTTATGTAGGAGGATAGAAAATAAGAATGGAAAGCTCATATTGAAAAGATACAAGAGTCAAACCCTTCCTCAAGATGATACATTTATTTCCTTTTTATATATTTTAGTTATTGTTTTCATATTTCTATGTACATATGTGGAAGGTACAATGCATATATCGAGTATAATTTTTTTGTTGGATAGCACTCCTAGGGGAGTTAGATAAGTTTTCAACTTTTATATATGTACATATCTACTAGGGGGAGATCCAATATATGAGAAGATTGTTGTATGCACCCTTTACCCTTTATGTCAAATGGGGAGAGTAATATTGAAGAATATTTTTGGAGATAATCAAGGCATGTTTCCATTAATGACAAAGGGAGAGATTGTTTTTTTTTTATGCATTCGTTGGTAACATGAGCACGTGGGATGAGCACTAGTTGTACAATTATGGAGTCCAGTGTTGTCATTGATGTCAACATTGTATTCAAATATGAAGACCATTGTGCAAATCAATTTGTATAGTTTGAGAATTTTTTATGATGCGTATCAAGTACAATTTGTAAGAAGGTTTGATCTAATCAAGGTAGTTCACATGAAAATTGACTAAGTGTCAATACAGGTATTATTTGTACAGGACATCTAGTTTATGGGTCAACATTTGTCCACTATATAAGATCTTGCTCTATACTATTGATCTAATATTGATGGATGATAGAGGAATCTATTTCTAGAATTTCATATTGTTTTGGCTCCTGGTGTTCAATTTATGAGTGAAAGTATATCAATTTGGTAGCAACAGGTATTTTCTAGTTTAAAGCATATGTTTTGGTGAATCTGTGCTTCTTCATGGATTGGAATCTAGCTTTGCAGATTTGTGGAGATGTTGACAAGTGTCAATAGAGCATGTATTCCAAATGGGATATAGTTTGGAGGTATGTGTGTCTTAACTTTATTGCACAATCTTCAAATTTTGGTATTAGGTCATTACCACTATTAACCTAGTGAATTTTGTGTATTAGGGAGTTTGACTAAGTATTGAGCCATTATGTGGGAGCTATTTTTGGTCCATTTCGACTTATTTTAAATTGTTATGATTTTTGAATCTTGGCATGAACTGTGCATGAGTAGATATTGAGCTGACAAGTTATATTTGGTATATTACATCTAATTACCTAGGGTGACCTAACTGGTGTTGTAAGGGTTTATCAATGAAGTAGATATTTTATGTATGATATTTTTCAGTGTTTTATGGTGTGGTGATACAATAAGAGTCTATGTATGTGAATTATGTGAAAGTAAAGAGAATATGCAGTAGAGCATAAAGTTAATTCATATTAACATGAAGTGTGTAGAGTTTTTTATTTTGAGCTTCAATGGATCTATAATTCATGCACATGTTATATGCAATGGATCTAGAGTTTATATTAACATGAAATGATAGAGTTTGTATAAAATGACACCACTATCCTCTATTTTTTCAAAAAAATATTTTCCAAACAAAGAAGACTACCACTAATGATCCAATCATATCAACCCAATGATTGGGATTAAAATAACATCAAACATAGTCATAACCAATAAGTGATTGTCATGTGGTCATCCATTAAATTTTGTGTAGAATGAGAAAATATTACGTGACACATTAACTTGTGGTGACACTTAAACTACTAATAAATACCAACATGGATTCTATTCAACCACTGTGTACTTTGGTATGACCACCCAATATTTTCACTATGGTTCTAGTGGTTAGTAATTGATCCTTGTGGTAAGGAAAAGGTGACACCCTAATCTTATTTAAGATTTTCATAAATAAGGAGAAGTCCTTCCAAGGGATTCACAGAATGCTAAAATAATCTAAAGTCAAGGATCAACATCTTTACACTATTTATGATGCCCAAAATATGTTCAATTCACAAACAAACAACCATGATATATCCTATACTAAAGAAAAATATACATCTAAAACCAAACACTCAAGAACCCAAAGTTTGATTTCAAGATTGATCTTGAACATGAAAACTAATATCCTTACATAGACCCTTAGAAATATCCATCTCAATATAAAGTAAAAAAAATGGAGAGAAAATAATAAATCATTCTAGGAACAAGGAAAATGAACTTTCCTAGGGCACTTCTAATCACAAAAGGATATTACGAAGGCCTATATAAGTTGACAACATAGAAAAAGTTCCCAAACAAGGATTGAACTTTAAAAACCACAAATTAAGAGAGAAGTGTTGTCTACATGGGCTAGTGACATGATCTCTTCATAATTAGAAACAATGACCAAACTATTTAGATTAGTAAGTCTCTACCAAAACAAGTTGAAATTACATATAAGCATCATTTATAAATAATGGCATTCCTCCTCCAAAAAATCAATGACCATCTCGATAGTAGGTGATGCAGGAGCATCCAGTGGTGTGAGGGCAATCTTGCATCACCCAAAAAGATGCTTTCCATTTATTTTCCTGTTGTTTGCTTTTTGTAGATGTTTTTGCATTTTTGGATACCCTTTTTGTCGAATAAGAGTTTCCAACTTTCAAAATTGCTTTTCTGCTTTTTTTTGCTCAACTGATATTTTTAGCAGGTGTGAATTTGAAGGCGTGGGAAGACAAAAATCTATGGGAAGGTTTAGGATGGAAAAATAAGCACTTTGGCGAGAGAATCAGGTCAAGATCATTCACGGTTTGAAAGTTATTCAAGTTCCAGTTTCTATTTTTTTCCTTGAAAAACCTTCCGAGTCCAATTTGAGGCACTAAACAGTTCCGGATGGGCAAAAAAAATTGTGGAAACCCCAAAGTAAATGCATATCGTCTTTTCGAGAGCTTTCCAAAAAGGTATTATCATTGAAAATCCAACAGTCGAATTAAAATTTATGGCTTCCAAAAGTTGGTGCATATTTTAGAAATGTGCTAATTTTTGAATGTGAATTTAAATTTGAATTTCAAATTGTAATTTTTGGTGCCAAACTGCCAAAACTCATATCTCGAATGTTGTTTTTGGCTCCAAACCAAAAAGGGTTTATTTATGGGCTAGTTTCTGATTTTTGGGTAGCTTTTTGGGGAAAAGAGTTCGCATGCCGCGAAAAGGGGATTTTCTGTAATGTCTGTAATTTTTTTGAAACTTCTGTAGCTTGCATGTATTGCAGAGCTCGAGGATTTGGGATCCTCTGCATGTAATATTTTCATTATTGAATAATAATAAAGTTTGCTAGTTGTGTGCATTATTTCTGTGTCTTGGGTTTTCTCCCTCGTTAGTAGGACATTTAATAAGCCACTTCATCAAACAAGACCTACATTAAAAATTATCATTGAAAACTTTACACTAAAAAATTGCATCTCTGATTCAACTATTAGAGATATAAAAAAGACTGCATGCCAATCCTTGATCTCTTTCATCCACCTATTTTTATTCATGACAATTAACCTTAAATATTAAATTGATATTCCCACTACCTTCAATCCATTACTTTCCCCTTACCCAGGAACGTTACATGAGACCATTTCGTAACCCTAATTCCAATTCTTCGATATTCCAAACAAATTGTGAAGCTATTGTTCTCTGTAAAAAAAGATAATAGACCCAGCCTACATGGGTGCCTCATTATATTGTCTCTTCTTTTGCTAAAGCTAAAATTTATTTAATTGATGATGTACATAGTGATTCACGACAAACTGAGTAATAAAGTCACATGGAAGAACCTAAACACAATCAATTGAATTTTTCATTAATAATTCACTTTCAACAGTTAAGTGGAGTGTTTTTGTGCATACACGTCCCTGTTTGATGTTATTTTCAGAAATAGCAAGACCTTAATCCCACTGACCTTGGTAGTGGTCCCTCCAACCCCAATGTTCTCCCAAATAATAGCTAACTCATAAAGTCCATGAATGGGATGCTAATTGAACATGAGTGAAGAAGATAAAATGAAACAAAGTAGTAGTCAGGAGTCCAGGACCTTAGTCCCACTGACGTTCACAAAAAAGTTGGTAGTGGTCCCTCTAATCCCAATGTTCTCACAAATAATAGCTAACTCTATGCAATTTCGTGAATGGGATGCCTAATTGATTTGGCGTGGTGGTGAGTTCTAAGGATCCTAACAGTCCGATATGTTATATGCTGGGTAAAAGCCGCGTGCTAATTGTACCCAAAAATTATCCTGGAAACTTATGCCGACATGGAAGAAGACAATTGGTGCGAGATTCTCCAGTCACCATCTGTGTCCTCAATGTGCTGCTAAGCATGCTTGAACCAGACACAACAGTGGACATATCAAAGGAAGTCAGAACAATATGTACATGTGAAGTAGAATGAATTAATATTAAAGCTATAGTAGATTAAGAATATATATTGACTAGACTTGTGGACACAACAATAAGAGGGACTGAAAACAAATAGTTTATGTTTCTCATCATTGTACAACAATTTTTTCTCGGTATAAATTATGATATTGAGGCTACATATCTGGAAGAATTTCAAGCTTTAACATAAGAGTTGAATATGTAAATAGTGGGTACGGCTACATGGTATTCATTAACTTTCTTCTTAGGAGAAGTTAAGTGGTTTGTTTGGGGAAATGATGTCATTATTTGTAATAATCTATCCTTTTAATTTGTTAAAAGAGTATATTATGGATTAACCTATTATAGTATTCATTACTTACTTATTTGGTAATGTGTATTTTCATTCAAGTAATTTTTTATTCTTTCTTTATGATCTATATGTGCATGTGCACACAATTTCAATTAAATGGACTTATTTATCTAAATGTTATCATTTATCCAATCCAAGTTTATAATCCAATTTTACTAACCCCTAAACCAAAATTTCCTTCTAACGTAAGGTGTGTCTATAGGTGTAAATTCATCCTTGTGATTTCAATCTTAATCCTCTTATTTGAAAAATTAAAACTAAATATTTAACTAAATGACCCCATCTTAAAATTTAGTCCTAGGGATGATTTTAGAACAAATATCTCTAGAATAAATATTGAAATTACTCATCACCCTATATTATTTGTTCCCTCTCTTCAAGAGCTAGATAAAGAATCATATTTTTATGCCCATGAATAAGTTATAGACCAAGAAAATATTACACCTAATAAGGAAAAGTCTAATTATATTTTAACATGCAAAAGTGAATAGCTTAAAATGCTTGATTATCCTAGGGTATGGTATAAAATTAGTCACCCTCATTTTCCATGAGGTAAGCTCGAGATTCTCAATAACTATCTTAAGACGTTGGATAACTTTCTCACTATGAAACCTTCTATCAACTTCATCTAGTATATTAGGAAACTCATGGTCAATACCATAGAAGTCTTTACCAAACATAAATATGAAAAGAATGTAGCTAATGAGTGCACCCTTATGAGATGATACCTATAGAAAATTTAAACCTTTGGGGAACCTAATTTTTTCTTTTGAAAAAAGGTGGCAAGCCACAAAATTTATTGATAAGATGTTTGAGATACATATCAAAGGTGCATTAGGAGTAGACATAGAGAAAAATTCTGCCAAGAGAAAATGAAAGTCTCCCTCAAGAATAAAAGTAAACAATGAAAGATGGAGGAAGAAAATACAAACAACCCAATATAGATTAGGGTTTACAATGAGCAAAAAAATAAAAAATACATAGCTATGATTTCTAAATGAACACCATGGATAGATTTCTTCAAAAAACCCTAACTTGCTTGACTTGAGAACATGATGAATGATGATGAGTTATGAATTAGGATGAGTCATTTCAAAATGAGAGTGAAAACCCTATATTTATACACAATTATGCATTAATTCCCAAAAATACCTCATCACAGACCGACCTTAGGTCTTAAAGAATAAAAAACTAAAAAATAATTTGAATTAGTTTTGATTTTTTTGCCCCATGGGACTAAGTCGCCCAAAGTGGTGACCTAGTCAACCTAGGAAAATTTGAGTGGATGTCAGAGATTAAGATGTATTAAATGTTGTTTATTGGGTTCTTCTTCAAGAAGACACTTACTTAAGGCTTGTAAGTGCATAAAGGGGCCATTTAAAGCATAAGAAAGGTGTAAATATTGATGACAAGCCTAGGAAAGTGTGAAAGATTGTTACAAGACTAAATTAAAACACTTTGAAATAGGACTTGGTAAGGTTAGTTAGGTGAATTATAACATTATGGTCCTAGAAAAGTGTGAAGATGTGTTACAACACCTTACAACACTCTTGCAAGACATCAATAAATGTATTTTATTTGATTTGTAAGGGCCCAGGACTTAATGTGGATGTGTAAAACACCTCACAACACCAAATCAAGGCCTCATTAAGTCCAAATTATCATAAATTATTCCCATATCAAGCAAAGTATACACTTTTTGGCAACACATTACATCCCCACTTTATTGAGAGGATAAAATTGCTTCAAACTCTTGATAAAGTAGTCCAATCAATCCAATGGGGATGAAAAAGAATGAAAAAGATCAAATGAGGTTGCGCAATCCCCCAAGATCCAAGATCATTAGTCAAAACAACATAAGTGCAAAGGAAACATGGAAGATGTATAATATGCAACAAGACAAGATACATGATTATACAATGGAAAGAACTAGAAGGAAATGAAAATGGGGAATCAAGCTTCGACTATCTATCCAACACATTTTGGATTAGATCTAGGCTTATTTGTTTGGAAATAAAACACATACTCACTTTGGGACGATGGAATTCTTGGTTGTTCGCTGGGTGATAAGGACAAAGGTATACTCACTTTAGGGCCACAAAATTTTTGGTTGTCTGTGGGTGAGAAATCCCAAAAGGTGGCTATGGGGAAAGTTGTGCCTCAGAATGGGCTTCCCGATCAACCATACTAAATTTATATCTTCTAATAAATTTGATAAGGTCCCATAATGAAAATAATTTTTGAGCTCTATGAGGTAAGGAAAAATTTGTATGCTTGACACTCATATACAAACAAGATGTTACCACATGCATGCAAGTTGTGTTATGCAAGGTCGCCATATAAGGATTGTTGTAAATGAAAAAAATAGTGCAAGGAATTTTCAAAGGGATTTTTCTTAGTTTGTGCAAGGTCTCATCTTAGGGAACATTGTGCTTAACATCTCCAAGAGAGGATGTGTCAAAGAAGTATCACACTTTTTGAGGGAATCAAGCTTAATGACACCACCAAGAAGAGGATGCATCATAGGAAGAAATAAATCGCACAATTAAATGTGAGTGTCAATGTATGCTCCAAATTTAAAGTGGTTGCAAACACTGGTACTGTGAGAAATTGCTTTAAAGTAGAAGAAGGAAAACATGAGAGCTTACTTAGAAAGCCCTATACCAAGCCACATGTTTCCTATAAGCTACGTCATGAAAAGGGTAGTATGTCACATGCAAGCCAACTTAAGGAATGTCATCAACATCTCAAGGTTGCTTTTATATGATCATGAAAGGTTAATGACTAGTCAAAATCTGAGGTAATGAAAAGTGACATATGAGGATAAGGCTTCATAACCCCTTGCCCCCACTTAGCGCAGGACAAAGGTGAGCTGAAAATGATTGATTAGATGCATGAAAGAGTGTAAATAAATATCAATTAGAGGGATTAAGTTCCCCCACATAAGGAATAACACCAAACTTCTTAAAATGTTACATTTTACTTCTCAAAGACTTACATTCATTAGTAGAATGACCATGAACTATATGATATGCAAAAAATGAATTCTTGTAATAAAATTTCTTTTGAGTTCTTGGAGGAACATATATCAAGTGATCTTAGAGGAGTCTCAACAAAATACCCTCTTGACCAGTGGTAAAAGGTGGTACTATACTTTGTTACAAAGATACTTCTTGCTTAGTACAATATGTCATACTTATGCAAGACTCTTTAGACTACAAGATTTTGGGCTCTCCTTTAGAGGAGGGTGTAAAATCTAATGAATTCAAGTCATTAGTGTTTTGCATGATGACATTGACATTAAGAAAATATGTGTTGATGTTGAGTGAAGGCCTAGTGATTTCTATTTGTATACACCTAAAATCAGTTAGGATAATCAATTAATTAAATACAAGGTATTTAATTAATAAATCTCTTATTTCATCTACTTATAAATAAATTATAAATTTATTTATATAGTTTGCATTTTCTAATTCTTCTTCTATTAATTAATATTCCCCTAATTTTAATTAAATAAAAAAATTCAAATAATTTGTTTTATTTAATTAATATCTTCTCACTAAATTTGAATAATTCCAAGTTCAAATTTAGTCACATGTCTACAAATTTTTCTCTTGCCCCATCGTTAAGTGTCTCATGAATTTAAATATCTTTAATATTGAAATTGGAATTATCTTCAACAAATTTTGAAACAACCTTGGACACTTAGCTTTTCCATTTAATTTATTCTTCTAAACACTTGGAAAATTGTTTTCTTAAAGGGAACAATCTCCATGATTCCATCTAACTTCTTCTTTCTCCACCATTCATCTCTCCAGCCAAAATCCTAAACATTGGTTGCTGCCACATTATTTTATGCCTTGGAAATCCTATAAATATAGCCTCATTCTCCAGCATTTGATATCCCATCTTTGTGAAAAATTTTCATAATTTTCATGAGAGGATTTAGGAAATTAGCATTTAGAAGCATATTAATTTAGAATCATGGCTTAGTTGTTAGATGCATCTTAGTTTCTTTAATTTCATCACATCATTATCATAGCATAATCTCCATTTTCACACAACAACATTAACATAATTATAATAGCATCCTTATCAATTAATTCAATCATCATGTAGAAATAGATTTACTGCATTTTACAACATTCCATTCTTTAGGTTGTCATTCTAAAGGTCATAAGTGCATACAAAATCTAAGAGCCATTATGATCTAATGAATCCTTGAAGATAGGAAACAATGGAATGATTTTAGGGAATTTTCTTTGGTTCAATTTGATTATGAGTTATGTTTTAGTGCATCTAGTTTTCTTTACAAAATTTCAAAATTCTGAGAACCGATCAATACTTTTTGTTTTGCAGGTACTTTTAAATGTTGTCAAAGACAATTATATCAAACTACTAATGATGTTTGCAGGGGCTGGAGTTTCTTTAATACTTTCTTTTGGTTAAATAAGGAATCTAGTTTAATTAAAAGGTTAATGAACACCCTATTTATTGTTCTTGTAAAGTGATAGGCCTATGCTCTCCCCTTCACTTAGTGACCAAAATGCCAAACTCACTCTTTTTTGTTTTGATAGCACCTTTAGAAGGCCTGTCGTAGTTGGAAAAAGTAATCACCCTACAAGAATGACCTAAGTGGGAACAACTAAAGCCAAGTTTTTTGACCCACTATGATCAAAAGAAAATTTGAGGAAACTCACAATTCGACAGTAGTATGCATTGATAACCATCCCCAAAGCCTTTGTTCTAAAGGTTGTGAGCTCTCCTATGTGAGTTTATCATTTTTCCACACTGAACAGAAACCCTTACTATGAACCTTAAGTTTAGAAGCTAACTAAGTCAATCTATGAACACTTCTAATATCAAAGTACAAGGGGAGGGAATAATCTTCACTCAAGATACTCACCATATAACTATTAGTGATTATTGGCCAAAAGTGGAGGATTTGACTTCAGTTAAGACTAGGGAAAAGAAAAAACATGGATGCCCTCTAAGGGGTGACATAGTTGTATGAGATGGCATAGTTCTAAGATGTGGGCTTTGGTATTTTAAGTGATACTTGATATTAGAAAAGTTCTTGATTTATTTGGTCTTGTGCTATACCTATGGAAATCAAAGGAATTAGACCATATTCTTGAATACATACTCAATTTTTAGTTCCTAGGTTGGAAACAACTGTGTTACAAATTATTGTTGTGTTTGAAGTCATTATTCAAGAAGTCATCCATTTAAGAACACTTAATTTTCATAATTCACCAACTCAAGGAAAAAAGAAAAAATCACTATTGAGAAAAGCATCCCTTGGAAACATTCATTTCATTGATTCAAAACAAAATAACTAGACAAAATTTCAAAAACAATGAATACTTCTAGATTAGCACATACATTCCTTGTTCCAGTTCATTTTTTCCATCTTTTAGTGCATATAGGGCATTTTCTGGTGTATTCACAACACCCTTTAGCATATTGAGTCCATTTTTTAGTGTATATAGGGGACAACATAGTGCATTTGAGTCATTTTCTAGTGCATATAGTCCATTTTATAGTCCATCTGGGTCATTCTTTGGCACATCTATTCCATGTTTTAGTGTATTTGCAAATCCTTTTAGTGCATTCACCAATAGAATTCCAAGTTGAAATCACATTTTAAGGGTAGTCTAGCACATCACTGGCTTTTTCTGGCGCATATAGTCCATTTTCTAGCGCATTTGAGTCATTTGTAGTGCATCGAGACCATCTTTTAGTGAATTTTGTACATTCTCCAATGCATCTAGTCCATTATTTAGCACATTGAGTTTATTTACTGGCACATCTAGGGTACAGTCTAGTGCATCCATGCTACTTATTAGCACATTGATTCCATCTTTTAGCGCATCCATACGCTATTTTAGCTCATCTAGGAAGTTCAAAATCAAACAGCAGAATTCACCCTCTGTCAAATAATTAAAACTAGAATTTAGGATCTTTTCCAAAATAGAATCATTACTCAATCACAATAGTGCCTTAAACTTGTTGAAATAGGTCTTTACAAGAAAAATTCTTCAAACCAAACTAAGATCTAACACCTTAAAGTTCCTAAACATTCATCATACCTCTAATTGTTAAGATAAGTTTCATTATCAACATTTGTCATCCTTCATCACAAAACAACACTGTATAATTAGATTTAACTTAGTCTCATCAATATAATTTTTCATTCTATTTGACTTAGTTATTATCCTTGGCACTCCTCCAAGAAAATATCAAAATTTAGTCAAATTATAACACTTTTATGTCTGTTCAAACAATATCCCAAAAGCATAAACTTAAGGACAAAAAAATTGAAAATCAAAACACCATGGCTGACTCTAAAGAAAATCCTTTCCATAGATTCCACCAACCTAAAAATGAGAAATAATTGAGGAATACATTCAAACAACTTAAAAGATCCCAAATTCCACAAATTCGTGGAGAAATTTATAGAAAGAGATGGAGAAAAATGCTTCTTAATGTTGGATAATCAAGTCATCAAACTTCCACATGACTTTGATGTTAAGCAACTGAAAGGAGCTCCTAAAAGAATTGAAATTGATCCATCAAACACAAATCCAGTGGCTGCATTAACTCATCAAATGTAAAATCTCCAACAACTACTTCTTGACATGCAAAGAGGAACCACAAAAAGATAGTTGATACAAGATATTTGTCCATACCCTTTTGATCAAACTGTTAAAATGATTCCTTCTCCCAAACATTATGAATTCCCAAAGTATGATAAATAAAATGGAAAAAAAAATCCTATTGATTAGGTAAGGGAATTTCACACCATGAGCCTGGAGTTTTTACATGAAGAGACTTATTTGATGAGATTATTTCCATGAAGTTTAGGTGGCCAGTGCATGGAATGGTTATGCAAACTTGCATCAGGTATTAAGACCTTTGAAGAGATGGTTAATAAATTCATCACCCAATACTCCTATAACATCCAACATGAGGTAACCATGAAGACCTTTGAAAAAAAAAAAAAAAGGGGTGAATCATTCCTCATATTTTTACAAAGATGGAGAACATTGTTTGCAAGATATGCTCATCCCATACCTAGAAAGGAAAATATGGAAATATTCATTAACAATATAAATAAGGAGATGAGCTATAGACTTGAATTGCAATCACGACCTACCTTTAAGAAAATGATTGAAAATTGAATCAAAATTGAAGAAGCCTTGGTCAAAAGAGGAGTCTTAAAAATATACAATGAGGGAAACAACTCAACAAATTTCTCCAATAATTATAACAAAAATGATAAACCAAAGTTTTGGAAAAGAAACAAAAATGCTGGTAATAATGATGTTGTAGTTGAAAACCAAAACATAAAACTAGTATTTAAATTGACAGTTGCACTACCACCAAGAACAACCAAAACAACAACCAAAACATCAACAAAAAAACCAATCAAAATAACAATCCAAGCAATGCTGAATCTAAACCACCACCATATCGAACATCATCAAATCGAGGAATATTTACACCTTTGGGACAGTCATTCGAATCAACATTAAAGGAACTTTTTCTAGTCAAGGTTATAACATAACTAGAGGCACAAGATTGGGAACCAAGAGTTAAGCCTTCATGGTGGAATGATGCACATTATTGTGATTTTCATAGAAACAAGGGCCATAAAACAAATGATTGTATGTAGTTGGAACATTTGATACAAGATTTGATTGATAACAAGACAATATTTGTAGAAGGACCTAAAACAAACAATGATCATGGAGCATTCAAGAATCTTTACCAAACTACGAAAAAGGGGAATCCTCTTCATCAAACACAAAAGGGAGAAATGTGAAGTTTGTCTATGATTCTACCATTCTTCATATTGAGGTAGTTGATTATCAAACTCATGAAAAACAAGACATTATTGCAGCCAATAGTCAAATCAATGACATCACAATTGAGCATGAACAAAATATTGTTACAGCTAGAAATCATCTTCATGACATCAACACTAAACCACATCAAAATAATGACATCATACCAATGAATTTGGTGACAAATGTTTTTGCAAATGATAATCAGATTAATCTCATTAAAATTAGAGAAAAACAAGCTTATCAGCCATTCAATGCAACCATGAGAGGGTAGGATAAAGTAATATTCAAAGGAGTTCCATCTAAAACACTTGCTACCTCTTCTGTATCCAAAGTAGTTGTTGTCCTTTCAAATCAGTACAACATCATTGATTGATTTTAGAAAATCCTAGCTCAAATATCAATATTGGAACTCCTCAAAAATTTACCAGCTCAAAAAGAAATTGTAGAACACACTCTAGTAGCGGCCACAATACCAAATGATCTAGAAGTTTTCCAATTTCTAGCTATGGTGGGACACGTGATTGTACCTCATTTCCTATCATTTTCTAAAAATGATGATGTATCACTCACCCATCCACACAATGTTTCCCTCCACATTGAGGTTTTAATTCACAAACACTAGGTCAAATGTGTTCTAATAGATGGCAGAGCTGGCCTAAATATTTTCACTTTAAAAATTATCCCTGCACTTAGATATTCATAAAATGACATTGATGCCAAAAGAAAAATCGTGCTATAAAATCCTAAGATGATGAAGAGAGATCCTCCCAAGGATTGATAGTGTTACCTATTCAATTGGGACTAGTTGTAAAAGATACAATCTACCAAGTGTTGGACAAGGAGTTAACATATAACATACTCTTGGGATGTCCTTGGATCCATGAGATGCAAGCAGTGTAGTCAATGTATCACCAATCCTTATAATGGGTAGGAAATCATTATTTCAGCTAATTCCAACAATCCTCAATATTGCAACATCCTCAAAACGCTCCAAGATAATTTTGTGCCACATAACAGGGAAGCTCCCACTACTAGTTCATCAAATAATGAAAGACAACTAAAATCCTTGTCAAAGTGGGTTGAGAAAATGGACCAATCAAAAGATAAGAGTATAAGTGTTTCTGCCTCATCAAGCAATGGGAGTCAATTAAATTCTTTTTCAAATCAGTCTGAGGAAAAGGTTCAGTAAAGAGACAATGGTGTTGGTGATTCTACTCCATCAAATCATGAAATTCAACAAAATTCCTTAACAAAAAATTTTGAGAAAAATATCCAGTTGAAAGACAAAGGCCTGGGTGAATATTCAATTGAGTAGTCATTATGTTTTTCATAGCTACTGTCTTCTCCTAAGTCATATGGGCAGCCATCAACCTCAAGACAACAATCCTCACAACCAACCACACTATTTGATGGCACATTTGTAAAAGCAACCACCTTAGTGGATAAATATGAAGACAACGATGTTTTAAATTGGTTGTACAAAGATGAGGAAGCATCACAAGCATCAAATTCCAATGTGCTAACTGAACCATATGGTAAAGGGTTTACAATCCTAGAGAAGATGGGATATGTTGGAAAAGGCCCTATTGGAAAAATAAAAGAGGGTATCATAGAACCAATATAGCCTACCATAATCAATTCAAAGGACAAAACGAGATTAGGATATAGAGAAGAGTCAAAAGAAGAAACTAGGAAGCATATTGTTGAGAAAATCCTTCAATTACGAGATAGTTCCAAAATAGATTCTAATGAGTATGAATGGGGCTCACTCTTTGAAGAATCTTGTCATGAAAAAGAAATTTATGTGATACAAATGTATGCACCAACACGTATGGAGGGACAATGCTCAGGGTCTAGACGTCTTGAATTTGGATCACAACATATTCATGACTCAAGTGAAGATGATCAGACTTTGAAGTAGATAGATCACTTGGAGGAGAGTAACATCATAAAATTTAAAATTTCTATCGAACACTTTTATGTCATTGCCATCATGACACTTA
This sequence comes from Sequoia sempervirens, assembly GCA_007258455.2. Classification (NCBI taxonomy): domain Eukaryota; kingdom Viridiplantae; phylum Streptophyta; class Pinopsida; order Cupressales; family Cupressaceae; genus Sequoia; species Sequoia sempervirens. Next base: position 231,953,484 of record VDFB02000015.1, read on the forward strand.
CCCCTTTTGACCTTAACCAATCTAACAATTCCTTGCCATTGGTACACCCTGAACTAATTAACTAGGACCAAAATGACCTATTGGATATACCTATATTTCCAAATGATGACACCATTGTGAACTTCCTTTTCTTTGATAATCCTGAAACATGTTCCATCATTGAATCTCATAATGAAGCTTTAGACAAGGGTAGTGTCAAATCTCTCAGCTACAAAACAATGAATATAAAAAATTGATCTAATGGTGAGAACCATTTAATGGTAGTATTAGATCAAGAAAATGTAAAAATAAAGAGCACATCTAGCGTTGAAAACCTCTCCAAGGAACTGAAAGATTAGATATTTGACACTCTTCCCAAGCACTATCATGAGAGATCTTCATTGTTGACTGAACCCACATAGTCCATCAACATTGGTACAACTAAAACTACAAAACTCTACATCTAGTAGCATCCATGATAGAGGAAGAAAAACTAAGCTTCACTAAGTTCTGTAAAGAGAGAAAAACTAACTTTTCTTGTTCCTTTGCTGACATGCTGGGCATGGATCTAGAGCTTATCATGCATCATTTATCCCTACCACCTGGAGTAAAACTAGTGAAGCAAAGGTTGAGAAAAATGCATCCCCATATCGCCCTTCTGGTGAAAGCTAAATTGAAGAAACTATTGGGTGTGGGATTTATCCAACCTATTGATTATGATGAATGGATATAAAACATTGTACTAGTTTCTAAAATTGACCATAGCATTAGGATATGCACGGATTTCAGAGATCTTAAGAGGGCTTGTTTGAAAGATGATTTTCCTTTACCTAACATTGACATAATTGTAGATTTGACAACTAGACATGAAATGCTGTCACTCATGGATGTATTTTTAGGGTATAACCAGATAAAAAATGCACCAAAAGACCAAGATAAGACAACCTTCACATGTCCATGGGGTACTTTATGTTGGAAAATATTTCCATTTGGATTAAAAAATGTTGGAGGGTATGTGTAGGATCATGATGGGCGAAAAAGTGGTGATATGATGGGTATTTGTATGGTATGTGGCTTATGGCCTTTTTTATACCCAAGATTGATGAAATGAAAAGGGTTTTTAAAGGATATTCTCAAATTTCCACCAATATAAATTATGTTTTACTTTGAATTTAATACATAATTATTATTCATTTTCTATTTGAATTATGGCTAAAGTCCTAATTAATAGGCTAACTGAAAAAAATCTATAGCTTTCAAACGTTATCACATTTTTTGAATCCAAAAAATGCATTGCATTCTATGCTTCACACACTATAGGATTAAAAAAATAAAATTTCATGAAGTTTTGACCAAGTTAAGGTGGTCAGGCATACAAGTTTTTATATTTTTAAAAGTTGTAATAAAAACTTTATAATTAATTATTTACTTGGAAAAAAATTACAGAAAAATATGCATCACATTGGGACATGATTCCTGTACTTATATCTAAAATCTTATAAAAAAAATTACCATTTTATTTTGGTTAGGGTGGTCAAACATACACGTACTTATTTTTTCCCTAAAATTTAAGTACTACTGCATTGAAATTTCAAATTTTCACCAAATAGATAATTAATTTTTTTTAAATAAACCTAGTAGTTTAGAAACTACATTCAATTTTCTACAGATTCTATTCTTATATATTTTTGAAATAATATAGATAACTTATTCAAATTTTTACATCAAGTTTCCTAACTCTATTTTTTCTATATTTTTCACCACTTAAGGGCCTATTTTTTCCATGATGATCCTGCACATACCCTAGGCCACTTATCAACGTTCGATGAACACTATCTTTCATGATGTGTTGCACACTTTTATGGAGGATTATGTAGATGAATTATTGGTAAAATCATCCACTAGAAAGTGAAATCTAGAAATTCTAGATAAAATCTATGCTCGACAAGATAAATTCAATGCATGGTTAAATTCCAAGAAATGTGTATTTGGTGTGACATTAGCTAAACTTTTAGGATATATAGTATTAGCTAAAGGAATTGAGGTGGATCCTACAAAATTCAAATCCATCATTGAGATGCCTCCTCCTAAGAATATCAGCCAACTCAGATCCTTATAGGGATGATTCCAATCTATTATCTTTCATCGCACAACTGGTAGATAAAACTCATCTTTTAATCACTTCCTACAAAATAATGTTTCTTTCAAATGGGATGAAAAATGTGAAGCAACTTTTAATCAACTAAAGCAATATTTAATGTCACCACCTATACTAGTACTACTAATTGGAGGAAAACCATTATTACTCTACATAGCAACAACAAAGGTATGTTTGGGCGCTCTACTAGCACAGGAAGATTCTATGGGAAAAGAAAGGGCTATTTATTATATTATTAGGACCTTGAATGGATATGAAATCAACTACACATTCATTAAAAAATCTTTTCTAGTGGTAGTATTCATTACTGGACAACTAAGACACAACATGTTAACCCACACCATCAAACTCATAGTGAAAATTGATCCATTGAAGTATCTTCTTAGCAAACCTGTCCTAATAGGAAGACTAGCAAAGTGGGTAATGATATTGAGAAAGTTTGACATTCAGTATGTGGATAGAAAAGAAATCAAGGGTCAAGCCATAGCGGATCAACTAGCTGAAGCACCATGACAAGATGATCATCCCATTAACATTGAGTTTCCAGATGCAGATGTCCTTACAGTTTCAACACAATAGTGGATGTTATATTTTGATGAATCTTACACACAACATGGATTAGGTGTAAGAATCTTGTTTGTCACACCTCAAGTGCATGCCATTCCAAAGTCCTATAGATTAATGTTTCCCTGCACTAACAACATAGTCAAGTATGAAGCATTGATCATATGAATCAAAGTGGTAGTTGAATTGAATATCATGGAGTTGCAAGTCTATGGCAATTCTGACCTAGTCATCAATTAGGTGAATGAGGATTACCAGAAAAAAGATGAAAAATTGATGTTGTATAAAAGAATGGTGAATGATTTCAAGAAATAATTTGTGGAGATCAAATTTGAGCATATTCCAAGAGGGGACAACTAAGTTGTTGATGCTATGGTGACCATTTCCTCTCTTCTATAGATACTAGAGAAACAAGCTCGTTATGAATTCATGGTGGAACAACTGTTTAACCCCACCTATGATAAGCTGAAATCCCAAGTCATATACCATCTAGTCAAGGCTAAAGCTTCTATCTATGGGAATATATACACCTATCTAAGAGACAATACCCTACCACCAGATCTATCCTAGAACTAGAAATGTAACTTCATTCAACAACCAGCTCGACATACACTGATAGCTGATGTACTTTATTGATGAGGTCTTGATGGTACTCTCCTTCGGCGTGTTGAATGTAACAAAGATCAAATCATTTTATGCGAGGTTCATGAAGGTATATGTGACACAAATTCAAGTGGACTAACTTTAGTTAAAAAAATCTTATGCTTGGGGTAATACTAGATGAATTATATGGAAAAGGAGTCTTTTGAATTTGTTAAGAAGTACCAAAAATTTCAAGTCCATGGAAACTTGATAAATGCAATGGCACAAGAATTGCAACCAGTTGCATCAACATGGCCTCTTTTTCAATGGGGACTTGAACTTGTAGGTAAGATTCATTTGTCATCCTCCAATGCACACAAGTTCATCCTCATAGCCAAAAAGTACTTTACAAAGTGGATTGAAGTTGTTCCTTTAACCACCATCACCGAAAAACAAATTGCATCTTCATCCTAAATTACATTATCTGTTAGTATGAAATTCCTCGGTCCATTATCATGTAAAATGGTAGACCTTTCAAGAATTATTATTTCTAAGAACTTTGTGAAAGGTTTCATATCCAACATAATTTTTCCACACCATGCTACCCTCAGGGAAACTACCAGGTAGAGGCCTCAAATAAAACCATTATGAAAATCCTGAAGAAAATTGTCAATGATGTTGGACGTGATTGGCATGTTCAACTGAATCCTGCTTTGTGGGCTTATCATACCAGTATTCGCACCCTAACAAGAGCTACACCCTATACTTTAGTGTATAGATCAAAGGCCATTTTACCTATTGAGGTTGAGCTACCATCACTCTGAGTGTCTTTGAAGGGAATGATCTCAGATGAAGATCATAGAGTATCCAAGCTACAAGAGTTGGAACTGTTGGATGAGCACCGTTAGCATGCAATTGATCATCTAAAATCCTATCAATAGAGGATGTCATGAATTTACATTCACAAGGTTTGGTGACTTGGTCTTGAAAGAAAATCCCTAAAATCAACAAGATCAAGAAAAAAAGGGGAAGTTTGAACCAAATTGGCTAGGTCCTTTTGTCGTTTTACTAGTCTTCAGATATGGATCATATCAGTTGTCTATGCATAAAGGAGAATTATTCAAAGAACCCATAAACAACCTACATCTCAAGAAGTTCTACACATAATTCATCTAGTGCATGGAAAAGTTCCTTAAAAAATACAAAAAAAAAAAATCCTGAAAAATGATCACCCTGATGAAAACCTAGCAAATAGGCATCTTGGTGACAACAAAAAAGGTCAAGAAAAGAGAAAAATAAAAAAAATTGAAAAATTTGAAAAATACAAAAAGAGTGAAAACTAAAAAAAGTAAAAAATAAAATAAAATCTAAAAAAGTGCAATAAAATATGTATTGAAAACCTAGCAATAGTCGCTATTTGTGATAGATAAGCTTTTCCATCTATTTGAGCATGTGTTGACCTTTCACTTTCACCATCTCTATGCTAGTCATCAGAAAACCTCATGTACATATCTTGGCACTGCAGGCGTCCCTCGCCCTGGATTGGGAGAAAAATTCTAAACTCACCATGGGCAATAAACTTTGAGCTTAAACAAACAGAAAAGCAAATAGTAGTAACACAATGTCACAAATACAACAATCATAGTGCAACTCAACATTGAACATTGATCATAAAAATTTGCACATCAACCATCCATATCAAATAGCTAAATCAATCAAATCAAAATGAATTTAAATGGTTGATGTTCCTTTTGAATCATGATTTAATCACTTTGGCATGAATTTTCAACTGTTGTACTTTGATTTTTGTTATCATTTCTGTGGAGCAACTTGATGATGACAAGAACTAGAGAAGCTAGGAAGGAGAATGCTATTCTATTTGTCTACTATTTGGGAGTTAACCATTACTACTGTGCAAATTATCGCTAGACATGCTCTACAAAGTATCACTAATGAAATTACGAATTTGCATAGGAAAATGACTTACTCTTTTCTATTTATGTAAGCAATGCTTAGGTAATCTTAGTTTAATTATACCTAGATACTTGTGTTAACTTGCAATATCAAAAATCATGAAAGTGCTGCTCAGCTCATCTTGGTCTAATTATACCATTGATGTTTGTACTCACTTTCAACATTTTAAAGGCTCAATGATGATAAAAGCACAACTAATTGACTACTACAATGACAACATTTGTATATTAGATCTTCATGGTTAAGTTAGATTGCATCCATATTAGTTTTGCATCTATAGTATAGATTTTCCAAGGTTGGCACAATTTTCAAAATGATGTTATCTCTATCATTAATGGATTGAGTGCATTTGACATTAACAAAAACATACCATTCTCATGTAGTTGCATAATCATTTGCATATCATACATACATTAGAAATTATTATTACATCATCCATCCATCCATGCATTACATCATAATATTTGCATTAGAAAACACAAAAAGAAGTGCATTCCATCTCACTAGCATAATCAAATTCATTCCATATGGTATAGAAGTATCATATATTTGTACTAAGAAAATGCAAAAACATAAGGGGTATCACATTTCATTTGTATCCATCTCATAGCATAAAACATCATCCATAAAACATATAGAAACATAAATCATGCATCATCATTTAATCATATCATCATTGGATCCATACATAATCAAGCCATAATCATGTAAGCATCATATAAACATCACATATCATATATAATGTAGAAATTAAATGTATCCATCAGAGGTATCCATCACACAAGCATATAAAAATCATGTAGATTGATAATCATCATTGCACATCATATAAATCTCAAAAATCATAATGTCAAGTGTACAATGATATCTAAATATGTCAAGAGGTACATCATCAAAATGGCAGAAATCATCAATGTCTCAACTAAATCAGTGTATACATCATGGCTAAAGTATATCATAAGTGATCATAATGGAGCTCTATGCTGCTCCCCCCATACAATGTTGGCCCTATGCCTCCTACTGCAACACCTAATGGTCCTGCCCCTAGAGATCTCTACACAGTGGCTTGGTGGCACCCCTGCTAGTAGTCATAGAATGAGTTTCGGCATTGGTATACTGTGCATAGTGAACTCGATGCTCTAGAGGCACTACCTCATGATATCGTCCTTTGTAATACTCATCCTCCCTAATTAAGTGTCATACCTCTCTGAGGTAATTTTTTGTTGATGTACCCTCAGCTACTCTTTTTAGTCTCTCTTCTAGTCCCTCTACCTACTCACACTGCTATCTAAGGGTATCTCTCTTAGCTGTAAGGGTGGCAATCTATGCATGTGGCTGAGCCTAGGCATGTGCCTGCACGTCTATAGCAAAGCCTGTACCTGGGCTTGCTAACCCTGCAAAGTCTATACCTAGACCTATATAGTAGCTATTTATGTCTGATTTTTTTGTGATGGCAACCAAATCTAGACATGTTGTTGTGTTGCATCCACCAGTGATCACCTCTTTCGAGGCACTCTAAGATGTAACACATGCTTACCACCTCCATCACCTCCACCACCATTACCTCCACCTCCATCACCATCACCTCCACCTCCATCACCCCCATCACCATCTTTTCCACCTCCATCATCTCCATCATCACTGCTATCTCCCTCCTCATCCTCATCATCTCCTGCATCTCTCCTCCACCTATGTGCATGTGGTGGTGCCCTCTCATCATGGTTTAGTGTAGGTACTAGCTCATCTAGACTAGATATCCATGGTAAGGGATGAACAAAGAATTACTATGCATACTCCTCTAACACAAGAGTCTCTATGACCTTTGGATGTGAACCATTGATTTTTGGGACCCTATGACTTCTCTAACTCTTCTAGGGTTTTTCACCTAAAAGGAGAGAGATAGGGGAAAAAATAATAGTGGTTCAATCAAATTATGTTATATGTAATTTTTCTAACCTAAATGAAGTAAAATAAATGCAATTGTCTGATTTAGATGAATGAATATGAATGCAAAAGTTAGATTTAAGTTTTGTTTGAAAACACATTGTGTAATGCAAAAATGAACTAAATGAAGAGAATATGTAGAATAAAAAGATAAGGGATGAATATGAGTGTACCTGGGTGAATTTTGATGAATCTAGAATTTTGTGAATGATAGTTGAAATCACTAAATTTTCACAGTGGGACTCATTTGCCCAAGGTAGTGAATTAGTCCTCCTCTTGGTGAAAAACTGTCAGAAGTAAGTTTCTATATATCAGGATCCAGAATCTGAAAAAAATAGATTTTTAGTCCTAAGGTGGGACTCCTTCACCATAGATGGTGAATCACTCCTATCCCAAATTTCTAAAAAATCAAGAGACAACTCTGCAACACTAGATCTAGAAATCACTACTTGTGGGTTGTTGAAGTCAATTCTATAGGAAACAAAAAAAACCCTTCTCCAAGCTTGAAATAGACTTCAGTTGACTTGAAGCACCTAGGTGACTTGTAAACCAATATTCAACACCAAAAATATTGTTAAATCTGCATACGTAGGTCTATAAACACACATGCAATAGGGGGGAAATGGTTGAGGGTTAGCAAATAGGGGTTTTCCTTGGTCAAACCCCACTTTTGGTAATGAAACCCTTAATAAAATAATGAAATGCAAAGGAATGATAAATTACCAACATGAAAATGCTATCAACTTATCAAAGCCTTGATGATGCAAGTCTGAAGTAATGTCGATGGCTGCTTCAAAGTGCTTGAATAGTGCTTGAAAAGATGTTTCAAAAATGATTGAATGCTTGAATGTGATGTAAGATTGAATGTTTGAATGAATGGGGGAGTTCAAATGATGTGAAAACCATTTATTTATACCATCCTATTCCTTAGTAACTATTCATACCTCATCACAGGCTGTAATCAAGTGTTTTTGAATAAAAAACTGAAAGGAAAATTTAAAATATTTTGAATTTGGGGCCAAGGGGGACTCATTCACCACCCATGGTGAATGGGTCCCACCTAGGACCTAAAAATGTGTGTTAGAAATTATGTTGTATTTAATGATATTTTTTAGGATAATATTCAAAAATACACGTAAATGGGACATATGAGGGCAGACAGGGGTCAAATATGTCATAAGAAGGGGATAAATAGTGAAGATGTGCCTAAGAGAGTGTGAAATTTTGTTGCAAAACTTTACAACGCTTCAAAATATGACTTGATGATGAATAAAAGGGTAAGTTTTAGGTGAATTGTAATAAATAGAGTCTAAGTTTTAGATGAATTGTTGCAAGACTTTACAACACTTCACAACACCTTGACAAGACGTCATTATTTGAATTTTATTACCTAAATATGCATGTTCAGGCCATGTTACAACATAAAATCAAAGAAAAATAGTTCCATGTTCACCATTAAAAAAGATCTAAAAGGCCATGAAAATGAAAAGTGGCCATTTTTCTATGACACATTTAGCCCCCACTTTAGTGAGAGGATGAACTTTCTTCAAATTCACACTAAAGCAACCATGGACATTGAGGGGAGGGTTCAAATGCACTTACATTAGCAAGATGGAAGGACAATAGTCAAGAGGGATGATCAAGCCCCCAGGATGAAGATCCCATGGAAAACTAAGCATAAGAACAAAGGAACACACAAGAGTTGCAATGAACTGGATGGAGCTTCGATGTCAGTCCAACTAACTTTGTGGATTATATCTAGGTTGATTGTTTGAAAAAGAGAATGCATACTCACTTTGGGGTGACATAGCACATAAAGGTCCATTGAGTGAGAAGTCCCAAATGTACTCACTCCGGGGCCACAAAACTAGTTGTCCGTGGGGTGAGAAAGCCCAAAAAGGTAAGATACATACTCTAGTTGGTATGGACTCACAAACACAAAAGTGGCTATGGGGAAAAGTCATGCCACTAGGTGGGCTTCCCACTCAACCATATTAAAGTTATACCTACTAATAACTTTAACAACGAGCCACAAGGAAAATTCCATGAACAAAAAGAAAGGTACCACAATCATGCAAGTTGCGTTATATGAGGTAGAAAAAATGAAAAATGTAAAATATAAAATAAAAATGTAATGGATGTTCAAAGGAGTCTTGTTCAGTTCATGCAAGGTTAGTCACTTAAGGAACATTGTGTCTAATGCCTCCAAGAGAGGACCAATCAAAGAATAGTATATTCACAACTTAGGGGATGCAGTGTGTTGCATCAAGCCACCAAGAGGAATGTAATATGCTAAGATAGATCACAATTATGAAGGACATCACACCCAATCTCATCCACAAAGTGACAAACACATCACATAAATTACAAGGATACAATAGGAATCAAGAATGCAAATGAATTATGGTAATGTATTCCCCCCACTTTAAAGGAATTACTACACATTGTTTTATGAGCAATTACTTTAAAGTAGAGAAGAAAAAAAAATTCAAAAAGAAAACAAGACATGAGAGCTACCTTGGAAAGCCCTATGCCAAGTCATATTTTTCAAAGATAGGCTGTGTCATGTCAATGAAAATGAAAGACAAAGAAAGGTAGTTGCCCCCCAGAAAAGAAAGCACACCAAACACATAAGGGATCTATGGATTTGGGGTCAGCATGCTCATTGCTGCAATATTTTTATGAAAGAGAGTGAAACCGTCATCATTCCCCAAAGCACATAGAACTAAAAGAATGACCCAAAGAGAGAAAAAATAAAGGAAAAATAAAGTCTGTTTTGGGTCAGCATGGAAGAGACATTGTGGTCTCAACGCTTTGCATCATCCCCAAAAAGGAAAACACAAGCGAAAAGAAAACAAAAATGGTGAAAGAAAATGGAATTTTTTTTGGGTCAACATGAAAGAGACATTCCAGTCTCAATGCCTTGTGTAATCCTCAAAAGTGAAAAACAAGTGAAAAGAAAATGAAAAAGGTGAAAGAGAATGAAAAATATCTTAGTTCAACATGAAAGATACATTGTGATCTCAATTCCTTGTGTCATCCCCAAAAGGAAAACACAAGCGAAAATAAAATGAAAAAGGTGAAAAAGAATGAAAAATCTTTTGGGTGAACATGAAAGAGACATTGCAGTCTCAATGTATTGCATCATCCCCAGAAGAAAAAGAAAAAGATGAAAGCGAAAAAGTGAAGAGGCATGACATATAAAATAATAGAGATACAAATAGAATAAGTGGACATGAAACATCAACCACACAATACAGGGGAACATGATACACACATGGAAATGCAAAAAGATAAAGGGACAGGTAATGCAAATGCAAGTCAACCATTAAATAACTTATTGGTTTCAAAATATTAAATGGATAAGTAGAAAAGGAATAACATAGTTAAGAGACAAAGGCAAATGCATTACAAGGACAAGGCTAACAACTTTGTGCCACTAACAAAGTGTAAAGGCAAGAATGCAATGAGGTGGGTGATGGGAAAGGATCATGCAATAGTGATAATAGGAAACTCCACAACTATGGCATGATGAAGGGGTTTAGATTGCTTTAAGGTATGATGGGGAAAGAGTCTATATCGGTGAAATGATACTTATCCAGTATGTCCTTCAATGTCCGACATTCTTCTATTTGATGTCAAAGAATACAATGATATATGCAAAATGGTATGTCAGATTCTTTCAGATGAATAACCAACCTATTCATAGGTGGTAAATGTATAAAACCTTTGTTTAAAATCAGTTGAAGTCTCATTTCACATTCAGGTGGAGGATGTGTAGGAAACTTGAGCTTCTTCAATTTGTAGGGTTGTTTTTGTTTGCTAGATTCTCCTTGTTCATGAATAGAAGGAGGAAGGGGACCCATCGGGATCATATCATCCTTGTAATTAGAAGGAGAGAATGGTTGTTCATGTGGAAGGTGAATGTTTAAGTTAGGAGGAGCATCCAAGATCACTATACTAGCATCTCGAAGTCTCCTAGGTTGAAAAGGATGTCTTTCAGGATGAGAAGCATCTTGGTATCCTAATCCTATTGTGTGTGCATTAGTTGATTGTTGTTCAAGAAGTTGATGGATGTCATGTTCATGCTTTATATCACAACCATGTTTACTTAAAATAGTAAATCCTTTACCATATGTGTCTTCAAGGTTCATATGCGTTTTTTTTACTTTGTGATCATAAAATGATTTAGAGGAAGTAGGTTTGCTTGAGGAAGGAACCTTAGGTCCTACATTGATTCTTGGATGTAAATATGCAAAGTGATAAGGAGGTACAATAGTAGGAAGATCTTGTGACTTCATGGATGGATAAAAGTATGCATTGGCTTCAAGGTTATCGAGAAAATCATTGTAGAACTTGGTCATGCTAGCACCATCTTCTCCAATGATGTCTACATCACTAGGAGGACAATTATGAGGAGTTGAAGGAGCATGTGTGAGTTCAAAGTCATTAGGGTCATAACCAAGGGCACAATTGGACATGTCTACCAATGATTTTAATTAATTCCAAAACTTATTGAAAGAAAATTCCATGATGCAAATAAATTAAGGTGCAATAAATGATGAAAAGCAGAGATTTTGGAAATGAAAAGAGAATACAAGAACTTGAAACTATAATGTAGAAATATGCTAAAAAGGTGCTACAAATGTTTTGGAAAAAGTGTAGAGGGACTGATTTTCCCTAGGTGGTGAATGAGTCCTAGTATGATGTTTTTGTGTGTTTTTTCAAAAAAATTAAGATGCTTTTAATGCTCTATAAATGCAATTAAAGATGCAAAATGCAGATTTTTTGTTTTTTCAATGAGATGTAATACAAAAATGAAAAAAAAACAAAACAAAACAATGTCCTAAGTGAATGCTAATGCAAATGTAAACTAAGATGCAATATTCAAATGAAATAATAAATGCAAGGTGTTTGAAATGTAGGTTCACCAAAATGAATCTTTGATTTTTCGGACCCTATGAATTCTTTAACTCTTCTTGGATTTTTAACCTAAAAGGAAAGAGATAGGGAAAAAAATACTAATGGTTCATTCAAATTATGTTATATGCAATGTTTTCTAGCCTAAATGAAGTAAAATAAATGCAATTGATTGATTTAGATGAATGAATATGAATACAAAAGTCATAGTTAAGCTATGTTTGAAAACATATTGTATAATGCAACAACTAACTAAATAAAGAAAATATGCAGAACAAAAAGAAAAGGGATGAATCTGAGTGCACCTAGATGAATTTTGATGAATATAGAATGTTGTGAATTCTAGTTGAAATCGTTGAATTTTTATAGTGGGACTCATTCACCTAGGGTGGTGAATTAGTCCTCCTGGTGAAAACCTGTCAGAAGCAGGTTTCTATCTGTCAAGGTTTGGAATCTGAAAAAATTCAGATTTTCAGTCCTAAGGTGGGACTCATTCACCATTGATGGAAAATCATTCCTCTCCCAAATTTCTAAAAAATTAGGAGACAACTCTGTAACACCAAATCTAGAAATCACTGCTTTTCGGGTTGCTGCAGTCAATTCTGCAGGAAACAGATAGACAACCTTTTCTAAGCTTGAAATATACTTGAGTTGAAGTGAAACACCTAGTTGACTTGTAAACCAATCTTTAACATAAAAAATCTTGTTAAATATGCATACCTAGGTCTACAAACAAACATGCAATAGGGGGAAAATGGTTGAGGGTTAGAAAATAGGGGTTTGCCTTGGTCAAACCCCACTTTTGGTAATCAAACCCTTAATAAAATAATGAAATGCAAAGGAATAATAAATAAAAAACATGCAAATGCTATCAACATACCAAACCCTTCATGATGTAAGTCTGAAGTAATATCAATGGCCGCTTCAAAGTGCTTCAAAAGATGTTGTAAAATGATTGAATGCTTAAATGTGATGTGAGATTGAATGCTTGAATGAATGGGGGAGTTGAAATGAGGTGAAAATCACTTATTTATACCATCTTGTGTCTTTGTAACTATTCATACCTCATCTTAGGCTAACATCAAGTGTTTTTGAATAAAAACCCAAAAGGAAAATTTAAAATATTTTGAATTTTGGGACAAGAGATACTCATTCACCACTCATGGCGAATGGATCCCACCTAGGATTTGAAAATGTGTGTAAGGAATTATGTTGTATTTAATGTTATTTATTAGGATAATATTAAAAAATACACTTAAATAGGACATATGAGGGTGTAAAGGGGTCAAATAAGTCATAAGAAGGGGATAAATAGTGAAGATGTGCCTAGGAGAGCGTGAAATTTTGTTACAAGACTTTACAACACTTCAAAATAGGACTTGATGATGAATAAAAGGGTGATTTTTAGGTGAATTGTAATAAATAGAGTCTAGAAGAATGTAGAAATGTCTTACAACACTTCACAACACCTTCATAGGATGTCATTATTTGAATTTTACTACCTAAATATGCATCTTCAAGCCATGTTACAACATAAAATTAGAGAAAAATAGTTCCAACACCATGAAACAAGAGCAAGGCCATGGAAATGACAAGGGGCCATTTTTCTATGACACAGGATGATAATCCCAAATAACTGCCACTAAACCTTGGTACTCCTCAACTGCTTCATCATATGATAAGCAAGGTCCCCACTCTAGAATGTCTTGTTATTTGTGTGCATAAAGAGCCACTCCCTGGGGCATGCCCTATACCTTGGCATATTGTCATAACACTCTGCTAAGAAGGAATTTCTCAATAAAAAATGGTGTCCTCCCAATCATGTACCTCGACGAGCATGCATATGGCTTCTTAGTATCATCCTCTGGCCACTACTCATAGTCCATGTATGGCCACCATGTCACTATCTCCAAATCATCCAATACCCTCCTCCAATACTCTAGTTTTTCTAGCTTATGCTAGATAGTTGGACCTCTGTATCTGTGAACATATGGATGACTGGATGGACACTGTCTATCTGCAATATGATGAGTGATAACTATATGCTCCCACACCCATATCTGTATTAATGTAACTATAACTAATAAACTAGATGTTGTATGGTACACAACTTGATGTATATTGTGGTACAACTATGCAAGTATTTAAGATCCCCATGCATATCTAGTCCCATGTGTGATCATGCTCTCCAAAATATGACCCCAATTGACTAAGAGTCCCTTTGACCTATAGTTGGGACATAAAAATCCTCCAATAAATCCAACAAGCACACATGGAAATTTCATGTATGCATCAACCATCTCTTTCCATGGAATCTCATAACCGCAAATATAATAATCTTCGAAGACTCTCTACAATGAATTTGTACCTCCCTGCTTAGTAGAAACATACACAACCAACTCTCCAATGATAGGAATCCTCTAAATATGGTAAACATCCTATAGTATCATTGCCATATTAGCAGTGGGTAAGTGAAAGGTGTTATGGTCACTATGCCACCTCTCTGCCAAAGCAATCAAAAGTCCCATGTTAATCCTATGTTGGGGCATGTTAAGTAAAGAATTCAATCTTCATCATCCAATCACATTTAGATCAGCCTAATCCAAATTTTGAATCAAATGTTGAGTCCTCAGGAAATGCTCCCATGACATGCGGACTATCGAAGGCTCCTATCATCATAACATATCACAAATTAGCAATCTTATTGATCAATCAACATCAATCAGCCTATCAATCTAATTAGCTCTTATTAGATTTTGTTTAGATATCATGAGCATCTATCTTTGATCCTCACCTATTATGAGGTTAATCATCAATCTATCATTGATCCTCATCTATCATGAGGTCAATCATCAATCTATCATTGATCCTCACCTATGATGAGGTCAACTATCAACATCCTATCATTGAATCTCACCTATCAGAAGATCAATCATCATCTAATCTATCAAACATCATTAGACATCATTAAATCAAAAGTTGACATGATCAACAATCATCAAAATCAACAAATCTACTCAAAATTATATCATTATGCCCTAGATGTGCTAAAACAGTGTATTAAAGCTCTAAAAACATGGATGCACCACAGAATTCAATAAATGTGCCATTACAAGGTTTCAATGTGCTAAATTACCAAATGTGCCATCAAATTTCACCAATGCACCATTTCCCTCCATCAATGTTCTAAAATACTCTATGCGCTATAAAATTCTTTGTATTCACTAATTAGATTCACCCATACACTAAATCTAATGCACTGAAACAATCACCAAATGCGCTAAATCTATCCATGTCTATGCCAAATAACTAGATGCACTACAATGTTTAATCTATGCACTAAACTATTTCATCTATGTGCTATGTATGCGCTAAAATGAAAAATGCAAATTTCAAACGTGCAAAAAAGCATGAAAAACATCATTCAAATTTTACGAGGATGTTTTTCAGGGTACGTACCAAAGGTCCATACACGGACAGGCAATTGTGACATTGCACATGCTTGAATCAATGGGTCTAGGTTGAAATCACCATCTTGCTCAATTTGCACTAAATTTCTCTAATCACTCAATTTCTTCAAAATGTAAATGCACAAATGAACTTTAAATCACATCTTTTAACCTTATAAAGGGTGATTAAGAGGGATTAAAGTGGGATTAATTTATTTTATTTTTTCAAAGGGGCTTAATTAATCAATTCATCACTTGGTAGGTTCAACATAATTTTTTAGGGGATAAATCATCTTTGCATCATAAAAAATTACAATCATCATCAAATCAATAGAAAATCATAATTATTTTTTTGAAAAATCAAAAAATCCTAAAAATCTTAAAAATTCAAAAATTCATCGATTTATCTCCTAGGGGGCATGTATACATCATCACTACAAAATCGGCATTTGGGGCATCAATTTTTTTTTGTCAGCATCACCAACAATTTTTTCTTTGAAGCAATGTGTAAAAACATGACTTCAAAGAGGGGAAAAATGTATACACCTAAAATCATTGAGGATAACCAATTAATTAAATACAAGGTATTTAATTAATAAACCTCTTATTTTGTCTACTTATAAATAAATTCTAATTTTATTTATATAGTTCACTTTTTCTAATTCTTCTCATCTTAATTCATATTCCCCTAATTTTAATTAAATACAAAAATTCAAATAGTTTTTTTTATTTAATTAATATCTTCTCACTAAATTTGAATAATTCCAAATTCAAATTTAGCCACATGTCTACAACTTTTCCTCTTGTGACATCATCAAGTGTCTCATGAATTTAAATATCTTTAATATTGAAATTGAAATTATTTTCAACAAATTTTGAAAAAACCTTGGACACTTGGCTCTTCCATTTCATTTATTCTTCTAAACACTTGGAAAATTGTTTTCTTAAAGGGAACAATCTCCATGATTCCCTCTAACTTCTTCTTCCTCCACTGTTCATCTCTCTAGCCAAAATCTTGACCGTTGGTTGCTACAACATCATTTTATGCCATTGAAATCCTATAAATGCAACCTCATTTTCCAACATTGGATATCCCATCTTTGTGCAAACTTACTCTGCATAATTTTGATAAGAGCATTTAGCAAATTAGCATTTAGAAGCATATTAATTTAGAATCATGGCTAAGTTATTAGCTATATCTTAGTTTCTTTAATTTCATCACATTATTATCATATAATTCAATCATCATGTAGGAATAGATTTATTGCATTTTAGAACATTCCGTTCTTTAGGTTGTCATTCTAAAGGTCATAAGTGCATACAAAATCTAAGAGCCATTATGATCTAAAAAATCCTTGAAGATAGAAAAAAAATGGAACAATTTTAGGGAATTTTCTTTGGTTCAATTTGATTAGTTTTGTGATTTAATTTCTCTAATATAATATGTTTCATTGTATGTGTGGCTTTATTACTTATTTACTCACATTTCACAATTCACACAATACACTATCAAAGGACAATAACCAAGACCATTTGTTGTTTTTTGTATAATAGGATCTATAGGTTTGCAAATTCCTTGTTCGTGAGCACCACATCCTTTTCCACTATAGCCAAGTTGCTTCAAAAGTTCATAACCTTTTCAATAAAGCTTTTTCATTTCTTTTGAGTCAGGTTGTTGGTCATTGTTGTGTTCGTCAAAGGTTGTGTAATTGGTTATGATGTGGTCTAAAGTGGTTGAGGTGGATTATTTTGAAGGATCATCCATGAGTGTTGGTGTGAAGTCCAGGGAACCCTAATCATCGTCTAATAGCTTTGTGGCTTGTTCCATATGTTTTTGTTTGTCTTGTTGTTGCATAGGTTCCACTTGTATAGTTGGTGTTAATGTGTTTAAATGATTCACGTTGTTTTTCTGAATGTTCAAACAATTATTGGGATTAGGGTCAACTTCAAGTATGTGCACCTTTTTGTTGTCAATGTATTTCATTTTTTGATGAAGAGTGGAAGGAAAACCATTCATTTCATGAATCCATGGCTGACCTAGAAGAAGGTTATATGAAAGATTATGAGGCATGACATGAATGAGTGTTTGCAATGTGGCCACTCTAATTGTAATATAGGTAAAGTGATCACGTCAAGCAGTTTCTTTTCTTCATTGTGAAAGCCTTTAATAGATAAAGAATTGGGTTGAATTTGTGGTCTATCCACACAAAGCCTATCCAAGAGGTTTATGCTACAAACATTAAGAGTGGAACCATTTTCAACAAGGGATTGCTTTATCCCTATTGTTTTGTATTGAGATAGGATTATGAAAGCTTCATTTTGTTTTTGCATGTCCAAAGGGGGGAGTTCAATTTGGTGGAAAACAATGTCAGCAGTCAATCCTTGAATTATAGTTGCTATGTCATGCAGTTGTGCATTAGAAGGGATATGAACCTATTGTAAAGCTGTTGAAGCATAATGTGATAGGTAGGTGAATTTTGAAGAAGGTCCCAAAGGGATATCTTTGTGGGAATGTTCTTAAGTTGTTCAACAAGATCATACTCCCTTAATCAAGGAGGAGCAAATTAGGCAAAGGTAAGGAAGTCAGGGTTGGTTGTTGTGGGGATAGATTATTTATAGTGTAGTGTGTGTGAGTGACAACATCATGATTAGGTGGGTAATGGGTTAATTCAAGTTTAGGTGATGGTGGGTAAAGGATGAGTTCAGGTTGGCATTGAGTTTGTTGTTTTTTTGAAGGTGGGTAGAGAATTAGAGGGTTCTTAGGATGTCCCATGAGGTATGTATGAGGTCCATTGATCAAGGGGATCTAATGGACACTTGTGCATTCATAACCTTAGCTATCTTGGTGTGATGTATCTCTAATGAAGGGAAATCTAGAGTCACCATTTTACCTAAGGGAGACACATTACTATTGGTTTTATTTTCTTGTACCATGATATTCTCCCTAGGAGGAGATTTTTTAGGAAAATGACAAGTCAAATGTTCTTGGAATTCAAAGGTTATTTCTTCTAAAATGACTTCATCGCAAGTAAGGGAATAATCAATGGTGGAATGTTGTTTCTCAAGAAGGGTTTCACTAGATAAAGGGGGACAATTAAGATCTTCATGATCATCATCAATTTTTTTTTCTAACAACAAAGTATCTTCTTCACAACTATGAGACATACTAGGAGAAGAAAAAATGTTAGTGTCATGATTACCACTGGTTGTGGTGTCTTGTTTAACAATGTTTTGTCCACTAAAATAGCTAACAGGAGAGAAACAACTAGGATTCTCAAAAACTCTCATCAATTGATTCTTCTACCAAAAAATTTTCTTTGCCAATAGGAAAGATATTAGGAGAAGAAAAAATATGATTGTTAGGAATGTCCAAGATCATATTCTCTTTCACAAAAATGCTCTCATAGGGAGGGGATTAGAAAGATTTCTTAACATGTCTAAATATGCAATGTACTAATTGTGTGACGAAAAGTGAAAAGCACTTGTAACCATTTCATGCAATGTTTAAACAATATAAACAATGTATATGCAAGGATGCAAAACATTTTTATCCAGTATATGCAAAGATTTAAGAATGCAAACAATGTATATGCAAGAATGAAAAGAAATTTGATCAAACTTATGAAAATTTGCATGAATAGAAACATTGTATATGAAAAAGTGAAAAGTATTTTTATCCATATTATGCAAAATTTCAGAAGCATTTTCAGATCTAGTGATGTTTGTAATTAAAGTGATTTTAAAAATGACTACCTTAAATTGACATTTTTGAGCGAAATGCATAAAAAAAATGATCTCAAAACTTTCCAGACTTATATTATATGATACTAGGAGGCTTAGGAAGCATAAAAAATGAGGTTTATGTTGCTTTATCAGATAGTGAAAAATCAGGAATAGGACTAAGTCGCCCAGACTCACAGATTAGTGCCAGTTAGGAATTTTTTCAAAATTTCCATATTTTTTTAATGGATTTTGATGTTTTACATGTGGTATGATGCAAACCTTAGAAGAAAATGAAAATTTACAAAAAAATTTAATGATTTTAGTGTGAAAAATGCAACCTAAATGCACTTTTTATGAATGCAAAACTTGAAACCTAACATGCAAATCCATTCAAATCCTAATGCAAGGTCAATGCGAGCTAGATATATGATGAAGGACTACAAATCAGAGATTAAAAGTATTCAAAATTTTGGTTCACCAAAATGTAGACAATGATTTTGGCACCCTAATGCTCTCTAACTCCTATAGGGGTTTTCACCTAAAAGAAGAGAGATGGGCCAAAACTCTAATGTCGACACTCAATATTAATGTAATGAGGGATGAAAAATTCCTAAATGTAATGTCCTAAGTGCAATAAATTAAAAAATAAAAATGATTATTAATGAAAAACCTAAGAAATACAAAGTGTTGGAAAACACAGTCTGATATGCAAAATGCCAAAAAATGCAAGTAAATGATGAAATAACATAATTGAATCAGAGAGATGCACCAGGGGGTTGGAAAAGGATGGAATGAAGGCATGTGATCTTGATGAAACTATTACAAAATTCAACTAGTACATATATGCCAAGTTGGGTGACTTAGTCCTAGTTTTGAGAAAACTGCCCAAAAATCCATTTCGATCAAATGGGCATCCAAATCTACAAAAATATAATTTTTTTTTTTTAGTGGGACTAATACACCACTAGTGGTGACTTAGTCCACTTCTGAATTTTTGAAAATTTGGAAATAGAAATTGAAGCCCTAGGTCTACACTTTGGTTTCTCATAGGTGTTCGCTTCTAAAATTATGATTTTTGGGCCTGGAGGTGACTTTTAGTGGATATTTTTGGCTTCTTCAATAAGGAGAGGTTTTCAAAAAGCATTCAACCTTTTCTTCAATGATCTTCAAACTCTAAAAGTTTCTAAATCTGCAAACACACAAAGAGAGAAGGAGAAAATATTGATTGTTCTGGCATGGGGGTTTGCCTTGGTCAAACCCCTTTAGGTAATTCAACCAAAATGGAGAAATAATGTAACTAAGCATGCAATAATTGATTTATTACCTTTCCATGATGATTGATGTTGAATTTCTGCAACAAAACATGAAGAATCTACCCTTGAATGTCCTTGAGAGCTATCTTGATGACTTGGAATGATAAAACCCTAACTTTCTTGACTTGAGAACATGATGAATGATGGATGAATGATGATGAGTTATGAATTAGGATGATTTAGTTCAAAATGAGAGGGAAAACACTTTATTTATACACAATTACGCATTAGTTCCTAAAAAATCACCTACAGGTTGCAAATCAGGGTTTCAGATCCAAAAAAAAGTGTGGAAGGAAGAGCAAAGATAGGAGAGAAAAAGTATATCTTAACCCTCCAAAAAAAGAAGAGTGGGAATAATACACCACTTGTGTCATATGAGTCCCAATATAGCATATTTTCTAGAATTTAATAGTTTTAGATCATACACTATCAGATTCTCGTTTCCACCCAAAAACCATAGTCTGGGACTAAATCTCCTAGACTGGCGTATGAGTCCTAGTGGGCATAAAAAATAAGTTTTCTGGGTTTTAGAGCTTTCTTTGACCTCATCACTCTTCCAGGTGCATCCCTACTTATTTCTATTTTGATATTTTGAAATTCAGTTTCATTTCCTAGGTCATTTAGTTAGGTCTTGCATGGTTCTTTGCATGATTCATTTATCTCTTATCTTTCCAAGCCCTAGCTTGGTGGTCAACCCTATTATTGTCTTCAATCACACCTTTGGATACTTTATTGCAATATCTCTTTCCCCTACTTCATCCTTGGATTGAGATCTCTAAGGTTTACTTGAGTGTAACAAGTGTTAAATAGGAACCCTACCCTTATGCTCCATTCCTCAAAGGTGGTGCATACTATTTCCATTGCTACACATACTTCTCTGGAAGAATATGATATTTTGAATGGATCTAATTTGGAGGGTGGGGTTTTATGTTGGAAATTCCTTCTATTCAACCACTCACTCACTTCTTTTTTTAGTGCAATGGCACACAGTCTATTGGATGATTGGTCTCATGAATTCCTATGACATCTCCACAGGTTAAGGTCGCGGCTAGAAAACATGATTTCCAATATTTTATTGGATTTATTTGATGTTGTGAAATTCTTGATTAGGTATGCCCTTGTGGAACCTCATTCCACCCCTTACTTTGCGCCTCCTATTGACTTGGAATCATCGATTGAAAGTCATGTGTAATCTTTATATTTTTCTTATGGTTCTTACTCTCCATATTCAGTGCATATCTCATGGTTTTTGTTTAGAGTTCCACCACTTGCCACATTTTGATGTCTCTCTTGGATATCCTACTTTTTTTCTCACGGATCTACTTGTTATCAATATTACTCACATTACATCTATTTGGTTCAACGACTCTTTTTGGATAAATCTATTCATGGTGTTCATCTAGAAATCTCAGCTCTGTATTTTTGGTTTTTTTCCTCATTGTAAACCCTAATCTATATCGGGTTGTTTGTATTGTCTTCATCCATATTTCATTGTTTAATTTTCTTCTCGAGGGAGACTTTCATTTTCTCTTTGCAAAATTTTTCTCTATAGCGGCTCCTAATGCAGCTTCGATATGTATCTCAAACATCTTATCAATAAATTTTGTGGCTTGCCACCTTTTTTCAAAAGAAAAAATTAGGTTCCCCAAAGATTCCAATTGTCTATAGCTATCATCTCATAAGGGTGCACTCAATAGCTACATTCTTTTCATATTTATGTTTGGTAAAGACTTCTATGGTATTGACCATGAGTTTCCTAATATACTAGATGAAGTTGATAGAAGGTTTAATAGTGAGCAAGTTATCCAATGTCTTAAGAAAGTTATTGAGAATCTTGAGCTTACCTCATGGAAAATGAGGGTGACTAATTTTATACCACACCCTAAGATAATCAAGCATTCTAAGCTATTCACTTTTGCATGTAAAAATCTACTTAGACTTTTCCTTATTAGGTGCAATATTTTCTTGGTCTATAACTTATTCATGGGAATAAAAATATGATTCTTTATCTAGCTGTTGACAAGAGGGAACAAATAATATAGGGCGATGAGTAATTTCAATATTTATTCTAGAGATATTTATTCTAAAATCATCCTTAGGACTAAATTTTAAGATGGGGTCATTTAGTTAAATATTTAGTCTTAATTTTTCAAATAAGAGGATTAAGATTGAAATCACAAGGATGAATTTGCACCTATAGACACACCTTGTGTTAGAAGGAAATTTTGGTTTAGGGCTTAGTAAAATTGGATTATAAACTTTGATTGGATAAATGATAACATTTAGATAAATAAGTCCATTTAATTGAAATTGTGTGCACATACACATATAGATCATAAAGAAAGAAAAAAAAAATTACTTGAATGAAAATACACATTACCAAGTAAGTAATGAATACTATAATAGGTTAATCCATAATATACTCTCTTAACAAATTAAAAAGATAGATTATTGCAAATAATGACATCATTTCCCCAAACAAACCACTTAACTTCTCCTAAGAAGAAAGTTAATGAACTCCATGTAGCCATACCCACTATTTACATATTCAACTCTTATGTTAAAGCTTGAAACTCTTCCAGATATGTAGCCTCAATATCATAATTTATACAGAGAAAAAATTGTTTTACAATTATGAGAACCATAAACTATTTGTTTTCAGTCCCTCTTATTGTTGTGTCCACAAGTCTAGTCAATATATATTCTTAATCTACTATAGCTTCAATATTAATTCATTCTACTTCACATGTACATATTGTTCCGACTTCCTTTGATATGTCCACTGTTGTGTCTAGTTCAAGTGTGCTTAGCAAAACATTGAGGACATGGATGGTGACTGGAGAATCTCGCACCAATTGTCTTCTTCCATGTCGGCATAAGATTCCAGGATAATTTTCGGGTACAATTAGCACATGGCTTTTACCTGGCATATAACATATCTGAGTACTAGTTTGTCTTGTTTTGTCTCCTTTTTGCCTAGTCAATTAGGCGTCCCATTCATGGAATTTCATAGAGTTTAGCTATTATTTGGAAGAACATTGGGGTTAGAGGGACCACTGCCAAATTTTTCGCGAAGGTCAGTGGGACTAAGCTCATGTTGTTTTCTGAAAATAACATCAAACATGGACGTGTATGCACATAAACACTCCACTCAACTGTTGACAAATTTCAACAAACAAATATGAAGGAAAAATTCAATTGATTGTGTTTAGGTTTTTACATGTGACTTTATTACTCAGTTTGTCGTGAATCACTATGTACATCATCGATTGAATAAATTTGAGCTTTAGCGAAAGAAGAGACAAAATAATGGAGCACCCACAAAGGCTGGGTCTATTATTTTTTTCTAGAGAGAACAATAGCTTCACGATTTGTTTGGCATATCGAAGAATTGGCGTTAGGGTTAGGACACAATCTCATGTAACCTTCCTGGGTAAGGGGAAAGTAATGTATTGAAGGTAGTGGCAATATCAATTTAATATTTAAGGTTAATTGTCATTAATAAAAATAGGATAAATATTTATCACTTTTTGATGTGGATGATTCATAAAATTGTTATTGATTGTTTAATCTTTGAAATGGGTGATGCTTATATAGATTCAATCTGGGTTACCAACTTCTTATAAAATAAAGAAATGATTGGCTATGAATGGTTTTCTTCAAAATTCTCATAAATCATCTAATTATGATATGCTGCAAAATAGGTGGATGAAAGAGATCAAGGATTGGCATGTTGTCCCTTTTATAGCTATAACAGTTGAATCAGAGATGCAATTTTGTACTATAAAATTTTCAATGATATTTTTTAATGTAGGTCTTGTTTGGTGAAGTAGCTTATTAAATGTCCTACTATTGAGATGGTCATTGAATTTTTGGAGGAGGAATGCCATTATTTATAAATGATACTTATATGTAATTTCAACTTGTTTTGGTAGAGACTTACTAATATAAATAGTTTTGTCATTGATACTAATTATTATGAACAAATCATGTCACTAACCCATGTAGACAAGGCTTCTCTTTTAAGTTGTGGTTTTTAATGTTCAATCCTTGTTTGGGAACTTTTTCTATGTTGTCAACTTACATAGGACTTCCTAATATCCTTTTGTGATTAGAAGTTCCCTAGGAAAGTTTATTTTCCTTGTTCCTATAATGATTTATTATTTTCTCTCCACCTTTTTACTTTATCTTGATATGGATATTTCTAAGGGTCTATGTAAGGATATTAGTTTTCATGTTCAAGATCAATCTTGAAATCAACCTTTGGGTTATTGAGTGTTGGGTTTTAGATGTATTTTTTTCTTCAGTCTAGGTTATATTGTGGTTGTTTGTTTGTGACTTGAACATATTTTGGGCATCATAAATAGTGTAAAGATGTTGATCCTTAACTTTAGATTATTTTAGCATTCTTCAAATCTATTGGAAGGACTTCTCCTTATTTTTTGAAAATATTAAATAAGATTAGGGTGTTGCCTTTTCTTTACCACAACGATCAATTACTAATCACTAGAACATTAGTGAAAATATTGGGTGGTCATATCAAAGTACATGGTGGTTTGATAGAATCCATGCTGGTATTTATTAGTAGTTTAAGTGTCATCACAAGTTAATGTGTCATGTAATCTTTGCTCATTCTACACAAAATTTAATGGATGACCACATGACAATCACTTATTGGTTATGACTATGTTTGATGTTATTTTAAGCCCAATCATTGGGTTGATATGATTGGATCATTAGTGGTAGTTTTCTTTGTCTGGAAAATATTTTTTTTGAAATAATAGAGAAGGATAGTGGTGTTATTTTATTCTATATTCTTTGACCTAGTCAGGGGAACACAATATATGTTGAACACTCAGAATACTAAGAGGTGGGTGGGGGTGAATAATTATTCTTTTAAACCACTTAAGAATTTAAACATTCAATCCTCATAGCATATACAAATTGCAGTAATGAAGAAAAGAAAGAAAAAAACCAAAAACATCACATAACACATGAACGCAAGATTTTTATGTGGAAAATCCAAAATTGGAAAAAACATGGTGAGGATTAGCTCACAATATATTATAATTGATTATAGTATATTACATAAGTTCTCACTGTAGGTGAACAACCTATTCAAGTGGACTCACTACCCATTGAAAAGAAGAAATGATAGAAGATAGTAGTGGCACACAACCAAGTTTGAATTGTTACAATTTTATCTAACATATGCATGAATTACAACTCCATTGAAGCTCAAAATACAAACTACAGACTTCCTGTGGATATGAATTAACTTTGTAGTCTGCTCTACATTCGCTTTAATTTCATGTAATTTGCATACACAGACTCTTATTGCATCACCACACCATGAAAAACTAAAAAATATGATACATATAATATCTGCTTCATCCATAATCCCTTACAACATCAATTAGGTCACCCTAATTACATGTAATATACAAAATATAAATTTTTGGATCAATATCTACTCATGCACAGTTCATGCCAAGATTAAAAATTTGTAACAATTTAAAATAGGTTACCATGGACCAAAAATAGCTCCCACATAATGGATTAATACTTATTCAAACTTTGTAGTACTAAAAAATCATTAGGTTGGCACCGACAATGACCTAATAAGAAAATTTGACAACTGTGTAATAAAATCAAGACACAGAGACCTCCAAACTCTGTGCCATTTGGAATACACACTCCATTGACACCTATCAACATCTCCACAAATCTACAAAGCTAGATTCCAATCTACGAAGAAGCGTGGATTCACCAAAATATATGCACTAAACTAGAAAACACCTATTTTTACTAGACCAATATTCTATCACTCATAACTCGAACACTAGGAGCCAAAACAATATGAAATTTTGGAATTAGATTCCTATATCATCCAACAAAATTATATCAATAGTGTAGAGCAAGATCTTATACAGTGGACCAATGTCAACCCAAAAACTAGATGTCTTGTACAAATAATACTTGTATTTGCACTTAGTAAATTTTCATGTCAACTACCTTCACCGGATCAAACCTTCATACAAAATTCTACTTGATAAGCATCCTAATGTTATTATATGGAGCCTAATCAGACTTAGAAGTTAAATAGTACACAATTTCCATGTACTGTAACTTCCTCTAATTTGAACCCACATCATTTTATGTGAAAGAGTAGACAATTTCCAAGTACTGTATAGATAAAAGCACATATATTTTCCAATTCAACTCATAGGTAGGATATTTAAGTGGCTAATATAGTTTCAAAATTGTAAGTATAGATAAATAAAATATAAATATATTGAAAAACCATATTTGAATCTGTTAACGAGAGTATCACCTTTTTTAATATACAAGAAATTCTCTAAAAGATCAATAAATCATAATAATTAAAATATAATTCTTTATGGTATGATAATTATTTTCATCAAATGTTGAATTTAATAGCTATGTGACTTTATTAGAAAATTTAACAAATTGTATAACATAAAAATAAAAATGAAAATATATAAACCTTAAAATTTTCTCAAGAATTATATTTAAATACATATTTAGTTTTAAATAAAATATTCTTTAATATTTAAAAGACAAGATTTAATGGATAATTATCAAAGATGCTTTATATAATAAGAAAATTTTAACATCAAAATTTTTAAATGTAGATAATAGTATTTCAAATATATACATTAAAATTAAATGCATATATCATTAAAAAATTATATATATATAATCACTAAAAATTATATGTATAAAATCATCATAAAATTATATATAAAAGATAATAATAAATAATAAGTTTATATTTTTTAAATGATAAATAGCATAATATAAATTTTATTAAACTAGCATTCACATGAATAGGAATGCAATGATCAAATAATAGGGGTCCACTGCAAATGGTTATTGAATGGGGAGGAAGGAAGAAACTTGTTTTTGTAATGTAGTGTGAAGTATAAATATTGAAAAATATTTGCAATTTCTTGAATGAATTCAAAAAGGGAAAGAATATTAATAATTCAATATCGAATAACGTGAAGTTAGTTTATAGTAGGAGGTGAATGAGGATAAGATTTTTTGAGTACATCGTAATGAACAGTGATGTTTGAAAATCAATTGATATATTTATATGGATAATTATATGGATAGATTAATTAAAGAAAAGCTATGTGTGCATTAAAAGATATGAATTTGAGTTATGCTACTTCATGTAAATTATTTGCAATGTATGCATTAATTGCAATCTCAAGCAATTAATCATTAGTAATTTTAATTACATTTTTTTTTTAAAATGAATTCAATTAATAATATTAGGAGAATGATCTTTTAATAAAATTTCTCTTAATAAATTACATTTGATAAATTAAATACAATTTAAATTTTCAAATAATTAGTTTTGTCACTCTATTTTAGTTTTATATTGTATATTTTAGCTTTTTGTCTAGGTTATTCAATCATTTAATTAATTATTATTTAATAATGTTAAGATACATATGCATAGAAATACAAGGTAGAATTTTTAAAGAGTTATTACCCATGCCTTTAATTACTAATATTGCATTTAAAAGTATTGTTTAACAAAGGTAGTGTATAACTTTGGGTATCACATATTTTTGAAGAAAAAAACATGTTTGATATTGGATACTTTATATAATTACTATTTAGTGCATAATTTTGTGAATTAAAGTTATTGTATGCATGTGTTTTTTGGGTTCATAGTAGTAAAATAAAATGGGGACAACTATAAAATATTGAAAAGCAATCAGTAACAAGGAAATTTTGAATATAAATATCAATTTTTAATGAATCACTTCATAGTGCAATTGAAGAATTAGTCAGACCATATTTTTATTAGAAACAAATAAACAGATCTGAGTAAGAGAAGAGTGTGAGGACGCAATACATTTTTTTTTGGATTCTTAGAATGAATGAATAAAAGATTACACATGTACCTATGTAAGAATAAATATGTGACGTTACAATCCAAAGCACAAAAGCCACACTCGTTATCCACCCTGCCATATTGGCATCATGGAGCCTCGAGGACTCTAAGCAAACCCCCAAGCAAGAAAAGTATGAAACATCCATGGGAAATTTTGTGGAGTTCCATTATACATCACACAATATCAAATTTGAGAAAAATTTATTGTTTTTATATATGATCTATCCTATTGAAGTGTTTTTTTGTTGTAGTAATTCTGTAAAAAAACAAGCATCGTGAATTTGGAGCACTTTTGTATGCTTTAGCCTAGTACCTACAAATAGAAGAGAGGGGTATGTCAATGGACGAGAAAGCAAGATCAGGAACAAACCATAAAAAATCAGTAAGTATATTGATAAAACCAATATAAACAACTTGAAACTGGAAATAATCAATAATATTTAGAATTGCTTCATTGAATTTATTTATTGATAATGGAAAACTTATGTACTTACATGTATTGTTGACAGTGTTTAGTGAACGTGAGCAGGGGGATTGAGTCGTTGGAGCATTAAAAAATTTGAAATAGACAATTTAGAGTGCAATATCTCTTTTGCATGCCTATTGTATCTGTGGAACATTATAAAGGAAATCATATAGATCTACAATAAAATGGGCTAGACATATACAAATACATATACATATCCATATACATACATATACATACATATACATATACATATACATATACATACATATACATATACATATACATATACATACATATACATATATATACACATTTACATACATATACATATACATATATACACATATACGTACATGTACATATATTATTTTAGGTTAAATTCTCATTGAAGGGTTTGAACATAGATGTGCTCCAAAATGTGCAAGAAAATATATTGATTAAGTTGTATTGTTAAAAGATCCATTGTGATCTTCATTCAAGAGAAGACTATAGTAAAAAATGTCACTAGCTATTGCTTGTTAAATGTGCCCATGTTTCACAAACATATTTTTGCATACAAATCTTAGGCATGGAATGTAGATAAAGTTGTTTTGCATGGGTATTTTGCATAGACAATTAATTTATTGTTCATGTCTTCTTGTTATATGTTTCTATCTTTAGCATTACACACATTCTGCAAACTTTAAAGAGAATTATCACCATCTTTTGGGTGGAAAAATTGTAGTTGAAAAAGATGAGAAAAAAAGAATACCATGTAACATATTAATACAAGATTCGAGCTACGTTCTTTGGCAATAAATATTGAACACAAGTAGAGAAATTGTATAAGAGGTGTTAGAGTGAGTAATTTATTGTTCATGTCTTTTGCTCTCTTCTTATTATTCCTTGTTATATGTTTGTATCTTTGACATTATACCCATTTTGGAGACTTCAAAGAGATTATGGCTCTGTATGGATGGATAAATTACACCTAAATATTCTTTCCTTCGTCAAAAAATATGGTCAGGGTTAGTAATTTTTTCGGCCTTCGTTTATTGTTTGTAGTTATCTCTATGCACCTTTGGCATTATACCCATTAACATAGGAGCATTGCATATTAACATAGGAGTAATTGCATATATATATATATATATATATATATATATATATATAAGCAGAGAGCTAGTATGAAAGCATGAAGATTTTGGAGATGAAAATAGCTTAGTGGCTATTAAGTGTTATTCTAATAGCTCTTTTACAATTTATCTCTTTGCCTATAATATTTAGTTGGAAGTAATGCACCTAAATTTTTTAATTTAGCATGTGGCTTTAATAGATTTAACTACAATTTATCCTATGCTATTGGGTGCAATGCCAAAGATACACACGGATAAATACAAACAATGAATGGAAGATTCACGTAGATAACTAAAACAATAAACAAAGCACAAAAAATAACTGCTCGTATGTTAATCTACAATTTCTCCCATGCTAATGGGTATAAGAACATAGCTTCAACTTTCAATTTACAACTCAACTGTTACATAAACTGGTTATGTTGTGTTAATATCTTTAATGTGGGTTTTCGATCATGTACCATCTACCTGTGATTCTTAAGTGTTTTTCTAATAGTTCTTTTACATAGGCTATGTAAAAGTTGCAAGATCTATTAGAATAAAACTTTAGAATCACATGTAAATGGGCTATGACCAGGAACATTTTGCCATTTTCCAATTTTTTTGGCCTTGTTGTTCTCTAGAATCTATAAGTTGTTTTACATGGGTGTTGTAGTGTGGGAAAGTATAGTCTGAAATGTGCCACAAAATATGGAATTTGTAAGTTGTTTTACATGGGTGTTGCAATGTGGGAAAGTGTAGTTTGAAATGTGCCACAAAATATATTGATTGAGTTGCATTGTACGAAGAGAAATTGTGGTGTTGTTTGTCTTCAATATATATATGCATATATGTATCTATCTATGTTTCGAACGATTGATTTTCACATACAGTTGACATTGAATGTAAATATATATATATATATATATGTATATCTAAATATATATATATATATACATATATATATACATATATATATAGATATACATATATATATATGTATGTATATGTGTATATATATGCATATGTCTATATATATACATATATATGTATACAGTGCATTATTTGGCATTTAGTATTATAGAGAAATATGCAAATTGTAACATATCTACTAGAATAACATAGATACATATATATATGCACATGTATATATATTTATATTATATATATAT